>JAPJYX010000005.1:19052500-20302500 GCA_030503985.1 Himalopsyche tibetana
ATTTATATTTTTTCACCTAAATATTGTGGATTTTTTCTAACTTAATGCCAATTCAATCAATTCTATTACTTACTGTATTTTGTTTGCGTTCTTAAAACTTTTCCCCGGAACAAGCATATACGAACAACCTTATTCGGAAAGCAGTTTTCATTAAAGTGCATTTTAGAAGTAATTTAATGCTAGCAAAACAACGCAAGCAAAACTTTGATTACTTATAGCCAGATCTCAAAGCTCTTGAAGGCTTCTCGAAATTCGAGTAGGAATGGGGCTTGAAGAACTGAGACTGGAACACTTCGATTATAAACTACAGACTTTATGTTAGCAACACTTTAACTTGTAAACTTTTCAACAAGCCAACCTAGCGCCTTGGAAGTTGATTTAAATTTATTCAAAAAAATCGTTTAAAAAATAAACAACATAATTTTTGCTTTGCCTTCTATAACGTATTATGTGTATTTAAATAATCAACTAATTTACATCAAATACCTTTTTATCACAGTACCTAGACTAAACATAACCCGTTCGAAACAGTGTTTGCTAAGCATAAGTGCATACAGTATTCTTGGTATTTTGTTCTCAATATGAAGTTCTTTTAGTTCACTATTATTATACTCCCTGTACGCGGTAATTCATCTCCATTATCAACTTTATTATAGGTTGTAAGCGTTCGATAACCTATTCGTAAGTGGAAAAGTTAACACGTCTTTATGACTTTCGGAAGTTGTCAATGGTAGATTTTTACACGTGCCATATAGCACGCTGAAACTTTTTAATTGTCCGGCCACGTGTTGGAAAACTCTTTCACGAATAAAAGATGAAATACGCTGAAATACATCATAGAAACGATAAAGTATATATTTATTAAAAAATATAACGGCTGTGGCGAGCTCTATCGATAAGTTTGCGAACTATTTCCACATCATTAAAATTATAATACAATATGTTGGAGATTAGTGGAATAAAACTAGTATTTATATTTTTTTCTGTCAGAAAATTGTAATTAATGCAAATTATCATTGTAGTTAATGTTTCTTTTGTATTCGATTTCGAAAAAAATACAATAAATGCGCCCCCTTAGAGGTGAAATGAGCCAACTAGTAAAATGGTAAAACTGTTTTGGTGAACTGCATATTTATTAATGCTATTTATTATTTTACGGAAATAACACCATTGCAATGTGTATTAACAGAGGTTACTTAACTTTTACGATACTTTAAAACGTGTAGAATATTACAACGCTTTTTTTTTAATACCGCTTGGCTCATTTCACCTATAATGAGCCCTAATGATGTTAATTACAATGTATCGAAATACATAATTTTAAATGTTTTATTTAATATAAAAAAAAACATGTTCTTGAAATATGGAATTCTATTGACATTCAATTCTTTCAATGTTAACGAGATTCCAATGTATATTGCCTTTTTAGTATAAATATAGCTTTTCTCGTTGATTTCATCGGGTGACAACACTTACTTTAAAAGAAAAATGTTGTTTATATGTATGTATATATCTCAAATTATGAATTATTTTATCTTTCAGTTAATAATCATTTTTGCTGTCTGAAAAGAGCTTCTTTTAAATTAGTTTTGGAAAACAAATAATATACGATACATTATTCTACTAACATCGCCAGGTATATAAATTTCATTTAGAGTAATTTGATTAAGGACAGGAAAATGCCATCAAAATTCAGCGTACAGTTTTCTGTTTTCATTTTACAGTCGCCTTTATGAGTCACACGTGTATTTCCAGGTGGCATTATAAATAATGAACTTTCTACTTACAAGCTACATTGCACAGATCAAGAAAACTGTTTTTCAATTAACTTGAGAGATGTATGTTGTAAGAAGATTATTTTATTCTGTTCTGTTAAAAACTGAAAATAATTTATCAAATTTTATAAAATAATTATCAACGTTTGATGGTAGTTAAAAGTTATAATTTGACACATATTTGTGCGTATAAGCGTTTTTGTACATATGCAGTATATTTCGAGCAGCGTCCTCAGAATAAAGATATTGATTCTAACATAGTTATTTAAACCATTAAAGTAGTGGATATAAGACAGAATACACACGTCATACTAAATAATTTACCAATTATTTCGAAGAATTCGGCGGCAACTTTGTTGAAGCTTATTTTAAATATAAAATTGAATTTAATAATTTTGTTATTCCACTTGTTGTGTTCAAAAATGTGCAAAAGTTATTAATAGAAAGAAAAAAATATGTAATAAATAACAATAAAAATAATAAAACATTTTTAGTACTTTTTCCACATAAAATTTATTAGATCAGGACCGGTTTCGCTCATCGCGAGCATTATCAACTGATAAGAAAAATACATAAACAGTGATATTTATACAAATTTAAATTGAAATAAAAGGTGTAAGCAACTATTAACAATTTAAAGGATTAACAAATTACATTATAATTACACAAGATTAAAATGCTTAACACCCATAACAATTAAAAAATCATCATCAAAGAATAATAAATCTAAGTGGCAAACGATGTCAATTATGAACACAATTAAAATTTGGGAAATTTTTAAGCAAAGTAAATATCCTAATGATGATTTGGTGTTTTTCCCGCTTCCAATCAATGATGTAGCCTATTATATTTCCATTTTTGTACTGTTTTATTTCATAAGAATTTTAATTTTCTTAGTTTGTTTTTATTTTGTAAGAATTGATATTGCCTTTATTCTTTTCGCAGGATTCAATTTTACTGGATTGAGCTCTACTGGTTTTTCCAAACTCAATTTTGAATCTTCATTACTGCTGATTTTGTTGCTTGTACATCATTGATTGGAAGCGGGAAAAACACCAAATCATCATTAGGATATTTACTTTGCTTAAAAATTTCCCAAATTTTAATTGTGTTCATAATTGACATCGTTTGCCACTTAGATTTATTATTCTTTGATGATGATTTTTTAATTGTTATGGGTGTTAAGCATTTTAATCTTGTGTAATTATAATGTAATTTGTTAATCCTTTAAATTGTTAATAGTTGCTTACACCTTTTATTTCAATTTAAATTTGTATAAATATCACTGTTTATGTATTTTTCTTATCAGTTGATAATGCTCGCGATGAGCGAAACCGGTCCTGATCTAATAAATTTTATGTGGAAAAAGTACTAAAAATGTTTTATTATTTTTATTATAATGCCATTCCACCAAGTATTGACAGTGAACACCTTAAAAGTGATTAATAAATAACAGTTTAAATATGATAGGCTAATCACCATTGTTGAATTTATTTCTATTGGGATTAGATCAAGAATAATTATGAATTGGAATGTAATTAATTGGATCAGAATGTAATTAATTATTTTATAAATAGTACTATCAAATTTTGTATTTTACTCCTTCCTTGCGTCTATTAAAAAAGGACAAACCCCGAATTTTATTTTGTAATTTATAACTGGAAAATTCAATTTTTAGTTTATTCGCAAACCTTACGATTTTCTCTCTGATAATGCTTATCAAAAAGGCAAAACACATATGTTGTAGCTCAAGTGTAATAACACAATTATCAAATTTTATTTTATAATTACTTACCAATTCATCTAAATTAATTACTTTGTGACCATTGAATTTCTGTAATTTATCTACTTTTATTACAAACGCAATTAATTATCATTTGACTGTTATTATCGTAAATATTTTTAGGTAATTCCAGTTGTTATATGATTACATAACCTTACCTTTTAGTAACTTATCGAAAATGACCCTCGTTAACATTGCAAGAATTTAAGTCAGCGAATGAAAATAAACTACATACTCGTGGATGCCAGATGAATGTGTTGTAGGTCATGCTTTGGATAGCCATTTAAATTGTTCGAATAACGTTACGTACACAAACAAAATACGATAATACGTTTAACGATTTCTTCCGGTATGGCATAATAGTACAAGCCACACTAGGGACTTGTCAGTTCATTCAATTGTCTGTCACCACACTTCCAAACGAATCGTAGTTTACGTATTGGATTTTACCCTTTGGCCGCTTGGGTGACATTCAAATATAATGTTTTACCCGTCTACATGTTTAAATACTTCGTGGCACTGGCTGGTTTGATCGCATTTTTAATGAGTCATTGGATACCAGTGTATCATATTTCACTGCAGTTAAAGGGGAATGCATTGAACTGGTTTATTTCATTACCATTGGTGCATTAAGTAAACATACCAAGGAGTGCAAAACGAATCACGAGTGCTATTGTTCTCTCGCGAAACATTTTTTTATGGCTTGTATTAAAAGGCAAGTTGTTATTGTTCGAAACATAACAATGTTATCGATCACACCAGCCTTTAGTAAGCGTTATTTATCACTAGTAAACATATAAATTAATTGCTATTCAAAAATAGTCTTAGAAATTATTTTATAGATCACTTATCTTAATTTCAATATGGATTACTTGTAAGATAATTTTATTTGTTGTTATATGTTACATCTCGCGTCCTAAAAGTACGAAATCTTCAGTGAGATAAAATTAAAACATGATGATTTTGAGATAAGTATGTTAATCAATTGCTGATAACTAAACCTATATAATGAAACACTGAGATAAAAAAAAAAAAAAAATTTATTGAAATTTCCCTGTTACTTCAAAGTACCAGTGGTATATTATTTTCCTTTATCATAAACCGCAAAAGAAGCTAAATATAACTGTAATAAACTATTTTAAAAGTATGAATCAAATCTTAAAAGCCAATTAACTCAAAACTAGTATTTTCGATTTATCTTACAGCAACGATATGTCGAATCGACATACTCAACGAACGATCCATTATCTCATTTAAAACATTTCATGTTAAATAATAAATAAACTTGAAACACAAAGTACTTTAAATATCAGCATCATCAGGTGGTTACTTAAAAAATATTTTAATATATATATTATATATAAGGTCTAAAATGGTATTTACAAATTCGTCAAAACGTGGTAATATGCCTATGTGTTTCTAATTAATCTGGAAACCATTTTATGACTAATGAAAAACTTGTTTATGAACATAACCAATTACTTTGTTCTATATATTATTCATATAATAACTATTATTTTATTTGAAACTAGCTTACAAAATATGCTAACAGCTAAAGTCATAGTTTCTTATTATTTATCAATCCTTGAATATAAAATCTATTTAGAGATAATACGACACCACTTCAATAGCATACTGTCGTCTCTAAAGTATTATTTTAAATATGTAGATATCCTTTTCGTATGAACGAAAAAATTATTTCTAATATTCATTCGATAGTATATCCAACATTCATTGAAAATATAAGTAACCACACATTCAAATGGCTTCCATTCTTTGTTATATTTCATTCCGAAGTAAATTGTATAAAAAGCTGTTTAGTCTTATATTGTTCTGTGTTAATTATATTTTTTTCCATCGCTTTGTTGTTCAATTATTACATGTCTACGAGGCTCTCCTTTTGCCGGTTTAATTTTAATAATTTCATCTGAAACGGCTCCGAAACGTCGGGGTACAATAATTGTCCACAGCCCCGTGGATTAGCATAGTTATTTTATTTTGCATTTTTAACAGATTATTTAGCTTAAAGTGTTTCTGCGTGAAATTTCAGCGTAAAGCTAACCTCAAGAGAATATTCATGCATCAAAAATTACATTGTCTACGCCTGGCTACTAAACATGACCTCCATTTAACCCATTTCCTGTAATTTACTATTTAACCCCTAGAGTTTGCGGCTGAATTTACATAGAGAGAGGGGTAACTGGATGTCTACCTGCTATGATAGCACTATTCTAACTCCATAAGTATTGCATGGAAAGTAACATTGTTCTATGTAGACTATAGAGAAGATACAGCCACAGGAAACGTAATGTTTATTATATTTATTCTGAAACTGTTTAATAAAAAAATAATCGTATCTTCTTTATATTATTTTCGCTCGCTTTCCCGGACTATCTCCAAACCTCGTTTTTTTTTAGCCCACCGATGAATTTGAAATCCTTGATTTGCCAATTTCGTGTCAATTTTCGGGATTTGCTCAAAATTTCTCAATCCCGAAATCCCGGGATCGCAGCCGTGTCAATCCCGGGATTTCGTGATCAGAAAATTGAACGGGACCTCGGATGCCGGGATTGGATGCCCTAGCTGTAATGACATTTTTTTTTAAATCTGGATATTAAATTTTTTTAGAATAATAAAACGATTTCATATAATAAATAAAGCCCTTCTCTAAATTTACAATTAAGAAGTTGGAAAGTTAGAAAAGCCTCGAAAGGTTAATTAGATTTTTTTCATTTTCTATTTGTCTTATTAATATCATATCATGTTAATAAAATAATACGGTGGTAAAATATGTTGTTCGTATTATTTCTATGAATCGTATATTTAAGAAATAAAGACATTTTTTATACAATATGATGAATAAATAATGTAAATAGGTCAAATTGCATGTGTTATTTATTATCTAAAATGGTCCTGCAATTTTTTTTCCATAAAATCTCACGACAAAATGTGGTCGTGAAAATAAAACAGCACACTCACATTTCAACTCGACTGCTTTAAAACATAATACATATTTCTAATGCCTTTTTTTGTTCTCAAGTGTCGAGCGTATAGTCAGCCATACGTGTTATACAGCACGTTTCGGATATGCTGCGTTTCGACTTGCGACGCTGTAATATGAATCAAGACCAAAACATTATTTTACCGCGGCCGGCGTCTGAAATATTTCTTAAAACAGTGGTGCTCAACGCACTTTCTTCTTGTTTAAAATAAGGCATTACTCAAGGCTCATATGTGGACTCGCTGATTAATTATATGGCTTAAGTCTACATATTTTGGATAACGCTCATGCGTACAGATTCGAAAAAATCTCAGGATTTCAAAATCGCCGAGTAAAAATATATCAATCCCGAATTTATACACGATTTTATGGTGAATGTTCGATCCCGGGATTAGAAAAATTGTCAATCCCGTAATCCCAAGTTCACAAAAAGGGTGCGGGATTGGATGACCTATTCATTACCCAGCGAAAGAATATTTTTTATTTCAGGAAATTTTGTTTTTAAATTATTAAATTAATTTACAAATTTACCACCGACCAGCGAGCGTCTTTTTTTTCTAAAAACATATTTATTTAAGAGAATGTTTAAATGCTAATAAAGAAACGAATTCTTTTTTATTTTCTCGCTATTTAAATTGAATTATATTTTTTTTCTGTAAAACTTTTAAACCGAGTAAAAACAGTTTCTATGAGATATTTGACTTAAGAAAGCGTTTTTTGTTTAATTCCTACTATTAATACAACGTATTTAATTAATTAATAATATACTTAAAAAAATATTATTTGGGAAATATCCAGGCGTAATTTTTTTTACTGTGACCGCTCGCTGCTTCTGTTCCTGGCGCACTTGTAAACCTGCGGTATCAACTGTTCCCAGAGTTGTGTGAAATGTCGATATATAATATTATTTTAGACATCTTCAAACCGCCATCGACAACTTGGCATTACACTCGGAAATTCTGTAAGCTAAATTTATATTTCTTGTTTAATAATTCGCTAATGTTTGCAATTATTAGTTGTTTGGTGAAAGTGACCAGCAAAATGGTTAAAAACATGCATTTCTGAATATAATACATATCGACTGTGGAAAGGAAAAAGGACGTAACCCACTGTTTTATCAAAACAGCTTTTTCACAATCACAAAGCAGATCACAATCTATACAACTTAATAAACATTCTATCAAAAGGACGTAAGCAGCAAATGCCGAATTAGTATCTAAATTTAACTTTTAAGTTTGAAAAAAGTTGTGCCTGTCAAACTTGCAAACAGTGAAATAGACTTAAAAAAAGGTTACTCTTAAACAATTTATTAAATAATCATTAGTTTACGTTATAATATCTGATACTTAGTTCGCGAACTTAGATGTTAGAGTAAGTAAGATGATAGAAATAAGCTCTGCGTCTTCTAAGCCGGTATATCATACCTAGATCAGTTCTGACGATGGTGTGAAGGCGAAATAATTATCAACCGACTCATATATGTACTACGAATGCCAATTAAATCATTAATATCGGTTCATAGTTAATTGTCATGCAAACATGTATTTTTCGTGTTTGTTCTGTGATACAGTAAATCCTCGATATACTAACTACTCAGCGGGTGGGTCACAGTCCGTTAAAGTTGAAAATCCGTTATATAAAAGTAGGTTTTTCTAATGCCTTTTTTATTCAGCAGAAAATAAATGGCCAGTAAATGTTCCGTAAATAGATTTAATTGGATTCCGTAATGCAATTTTTTTAAAAAATAATTCCGAAACTACAAAAAAAACTGTTTATTTGTCTTCTGATGATCATATAGTTTGTCCGTATATCGAGGTTTTACTGTTACAGCTGTAGCACCACTGCAGGCAGGTTGTGTGGTAGACCCATTCGTCTTTTGTCGCTAGGAAAACTTCACTTATTTACTGAAATGTTTTTCCCGGAAATTCTGTTTTTCTCGTACACTTTTTTATTCACTTTTCTCAACACTCCAAAAGGACTAAAAACAAAGTTTTGAAATTTTAACATTGTCCGTTTTTTCAGGCAAAGCCGTGTCGTGAGTCTTTTATTAGGGAGAATTAGTCATTCCTATGTCTTTTAGTCATCATGACAAGATTTTATTATTAAAAGAAAGTACTTATAAAAGAAAAAAAAACAATTTTTCTTTTTTCGACGTAATTTTGTTACGTATTCCACTGCAAGCTATGAACGATTTATATTTTTATATACTTTTTCATCCTTTTATTAATATATACCACACATAGTAATTTATTTACAATATTTTGAATTATTTATACACAAAAATACGAAATAAGACAAGAAATCCATATAAAACTATGTCGTTTATATAGTTTTGATATCGATTACATGTAATAAGTACTTAATACGTAAAATTTATTTGCTATTTTTGTCTTTGAAATCCCATTAGAAGACAATATACGCCTATCAGACCTTGTTACATATTCCCCCGCTTAAAAAGGCTAAGTGCATCAATAGTGGAATCTGTCAATCTTTACCAGAGCATTGTGCAAGTAATTCCATCTGCAGAAAAAAAAATTGATTCTATCTACTCATGTTATGCAAATAGTCACTCATATAATATAATTACTCCAAAATGCTAGTATTTGAACTGATTTCTTTAAAGATTATTTACATGGCTATATAATTTAATTTATATCAATGAATAAATAACATGAAGAAGTTCCTAACAAATTTCTTCTCAGGTCGGTTTTTGGAAACCATCATTTAATTTGGCCCTACACTTGGATATGCTGAAATGTCGAATGTAAGATATCGCAAAATACGTATTAAATAATAATCATCGATTTTTTCTTAAAATTATTGATATTACAATGCAAGTATTTATGTAACTCGCAAATGGTTTTTGTTTATACGCATAGATTGGCAGATCGTTGCTACACCTTCAATATAGTGCTATGTTGGTATTAATATCATCTTGCAAAATATAAACACATGACACATGGACATGATATCAAAATATTGAATTCAATCTTAGCATATATTATATTTCGCTCTAATGAAAACATTCGTGAAATACACCATTCATTCCACCGTCTCGTCAGCAATTATTTATATGCGATACAAGCCTTGCGAATGAGATTTCCCGAGGACGTAGGCCTTTGAATATATTTTCCTCCCATCCAGTATACAAAACAAGTTCGCAAATCGGCGTGGCGGGTTATTTTATTACTGTGGCCGAGCTTATGATTTAATGGGGACCGCCTTGTTTGTTAGGCTCGCCATTTCTATTGTTTGCCTTCGTCTGGTTTCGTTTCCCGCTGATCCCTTAGAAATCGGCCCATGTTTCTCCGAACGAAACTTCGTCGGGTGTATTCCATACTACGCAGTCTACAGGCCGGTTGCAAATAGCCTGATCGTATATTTTTCGAATCAACATTTAATTGAAATACTTCTTGTTTTGTGACACCGTTTGAATATCTTCGATGGATGGATGGATGGAAAGTTTATTTTAAATATAAAATTGTATTTGATAACTTTATTGTTCCATGTGTTGTGTGACAAAATGTGACACGTGTTTCGCCACTTTGAGAAGCATCATCAGACTTACGTTCTTGACCCTTTATTATCAAGTTTATAGGGTATTTCAACGTAATTATTATTATGTATTCAAATTGTAATAATTTCCTCTCAACAAATAAACACGACATTTTTAACAAGATCAGGGCCGGTTTCGCCATGACGAGCATTATCAACTGATAATAAAATGCAATATTACAAAGTGTCTTTTACAAAATCCTCATGACTGTTGGTTTTGAAAAAGTTAACTTTGTACTTGAATGTGTTACCCGGAAGTAGATAAATCGTCATTTAGTTTTTCATTTTATTGATGTAGCGTTATAAATCGAGGGCTTAAAGTCGAACAACACTATCTAATGTCCTAGTACTTTTCCGGGGGGCCAAAAAACTTAACAAAGCAAACGTTAATTTAATACATGATGTTTGTATTTGTTGTCCCATTCCCAAAATTCAACTTACCTATTTTCATTTTTCTGGACATGATTACAAAATTATTTTCTTGAATCAATTTGAGGAATATGTTATCTATGTCAATTTGATACAATAAATTATGGTAGATTTTTTAAATGTGGGAGGGTTCCTTACACGTCGTTTCCAAAATAATGAAAATGAACAAGGTGAATTTTGGAAATGGATGACTCATATAAATTAAATTTATTATCTGAATCATTTGATTTTTTTACCTTTTATAGACGTTTAGTTTATTTACAACATGCTTTTTGTCGATTGCCATTTTTAAGCCTTCACAACACAAAACATTTTAATTCTAACTAACGGTACACGGTTCATTCAGTTCTGTCATACTTGTAAATGCTATATAATTATTTTGCTATCTAAAATAAACATCACAATCACCCTATACCGGCATACGTAGATTGTGAATTTTCTTCGTGAAAATACAACCAAAGTACAGCCACGTCTACGCAGAATGGTTTTCGTGCGACAAGAAATCTGTTTTTTTTTTAAACAAAAGACGAGCTGTTTTGATAAAAGTAGTGTTTTTCCTGAACCTACTATCTCACCAATTCAAAAAAAGAAGCGTAGCTTTCTCTGTTACACAGGATTTTTTGTGTTAATGTATTTAAAAATAAGATGCATTTAAGTTGGTAATTTTTTTTTTGAATCTGTGGCTTATAGTTACATTTTTTAAAAATTATTTGAAGACATCAACGTATTTATTTTTATATTTATTTTTGTATTGCTATGCGTATTTTGAATGGCCTCGTTCTTCGTTTTATGCAGTTACGAAGAATTGATTAATTACAATGAGTGGTTGAAATCAATTATGGGAACTTATGTTTAATGCCGGCTGCCGTGGTCAATGTCATTGGCTTCGGCTACGGAGATCACGGGTCTGAATCCCAGCGCTGTGTCGTACCGGAAATTCATGCAGCGCCACGGTCCAGTACGCACAAGTATAGCGGTCGGATTCTAGCTAGTGTATCGTCTCATCAAGAAGACAATATAACATATTATCTAACTTAATCTAGCTATTTTAGATATCTACATTAAAATATGTACGATTCTAATTTAAACACAAGTATGGTTGGAAATACCGGACGGATATACCAATACCGGAATTTAAAAAGAAATACAGCCAATTGGAACCGACATATCGAGCGAGTAAATCAACATTATTACCTCGAAATTTGTAAATTACATATAAAATATCGCTATTAAAAAAAAAACAAACAGGTATTTTTCATGAATAACTTACGGTTTCTGAAAATAATAATTCATCATCGATGGCTTATCAATACTGGAACCTGTCAATATTGAAACAACTCTTAGTCGATTAAAAATGGCAATTTGTCGTGTACAACTTTATATGTGATGATTTCTATTGATTTAAAATTCTGTTTTGGTTAATTTTAAATACCGGTAATTTTTATATTTTTTCTGTATTGAAAAAACACCATGGATACCGGAATCAACGTTTCTTATCGATATTGCAATCCCTAAACAGAGGTTTAAATTTTACTTGAAAATAAGTTAATATTTATTTCAATACTTTCGATGGTTTCGGCGGTAATTTTGTGGAAGTTCATTTTAATATAAAATTTAAAATATCTTTGATTATTCCACGTATTGTGCTACTAACTGTGACACGTGTTTCGCCTCTTTCAGAGGCATCTTCAGACTTACTATCGCAAAGTTTGTTTAAGTAATGAAGCAAGATTGATTCTAACATTATAAATTATGAAATTACAAAATGGAGTTTGGGTTTTTTTCCTTTTAAAGGAAGCAAGAAGGGGGGTGATTGAATCTAAATAAAACAAACAAATAATTATATTAATGAGCTGCAATCAATCAGATTGGGATTTTTCCCTTTTTAGGGGAAGCAAGGAGGGGTGTTATATAATCGAAACAAAGCAAACAAATATAATCATACTACTAATGACTAATAACATTAAAATGCTAAGTAAGTCTGAAGATGCCTCTGAAAGAGGCGAAACACGTGTCACAGTTAGTAGCACAATACGTGGAATAATCAAAGTTATTTTAAATTTTATATTAATATTTATTTATTGACATTATCATCATCTAAAGTAAAGAGATAATGTTTTATTAACAGTTAGCTTTCTTATAAAAATAATAAAAGATTTTATGTGGAAAAAGTACTAAAAATCTTTTATTATTTTTATTATAATGCCTTTCCACTAAGTATTGACAGTGAACACCTTAAAAGTGAGTAAGCTTTCTTTCTGGCTAAAGAAGAGGTGATTAGTGTCTATGGTAGGCTATATTCAGCTTGTTTTCGACTAGAATTGTTTCGCGTTGTTATTGTTTCCAAGTACTTATTTTTTAGAATGGAATTTAAATTAACTATGGGAGTCAAAGAAATTCATTGTTATTTTTTTTTAATCGTCAGAATCCTTCAAAAAAATAAGATTAAAATTGAAATGGCTTCTATTTTCGTCTCAACGCTTCAAAATTCGTCTTTAAAAAATATGTCTATTTTTTGCCGTTGTTGATTGTGCGGAGATCTTTTACCAAAAATATGGTAACCGGATAAAACAGAACATGAAAAAACAGAACATCACAAAACGTACAATATATCTTTAGAAAACACTAGTATTGATATGTTTTACAATCAATTAGTATTCTCTATGTCGTATTAGATACAATAAATAAAACAGCAATCTTGCATATCAATAACACTTTCAAACTGAAATTGTCGTAAATACACTTATATTCGACGATTATAATAGTCGCCATTGACTGATAAAGTAAAACGCACATTATTTCACACTGTTCTGAAATTATTACCTGTTAATCTATATTATTTTTCCAATAAATAGTTAACAAGAAACGGGCCACATTCAACTAAAAATTGATTGTATTCTGAATTGTCTATGTTCTATGTTCTCATGTTCTGTTTTATCATGATCTGTTTATTCATGGAATCCAAAAATATACATACTTTGTTAATACATTGTTTGTGTCACAGTCAATCGGTAGATGCGTTCCACGATATATGGCATAAAAAAAGACGGCTTCCATAGAAAATGTGGGGATACGTTCCATGAATTTTAAAATCCGCGTAACTTTGAAACAGCTACTTAAAATATACCCAAAATAGCATAAAAAAAAGTTTGGGAAAATTAGAGGAAAAACACGGTACATTATTTTGAAAATTGTATTTCTAAAAAAACACATAACTTTGAAATCGCATAATAAGAGAATTGGCTGTACTCTTTATTTATTACTACTATTTATTTGTTTTCGTTTCTCAAGATCATAGGGAAAGTAGGTGGGGGAATTTAGAGTCGCGTTCAATATCAAGATTAGTAAATTCCCAGGCTGAAATGAAAATGTGCGTTATTTTGATGATGAGACTGAGCACGTTTGTTTTGCGTCGGCTTTTCCGTTGAGACAATTTACGATAATTATTAAGCGTTGAGATTCCCGAAGTAATCGGTTCTCTCGAGGAAAACAGAGAAATAAGATAATTGAAGTAACTCGACCATTTGCATTCCGACAATGTTGTATATTTTAACGACGCCTTCCATTTGAATTTACAGCGAGAGAAGTCGCTTAGAGATATAAATCGACAATCAGTGTTGCGAAATTACAGGCAAGGATAACGTTAAAGATTACTATAAAACAAACAAAAATGTGAATCAGAATGCAATATTTTGACTTATTACTGATAGCCAGCAGTTGATAATGCTCACCGTGTGCAAAACCGGTCCTGATCTTGTAAATATAAGTGGAAATTATAAGGAATATTGTGTTTGTCTTAATATATTGCCTTTCCACCGTGAAAAATCGGCGAGCTACATTCATAGAATGTATTCGACGGAAACTCCCAGATGAAGAAGAATGAAATATATAAGGTGTGTCTAGAATAATTATCCGATGTAAAATTGTTTGGCCATTAAAGATCACTAAAGCTAAAAACAATAAATAAGATGAATTGAAAGATAAATAAATTATAAAGTCTATCCAGCTGTGAAAGTCTGAATTCCATTAAAATTTTCAATCAGCGACTTCGCAATCAAAACGAGCGAATATCTTGCGATTTTCTCAGTTGTTTATCTTTTATAGAACAATTATTGTTTCCTGATCTCGGCATAAAATCCGCTTTTAATTACAGGCACTGTGTAGATACTTGATAGTCCGTGCAACCTTACACTTCGTTAAGTCGAGTCTTATAGCTCAGAAGAGGAGCCCACTTACACAGAGACCGTCCTGTTTCTGTAAAGAATATTACTTCAAGCATTTCAAAGAGCCAGCCTCGCTTGAGTGTTGACAGTGTGTCCGAGAAGAACTCAACCACCTACATTCTACGTTTCATTAATATTCTTTAGATAAATTTATAATCACGGCGTGATTTTTCTATGAAAATAAACTTTCAAATGATAATGTTACTTTGTTTATTTGCAACTGGAGTAAATATGGTCTCACCTTTATCAGAATAGTGGCACTGAACAAAATTTTTCGTTTTTGATCTTCGAACGCCAGATTGCTAAGGTGACTTCATACCGCGTTCGATTAAAAAAACACCATAGTCCTAACTTTAATTTTCCAATATCTGTCATTCTTACGCATACTAAAAAGTAAACATTTTGCGTAATAATATTGCTTTATTTTGTCAGCAATAAAAATCTGAATATATTTATATCGCAAACAAAACAAATAACTCTAAAAAGTAGTAGTAAAGTAGTTTTTTATACCTTTTTATTCATCCAAAAAATCGAGAACGTTTTCTGAAAAATTACGTTTTTCGTTTATTGCCTGCCGCTATTCAAATAAAGGTGCGAATGTGTGTAATATGAAAATCAAATTAATGTAAGACCATCATTTTTTATTATATTCCTAACATGTCGAGTTAACAAAAAAAGGCCATCAATAAATGACGTCATGCTCTATCTTTGTTCTAATACATGGGTGTCCAACCGGTAAATCGGGATCGACCGGTCGATCCTAAAGCAAAATTTGGCGGATCCCGAAAGCTTCCGTGAATTTCTAAAAAAATTTGTAATTTAAATATAAAATATACAAAAATATTAAATCGAATTATTTTGTAAGCGTATCAAATGATATGTATTTCGCATTTAAAATAAACATTTATATGTTTGGAGAAAGGGAAAAAACCCTACTAAATAAAATTTCTTATAATAATCATGTTAGAAGTCGGTCGCGAGAAAACTTAAGATTTAAAAGTTGATCTCAGGGCAAAAAAGGTTGGACACCCTTGTCCTAATATAATGTAATATTTGTGACAAGAAAGAGGGGGGGGGGTCATAGAAAATGTGACGTTTCTAGGTAACCAATAAATATATAAGAATTTTAGGAGTGTTAATAAGTTAGGAGGAAATGTTATAAAGAAAACATAGTTCTGTTTTTAAATGATTATGGGGGGTTATCAAAATTGTTACGCAATATCGACAAAGGGTTAAAAAATCGCGTGACGTCATGTGGTTCCATAAACCGTGCGACATTTCATAACTCTTCAGGCGGTACTTTCTCTTGACTGTCAAATTAGTATAATGCATAATTATAATATGTAATGTCAAACGATATATTTAATTTACTGCCATTTCACTACGCACATCAAATTAATCAAATACGTCAAAGTGGTTCTTCTGTTTATTTTTTTTTAATAAATTTACCAAGTGTCAATATTCCGAGACGTGCTGTATTATCTTATTTCTGTTCTTCGAATGTTCGCTGACGTATTCTTTTGCCAGAGCGCCTTCGAATATTTTATTTACATTCCAGCAACGGGGATGGATACGTATCCATCCACTAGTTATACAACCTTAAGATGAAAGGTTGTGCTAGAAAATCCCTCTCGTTACACATGGTATTTGACGGCACGTCTTTTCCACTGTTGGATGAGTCAATTATAAAAGGGCGTTTTTTTTAAGTTAAGGAACACATTATTTAAAAAAAAATGTTCTATCACGACAGTGGACACACATCCCTTGTGCCATTTTTATAAGAAGGGCTCTAAATACACAATTTATTATCCCGGGTATAACACATAATTTCAATGCATAATTATTTCACATGCAAATTAAGAGGTGTTATTTTTGTAACAATGTCAATTCGAGTTTAAACAATTTAAAGCTTAAATATAGAAACCAAAAATTGATTGTGATTATGAAAAAAAAATGAAATGGATTTTGCTTCTCAATATATTATATGTCTCGCTTGATTAATATATGTATCACTTTTAGGGTGTTCATTATCAAAAGGAAAGGCATTATAAACAACAAATAAAATACTCATTTGTACTAAGATCAGTTGAGCGAAAATGTTGTGATCATCTAATGTTTAAATGAGTATTTTATTATTTTTTGAATATAAATGTATAGTTGTTTATTATCTGTGTATGGAATACGTAAGGAAGCACGCTTCAGAGACTAGTTTACATTTTAAAAATAATGCGCGATGCATTTAATTTGTTTCTCCGCATATCTGCATATAAATTAATTTATTATAGCCTTTTTGATATATTCTTTTGTTATGGTTCGGTCGCAACTATCAGAATACTAATTGTAAGTTTTACTTATTGTACCTTCCATTGCTTGGTAGATATCATTCAGATTGAAATTGAGAAAAATGTAAACTCTTTTAAGTATAAATATTTAAAAATACCTTTGTACTCATCATAAATGTACTTTTTTTACTTAATTAATTTTTATCTAGTTTTATATTTGATTGCAAATTAGTTGCATATTATTTATTTATTTGTGGGAGTTCTCAAACATGTTAAATATTAATAAAAAATAGAATAATCAAAGTCATTTTATTTTTTTATTAAAATGAACTTCCATAAAGTTACCGCCGAATCCATCGGAAATGTTAAATATTTATAACTTTATCTTTATTATTAACATTATTATTTACAGATTATTACTTTTTTCTTCTTTGACCATATTCGCCCCCTATGTGGAGCATATGGCCGCCATGTTATCCTTCTATGATGAATAATTTTATTGTGCTATGGCTCTGGCATCAAGTTAATTAAGCACACCCGAAGTTTGTCGTGAACCAATTCCAAATTTGGACAAGCTAACTGACAGACAAGAAGCATCACCACAGAATTGTCTACACGTGGTTGATTGACATCGTCAGCGATGGAATTCTAATTGCAGAGCTAGGCAAGTCTCTTATATCCCAGAAATTAAGGCAACATGTCGAATTTCCAAAAGGATTAATTAAAACAACTTTGTTGCAATAATCTTGATAACCCAACAATAAACACGATAGAAAGTTCATTAATTGATTTGGCATTTACTTGGTAGAATTCCATTTATAATAGATTAAAAATAACAGAAGAATAACATCGTCAGAACTATGTTATGACGATGGCGCAAGCCGAAATAGCTATCAACACATAAAATTATTAAAAACTGTAGAACTAAAATACTTTGTTATTTTTAATCTGTTACGATAGAAAGTATACAATAAAAGGTAAACGCGACTGTCCATAATTTGCAGTCATACAAGTAAATTATTTTTTTTCACGGATGCCGAGTTGCGCAACATTTTCCCAATTTTAGTTCTTATTAATTCAAATGAAAATTTGAACCAATTTAGCGGGATAGATGTGTAGCGTGAGGGGAGACTAGTCGACACTTGACGCGTTCGAAGTCACGTGCCTCAACGTCAAAATTTCATTAGTGCCACCGCGTTATTTGTCAGATGCCTGCCTGGTTAATATAAAATCTAATTGTATTCCAAAGAGAAGTTTTTTTCTTTATACGAGGTTTGTTTATACAAAGAGAGCGCTGGAAAAGTAAAATTTGTTGATTTTTTTAATTGTGTCGTCCAAGCATTATATTTGTTATGATTTGTAATTTTTGTTTTAAATGTTTGTAAAGGGTGAGTGAAACGGTCTTCAGCGACATCTAAAATATTTAAAAAAATGCTCACTCAATTAGTTACACATATTAGTGTAATTTATTCGTAATAAATTTACACATATTCGTGTAAGTAATTGTTATAAATTCTAACTCTTGATGAAGCAAACCTTATTTTTTTATTCCAATAATATTTTACTTTATAAAATGAACAGGTAACCAGTGGTGTGCTCAACACTTCCCCTACGGTGCTAAACAATACTTCCGATACGTTGTTGGCCCTTTAGAACCAAGAAAAACATGTTTTTTAAATATACGTGCTGAGTTTTTACCGTCCATCAAAGGGCGGTAAGTGTTTAAACATGTTTTTTAATTTGGTTCTTTAAGGGCCAGCAACAACATATCGGAAGATTTTTTTTCACCTTAGTGGAAGTGTTAAGCATTGTCCTTCTATTTATTTTTAATACATTAATTAGAATATAATTAACGAGTCATATCAGATTAATTTATCAATATACCCAACACATTAAATTTGACGATATTAATTTAAAACATTTGTAACAGATATTATGTATGTATGTATGTCTGTGTTCCAAAGTATTTTAATTAATGCGAAATATTTAAGTACATGATAATGTTATCAAAAAAATATATTATCATCGAAATTAATTTTACGGGCCAGATTTTAACAAATCATACTATTAGAGTGTGACGTAAAAACATTAAACTATACGAGACTGTTAACAACGTACCGTGACTTGTAAAAAATACTGATGAATTTGTATATGCATAATGTACTGCAAAGCACTTCAAAACACTTCACTATCCTACGAGATTGAGAACCTGTGATCTAAAATTCTGAACGAAAAATATCGTATTTGCTTTTGTCTATGCTGGTATAGCTTTTGTTCTTTCTAAAGGCTCGTTGATGCATAATTTTAATTGCTTTTTAAAAAAAACTGTTTATTATTGAAGTAATTAAATATTCATTCACGGTTAAAATTTTCACACATTATCGCATTTTTGTTTTTAATTTCCTATCCATGTTATTTACCATTTAAAAAAATACTTTTTTTCTTTTAGCTGATAGTATCTGATTTAATTTCTTTATTGTGTATTATTAAAGTGTCTTAACCACTTATTTCGAGCTTTTTTTTCTTCGTAGACTGTTAGGATATAATTATCCGTTGGTGTTTGTTTTTTTTTTCTTATCTAAATGTGTTATGAATAATAACGATGGCAGAATTTGAATTTATTTCAAACAATTCAAATGGGCGCAATTAAAAATGGAAATTGCCACCGCCTTTCTGCGCGTTGCCATTTTTATACGCACTAAATTATTCATAAATTATCTTGAACTTTTTAAAAGCAAAATGATTTAGAACATATTTTTTATTTGGAACCGTCTCTGCTACAATATGAAGAAAATAAGGAAGACAACGATGTTTACCACTAAGCTAAAGGTTTGGAAAATTACTTATTTAGTATTAATCTATGATTTCTTTTTGATAATTATCTGTCTAAAATTTCCTTTTTAATTTCTTTCGTAGATCATAATAACTTCATAAAGTAGTGAAATAGTCATTGTAAAATAATTTTATAAGTAGTATGTATTGAAGTAAATGGACAGTGGTACAATATAATAAATCCAAATAGGTTTTTGACAGATTCCCAGCAAGTTTATTACAATAAATTACATACATGTATCACATTTTTTACGCACCCAATTAATACCTTGATTGTACGTATCTTATCCAGAAATATTCGAGAAAATTAAACCTAAAGAACCCCTTGCCAAACAATCGAAGTCATATAAAATAAAATGTCTTTGTACATTTCCATACACATTCCACTAACGACAGGTGATTCGCCTTCCGGTATCTTCAGTCATTCAATGCTCGATTAAAGATGAACTGACGGCTAGTAAATCATTTTTATCGTGTATCATAATGGTTTAGTTTGTATTTTATCTTGTATTCAAATAATTTGTTAAAATTAAATAAATTGTTGTGCGTAAAATAAATTGTTGACTATTGAAATGCGCATCAAAATACAAACAAACATTACCTGTCTTTATAAAATACCAAAATAGTTGAGGACAAATATTATCACTGAGACTAGAAGTTGTTGATGATGTTCTGAATTAATTTTAAAGTTCATCCGTGCACTTTAATGACCGAAAATGCCAGTGAAGCAACGTATGGAAATGTGCAAAATTTGATATTGATATTCCATAAAGCATTTTCATCTTCAGTCGAAATCTTAAAATTGATCGTAAAGTTAAATGTTTCCCGTGTGTTCACTCTATTTCCTGGCACAAAATTATGTTATTCCTTAATTTGACCAATTATTCCATATAATTGAGTTTTCGGAGAGAGACTACGCATACCAGACACAAACCATATTAATAATGAATGATTTTCTATGTACGGAAAATGGTGTTTTTTTACGTACAATATACATTTAGCTTAGAGCGCTTTCGTACAGGTATTCAAGAATTATTTGAACAAATTTAGGCCATTTACTGGTTGAATAATTGAGTGTAATTAAAATAACACATTCACGTGCGCTCCAAAACGTATTGGGAAGAAGTTAATTATTCAAAACCGCTCGTTTAAGTTAATTGATGGTTACGGCATTTTGTTTGTGCCGGCTAGCAAACAGTTAACTTACCCTTCAGGATTTAACGCTTCTTTTTGTGGTTTACGCAGTGGCAAGAGATAGGGGCTACCCTTTCTCCAGCTTTGTCCTGGTCAACCTTCAGATAGAAGGACACTTCCTTTGTGCATTGCACAAAGGAAATTTTTACGTTTTTTTGTTGTTGTTTAATGCACCTGCTAATGGAATTGTTCAGGTGTGCGGTGGGATGATTCTTGTACGAATTAATATTTAAACGCTTTATATAAGTAATAAGAGCACTTTATTATCCTTTTGTGTCAAGTGGTTTTAGGAAAATTAATTATACATAAATTCATTATGTTTGAAAATGTTAATTTATATCATTATGCAAGGAATTTGTTTCTTTAAAGTTTAAACAATGAATGATAGAATATACTTGGACAAATAAAAGTATATTCTGCTTGCTTTTTATTCCGGTCTATTGCGGTAATAAATGAAACAAAACTTATTTAAAAGCAAGTGTCAACGGAATTCGCTCTCTACTAGTAATTAAGATAGCAACCAAATTCTAAACCACATTGCTTAACTATATTTACAGAAAAAAGGATTGTCATGTTGGAATAACTAAATTTTCGTACGTTTTGATAACTATTCATGCATTTTACCACATCTTAAGGCGGCACACAGATGAACTTTAAATGACCTCTTTTGACCTTTCCAACAGACCTATTATAGATTTTTAATCAGGGCCTTAAATGTAAAATTTCATTAACCGGAAGAGTCGAAACATTTTATTCAATACGCCTAACATTTTTTTTAATAATTTATGAACCAGAATGAAAACTTATGTGCTTACGAAACTGTGCGCTAATCTCCGGATTCCTTCGGTTTTTGCTGCCCTAGTGCATTTTGAATTAAGCCCGAATGAAATATAATTACTTAAATACGCTGAAAAAATCTTTTATACTCAAAATCATAACACACGTAAAAAACGGAAATATCGTATTTAAAAGAAATTACATCAACATCTTAAAATGCTTCGAAATGCTTCAAAACGAGGTAAAAGAACATGTCCCATCTAATAGCTCAGTAGTAAAAGAAAGTAATCAATTTTATGTTATGGGAATTCCACCATTCTTGAGAATGTGACAGTAAATGTTCATGATTATTTTTTGAGAAATCGTAGACATGAATTGTTTCTTCTCCCAAAGTGTAAAACCAGCCTGCCAATGGAGATGATTGCTTCGGATGTCGACATATTCCACGTGGACGTGGATGAGTTTCGACGGTTCAGTTTGTCGGAGATTACTCAGTTGACTTGCTTGCCAATTTTTTCTACTGCTTTTGAATGTTCAATTAAGCCCTCGAGAGGTGAAGTGAGCCAACTAGAAGTTTCTTGGACTTTTACGTATAATCACGTTTTTACTTGGTGTTTTGGTGGATTGCGCATTTTTATTCTACGAAAATAACACTATTGCTATGTGATTAACTGAAGTTAATTCACTTTTACGATACTTAAAAACGCGTAGAACATTACAACTAGAGATTGTAGTCTCGGGGTTTTCAAAGTCCCGGGACTCGAGGCGTGATAAATTCAAAGTCTCGGGACATCCCGGGACTCGAGACTTTTATTTCCTCTTCAATAAAATTATAATTTTATTCGTTTTTTAATACAATGTTTAATAATTAATATTTTTCTTATGTATTGGATATGTGCAATGCTTACGGTTAATTTTTACTAACAAGGGATGATAACGGTAAATGTAATGAAAAAATATCAAAGAATTCGGCCGCCGTCAAGATTAAATTTATGACCGTAACTTCACAATACAGCTTTTAGACCCTTTTGTCCGATTGAGACATTGGTACTTTTGTATCATAGTGAAAAACATTTGTACATGAGGTGTGAACATTCAATATTAATATTTTGAATTAGCTTTTGCTACAGTTATATTACAATATATAAACACATCGTATCTGAAACTCTTACTAAATTATAAATCCCAAACATCTGTTTTTTTTATCAGATCTCTTTTATATATTCATAAATAATTTTGTTTAAAATCCCGGGTTTTAATCCTTTAGCCTGAATTTAATTCATTTTTTTTCAAAACTGATCCTGAGAATAGACACCAATGTCCCGGGACATTTTCCAAAAAAGTCCCGGGACTTAGACAGCTAAGAATTTTGTCCCGGGAAGTCTCGACACAGAATCCCTAATTACAACGCATCTAACTTATTTGTTCTAACATACCACTTGGCTCACTTCACCCACAATAGGCCAAATTATAGTCTATCTTTTCTTAGTAGAAAATTTAAATTAACTTTGATTATTCCACGTATTGTGTAACTAACTGTGACACGTGTTTCGCCTCTTTCAGAGGCATCTTCAGACTTACTATCGCAAAGTTTGTTTAAGTAATTACTTAAGCAAACTTTGCGATAGTAAGTCTGAAGATGCCTCTGAAAGAGGCGAAACACGTGTCACAGTTAGTTACACAATACGTGGAATAATCAAAGTTAATTTAAATTTTCTATTAAAATGAACTTCCACAAAGTTACCGCCGAAACCATCGAAACTATCTTTTCTTCATTGAAAAATTATAAATTTATGATTTGTCAATTTTTAGCAATGTTCATGTATTTTTTTTTATTGTGTTTACCGGATGATACATACACGTGAACATCGGGCATGTAAAGACCGTTGTTATTGATACAACAATTTATTTACTAACACATCAGTAATCATTGGTCGATTGCTAACTTAAGATATCACTGTGCCCGGTGCCCTATATCTGCAGCTTAGCCGATGAAGAAATCCCTCATTGATGGTAGATGGGCTTGTCATAGCGTGGGGAAATCGGTTCTAGGTTCCTTTGATGTTGATATATTTTGTGTAGTTTCGGCCCCGACTATGTATGTGTAAAGGAAGTGCCTGAGAGGCAGAGAGCCGTGTTTGCTTTCGACTTTGAATTGCGTGACCGGTCATCCTGCGTTTCCTCCCTTTGCCTGTTTAGCACCGTTCATAAATAGGCCTCGGTCTTAAGCCAGGTGTTGAAAACTTGCGCACGTATAACATTTAGGGACACATGTGTCGTAATATTTCAATAATATTCATGTTTATTTACGAAAACTTTTATGAAGTGTTCGAAGTTTTTTTACTTGGTTTTTTGGTGAATGGCACATTTTTATTTTACGGAGATAACACTATTGCAATGTGTATTAACTAAAGTTACTTCACTTTTACGATACTTTAAGAAGTGTATTAAATATTACAACGGATCTAACTTATTTTTTTTATAAAATACCTCTTGGCTGACTTCACCTCTAATGGGCCCATATATTAGTATTTTTGTGAATCTTACCCATACATTTCTCAGATCTTTGAAGAATAATTTCCATATTTATCTGAAATTCAATATATGTGAAACATCGTTATTTAAATTTGTTTCCAAACCGTTATCGTTGACAAAAATCAACCCCCGCTACCCTCTTCAGGGTGTATTTCTATTTTAATAGGGCGTGTCCGCTAAACACGCTGAACGCCAAACATAGATTAATCAAATTTGTCTCTTTTCAGGTGCTTTTGTTGTGCGCTGGCGGTATGTTTAGTCCTGTGGTGGAAATTGAATAATTGTCTTGCATTTAATTGAATCGATTTAATTACGCTTACGATCTTCAATAAACATATTTTTTCAACGCCTAATAATAAAACTTAAACGTTGCTTTAGAATTTTTTAAACCTTGAAAATAATTTAGAAGAAGTCGAATAACAAAGTTATCAAATTCAATTTTGTATCACAAATGAATTATGGAACCTGGTAATATTGACACAACTTATCAACTCGCGAATTTTACTAAAAAATCGACAAGCCATAATCATGATAACATGTGTGGAGTTTTAAATCATCTGCGTTTTTTATTCTTCGGAAAATCTGCAAGCATACGTTTTTAGTTGATACTTGTACGAATGATATATGAATTAATTCAAAGATCCCATTTGTCACCTATAATATTCATGATTCAGGCCCCTGTGTTATATAACTCTGCAACTTGGCGCGAAAAGTACGCTTTATAATTTTGAAAAACGCTACGACGCAAGTAAATGACTTTTCGTTTGATTTATTTCAAAGCTAGGTCCTACAATTGAATAATTATTTACATAAAATAATAACGGAAGAAGTACGCTTTAGGTAATTACTCTAATAAAAGAAAGATAAACTTGTATTAAAAACTACTACAGATTTGATCGTATTATACAAATAATAGGGATTCCAACTCGGATATCCGGATATATCCGGTCTTTTTTAACTATTCGATATCCGGATATTCGGGGAAATATCCGGATAGTATTCGTTATAATTTTTAATGAAATATTTTTCAAAATCGACGAAAGATGATATGAATACTGGGGTATTTACTACCTGGGAAAAACCATTACTTCGGAGTAATGTTTTTTATTATCTTCCTCAAATTCGGGTATTATGAATATCTTATCTTGTTATCTTAATACTTAAAAGTTTGACGAATCGGCCTGACTCGAGGCAAAAAAAACCTTTAATGCCGAAATTTCATTCATTGAAGAAATGCCGTTGCAGTAATCTAATTAATGCAGCTGCAAATTTTCAATATTTTAATATGATGGAATAGTATTGAAATGTGTATTGTCTCTATCTAAGGCACGGGTTCCCAACCTGGGGGTCGCGAAGGGTTTTCAGGGGGGGTCGCCAACTTTTTTCGATTTTGTATTTGAACAACAAAATAACGAAAAAGTATAGCAAATCGAGGATTTCAAATTCTCCGGTGAACTAAAAAAAAAGGAGTTTTGGAGACAATCCGGGGAAAAAGTATAGATAATCGAGGATTTCAAATTCCTCGGGGGTCGCCTAGTCATATGGCTTTTATAAAAAGGGGTCGCTACCCGAAAAAGGTTGGGAATCTATGATCTAAGGCATTACAGAAGTGGGAAAGGATTTAGTCAGGATCAGTTGATCGTGAAACTTTGATCGTGAAACATCGTCATTTGCGTGCGAGTTCTACATTTCATCGCTGAAAACCAAGCAATCGAGACCACTGTCGACATATTAAAATTTTAATAATTTTGTATAAAATTTTAGCCATGTCAAGACGCTCGGAAGTATGGACTCATTTTATGAAAAAAGATAATAAATGCAACTAGCAACATGAAATGCGTAATTCTATTTTATCTCTCGCGGAAACTGACGACAATACGAATGACAATACAAATAATCTGAAAAAAGATTTTAAAAACTTAGATCAATTTTAAAAAAAGACGGAAAAGTTGGACGTGTTGTTCAAAACACTTCTAACAATAAAAACAACATCAACAGCAACGGAACGAGTATTTTCAACAGCAGGACAAATTAAAAATAAATTAAGATCAAATTTAAAATGCTATCTTATTTTTAAAACATGAATTGTTAAAATCTGAATAAATGACTTATATTACAAATGAACTCGTTTTTAATGTATTATTTTAGTACATAAATTTATATATGTAGTAATGTTTTGTTATTTTCATACATACTGAAACTATCCGGATATCCGGATATATCCGGATAGTTTCAGTTTTACTATTCGATATCCGGATAGTTGAAAATGACGAATAGTTGGAATCTCTAATACATAACCTCACCGAGAAAAACATATAAAACTATGAATCTTCTTGATATATTAATATGTAAAATGACAAGCTTATTGATCAAACATGAACGTCATAAAACAAGTCGGGCTTGGTCCGTGGTGAAGTGATTAAAATCGTTTGCTTTTTAGGAGCACTTTCGCAATCGATTTCCGTTCGAATTTATGGATGTTTGTGATGCCTAAAAACACCTTTCCAATTCATAAAATAGTGAGGCGTTAGCGATTAACGAACCACTAGTCCTATGTTGGCCTTATCATTTCTATCCCAACTCTAGAAATCATAGAGGTTAAGCAACTGAAAATCAGTTTTGCTTATTAAAAAAGTGACATTCAAAAAAAAAAAATTTTTTTACTAGAATTCTCACTGATTAAATATTTCTAAAATACAATAATATAAACGAAATGATGAATGTCGACGACTAACACTAGTTTTTTTTCGTAAAGGCTTAGAAGAAAAAGTATTTGACTTTTCAATATTTTTATGCCCCTTTTAATTAAATAAAATTATTCACTGTATACTATCTTTCATAATATAGAGGCAAAATTATTTTTTATGTATTTTAATTCAGATACACTCGGATACACTGATGTATAGGAATAATAGTGCATGTTAATAAATCGATAAAGATATAACCGACGACATTATCGCAATATGCAATAATATAATCGCACATTCAGAGTTCAGTTGCTAATGATAAAAATGTAATAAAACGATCCCGAACTATTTAAAACCCCTACAAGGGCCGATAATATAACTGTCTTTAATAAATCAAACTGAATTTCTTGTCGCTGGACTATTTTATTTATTGTTTGTGTCCCATTATTTTGTCGGAAAATTTGGGATTGCAACATATTATGCATATCGCAGTGCAGTAGTCGATGCGATGCGGCGTCGCGTTCTACTCGATACGTAAATGATATACGATCTCATATTACACTCCCAGCTCGCTAATAAATATTCCTACGCCACTGACTTACGTCTAACGTATAATTTTGATTCAAATATATCCCACATGTACAGTACAAGTTATTGTATAATTCATAATTTAAATTTTAACACTTACTGGATGAAAAAAGTATGTATACAAATATGACAAATTCAATTATAATGTATGAATTTCATAGGTTTGTAAACACAGTGCAGTATGCTTATAGGTCAGGCCTGGCTAACCCAAATTGTACCCAGGGCTAAAATTTTCTCAAGGGCCGCACATACATTTTATATATTTTTTTATTACAGCGAGTTTCATACTTATTGATTTTTTTGTAAGTAAATGCAGGAAAGTTTAACTCGACCGACTTTAAAATTCGTTGGAACAATTGGTCTAACGTGTGTTTTTATTTATTTATTTTTCTTGAACGCTCTTTCCTGGTAATAAATTATTTTAATATGCTGCAATCTACACAATAATAAGATTTAAACATTTTATATCGTATATTTAATCCAAAAATATTTTAATCATCAAATTATAAAAAAAGCTCAGTCAAATACAACTTGTAAACATTTAAATCCAATACACAACGTTTTTGTAAGCGACAAAGGATTTGGAAAATAAACCTGTGATATAATCTCCATCTAATTAAAACACCCATGAATATTATTGATGTTAACAAAAAGGCAGGTTTTTGTATTTTTTTTTTCTATAGCTTTTTATTCAAAGTCTTTCTAAACCTAAAGTTCAAAGCTTCCCTTTGATATGACGCGTCTTAATTATATACTTTTTACCGGAATAATTGTGCACTCGTCGATGTACCGAGCAGGAATTTCCTTCTGGTCAATTTGATTTTTCGGATCATTCGTCAAAAAAGCTTTCATCCCTCACATTATCTTTAATTTGGTACCAAAATTCCTTTTTAGTATGTAGCTTAATTAATTTGTTTATCTCCCGGGAAGTACCCTTATAATCGTTTCCTGTAGTTTTGTGATACCGAATCCTTTTTGTTTAAAGACAACCTACTTTTAATGATATCACCTTCACAACTGCGTAGTGAGGATCATCAGGGAAAATTATTTAAAATTAACATGTGTAATGTAAAAATATATGCAAATCACGGCGTTGTTTAAAACCAAACTAACACTTGCACTTTAGTACTCATTTACCGATTTCATTAAAGTAAACGGATATATTTTCATTAAATGTATGTGTGTATTCTGATAATTTTAGTTGTTTAAATAATGAGAGTTGAACACCTAGTATTTAACTCGGTGAACCCGTATAATTGAACCATATTTAGTATTTAAAGCCAGAAGCGAATAATTGTTTCTAATTTTAGCATCGATTCACAGATCATTACAATTTTAGCATATATCGCAAAATGCTAAATAAATGCGCGTCTAGCAATAATCTAATAGCTCTTTAAGTAATTCCATATAATGTACACAATAAATAATATATATACTATATTTCAAAACTTAAAGAAACTGAATATCCGGTTATACATTAGTTATACATAAGTTGTTTTATTCATTTTCGCTGTCACGTGACTTGTAGCAGCTGTTTGCCGCCTTTTCAAAGGGCCTTCACACCTATAGAATCAAAATTGACATACTTACCATCGTGCAAGTGATTATTACAATCCCCATTGTTCACTATCGAAATAGATGGTAACAAAATGTTCAAACACGCGATCCAAGTATGAAGCAAATGGGCATTTAAAATAAATTCACATTTAATTTGTCGAACAGTTTTATATTAAAAAATCGATCTGAAAATATGTTTATGATCGTTTTCTAAAACCACAATGTAATTGTATAGAACATTATATGTTTTTAGTTTCAATTGAAAAAACATATTATTATCATATACCTTATGTGAAGGGAATCCAATCCCGGGATCCCGTACAGTTTTCGATACATTTCAATCCCGGGATTAGAAGACATGATCCCGAAACTTTGGAATTGATTTTCCTATGAAACAAACGTGTTGGTTTTCAAGCCGAGCGGCAGTTTACATTCTTTGCGATAAGATTTACCGCATACGAAAACGTAATTGGATGCCTAAGATATCAAATGTTTTTTATCGCATTTATTTGAATGCATTTTACAACAGTAATAATTTTTTGGTGCCTTTGTTATCTACACCTTCTTAATGAATGTTATCAGATATCAAGCGCACTGTTTTTTTGCGTGATTTTATGTTTCCTTTGTTCTATTAACATCAAGTATGTAAGTAAGTAACACGTGTCAACTAAAACATTTTTCGGTTAGCTTTCTATATGACAGTATGATAAATATCAAAGGCGCGCAAGCCGACTTCATGCGACTGAACTCATCGAAAACCGCATATAATATTGTATAAAAGTTTTTTCGACCAATATCATTGCAAGAGTTGAAAATCAATTCTCACTTTGACTATTTCTTTTGAATGTTCTTACTATTTTCACTGTAAAAATATGATCCTTCTACAAAAGCACTTGTCGCCAGATATGGTATGAAATGGGATCTTTAATTGTTTAGTTTACGATGTTTTATAGAATACATACTTGATTATGTATTGACTACTTTTATATAGATATATTAATTTAAAATCATCTATCTTTTAATGTATTATTTTTGTATGATGTTTATTTTCAAATTGAATGGCCCCCTCCTTGGACAATTTCTGGATCCGCCAATGCAATTGATGCTCTGGTATTAACTTCGGGCATATTTTAAAATAATATAAAAATTACTTAGTGTTCTCTTAGGTGCTCTTGTAGTCTGAAGTAGGTAGATACTTTTTTCAGCTATCGACATTAATTATTTTAAGTTATATTGCGTATTTTTACAGAGTGTATGCATATCAAGTTCGTTTAATAATTATGGCGCATATTTTTTTACGACATATTAAAAAATCCACTCATTCACCTGTAAATCGCGAATAACTGAGATTATGAGAGCTTTTTGCTAACGTATTGGCAGCCCACTGCTGTTTATATAATATAAACAAGTTGTTTAATTTATTTTTCACCAATATTATCAATTTTTATTTCTTAAAAAAATGTACTGATCTCGGGATCTCGGCATCCCGGGATCAAAAAATTCTAATCCCGAAATCCTGGGATCAACATTTTGGCTCGGGATTGGATTCCCTACTTATGTGTTATCAAACATCAAATTTGAATTACCTTGCCTTTATTATAATTATGGTAAGTAGAATCTATAATAGATAGCCATACACAAGTTATGTTTGGTAAATTTCGTATCTGACAAGTGTTGATACATATTATATTAGAATAGTCATACTACCTCTGCTTTTTTACTTTGACCACCCGCACAGTTCGGCCAACGAAAATTTTACACTATCCTTTTTGCCGGTACAATGTATTGAAACAATTGTTAAGCAAACACCCCTTTAATTCCCGTGCGATGGACAACATTCTCTACACAGTATTTACGTATCTAAAGAATTCCCGTTGTTCCCAGTGTTTTTATGCTCTCCCAGATAATCTCTCAAAGGGTTTTCTTCTCTGTCTTGTTTGTCTAACGTTTTTCTCTTAATTAGAAATACACGTTTTTAACTTTAAAATTTTTTAACTTTTATATCTGATCGTATTTTTTCAAATTTCCCCGGGGTTTCAATTACAGTTACCGCGACTATTTGCCTATCAGTTGATTAAATATTTGTTGACAACTTTCTGTTTTATACGAACTAATTTTAGCAGCTCGCTAGCGAAATTAAAAAACGCGGTATTCTTATATGGTTTTACTACGTTCTATGTTTTACTCAATTATTTTCATGGACTTGAGACTTATTATATGTGTTTTTATTGTTATTATCACCGTGACTCTTCTGATAATATATTTGTCCGTATACAGTCATGAATACTCCAATAATATCGTCTTATGATTTTGACTAATTTATTACAAATTATCATTCAATGAATGAACCGAAATATTTATCTTAGTTTCACAATCAATATAAATATATTTCTACAGCTGATTTTCTAAAGTAGGTCCTAGCCCAGTTAAATTAGCCCTTAATTAAACTTTCTTTTCAGGTTAAACTGTTCATTTTCAAATTTCTAACAACGACGCTATGTATCTCGAGCTGTGTTGAATTAATAATGATTCTTTATGTTTAGATTTGCACATCCTGGTTGTCAGCGGGACTAAAGGATGCTGGAATGTCATGGGAGAAAGTAAAGTAATTAGCGGGTGACAAGGAATCATGGAGGTGCACTGTGTTGTGGATATATGCTCATATAGGGAACGAATATGGTTCAATTTTTTTTAAATGCTTTTAAAGAGACACCTTATTTTAAATACACAAAGTTGAACAGATAAGCGGTTTTTTTTATAAATTTATGGGCTTATTGGACGTGATAATACTCTTTTATCATAGGTAAAAAGTCTGCGATTGTTGGCCATGTTGATTTATAATACTACAACTGGCACACTGGCGTTGTTTGTTGGGTAACATTTATTTTTCTTGCTTCATTTGGCAGTCTTGTAGAGTGAACACTGTATAGGCCGGACGTCCGTTGCCCACCTGCCACACTTACAATTTGCCCCGCTTTGTTGGGGTTGCTCGTGATAAACCCCTATTCCTCTACTGCTGGGGGTCGCGTTCGTTTCATTGAAAAATGATTATGTTACAGCTGTAATTTCGAATGTGGATCGTTAAATTGAATTATGATTTTTTCAAAGGTGGCGTGAAAATGTACACACGTTACTGTATACTTAACGACTCTTTGCAATGAAATAAAAAAACTATCGCTATTTTTTGTTTCTATTTCAGAATGCCGTTCTACTTTTTGGAATTATCTACATGAAAATGTTCGCTTTTCAAACATCTGATAATTTATTATCTGCAACATTTGAAAATTAATATCTTAATTTTCTTTGTTTCTGAAAGTTTTTCATTTAAACCAGAAGCTAGTTTTCCATATTTTAGGGCAATAAAACTTCGGGTGGTCTTACAGTTTAACAGCAAATTTTTATCATAGCTTACATATATGTTGCATTAAACTATCTTGAGCCTCATTGAATGCAAATTGTGACATATTTTTAAATATTGATTTGATTTGATAAGGGAATTTCAAATATATTCTATGCGTGTTTTGAGAAATGTAAAAGCTCTTTTTTATTACTCGATAAAAAGTAAAGAAAAATTCACGGCTGATTAACTTAAAACGAAAATATAATCCAAATTTTCCGACCTAATTGCGATTAAAGATAGTCCAGATAATCAAAAAAGCATATGTATTCACAGGGAATGTACATTAGGTTTTTTAATACAATTTTTATGTTAAATGTAGTAAATGTAGTAAAAAAAAAAATGCAATTAATAATTCAATTATTGATTCTTGTTAAAAGGTGTTCTGAAGAAAATATTTTTTCTCGTGTTCCTTTCTTCATTCTTCAAACACTCAAACCAGTTTATGAGATAATTGACAAGCTTTAGAATGTGAAGGATCACTATTTCGTACTTTCCTCGAAAATATTCTCTTTGCTCTCTTGATCTTGCTTAGAAATCAAAAATAGAAAACAGAATCATTCACATCGAAATTTTACCACTTGGAGATATCATCTTCGACATCTTTCTTGATATCTCATACATTTATCACTTTCTACTAAATTAATATAGATTACTAACAGTCTTTTCAAAATCTTATACTAAAATCCGGATCAAAAAAGTCTAGCTACATAGTCGATGTTTTACTGACCCACGTCCAAATTTTATATTGACATTCGACGTCATACACCCCGCGTCTTCTAGTCCTAAACGGAGCATATTCTCTTCGGCTATAAGGACCTAGATTTGTTTTACTGTTCACTCTTTATACTTAGTGTAGTTTTTGTACGTATTCCACATTTATTAAATATGATCAGGACTTGTTTCGCTCATGACAAGCATTTTCAACTGAGTAACGATACACAGTAAGTTAATAGTTTTGCTCTTTTTCTGCACAGTAAATTAATCGTAATTTCTCTTTTTTCACCATGTCCGTGTTTGGAACAATTTCTGTCTCCCATGTTACACAATTATCATTTAAAATACCAGGTTGTTTCTAGAGAATATCATAATTACGAATGTACTTCTTTTTGATATTATACTGCGTACTACAAAAATTATACTGTCACCGAGATTTTCGCAATGTTTGAGAACACCTGTTGTAACGGCCACTTCTTCGATACAATGCCATCCCGATACTCAGCGAATCATGGAATATCTAATTTGTCCCTGTTCGACCCCCCTTTCAGTCATTGTGTTCTGAATTATTATTATTATTTATTAAACCGATTACCGACGTCTTTCTTTGATCAAATAATATGCCCACCTTCCAGAATAATTTCATAAGTTTAATTTCGTAGTCGGGTCTTATTCTCAACAAAAGGTTGATGAATGGTTTCATTACGCAATGGAGAATAGAACGCTGTGAATAAGATGGAACTTTTTGCGATATTAAAGAATACATTTCGGATTTTCCCTTATTCCATTCTCATTTCGTATTAAATATGCTCTTGTTATTCTTTATTTAGCTCGGTGCGTAGTACTAAATTTGTCCTATAATGTCAGCACTTTTGTAAAAAATTACAGTATTTTTATCCACTAAATGCTTAACAATATAATATGCCGGAGAACGATTATTACCTCTTCGCTCAATTTCCTTTTTAACAGATATGTTATTTGACTATAATATATTTGATTCCATTCACCTTCCTTCAAATTTCCGCCACACGGTTTCTCCAGAATTCTCTATCCTCCGCAACTCTCTTTGCTGCCTCTCAAGGATTTCCTAGTATCCTGTAAATCTGCCAGGTACATCTTATGGATGGTTACCATTTGCCTTTCACGACGGCAAGATCCATTGGTTGGTTGGTTGGTTAAAGAGACAGGCAGGGTTCAGACTTTCTTGAGGCACTTTCATTTGGTGATACTTCAATATTTTCGATGGATTCGACAGTAACTTATTTCGTGTCTTTAATAATAAGTTTTTAACTTATTATAGTTAGTGTCCTTGCGTCCAGTAGAAAACGAAAAAAACCCGACGTTTATTGTGTAATTTATATCATAAGTACGTATTAGTATCAATTTTTAGTTTATTCGTAGAACTTTCTATGTTCTGTATGATAATGCATTTTAAAAAGGTGCAATATGTCTCACAATTTTTAGCACAAGTGGATTAAGAAAGTTATCAATTTTTTTTTTAATGAAATAATTGTGTTTTTTACCTTTTTGTAATATATACTCTACAGTTGAATAGCGTAAGTAATTTGGCTCATTCCGGGGCTGGAGTATGACGTGTGAGACTTAAGGGTTGTTAATTATTAAACCATAAACCCGCCCACATTTTCGTATAACTCGAATGATTTTATCACGGTTCCTACATCCGAGAAACATAACGGCTGCGATAAATCTCAGTTGTAGTGATATTATTGCTCGTAAATGCTGCAGTGGTCACAGTTTCTATTGGCCATTAATATTGAGATGATCCAATGCTGGAATGGCCTGGAAAAGTAGGTGGACATAGGCCTTGCGACCGAATACCACAAATATGAAGTAATTGGTTATTTTACTAGCTCTTTAATGTATCTTATTGTAATAAGATATTTTATTGACTATTTCCTGTAAGTTGATGTGTTGAGATACTCTATTAACTGTTGAGGGGTGTTTTATGTAACTCATAGTAATTTTACTATTTCCAACGTAAAATCATATGATTGCCTGACATCAAATCATACATATTGTAGAGTAGATAAAACCATGTAAAAAGATAAGCCATTGTTAATGCACAACTTGCTGGATAATGTAAACTAACCAAAGTTCGACGCACCAAAAGAACTCACGAATTATAAGTAAAGTTGGATTGAAATAAAAAATCATGTAATCGAAATGTGAATTTTGGCAATATCCAAATAATCAGTTTATAATGCTCGTGGTGAGTGAAACTGATGTTAGTCTTTATTTATGAAAGGATTAACTTGCATTAAAAATCTTTTTATAATGCAACGCATTTCTACTAAGAATTAAAAGTGCATACTAAATTTATATTCATCTATACGCGTTTTGTGCTTAAACGTTCAGACAATTCTTCGATCTAACAACCCATTCATTATTTTCCGTACTTTCATCAATCATTTATTATCTAATTACAGGGCCTGTACATGCCTTGATAAATTTTACCAATTTAATAAACTTTTGGTTTTATCACTTATGCTTATGTGCGTCATGAATAACTTGTCTTATGAATAACTTTTAGACATTAATTTATCGTGTTTATGGCTTCCTCATATCCACCAGAGCGAACAGAATAATTATCGCACCCCGACTAATTGAGACTTATATTAATTACCCTTAGAGAAAGCTCCTCCCAAAATATGACGGTTAATTATCATGGAGTGTATGTATCCTTATCCATTTGATTCTATATAATATTATTCGTATAAAATAAATTCCATTAATTTTGTTATAATAAAATAAAACAGATGTATACAAAATATGTCGAAGAGACTAAATTAAAAAGTGCTTTCTACGTTTAATTGTTGGTTATATAATTTTCTGTATTTTTTTTAATATGTACACTATTTTGTCCTCAGTTACGTATGGATTTATCTTTTTGAAGTGTTTAGTTGAGATAACTCCATTTAATTAAATTCATTTGAATATATTCGTAATCGTATATATTTATATAATGGAACGTGAAATTACATCATACTTCATAGTACCTATCGTCTTACATATTTTTCATTTCGACGGCTATGATGATTGAATATAAATAAATTGCAAATTTTATCCCTTGGAGGGAAACTAATCATGTACGCTTCCAATAAAAACTATTGTAAACGATATTAACGTGAGAGCTTATTCAATTCTTTAGTAATCCATCGAGTCTCGCGATCTTTTGATATAAAGGGATGTCGGCAAAAGTGTATCAGTAGAAATTAATTCGTTGACCTACAGTAGAACTATAACACAAAATGAATCACTTTTAGGGTGTTCACTGTCAATACTTGGTGGAAAGGCATTATATTAATAAAAACAATAATCCTTTGTACTTCATTCCACTTTATTTAATATGTCAGGACCGGTTTCGCTTATTGCGAGCATTGTCAGTTGACAATGCTCGCAATGAGCGAAACCGGTCCTGACATATTAAATAAAGTGGAATGAAGTACAAAGGATTATTGTTTTTATTAACAAAATGAATCGTCTACTTATATCATGTTATAGGGCAGGGTTATATAAACAAATATAATTTAAGATTTAGACTGAAGGTGCTAGGTGGAATTTCAATATTAAATTTAAATCGTTCAAATTATGTACATTCTCACAGATTTTGTCACTAACGACCCGGGATTCGCCTTTCGGCGAACGCCTGAAGATGCCGAAAGGCGAAACCCGGTTCGTTAGTGACAAAATCTGTGAGAATGTACATAATTTGAGCGATTCAAATTTAGCAAACAAATATGTTTTTAAAACACTTAGGAGGACTCTTAATAAACTCTTCTAAAACATATTTTATAACTAAACTTTGTTTTTTGTTTCAAATTAAGATCACTGATCAAATCAATTCCATTTTTAACGACTTGCGCTAAAGCCTACTGGTTTAGCGGTCACAAAAAATGGATTCTGAACCCTGCAATCATCCTTTATCGAAAAATGTTGCAAAATAGGTGTTTTCAAGTTGTTGTAGGTGTTTGCGGATCACTTATTCAGGTTCCGTGAAACACCAGTGTTTCGCAAAAAAATAGTTTGAGAAACCCTGTTATAGGGGTTCGATAGTTTCTTTGTGGAAATAAAATTTTCGAAAGCATTATTCCAAACATATTTTTTAAAACACGTATATATTATTTCTGCATTTGACCAACATAATCTAAAGAACAGCTTTCACACGGATGTTAAAAACTTTTTTGATATTGCTCAATGACCTTTTAATTTTGTACTGAATAATTATTTTTAGTTAAGAGGAGTCCTTACTTTATATTTTATGTACCTTTTATTCAACGGAAACCGATACATCCAAGGAATGTAGCAATTATTTTATTTGGTCTTTCTCATGGATTTAACATTTATATGCAACAAAGCGTTCACTTATACGACATATATGAGTATCATCTGTACACATCAGGATTCTCTTTTGTTTTCTTGAATCATATAATTAAGAAAAATCTAATATATAGGTTAGCTTTAGAAACTGTTCATTCTATGCGACTCTTCTCGTACATCTAGCGTAGTCGTTTTTCTACCGTCCCACTGGACGATTTTGTGGCAATAAATCTTCAAGTCCGGGCGACGAAAACGACATATTTCGCCATTAAATAATGACCAGCCCGGAAATTTCTTCTTCACGGTACGACAATAATTTAAATGTCCTCTTGAAAGTTGCTGACATTTATGTGAATCTTGTTCAGCATTTTCTTAGTTGATGAAATAGACATTTTTGTTGGTTAACCCCTCGCCCGTGAAAAGCATACGTGCTTATTTTTTCGATATTGTTTTTCCAATCTAAAACGGTTTAAAGTACAGTGATCCCCACAGTAACGTGAAAGTCGAAAACGCGTTATTGGGATAATCGCGAAAATGCAAAACTGACAAAACTAAGAATAAATTTAAAAAATATGAAAAAAAATATATGGTCGACAAATTTATCTACTAGGCGGTAAAATGCATACTCGTTCGCCAACGTTTGATTGTATAGACGACACAGCAGCCGCCCGGCTGTGTGTGTAGCCGCGCACGTGCCGAACTCGTGCCCGCACAGCATCGACAATGGAATGCTTCCACACAATTGGAAAAAATATTTCTGAAATTCGCGTAATTGGGGGATCACTGTAATTTTAAGATATCTTTTCCCAAACACGTAATTGTTCATAAGTTGACCGCAGACGTTTCCGTCCTCCTTACACTTTTACGTCGATTTCCGATACTCTTGATCAGTGGTCTCCAAACTCAATAAGGATGTGAGCTACTTTCAGAAATTGAAATTTGTCTGGTTAGCTACCCATACATATTCCTTCTTTATAGTTTTTTTTTATCATCGGCCCTTATCGTTCCATACATATAATTTAAATTTTTCTTTTTTATTTATTGATTTTGATGTATTATGTATGTCTTATTTTTTGTCTCATTATATTTGTTTTGTCTCATTAACATTCTGTCAAGTGCATGGGGAATTGGCGTCAGCTGTTAGGTCATGTACTGTAAATTTATTTTTTTAAATAATAAACAATTATTTTATTACTTAAAATAAATAAGAACATCAGATTTTCCAATAAAACATCAATTATTTATTTATAAACAAAATAATAATTGAAAAATAAGTGTGAGTAAAAATAAATATAAAATAACGAGTAAAAATAAGTCGTAAAAAGAATGGCATTCACTTTCATCCACAATTTTTTCACTTCTCGGTGAGTACCTTGTCACTTCCATCCGAATGCATTAACAAGATGTACATCTGTGGGTCTGTTTCTATATTTACTCTTAACCACCTTCAAAGAAGAAAATGTTGATTCACATAAGTACGTAGAACAAAACAATACCTTCATTTGTCTTTTTTTTTTGGAGTTTAATAATAAAATTTTATAGGCAAATATAAATTTATTTATAAAAATATGATAAAATATTCTACGCGAGCTACCGGTAGCTCGCGAGCGACCGTTTGGCGATCACTGCTCTTGATGAACATACGATAGGTATTTGATAAAGAACGACCTATTGTTTGATTCAATATATCAGTATCGATGTGTAATACGGTGGGCTTTCAATTACCTTTAATGTATTACAGTTGTTCCACTTAATACACTTAGCTTCTCTGTGGACCGATATGAGTTTCAGTTGCCGGTGTTGCAGTATTGAACATGTTTGAAATACACGAGATTTACAATCACGTACATACATTGGCTCTTTACTTGATTAGTAAGCTATACACTGACGGATATAATTTCGTTATCTTGCAATATTTTTCTGAAGCAAGCTGTCATTTACGTGTTTTAACCACATTGTGCCCAAGCGATTCTCTAAGTGTATACACTAATGATCCGACTATAATAATATGTTTATACTTCTTACGATTGATGAAGTTTAGAACGCTGCTTGCAAACCTTTTCACGAAGAAAAATAGTCCACTATTTTCAATGTACATATTCGGCGAAAGTTCATTTTAAATATAAAATTAAATTTGATAACTTTGTGATTACGCTTGTCATGCTACATCATGTGACACGTGTTTCGCCTCTTTGACTAACATCACCAGACGGAACTTTGCAAGGTTTACGAATAAACTAAAAATTGATTGAAAAATGTAAAAATCTCACATGTTATAAATTGCAAATAAAAGTTGGAATTTTGTCCTTTTCTACTGGGCGCAGGGAAACGGTAAAATATAAAAATTGATAGTTCTAGTTACAACATAATTTCGTACATTATGTATGGAAAAATGTAAACAAATTCAACAATGTTGATCCCCTATCTTATTTTATATGTTATTTACCATAGTTTCCTTTCTATTATGACTTTATTTACTTCAAAAACATCTAGATTTTCACTCTTAACTTTTTATTGTATTATATAGTAGTTAAAGTATTTCAAAAAAAATATGTTATCGAAATCGTGATCACTTTCTATTAAATGATTCGTAAAATTAAATACATATATTGATTTTTAGGCATCTTACATGCTCTTTTCAATTCTTACAATAAAGTTCCTACCCGTCTGCCCTACATAAGCAGCCTGACAGTCTTGACAGGTGAGGCGATACTGCTTTAAGAAAACAATGTTCTTTTTGATGATGCTCCTCAAAGAGGAGAAACACGTGCCACATTTTGTAACACATCAAGTGGAATGACAAAGTTATCAAATTAAATTTATATTATAAAAAAAAAATCTTCTCGAAGTAATATTGTTTGGCACTGTAATTTTTTAAACTTTTTGAGACTTTGCAAGACATTTTTCGATTTAATTTCTTTGTAATTTTTATGGAAATTAAAATTATTGAACTGTACTGTAGTGGGGGAGTAGTCATTCAGTGTATGCCTTTTGTCACAGCCTATTTCGTGTATTGGGAATTCTTGTTTACCTGACTCGTGTACAAGCCAGTATCCAGTGGGGGCTTAAAGTTTTGATATCTGTAATGAAAAGTTGACATTTGACAATGGAAGTGCGTAAGTTTTCTGGTGCTCGTTTTCGGTAACTCAAATAATAAGCAAAATGTAATTGAATCAACCACTTACTAAAGAATATTACAACACATTCTAATCTGCATTACTAACCTCGTGATTCTAAGGTGAACAAATCAAAGTATTAAATTCTTTTTTTTTTTTGTAAAACTAAATATTTTGATAATTTACCTTTTTATTATAGAGTTCTGGCAAGTTAATAATAATTCAAATCATAAACATGTAATTCTTGTTTGTTAGAGAAAATGCCTGCCTTGATCGCGTAAGTTTATATTTCTTTTTACATTGATTTCTTCACTTTTAAGGTGTTCACTGTCAATACTTGGTGGAATGGCATTATAATAAAAATAATAAAACATTTTTAGTACTTTTTCCACATAAAATTTATTAGATCAGGACCGGTTTCGCTCATCGCGAGCATTATCAACTGATAAGAAAAATACATAAACAGTGATATTTATACAAATTTAAATTGAAATAAAAAGGTGTAAGCAACTATTAACAATTTAAAGGATTAACAAATTACATTATAATTACACAAGATTAAAATGCTTGTTATGGGTGTTAAGCATTTTAATCTTGTGTAATTATAATGTAATTTGTTAATCCTTTAAATTGTTAATAGTTGCTTACACCTTTTTATTTCAATTTAAATTTGTATAAATATCACTGTTTATGTATTTTTCTTATCAGTTGATAATGCTCGCGATGAGCGAAACCGGTCCTGATCTAATAAATTTTATGTGGAAAAAGTACTAAAAATGTTTTATTATTTTTATTGATTTCTTCATTAGTATCTTATTAACTAACCATATTACGTTAACCTTGTGGTTTTATCAATATTAACAACATACTTTCATGTTTATTTTCGCTAATTATAGTACTTATAATATATTATCAGGTATGTGTGTATATTTAAAAAAACACATAAGATACTCATATATATTATTGGCTTTGTTTTATCGTTAGTTGAATATGCAATGTGGTTATCTTCATTAGAAAACTACCAAACTAAGTCTATTAAAAGAAACACTTTCAACCACGTCCACTCTCAATGTGCTGACTCTCAACGTTCAATCATACTGACTCTTTATGGAGTTTATCTCAACAGAAGTGTTCATACGAGAATTTCTTGTTGATAAGTTCCTCAACCTCTCTTTTTACAGATAGTAGGAATAAAATAGAACTAGTGAACATGATGGGTAAAAAGTAGTTTCATAAATCAATTAATGAAACTGCCCATACCGGATTCGAACCCGTGAGCTCTGCAATCGAAGCCAACGAAGTTGACCACTCGACCAAGAACCCGATAAATAATAACTAACTTGGTATTAAATGTAAAGGTGAACAACTGAAAAGTATATACTATTTACTTATTAATAAATTGAAATAAGATAGTTAATTTGGTATCCCGCAATTACTAAAAAAATCGAGAAGACCGCGAGTTGTGCATCCATGTTCTAAAAACTTCCATTACTAAATATTTCCCTTCTTTGACATAACAAATGAAATCCCAAGTAAACCAACGCATGTCCTAAAATGTGGTTTGAATCGCTAGCAATTAATCATGATATAAAACCACTATTATTTCAACACAGTTTGCGAAAATTGAATAAACAGTGGACGTGGAAACATAATAAATAGCCCAACTAAGCAAATAATTTAATGGTATATTTTCTATGCGCACGCCATTTGTGCATGATCTGCAGATAACTGTGCGGATCTAGTTTTTATTTTTTTTGCGCATTTATCGTGAGTTTGTTAGAAAAACTTCGCGTGTGAATGCAGACAATAGAAAAGAAGGAGCGAGAAACTTCGCGGGGTACGGCAATTGTTTTGATTCGCTACCCAGGTATTGTTCCATACATTTCCGTGTCGGATCGTCGTCGAAATTTTAGCATTTTGTTATTTTACGCGTGTACATATTTGATACATAACAATTCACTATATTCAGCGTGCCAAGTAATAATATCCGTTGATACTTATGTCATTAACTTAAATTTACAACAACCAATATCCGTTTGAAACTTTTCTACTGTATCTTTTGATCAATCTGCGATACTTCCGTCTGTTAAAAACAAACGAGCGAAGCAATATCTATGTCGCACACTGAATACGCTAATGTGGCATTGACAGAGTAACCGCCAGCCAGGTTGGTTTGAAGTTCTCCGAAAAACAAATTCTGAAAAATATTAAGAATTACGAGGTTAAAAAACCAAAATCTTAATAAATATTTTCGACGTTATCAAAGTAAAAAATAATCTATTGTTAAACATAAATATTTTTCACTTTTAAGGTGTTCACTGTCAATACTTGGTGGAATGGCATTATAATAAAAATAATAAAACATTTTTAGTACTTTTTCCACATAAAATTTATTAGATCAGGACCGGTTTCGCTCATCGCGAGCATTATCAACTGATAAGAAAAATACAAAAACAGTGATATTTATACAAATTTAAATTGAAATAAAAAGGTGTAAGCAACTATTAACAATTTAAAGGATTAGCAAATTACATTATAATTACACAAAATTAAAATGCTTAACACCCATAACAATTAAAAACTCATCATCAAAGAATAATAAATCTAAGTGGCAAACGATATCAATTATAAACACAATTAAAATTTGGGAAATTTTTACACAAAGTGAAACACTACATTACTAAAGTAAATATCCTAATGATGATTTGGTGTTTTTCCCGTTTCCAAGCAATGATGTACTTCAACAAAATCGGCAGTAATGAAGATTCTGAAAAAGACATTTTAAAAACCATATCAATTCTTACAAAAGGAATAAATTTTGAAAAACATATAAATAATATAGAAGAGCAGTTAACATAGGTTAGAATTAGATTAATGAAACGGATATAACAAAGGTGATGATGCAAATACAACCTGTTCGTTTAATAAATTAGAGTTAGGTAAAAAATTTTGTCTATTTATTTCTAAGATCTCTTGTTTATCAAGTTTTAACGATTTATTGTTGACATGCAGGATTCTAAAGTTTTTAGAGATATCAAATGTATGCTTATTTAGGAACAAATGGTTCCCAAATGAAGATAATTCATTCCCTTTACGGGAGCAGGCTAGATGTTCTTTAAATCTGATATTAAAAGCTCTTCCCGTTTGACCAATATACCTGGCTCCACAAGAGTCGCAATCAATTAAATAAATGCCACTTTGGTTAAGAATATTAAGTTTATCTTTAGAATTTACTAAAATGCGTTGCAAGTTAAAAGAATTATAAAAAATGACATTAAAAAGGTTTTTGTTGAATTTTCTTGAAATCTTTTCTGAAACTCTACCCAGGTAGCTCAATTTCACCCACTGTTTCTCAACGGCAGGCTCCTTAATCACCAAACTAGAGCTTACATTTAGCAAAGCTAGTTTTTTGTGTTTTTTAAATAAAAGACGATCTATTAAATCCGAATCATAACCATTATTCATCGCAATTTGTTTTATCGTATTTAACTCAAGCTCGTAACTAAAATTAGTAAATAAAATTAAAGATATCTCAGTGCCTAAATGTTAAATTCTAAGCTTGTTTCTTTTGATGTAGTAAGTTTATTTACGAGTGTCCCTATACCTGAGTTAAAGTTAGCTTTTTTAGACTTTATAGATAGTAAAAATCTTAATCCCTTGTTAGTTAATGATATTAAATCTATTGTCAATTGTTGTATTGACCAAAACTTCTTTAAATTCAATGATAAAATTTACCAACAGTTGAATGGGTTGGCTATGGGTAGCCCTTTGTCTCCTATTTTAGCTGATTTTTTCATGGATTTTTTAGAATCTAAAATCAGTAATTTTGATCTCTTTAGAAATGTCATTTACTGGTATAGATACGTAGATGACATCTTAGTACTTTGGGGAGGTACAGAGAGACAACTTAATCAATTCTTAAAACTTATAAATAACGTTAACCCGCATATTCAATTTACAATGGAGTTGGGGTTGAATAAAATAAACTTTTTGGATTTAACGATCGAGATTATTAATAATCGGCATTGTTTCAGTATTTTTAGAAAAGATTCATACAGCGATAACATCATTAACAATTCTTCCAGACATCATATCTCTCATAAATTAGCAACCTTTCATTGCTTTATTCATCGTCTTTTGTTGATTCCGATGACTAAAGCAAGTTACGAGCTTGAGTTAAATACGATAAAACAAATTGCGATGAATAATGGTTATGATTCGGATTTAATAGATCGTCTTTTATTTAAAAAACACAAAAAACTAGCTTTGCTAAATGTAAGCTCTAGTTTGGTGATTAAGGAGCCTGCCGTTGAGAAACAGTGGGTGAAATTGAGCTACCTGGGTAGAGTTTCAGAAAAGATTTCAAGAAAATTCAACAAAAACCTTTTTAATGTCATTTTTTATAATTCTTTTAACTTGCAACGCATTTTAGTAAATTCTAAAGATAAACTTAATATTCTTAACCAAAGTGGCATTTATTTAATTGATTGCGACTCTTGTGGAGCCAGGTATATTGGTCAAACGGGAAGAGCTTTTAATATCAGATTTAAAGAACATCTAGCCTGCTCCCGTAAAGGGAATGAATTATCTTCATTTGGGAACCATTTGTTCCTAAATAAGCATACATTTGATATCTCTAAAAACTTTAGAATCCTGCATGTCAACAATAAATCGTTAAAACTTGATAAACAAGAGATCTTAGAAATAAATAGACAAAAATTTTTACCTAACTCTAATTTATTAAACGAACAGGTTGTATTTGCATCATCACCTTTGTTATATCCGTTTCATTAATCTAATTCTAACCTATGTTAACTGCTCTTCTATATTATTTATATGTTTTTCAAAATTTATTCCTTTTGTAAGAATTGATATGGTTTTTAAAATGTCTTTTTCAGAATCTTCATTACTGCCGATTTTGTTGAAGTACATCATTGCTTGGAAACGGGAAAAACACCAAATCATCATTAGGATATTTACTTTAGTAATGTAGTGTTTCACTTTGTGTAAAAATTTCCCAAATTTTAATTGTGTTTATAATTGATATCGTTTGCCACTTAGATTTATTATTCTTTGATGATGAGTTTTTAATTGTTATGGGTGTTAAGCATTTTAATTTTGTGTAATTATAATGTAATTTGCTAATCCTTTAAATTGTTAATAGTTGCTTACACCTTTTTATTTCAATTTAAATTTGTATAAATATCACTGTTTTTGTATTTTTCTTATCAGTTGATAATGCTCGCGATGAGCGAAACCGGTCCTGATCTAATAAATTTTATGTGGAAAAAGTACTAAAAATGTTTTATTATTTTTATAAATATTTTTGGCTACGTTGTTTCACTCACACATATAAGTATTCTATGATGTTTCTTCGTTTGATAAACATTTGTTTATAGATGTATCGATATATATTTTTTTAATAATTTACTGTATTTAGTTTAAAGTATTTCATATGTAATTTGTTTTCTATGGAATATTACATTTGATTACAATCTATGAAGTTTTTACACAATAGATTTATTTATTAAAATATTTCAATAAATCGACTTAACAGCTTAACGACCGTGGACGCGTATTTGAGTCTTTGAAAAACAAAGGTTGCTGGCCGGCGGACACATATATGCGTATAGGCGAAGTATCTGGAAGCTAAGAAAATTATATTTTGTAAAGATATCTCAATTTACTTACAAATTATATTGATTTTAGTAAAATTATAATGTTTGCAAATTTTTCGCAAAATTTTATTTCGCCAGGTAAAATTTTATAAAAAAAACGTGCGGTCGTTAAGCTAATATAATTAAAAAATAATAAATACTCACCATTAAAATCCCATGGATTAAGCCATTTCGCCAACAACGGCCTATAACTTAGTAATACATTTATTTCTTATATAAACACGATACATTTATTTACTAAACGTCAGTTCAAAGTTCATCCGTGTACTTGATCGCCTGAAGTTACCGAAAGGTGAAATCAGGGTCGTTAGTGACAAAACTTGTGTAAATGTACATAATTTGAACGATTGAAATTTACCAGAATGTGTTTTTTTTAAACAAAAAAACATAATTGTTCTTTTACAAATATTCAATACACGATCGTAGATCTGTAATCTGTAATTCGAAAAACAGTAATGTTTTTCTTTACTGATAGTATAACATAATAGTGGGTAGTGGACACGCATGAGGTCAGTGAGAGCCACATTTCGGTTTTTCATATATTACAAAGAGCCACTACACATAAACTTCATAATTATTTCGTAAGTATAATATTTAGCGAATACTTTTGATAAAATCTGGCGTACAATTTGTTAAAGCCGTTCGTAGTAATTTTTTGAGATGAAGATTGATCAACTGCAAACGATATTTCGACATCATGAGGTTTATTATAGAGTGCAAAGATTTTCAGCAGTATGTTGTTTCAAAAATTAAAATGACTTGACGAAAACATTTCTTTAAGTGTGGAGATTTTACTATTCGTGCACGAGTTTCCAAAATTCAATTGGTTACGTAGATTTGTGCTGCATTTGCAATGCCTGATCCTCTTTCATCTTTTACAACTCCAATTACCTAGCATCTTTTTCAACAAGTATTTTTCCAGGAATTGGAAATTCATCTTCAATAATATCATTTTTTTTTTGAATCTGCTTGCAATTTTTTAAATGATTCAAAAATCACGAATATATAACATTTAATTCATACATTTATTCTCAACTGATTCGAACAATTCTTTCTCCTATACTAAGTATATTAAATACAAGGTTGTTTAGAGTGTTGTCTTTTTTTCAGTACATAAATACTGAATAAATTAAATATATGACGAGCTACTTTTACTTGTTTACGTCCGTTTTCCACTACTCGCTAACCACGAGCACGCGGTACTTGCGAGATGCTTTAACCCAAACTTTTTGTACTAAAACTGTAGTTTTATGCCATGTACCCAAAATATTGGATATAATATGTCAACAAAACAATAATTTTTCATTTATTTCCGTTTTTACTTACGCGGCTAAAGTATGAACATAAATTATGCTAAATGCGTGTAAAAAGACCGGAATTTCTCATATTTTTTTGTTATTATTAGAATGCTAACAATCATTATATTATTTCTTATTATTAGCGGCTGAATCAAAATTTTGTTAACATTATACAGTAAAGACATCTTACGAATTTATTTCATGTCTTGAATATTCTAATAGCACGAGTCGTGCAATTGTATACATAATAGTCCAAACAATAAGCATATTATTCAGTTCCTGAAAGTTTGTTTTGTTTACACGCGTTTGATAGTTAATAATTATGCAAACTTTGAATATAATTCGATGTTATAATAGAAACGATAACACAGTGTCGTAAGCAAGAATTATGTGATTCATCAGTAAACGCTACTCATAAGAAAAGTTTTAAATTGCATATATGTACATACTACCAACAGTACCAACTAGGGTATCCAATCCCGAAGCCTTTTTCCAATTTTTTTAGCTCATCGAGGAATTTGAAATCTCCGATTTGGTATACTTTTTCGCGGAATCTCACAGAAACTCGTTTTTTTTTTTTAGCTCACCGAGGAATTTGAAATCTTCAATTTGCCAATTTCGTGTAAATTTCGAGAATTTGCTCAAAATTTCTCAATCCCGGAATTTCGGGATCAGAAAATTGAACGGGATCCCGGGATTGGATGCCCTAGTACCAACTCATCATGAAGATCAATGATTTTTTTAAAAATACATATTTTTTTGCCAAAAATTAACTAGTCTATTCTTGCTGAAAATTGGATTTATTATGTCACTCTCTTTGACGCTGTTATCTCTTTCTACGAGCTTTCGATTTGAACAAAATAATGGTAAAATATTTTACTGTGGAAGTTATTTACCTATTTTAGAGAAGTAGGAATTCGATACGAAATATTTATAACATATAACTTATATGATACTATCGCTGGTACCGAGTGGTTACGCTGTCACTCATTGTAAAGACCGAATTCCAGGAAGCAAAAAAATATGTTTATTGGTTGATTTTACATTTTTCCATTGATACGCGCCCTAAAAAAGGGATCGGAAAAGGGCGCGACTGACTTCCTTACATCCAATAATAATTGTTAAAATGGTATTTTACACACTAAGGGACGAATAGTAAATTTCTCTTATTTTTTTCCATATCCGTTCCATATGGTTCTTTCAAAATTCTATATCTCCCGCCAGTCTCTACTTCCTTCCGTAGCTCCGCTAAGTACATCCTGTGAATTGCCATAAGTGGCCTTCCTCGACACTAGCTTTATAGAAGAGAGAGACAGGGTTCAAACTCTCTTGAGGCATCCGCAGCACATGTCAAAGCCAGGTCCATTTGCAACCTAACACATAAAAAAATATTTATATTCTGATATATAATATTTTATAAAATATCTACGTCAATCCCTTATTTGATGATGTACTATAATAAACACACAACTTTTTATTAACTTGTATTTATTGGTGTTTTGAAAGTGAGTACTATTATAATAGAAAATTTAAATTAACTTTGATTTAAGATTTCGACTGAAGGTGCTTGGTGGAATTTCAATATTAAATTTGAATCGTTCAAACTATGTACATTCTCACAAATTTTGTCACTAACGACCCGGGTTTCGCCTTTCGGCATCTTCAGGCATTCAAGTGCACGGATGAACTTGAACTGTCAGTTCAAGTTCATCCGTGCACTTGAATGCCTGAAGATGCCGAAAGGCGAAACCCGGGTCGTTAGTGACAAAATTTGTGAGAATGTACATAGTTTGAACGATTCAAATTTAACTTTGATTATTCCACGTATTGTGTAACTAACTGTGACACGTGTTTCGCCTCTTTCAGAGGCATCTTCAGACTTACTATCGCAAAGTTTGCTTAAGTAATGAAGCAAGATTGATTCTAACATTTTAAAATTATAAAATTACATTATCGTTCTACTATTATGAGTACTATTATCGTTTGTATATCTATACCACTTCGTTCGACCAGTGAAAAGAAAAAAACACATCCTCTACTTTGTAATTTATTGAGTTGTAATCAATATTTACTATATCGCGACAAGGATCTAAGTGTCGACTTTTGCCCAAACTAAAATAATAATGAGGCAGTCTTAAGCGTAGCAATATCTACATGCTGTATTATTATAAAGTCGAAATTTTGCTTAAATTTCCAATAAGCCGTAGTTTTATGTGCGCGTCGCAAGATATCTGTGGTTTCAACTTGATCGCCTGAAGATGCCGAAAGGCGAAACCCGGGTCGTTAGTGACAAAACTTGTGTGAATGTACATAGGTTTAATAATAGCTTTTTTTTTAACTTGCTTTGTTAGTCGCCAAGACGCGACAATCCTGTCGGGATGTTTTGAAATGTCAAAATTTAACGCAAACGTCAGTAGTTTTGAAATGATCTCACGCCTTTACGAAAGCATTAATCGGTCTCAATACAATTTAATATTATAGCGCTACATTTATATTATGAGATATTGCGTAAGAAGAATAATTCATCATAAATATATGTGCTGTGGCGGCAAATCTTTTACCATCGATTTATCATCAAAAATGTAGTGACATTTGTGTCGATAAAACAGTTATCTGTTTTGGAAATGGAACATTACAGAATTCTAACAGTTCAAAACGAGATTTCAAATCAAATGTACGAGATTGATATTCTATGATTAATGTCGTCTTTGGGAGAAACGGTATACATTTAATTCGTCCGTTATCGATGCAGATTAACATTCATTTTTAATTTGTTAAAAAATCAAATATGTACATCGATGTTATGGTAAGATTTCAGTACAAATTTGCGCATTGACATGAGTAGCAGCACGTTTAGTTGGAAGCTCCACTTTACATACCACCTTTAAATTACCAGTACAATAAGACGGGAAAATTGTCCCGATGCCGATATTAACTGGTAACTATTTAAGAACAGAAACCAACAATGGAAAACTGATTCGTTTTTGGTCATCGATGAGATCTTCATGGTTGGTTCCGTATGAAATGCTGTACATGTTTGACTCCCGATTTAGGCAATTAAAGAACAGCGAAGAATTGTTTGGTGGTATCGACGTGTTACTATTTGGCGATTTAATGCAATTACCACCGGTAAGGGGTAGTCAAGTATTCCAGCAACCAGATATATTAGTGACCGCAACTCATCTATGGTGGAAACTTACGTTAGTTGAATGAACGAAAAACATGAGACAACAATGTTGCACCATCTTTGCTAACATTTAAACCAGTGATGCACAAACCGCGGCACGCGGGCCGCATGCAGCCCTTTTTTAAATTTTGTGGCGGCCCTTAAATCTTTTCTGAAACATATTTTTTTCACGTAAAACATTTATTTAATAAATTTAAGCAAGCTTTTTCTTCAATTAAAGAGAATAAATCGGTTTATAGAAACAGGGTAACTGATTAAAATTTGGATTTGACCGTGCCGCTTAGTACTACAAATATGATGTCAAATAAAAAAAAAAGTTGCAAAGTTACAAAGACCAAGATCGCATTAACTTTTGAATTACATATAAATGAAATTATTTTTTTTCACAATGAAACGATTTTTAATATGCCAATACTCAATCCTTTTTTGCATGGTTGATTTTCTACCGTCTACAGGGCAGTACAGTTTATTTTGCAGTCGTATATATAGAATCAAAACTTTTTGCTGTTTAAGCCTGTGTCGCCCTCAGACGTCGCTCGACGGATTGCGAATCTTAAGGTTAGATTGTATTAAATTAAGTTAAAAGCACCGCGTAGTGCCGATGATCTTGCCAAAATGACGTAATTTTTGCTTTCTTACAAATTTCAGTTAGAACCTTGTAGCAATGGCGGTTTGTTTGAATTTCAGGTGGACAAGGTTCTAATTAAAGTTTAGGGATTTCTAATTAACTATGAATAACTATTTTTAACAATATTTTATTAATAGTTATAAACTATAATTGATACAACCAATCAAAAAGAAACTTGGAAACATTTACAATTTTCAAAATACAAGCATTCTAAATTTTAAATGCCCATATATGTTTTGCTGCAGCTGTTCACATATAATCTTGTAGTACTCGGCTCGCGATATGAATAAATAACCTAACAATATTTAGTCTGAAGATGCTTCTAAAAGAAACGAAACACGTGTTCCTAACTCAATCAGTAAGATATTACAGTAATCAAATATAATTTTATATTAATACTTCCCTTACTGTGCTAAAAAATACTCCCAAAACGTTGCTGGACCTTTAGAAACCAAGTGAAAAACATGTTTTTAAAAGTACACGTCCCAAGTTTTTACCGTCCATCAAAGGGTGGTACTTAAGTGTTCAAACATGTTTCTTCACTTGGTTTTTTTAAGGGCCAGCAACATATCGGAAGCTGTTTAGTATTGTAGGAGAAGTGTTAAAAAGGCATATCTACAAAAGTAACCCCCAAACCCATCAAGTAACTTAACTTTTACTTTTTTTTAACTTTTGGATTAACTGGTACGTAAATGGTGACATATCGAAATTGTGTGAATTTTTTCACTTTTTACGTGTAAGAAACTAATTTTAATATTATGAATTAGACCACGTTGGCATAAATAAATGCTTGTTGAACATATTGTCAAAAAACTGTAGTACGCCTTGTAAATAACAATAAATTTCCACAGCTTTATAATAAATATCACCTTTTCATTTCGTGCTACATACATACTTGCCCAATATGTCCAAATAAATCCAGATAAAATTGATACTCCTAAAAGGAACCAGACCACATGTTGAGAATTTTTGGTGATAGGATCACGTGCGTGTAATAAATACAGCGATAAAGGCCAACTTAGAAAAAACATTATATTTTTTCAATATGTAATCACAGGGCATATTCACTATTGCTTCTTTTATCAGTTCTTATTGTATAAGCATTTTTAAATAATATTTCGATCATAAATCCAGGTACATTTTTTTGTAATATTTTATCTATGTAATTTTATTGTGTTTTTTCATCCATGTTTGCTCCCATGTGGAAAATATAGCCTCGTAATTAAGATATCTCAACGGATTTTTTGTACGAGAAATGTTTGTTAATCGGATGCTCAACGTCTCGTTTTCAAAAAGAGTAGGGATATAAAGATATAATTATAGACATGACTAGTGGTAAACTAATCGCTCTTAATACCCACTGTCATTTTGGGATTGTAAGGGTGGAGGGTATGATGATTTTTATACATTACAAACACCCATGCATTCGAACAAAAATGCGGTTCGTACTGCCCCACGAACCCGGTTTTATTTGTTTGAATAATTTTTAAATTATTATAATTAAATTAGCTTAAAATTAAAGTATTATTTATTATTGGTTATTAACTAGTAAAACTAAAATACTTTGCTATTTTGTTTACTTTGTTACAATGGAGTTCTACTAAGTAAATGCTTATTCTTTTTCTTCTTTTCACATAAAGGTTGACTTACACTTTCGCTTAGAATGCATTTACTACATAAGTTTCAAATTTTAATTTACTTTATTAACAAAAATCTTGGAAATATGAATTGTATATGTTTCTTTATGTAGGCGCCGGTATTTCTTAAGAACCATAAAATATTGAGACAGGTACGCATTCCTAAAATTTACGAACGAGAATAATAATATTATAAAATCAGCATGATACAATGCAAAATCCAATTTAGTTAGCATTGAATGTGTTAAACAAAAACATTAAAACTACTTTCGATGGTTTCGGCGGTAACTTTGTGGAAGTTCATTTTAATAGAAAATTTAAATTAACTTTGATTATTCCACGTATTGTGTTACTAACTGTGACACGTGTTTCGCCTCTTTCAGAGGCATCTTCAGTCATACTATCGCAAAGTTTGCTTAAGTAATGAAGCAAGATTGATTCTAACATTTTAAAATTATGAAATTACAAATTGGAGTTTTTGGGTTTTTTTTCCTTTTAAGAGGAGCAAGGAGGGGGGGGTGTAGAATCGAAATAAAGCAAACAAATAATGATACTAATGAGTTGCAATCGATCAGATTGGGATTTTTCCTTTTTAAGGGAAGCAAAGTGGGGATTATAAAATCGAAACAAAGCAAACAAATTTAATCATACTACTAATGACGTTAAACATTACAAACTATTAAACTAATGAGCTGCAATCAATCAGCTAGATTGCTCTATTAATTGGAAACAGTTTAAGTAATGGGGAACCACCTGTGCTATTAAGAATTTTATTTAATAATATTTCTTTTTTGTTAAGAGTTTTATTAATTTCTAAAAATTCTATGCTATTCATCTTTAAACCCTTTTTATTTACTCGGTGGAGTATTTCTAAATTACACATCTGATTAAAATTATGATTATTTTCTATTAAATGATTGGCAAACTCAGAAAAATTGTTACTTCTTAGACATCTTATATGTTCTTTAATTCTAATATTAAAGTTTCTACCTGTCTGTCCAACATAAGACGCTTGACAGTCTCCACAAGAGAGTCGATAGATACCACTCTGTGACGATGAATCTACGCGATCTTTACTGTTCAATAAAATTTTACCTAAATTATTTACTGTATAAAACGCGGGTTCTATATTGTCTGGCAAAAATTTAACTATCTTTGACGAGATGTCTCCTAAATAAATAATTCTACGCCAGTTTTTAATATTATCGGTTGCTTTCTTCTCTCCTGAAAAAATATTATTTACTATGAGTTGTTTAACTTGCTTACGCTTAAGTAAGTTAACTACTACGTCTGTGTTGTAACCACTATTTACAGCTATCTGTTTAATAATGTTTAACTCTAATTCAAAGTTGACTTTAGTGAAAGGGATGTTAACTAATCTATTAATCATTGCATGGAATGATGAGAGTTTTTGCGACCACGGGTGAATTGATTGTTGGTGAATGACGACATCTGTATAAGTAGGCTTTCTGTAAATTGCAAATTCTAATATGTTGCTATTATTTATCTTTATTGTTATGTCAAGAAAATTTAAGGTTTTTTGCTGCTCGATTTCTAGTGTGAATTTAATATTTGTATGCAATGAATTTATATGACGTAAAAAGGTATCTAACTGTCTATCTGTTCATGTCCAAATGCAAAAGATATCGTCTACATAACGATACCAAGTTTTTACACATTTTTAAGTAACGTGTGATTTGACTTAAACTGACAATCTTATTTCTCTTAATCTCAATTAAATTTGACAATCTGATTGATTGCAACTTATTAGTATCATTATTTGTTTGCTTTATTTCGATTCTACACCCTTCTCCTTGCTCCTCTTAAAAGGAAAAAAAACCCAAAAACTCCAATTTGTAATTTCATAATTTTAAAATGTTAGAATCAATCTTGCTTCATTACTTAAGCAAACTTTGCGATAGTAAGTCTGAAGATGCCTCTGAAAGAAGCGAAACACGTGTAACAGTTAGTAACACAATACGTGGAATAATCAAAGTTAATTTAAATTTTCTATTAACACTAAAACTAATGATGTTTTACCAGTGTGACATTGTATACGCAAAGATTAAAATAACATGTATTTTGAGTACGTAAATTCTAAATCAATAATAATTACAAGTCAATATTGTGTAATGTAAATTTAAATAAATAAATAAATTAAATATAAATAAATAAATCAAAATATAAATTTTACTATTATATTTCTTGATTTTTTGTGTTGATTTCGATGTGCTGTGTAGTTTTATTTTATATTTTGTCTTGTTATATTTTTGAAGTACATGGCGAATTGGCGTCAGCTTTTATCTCATGTACTGTGATTTTAATTTTTAACAATAAATAAATATTGTTTTCAGTGTGAATTCGGCGACATCTAGATTGCAATGCAACGGTTTCTGCGTAGTTTATTGTCGTGTGCGCGAATCGCTGCGAGAATTAAATGTAAATACCTGTAATCCGTCGGTTTCCATCTACGTTGCTACGCCACGTACTTGAACAGAACATGATACGGCCATACGTGACGACAGATTCCACGTAGTTGTATGGCTACAACTTTCCTTGTTCAGCGGGTCGGTACTCTACGCTTAGAGCCTACGATGTCACACTGGCGTAGTTACTGACTACGGCAGTTATTGGTTTATGTGATAAACTGGACCATCAGTGCCGCTTGTCACGTATTTATGGGATAAAATTGAATACGCTTCTGTACCAGTTAACATTCGAAATTAATCCAACTGGAAATTTTGATTTGTATTACATTTAATATCAGAAAACATTAGGCTTTATTACTTATGCTATTTAACTTACTGGGTCACTCTTTTATCGAAAAGAGTTCAATTACTATATTTTATTTTATTACTCAAAAACCGAATATTAAAAGTATAAAAAAAACAGTTCAATTAAAAATTGTGTGCTGTCTTTAAACCAGAGTTGGAGTCGTGTAAAAAAAGACGACTCCGACTACTGCTTGAAAATAATTAACGACTCTGGCTCCGAGGAAATTTTTCAATAATTTAATTTTAACTTATATATATATATGTATACCATCAGATCAACGTTAGTCAGCCAAGCATGAAATGTCAACACTTTTGACTATTTTGTTTAAATACAGATCACTTAATCTATTTTGAAAAAAAAATAATCGAGCCGCTCATTTTTCACGACTCCGACTCCGGCCAAAATACCGCGCTTTAAACAATACGCTTTACATTTCCGCGCACAGTTTCACGAACTATCTGCGCATGCACAGAATATGCTATGCAGCGCCAAATATATTTTTTTATTCAAATATATTTTATACAAATATATAAATCACTTTTAGGGTGTTCACTGTCAATACTTGGTGGAAAGGCATTATATTAATAAAAACAATAATCCTTTGTACTTCATTCCACTTTATTTAATATGTCAGGACCGGTTTCGCTCATTGCGAGCATTGTCAACTGATAAGAAAAATAATTTAACAATGCTATTTATACAAAATTGAAAAGTTATACACAATCAGTTATACACTATCATTAAGCATATTCATATCATTAAGCATATTCACTTTATTAATGTAACATTTTATCACTTTGTCAAAAATTTCCCAAATTTTAATTATGTTTGTAATTACTTTCAATCGCATTCTGAATTTATGAATCTGGGATGACTTTTTAATTATATGTTAGATGTGTTGAACATTTTAATTTTGTGTTATTTTAGAATCACTTTAATGTAATTGCCAATTTCTTTTCAATGCCAACTGTTGTGTATAACTTTTCAATTTTGTATAAATAGCATTGTTAAATTATTTTTCTTATCAGTTGACAATGCTCGCAATGAGCGAAACCGGTCCTGACATATTAAATAAAGTGGAATGAAGTACAAAGGATTATTGTTTTTATTAATAAATATATAAATAAAATCTTGTTCTATAACCTTTCCAGAATATGCTAAAATATGTTTAATAGAGACGTGAAAATGTATTATTAACCGCAATGTTTGAAGTTCTATGCAAATTTAAGAATATTTAGCCATATTACTATTTTTTTAGAAGCCAACAAATCGTCTAGTAATATTAAATCCGCAGTCAAACCTTAGCGGCGTAAACCCGCTACTGTGACAAAGCACACCCACCCGACTCCATTGTCACTTGTTTTATAATTCACGCGTGCCAAAGACGGAGCTTTTCTTCTTGTTGACCTAACAGCACAATAGAGCGAGCGGTTGCGGCTTTCCAAATGCTTACTTCAATACATATCCGGTATCCACCTACTCGTTGAATTATTGTTATTGAATGGAAAAGTTTTCGGGTTTGCCGCGCGTAGGGTTCATTTTACATCCGATATGTACGCTACTGGAAATAATGCGGTGCTATTTTCCAAGGAATTCTAACTCGTACTGAAACCGTACAATACAAATTTAATATACATGTCAACGTTTCAGTATTATACACCACAAAAGTTATAGAATATACGGACACAAGCAAGAGTGTATTATGTCCTGTAACAACTACCTCGTAATACCTGAGATGAGTGTTATGTTTTTATTGTTACACGATTAAAAGCATTTAGAAACATACCAACTCCACATTAGTTAAACAAAACTTACCCAAATAACTGACCCGTATGATATTTTAATTTCCTGTAACAAATACCTTGTTATACGTGAAATACGAACGTTCTAATTGTCGTTATTTTTTGAAGCATTGAATTTATAAACTGCGCTCACAAACATACTTATAAGTGTCATAATATAAAACATTTAAATAAACATCCTTTCAGTTGCCATACGAATACCAACAGTAAGTTTTGACTAGTTCATTAAAAAGTTCTAAATATTTTCAACTCGCCGATTAATTTAGTTTGACTCACTGACGTTATAGAAAACACACGTACTTCTATCCATTTATGACCAGTTTCATGTATATTTTGTTTCAGACTAGCTCAGAAATTGGTCTAAAGCTTATTTCAAACCACTGTCTTTTTAGATTCTCATGATTTTTCTCTCGAATGATTGATTTTATTGGAGAATATTTTTAATGTTTGAATAATTCCGACTTTCGACGTAAGAAAACCATTGCAAAATCGTTTTAGTTTAATGAAATATCCAAATTTTACCTGGTACTTCTTAGAGCTTATTTTGTTTCTATCCAACAATTGGATTACCTAATGCAAAATGTTGTGACAACTATGTATGACTTACACTGACTGGATCAGCTGCATCGACTACAATTTTAGTGTTTATTTCTGTTTCCCGGACCTCTAACTTTTCGTTCTGGATTTACCAATGTATGTATTTCTTCAAGCATTAGAATACTATAATATTTGGAATCAAATCTTAGATTCAGGTCATCAGGATATTACACGTATATCTTTCTTTCGTATCAGAAACAGTGAATGGTTTTTGTCATTTCTTCTTCAATGCACTGCATCTTTGAATAACAAATGTTCGTTTCTAAAATTTGTTTGATTTCTCTCTTACTAAGTCAGAATCTTTTTAACGATTTTCACAGTTTTCTTATCACCATCTTTACAACCATATTGAGTGTTGTTCATTTAACTAGTTGTACACTTTTTCACATATTTACTGCTCACTTTTCTGCTGTTTAATTTTATTTTTGAGTTCGCTCAACCTGACGCATTAGGACTGTATAAAACGATACAAATTATACACTCAAATATCCTCGACTTGGTCTCTATATAAACGAAAATACAATTTATTCAAGAACCCCAACGCTTTTCATCTCACGTGTAAAATTATATAGCAAAACACTTCGTATTTGTGGTAACTTGCTAAACGTTAAACTGAGCATGATTTCGCTCATATTAATTTGTCACTGATTATTTGAATATTTGCTTTTGGCAATAAATTATGTGACAGCATGAAATTATTCGCGATTCCTATATCGTTTGATATGTACTTACGACTTCTATTTGATGTTAAATCAAATAGTTACAGACAAAGTAATAATTAATGCTACAAAATCTACACAAACAAACACATTAATTGTTTTCTTCAAAGTGTTTACGTCAGTAAGATATTACTTTTTATGATCAGCGTCACAAGTGTTCATATTTTTTTAATCACATTTTGTTTAATAAACGAAGATTTGTTGGGATATAAAGTTTTATGTGTTTACATTTAGAATGATCTATAAAGTTAAATTTACTCGTGACTTGAGAAATAGTGACATGCTGTTGGTATAATAATTGTTATGATTATGTGTTCTTATATAAACACAATTAATCAAACACATTTTTCAATAATTTATTTAAAGACTTAGACCGAAATCGTAAAATGATTTTACCGAATTATCAATAAGATTGCCCACGCTATCTCATAGTGTAATAATAATATATATTTAAAGTGAAAATATTTTTATACCGCTAATAAGTAATAAATTAAAAATAATCAATAACTCGATGTTTCAAATAATGTGTAAATAAAACGTTAATACAACGGTATCCCCCATATCTTGATATTTTATTTATTTCCTCGCTACATTCTTCCTGTTCAAGCGAAATATATCCCCTGCAGAGTTCGTCCCCTATCTTTAACCTTGAAACGTTTCGTGTGTACTTAGTAGGTTTATTGTTTCATTCAAAATTACAGTACTCAACAAATACATTTTTACGGTATGTTTTAATTTTTTGCCTTATAATAAATACTTGAATTGGTTCGTTTCATAAATTATATATTTTATATGTCGTTTCGTACTTAACTATATGTTATGTGTAGATTTTTTTTACAATATTATAATTACATACCTGTATTCTATTACTGAAACAATTATATAGCTAATATGTATTTTGGTTAACTAGGATACCTTTATACCAATCTATTTTATTTTCGACATTCAATAATCTATTTGAACAATGTTAAAAATATTTATTGATTAATCTGACAAAACATTGTGTTCACAGTCAATCATCGGTTGAAATACATTACAAGAATACAAATATGTAAAACCATAATGACGTGACATACAGTAATTCTCTACCTATCATTACTACCTGTTCGGCTTTGAGTAAAAAATTCACGTAAAACCATTAATTTTGAGGTATAAAATATATTGAAGTAGTTTTATTTTAATCAGTTAAAAAATATTTGAAATAGTGTATTAGTTAATTATAATAAGCTGATTACTATTTTTTTTTCAAAAATGTTCATTAATGCAATTAAATACGACAGTCTGCTTGACACGTGCACTGCTAGTTTGCTGCTGTCATGCCATAATGTAATCAATTATTTTAATGCGCTGCATTCATTATTCACAAGCTTCCTAAACTTAATGTGTATTTAAATCTATAGAAAGAACTTTATATTTATTTCATCAATTGTCCCGCTTTTTTTCTGACGCACCGGCAATAAATTCGCCCCTCGCTTAACCTTGGAGCCCCATTGTACTTATTTTGCTTTATTTGTCCCTACAGCAAATCGCCATCTGTCGGCCGCGCGACAAACCGACTCCGCTGCTGAACTTCCATGCAGCTCTCGAACAGTAACTGTGCCAGCGTCGGGCGTCGAAATCTCCCCATCTATTCACGAGACGCTGAGCCCTCGGCGTCGAGACGCCTCCGCCCCCATCCCTCGCATCATCATCCACTTGACGCGGCCGGGAGAGAGTGTCTGGTGGGTAAACATTAATTTAAAACACTGTATTCAAACGTGACGGTAATGTATGTCGTGATTTTTGTTTCCCACTTGAGATTTTTCTTACTTAGCAGGAAATGGAGCTGTGTACGTGTTTTACGTTTCTCTTCGAGTATTTTACGTTGAGTGCTTCTCTAACAAGAAGCTTTTACACATCTCTGTCATAGGTTAATGTTAGGACATCTGTTTTTCAACGGTTAACATTTATAACATTGTGTTTTGGAGTAACTTCGTATACTATATTAAGACAAAGCATTCAATTATCTTCCCGCAAGATATGAAGCTATTCAGTTTTATGAAATGTTAAAAAATTAGATACTTTGTATGATTTATCATTAAATACGCGAAATAGTGCTTTCGATATACCTCATTCATTCTTAACCGTTTATTATTTACTACATGGAGTATTTCAACATTTTTACTTGTATCGAACATGCGGTGTTATGTCTCATGACGTTCCTTAAAGAAGCTAAACATGTGTCACATTCTTTAACTCGACAAGTAAAATAAAAAAGTTATGAAACTAAATTTTATATCCAAAATTATCTTCAACAAAGTTACCACCGAATTCATCGTATCAACCTTAGATAAAACATTCTCTGACCTTAAGTTACGTTCAAATAATATTTTTTCGTGCTTGATCAAGTATAAACACAAAGAAAATGTATCTAATGAAGATTACTCAATGTGGCAAGCTAGAAAAATGTATTGTCTTGATACGATTTATGCGTGATATATTCTGCTCAATTTATAGACAACATTCCGAATAGTATTTATTAAATGACAAACTCTTGACTCTAGACCAGGGTATCCACCAGACAGTGCGACGTTACTAATCCCGGGATTTCGGGATTGAGAAAATGAAACGCGGAAAAACTAAAAAAAGGTGTCGCGCTGCTATTTTTGATAAATCCGCAAATTCCTGGTATTCGAAAATTCTCGGAAGAGCGAAAAAAAGGGGCCAGGATTTCAAAATTTTCACAATCCCGAATCCAAATTTATACACCATTTTATGTTGAATTGAAAAAAATGTCAATCCCGAAACTCCGGGATCGCAAAAAGGGGCCGGGATTGGATTCCCTGCTCTAGACATACTTATTCTTATTACACAGCTGGCAGATGAGGTCAATTCTAATGTGACTCTTGAATTTTCGCCTCAGGAATTTATTACCACACCGCAAGTGTGATAAACAGCACTTGACGTTTGCGCACCTCTCCAAATAATATATTGGACCTCTTCGGGGTCTGTGATGAATACTTATTTAGAAAATACGGTGGTGACCCCTGAGCACTCAAAGTAAATTATGGTGATACACTCATGTAGGTCGCAAAGGTACCCCGCGTGTGCAAGTATACTAGCGCTAAATCAATTTAGTCTGTTTGGTAGTGTATAACGACACGCTGTATCACTTCCCAGCATAAATTTCAATACTACAACATACGGCCACAGCAAAATGAAGTATCTGCTCCCGAGCCAGAATTCAAAACACACAAAAAATACATCGAACGACACGTACCTTTATCTCACTTCCTTGAGAATTTCGAGCTGAACACCTTTGCGAATACTTTGTATTCACTCGAAGTAAGAAATTCTTTTTGCGAAAGACCTTGACTTGTGAGCGCCGATTTTTCAGTCGGTATTTTTAATTTGCTTTCAGTCAGATAGTAATTGGACACTGCCATTTATAAAAGTTCAAAATGAGTACACTACTTCTTCTCTTGAAATAGGTGTAAGCTTGACAGCCTGGTAATTGGTATGCGTAACACTTTTAAACTATTATTTATTGTATATCTAGTCAGTATTTATGATCTTAATTAAACTCTTGAATCATCCATTAATGTTTATACAAACAAAGCATTTGAATAATGAGAGTTGAAAATCTGACCATGACATCGGTTATTCATTATGACTTTGTTATTCTGTTTGTTGTATTACAAGATGGGACACGTGTTTTGATTCTTTGAGAAGCATCATCAGACATAACATCGCAAGATTTAAGAATAAACTAAAAATTGATTTCTATCAATATCTAAATAGAATAGACGGATCACCATTGTTAAATTATTTTTCATTGGGGTTTACAATACCTAATGTATGTAGTTAATTTGTAATTGTAACTATCAACGTATTTATCTTAACCTCTCCCCGGCGTCCACTAGAAAAAGACAAAACACCGACATTTACTTCATAATTTATAACTTAAGAAATGGAATATTGTTTTAGTGTAATCGTAAACCTTGCGATGTAACGTCTGATGATGCTTCTCAAAGAAGCGAAAAACGTGTCTCATTTTGTAAGACACCAAGTGGAATAATAAAGTTATCTAATTTTATTTTATATTAAAAATTACCATTCACAAAGCTGCCGCTGATTCCGACGAAACTACTTAATTGTTTTGATACAACTCCTGTCCATAAATGTGTACTCGAATATAATATAGTTTTTGCCCTTGATAATAAAAAACTTTTCATTTTGATTACTGCGATTCAATTCTCTCTCCTTTTTTCTTTTATTTTCACTACTCTTACTCTATCCATAGTTCGTAAAAGTGAATAATAATTGTAAGATAACAAAAATCGTCGAGGAAACGGTCATCGTTTAATCGCTGGAAATTTCGTTTTCAAAAATGTGAGCGTTATTATATAATATTTTAAACACTAAAAATTTCAGTTCAAACTAAATATAATTCATAATAAATTATGCTACTAAAGAATTGGTATTGTAAAAATCACAAAGATTAGGGAAGTAAAAGGCAGCGCTCTGTTACATCAGTGGTCAAGGACAGATGCTAGAACTGGCTTGGTTAGTCGTGGGGAACCTGCGGCCTTTTGGATACGCTAGTGCGGCCTTTTGACTGTTCTGACAATTCTGTAAATTTTTGTAAATTCGAAAATTCCTGAGATCTTATGTCAAAATCCTTAGAAAATCTAAAAAAAGGTCCTACGCTGGTAACTTTGGGAAATCCGCAAATTTATGAGCTTTAAAAATTGGCATGAAATTGTTTTTGGCCAAAGATTCCCTAGTCAATTCCCTGCCAATGTTTACTGCGGCTTTATGTTGAATCAGATAAATGAATGTGGCCTTTGGAGAGAAAAGGTTCCCCACCCCTAGGCTAGGTCATCCTGCTTGTCTCATCTTCCAACCTGTGAGATTCCAAAGATCGACGACGATGCTAGAATGTTGGGATACATCGATATTATATACCACTTTTAGGGTGTTCACTGGCAATACTTGGTGGAAAAGCATTATATTAATAAAAACATAATATTCCTTTGTACTTTATTTACACTTTATTTAAAAAGGTCAGGACCGGTTTCGCTCATGGTCAGCATTTTCAAGATAAATAATTTAGCAGTGCATGTATACAAAAACAAATTAAAATGAAATGAAGGAATATTGTATTTTTATTAAGATATTATATACGTCGAAAATGTGATTAAATCATGGATTTTTTATATTTTCTGTATTTAAAAAAATATAGCAGTTTTTTAAAAATATTTTTATCGTCTGGATTTATTTATTAATTAGGAGCGTGTTCAAATTAATTTTATCTTGGTCGAGTTGATTTTTATTTTTGGCTATGACAAAAAATACGTGCTTAATTGAATTGTTGACAATAATAGTTGTAGTTCGCGCTGAGACACGTCTCGCACGATTAATTAATTACAATTCGGATTCGAAATGCCGATGCTTTTCAAAATGCGCAGACGGCAAGAATAATGACGCGAAACAATCCGCCCCGGGGGGATTCTCGGCAAATTTTATGGACCCTTTGTGTGGAGGCGGCCTAGACTGAAATCCAATTCAGACGCCCCCCATTATTTTTATCCATGTCTCATCGCGTCTATCCCCCGCGACGCACAGACATGCGGAATGTGTAGCGCGATGCCGCGAATCGTAGCACTAAATCAAAGTTTTTACCGAAAATATTTCCAATAAATATTAAATGACAATTTTTATAGATAGCAATTTGTCCTACGCACAAACGTTTGCAGCCTTTTGCTTGTATCCCAACATTTTCTCACTTTGCATTATTTGACATACAATTTGAATCGATTTGTCACTAACGACGCAGGTTTCGCCTTTCTGCATCTTCAGGCGTTCAGCTGCACCGATGGACTTGATCTGACGTGTATACTTGTGTACATAATTTGAACGATTCAAATTTAATATTGAAATCCCACCAAGCACCTTCAGTCTAAATCTTAAATTATTGATATCATATATCTAATACCAAATTAAACTTGATAACTTTGTTACTCCACTGGTTGTGCTACAAATTTTGACACATTTTTCGCCTCTTTGCGAAGCGTCATCAGATAGAACTTTGCAATATTAACGAATAAACTAAAAAATGATTAATAGAAAATTTAAATTAATTTAATTTAAATTTTCTATTAAAATGAACTTCCACAAAGTTACCGCCGAAACCATCGAAAGTATTAAAAAATGATTCTTAAGTTATAAATTACAAGGTTTATTAAAAATAAATTTCCACAAAGTCACCGCCGAATCCATCGAAACTAAACAAATACCAATGAAAATTATCCAGTGGATTGAATTCCAGTTCAGAGAACTCAGTTTTTGTTCCCATCTGAAGTAGATTTTCGACCTATGTGCGTTGAAATAAAGTGCTTTGTTGGGCATACCTATGTATGACGTCACATGACGGTACATGTGATTATTTCGTAGATTTTATTGCAATCCGTAAGTGTATCTTGATGCTCTTGAGGGGTCACATTTCCTTCGTTACGTTCAATTTACCCTTAGTAAAGCGTTTCGGAAATGATCCTTTCGCATCTTTCTTCTTGGAAATAACCTACAAATAAGATACAAGACTATTTTACCAATACATTTTATTTAACATGCCAACTATTGGGAACTTTTCCATGTTATAATTTGAAAAAGTCTGTATTTGTTGATTACCATTTTGGTGAATATGAAAATAATATAAGTAAAAACGTGGGATATATATTCGATATTTGAATTTAATATTAAATTAGCATTTAATATAGTCTACCACCATACTGATTTTTAAAAGATGTATTTGAAATATGATAGAGAATATTATATAAATCAACCTCAAACCGACGAACTTGTGCAGTTTGATCACAGATAGAAAAATAAGCACAGTGATTCTCTAAAAAAACAACCAATGCCGAAAATAAGCGGCGTAAATTTTCATTGTTTGACTTACTTAAAAAAAGCCATTATTAATAAAATATGAAATGCTTCGATTTTAGCTTACCTGTCTCGCCTGTGAACGGGTGCGAATGAGCTAGTGATGCTGTATTTTCTCATCCGTCGATATGCAGAAATATTTACTCACATATCGAAAATAAGACACCTGAAAAAAGCTTAAGTGTATATTTTGGACTAACAATTAAAATGAGACCTGGTTTTATTTTCGGGGAAAGACGGCAGTTAACAGTATCGAATTCAGTTACAAAATTGTATGGTTTCTAATCTCTAATACCCGTTTGATTCCCTTAATTCTGCTAACCTATCCTGGAAGAAATGCGAGTTCAATTAATATGCGGCGTAATCCTTTTCCGGGTAAAGACAAGTCGTGACTATTTTTCACTACTCATCTCTTTTCTAAAGCTTTTAAGCGCATACACACTGCCACACATCTCCACAAAATTCACTAATCTCATCAATCCAGTGGGTTTTAGGTCGTCCTTAAAGCCTCTTAAACCCTTCGGGTTACCACAGCCCATCGGGTGACTACGCACGCTTAAAATTAATGTTTAGATAAATTGAACATGACTGTTTTGAATTGGTACTTGTATATAACAATTATGCTTCTGCTTATCGCTTGAAATTGTCTTCGACCACTTGTTTTTAGATAAAATCTGACATAAGAAGATACAAACAGCCTGTACGATGTATACATTCGCAATAACATAGCTTAGTACCGAGGTCGCCATTAATCATGATATCTAGGAAAGCCACTCACGTAAAATCTATTAAATATATAGATATTCACTAGCTATTATTCCGGGATAATTTTCTTCTGAAATATAAATACTTGGTCTCCGCATTATCATCAGTAATATAATTTTATAAATCCGTTCACATAATACATACATATTTCAATTTCTGATTTGCCTCATTTAATTAAAATTGAATACCTATTATTTTTTTGCTTTTGACTTCAAAGTCCTTATTAGCTAGATCTTTCACATTGATAATACCATACGCACTGAAAAAAGAATTACGAATTATCGATATAAGCTAAATAATCTAAGGAATAATGGTAAGCTTATGTTGATTGAATTGAATTTCAATTGGCTATAATTATATGAACAATGTTAACATAAAGACTGTTTGGTATTACGTTTAAGGACTATCATAGATTCATAATCTCGTATATAATCAATCTAATCCACCTGAGTCTGAATCTGAGCCCATCAAAACTGATTTTTAAGTTTAATATCTTCTCTTAATGCTTCTAAGCCAGCTTCAGTAAATAACCATTTGATGAAATTGGGGAATGTTAAAATTGTGGCTTATTTTTATAAATAAAATTCCTTTATACAAAAAATTTATATTAACTAATAATACTTTTATTATGATCATGACCGGTTTCGCATCAGTTGATTATTCACGTCATGAGCGAAACCGTTTCTGATCATATAAAATAAAAATGTGTCCAAAATAGTGTTTTACATTTTTAATGTAATGCCTTTCCATGTAAGTATTAACAGTGAACACATTAAAAGTGATAATTCCTTTACATCAAGATTTGACAGTGTTGACACCATAAAAGCTATAACGACGTGCATTAAAATACTCAACATACTTATAAATTTATGATCTTTTTCTTTCAAAGCATATATTATTTCGGTTCACATTAGTTGCTGAAATTGATTTAAAATAAATGTAAAACATTCAATGAATTTTAATCAAACTTTATTGAGCTTAATGTCTTCCCAATTGACATTTCACTTTTTTGCGATTTCACTTTGACAATATCCATTCAAGTAAAGACATTGTCACCTTCCTTGGACGGTCGTTAGATTGAAGACAATCTGCTAACTTTTCACAATCTTGAACATAAAAGAAAGTCGTTACTGAGGAACGAATGTTGATTGACAAGGAACTTACGATTTTTAAATCGGCGATTTAAAAACTATTGTTGTAACGGTTGGTATTAGCGTAAAATTCTTTCTGAAGATTTTCGTGTATTTTTAATATAAGAATCCTACCTAGTTGAAGTTTATTTAAATCTATTTATTATCACGATACTAATTTAGTAGACTCGATTTCAATATAATCAACTTAACATACTAAAATTAGATTTAGCTGACACTTTCTGTTCTTACGTACTTAAATTGAGATAATACTAATAAGCGTTAGTGATTTAGTTGAAAAAGATCTTTTGTAATCATTCATTCGTTGAAAATAATGAATGGAAATTAATTAATGAGAGTGCCAAAAAATCTTTCTCCCACTTTATCTTACGTGCTATTGAGATTAATTTTCAATTCCATTTTATATTAGTACAGATTTAAAAAATAAAATAAGGTAAGTGGCTCTCAAGTTTATTGTTAAAATTTCCCATTCGACAATTTCGTTAATGAATCTTTTAGAATTATTCTTGAGCTTTTATTTGTTACGCAAGCTAATAAAAATGATTGTAATATAGGCAAAATATAGTATGCGACGAAATAAGGTAAATTGAGTTTAAATCTAATAATTGTCCTAAGGCATCAGCCACACAATTTTTAGAGCGTTATCTTATTTGTCCGATCTTTTTTAGGTAATGTGCATTTTAGCGTTTTGACTTGTTGTCGTTTGTTCCACGTAGACCCCAGTTGAGAAACGCTGATCTAGATAACTGAAAGTAGTCAGTATAATAACAGGATAGACATTGACCATAAATTACTATTTACGTATCTGATTTAAGGATTTCGTTTACCGTACTTTACGTACTTAGTACGACAGTAATTTAAAAAAAATCTTCTTCCGTAATTTTTTTAAATTGTCGGTTATGATTTACGTTTAATATTTTCATGCTAAATAAACCGAATTTGCACAAACATTTGTTTAGGTTAATTCTCAATCAACAGGCATCTATTCAAATTGTGTTTTAAAATATTTATGTCTCTTGAAAATTATCTAGATCGGTTTAATATTCTATTTTTTAAACGGCTGGACGTCGCCTGCTTTCGTTTTTATACCCATTGAATGATCGAAAATGAAGTATGATAATATGTTTACAATACAAATATTGAATGTTTAGTATTAGGACTCTATACTAATATACAATATCAAAAAATTTATTGCGAAAAATGGAACTGATTTACATCTATCAACTTTCAACAATTAAGGTGTTTTTAGTTGTTTGGTTAAGATTCTTAAAACTTTTTGTAAAGATTCAGTTTAAAATTTGGAGGCACATCGACGTTATTAAATTAATAACTGTGCTGTTTCATATTGGTTGTTAATTTCGTCAAGAGCTATCGGGTTCCTTGTCATAGATTCTAATATTGATTGCAATTTCTCGATAATTTTTTTATCGATACCTTCAGTTCTTCCTAAAATTCTCATAAATAGTTTCTCATATATATCTTAAATGACTGGGCATATATTAATTGTACGCGATTCAGTAATAAATTCATTAATATAGTTTTCGATCACGATTTGTTGCTTTTTTTAATCATTTATGCAATAACACGTGTTACAAATTTTAGCACAAAAAGTAGAATAACAAAGTTGTCAAATTTAATTTTATATTAAAAATAAACGTCCACAAAATTACTGCCGAATCTATCGAAGATAACAAAACTTGTCTAAAGAAGATTATTTTTCATTAATTTTCCACATGAATACATTTTGCTGTCTTAATACATTTTGAATCAATCCATCAGCTTTTTTTATTTCTTTCGGCGTCACAATATTATTTTTAGCACCATACCATATTCGTCAAGCTTAGAAGAAAAAACTCTTATTATTTAATAATCTTTCATTACTGATAAACTCTTCCGACAAATGAGACAGTCATTTTTATTTGCGTATGCAAAAAAGGGACTCTGTTTTGGAATTACGCTTATAGCCTTCGGGCAACAGAAAAATATTTAAGTTGAAGACCGCGGGTCGCGGTTTTCCTGTGCCTGCAGTAGACTATAGATACCGAACGAACAAAATGTGCGTGTCTTGGGACAAGTTCCTTTGCGTGTCACAAGGAAAGCTTTTGTGTCATAATAAATCAATCAAAAGTAAAACACCTTCACCTTTGTTCGATTTTAATGTAAGTTTTGAAGTGGCGTGAAATAGGCGTCTCGCAATTTGTTTTGTCACTTGACAAGATGTCGATAATATGATGTGTTTATTAGGAGAAATTTGCGCATATGCTTCATCAGTGTTTCTTTGACGTTTTAAAATTTTCCCACTTTGTTATTCGTTTGACGCCGGAAAATTTGCTTTAGTCATAACTCAAGTGAATATTGTAAATATCATTAAAAGTAAAATAAATCATTTACGTGCTCGTAAATCATAATCTATTGATGCTTATATTGCCATGTTATCTATCCCTGTTTTTCATAGATAAAATACTCATTTCTACTAATTCCACTTTTATTCATTTAATATGATCATTCATCGCATTATCAGTTGATAATGTTCTTACCTTTTGGGTGTGATATTTTTTCCGTGATACCTGTTTTGTAATATTGAATTATAAATTTGGAAGGAATTTTGGGATTTCTCAAAACGAAAAGACGCGAGACTTTTTTAAGCTAATTCGAGAACTTAGAATCCAAAATCTCAGGAATTTAAGGGTTTCCCAAAATGATCGCCGTGAGACCTTTTTTTAGTTCTTCCGAGAATTTCGAAGCCAAAATCCCAGGAACAGATTTCCCAAAGTTAACGCCGTGAGACCATTTTTTTGAGCTCTTCTCGGACATAGCAATTTCTAAAACACAACAATTTCTGGATTTCGCTAAATTGTCCGTGGCCCTCCCAAAACTGTACTGTGGCTCATTTAAAAAAAATCTCTGTGGCCCTACATTGAAAAATCCTGCAATAAATAAATAGACTGAGTTATTCTAGACAAAGAATTGATATCCAAGAATCTCTTGGTATACTTACTTGTACAGAAATATAGATCTTAAAAATTAATTTTATTAACAGGTGTTTCTATGTTTTTAATCTAGGATTAGTTATTTTACGTGTACATACATAATAATCACCAAATTAATGTTTTCAGAATATGTTTTCATATTACACTGTAGACGTGCGTGATTAGCCAAAATATTTCTGTCGGCTTATGTGAACTTTTAGTTAATACGAAACTTTATTCAATTTATTTGTCTTGAGTGTTTGCTAATATTCTTTTTTTTCATATACAATTAGGTTTGTTTTAGTTAGTTAGAAAAATAAATAGTTCAGGCAAGTACATAGTTAGTTTTGATTTATAGGTTTACTAATTATTATTCTCGTTTATATTGGAAACTAAGAATGTTTGTGAACTATGTATGACAAGTTTTTAAAACATTTGTTGTATTACATAAAGATTTTTTTAATTAATCAGAAAATTTATTAGTGACATGTTGGATATTCCTCGCTTTTTTAAAGGACGATAGAATAAGATGTTTTTATAAGATACAAATCTGTATGTCTTAAGCCAGTGCTTCCCAACCTTTTTCTAGCCACCCCTAAATCTGAAAACAATAATCTACGGACCCCCGAATCTTTTTTTCATAATTTATCACAAAGAATGTTGAAAGAATCATTTTTTTAATAATATTTATGGCTTTAATGACTTTGTCGCCATCTTGTATTAATTCATTTTGTTATTTATAATTAAGAGAAACACAATGTTCCATTGCACTTATTTCTACGTTTACTTACCAAAATCAGGACCGGTTTCGCTCATGGCGAGCATTATCAACTGATAATAGATATAATTTAACAGTATTAATTATACAAAACTAATTGAAATAAAAAGGTGTAGTAAACAATTGGCACTGAAAATACTTTACAATTTTATTATTTATTCTTGTCAATACCAATTGCTTATTACACATTTTTATTTAAATTTCTTTTGTATAAAGAACACTGTTAAATTATATTTCTTATCATTTTATAATGCTAGCCATGAGCGAAACCGGTCATGATCTTGGTAAGTAAAAGTAGAAATAAGTACAAAGGAATATTGTGTTTTACTTAATATAAGCCATTCCACCAATTATTGACAGTGAAAATCCTAAAATTGTTACTTAGTTTGTTTGTTGTAAGTGTGATCAACGGTTAGGCGGGGGATTCCTGTATAATTATGATCATATGATTTATCACAACCCTTTTTTCCTAGTCCGCAAGAAGATCACCTAAAATCATGATTACCTAAAATTACTGCTATGAGGAAATTGAAAATTATTTTCTGATAAGAAACAGTGGAACATTATACCTACCAACATAATTTCATTATTCTCATCTCAATTTCAAATGCTTCTCTTAAATTTACGTATCATCCATCATGTGAAAATTTAATTTGATAAAATATATTAACATCACATATTAAATTCTCTGGAGTGCTTGCCGAAATTGTACAATATTAGATTAGTATGATTATTCTTCAACAGGAGGAAGTGAATAAGAAATCCAAACATGTTTTTTTTACTATTTAGTCTTTTCGATCTTTTTTTTAAAAATAAATTAAGCATTACTACTAATCTATCTATCTTTTGAGTCAAGTATCAAATTGATTTTGTGCAATTTCGACTGTTGAAATAACGTTCCCCATATTTTATTGTTACTATCTAATATTTGTATATTATTTTTTGGGTTGCTATGCCAACGACCATATCTCTATTCCTCCTTTTTTAGTAACAATCAGTTCTCGTAGAAACACTTCTGTTAAGATTAACCCATTGGTTTCGGTTACGGAGGTCACAGGCTTGAATCCCAGTACAGATAGTTTTATAAATTGATTTTCAACCGATTTATGAATTTATGTTCGACGGCATGGATGTATGTGATATCTTGAATTGGCCCCTCCCACTCATCCTGTCATAAAAACTAGCGACCGCGATTAGATAACCACTAGTCCTCTCTTTGGAAAAAAAGAGAGGTTGAGCAACTGATTAACAAGCAGTTCTCGTAGAACCACTTCTGTTGAGATAAACGTCTATATATGTTGTCAATCTTTATTTTTCTTGTACGAATCATCCTCCATATTTTTGACGGTGATATATGTCTAGTTCCAGTTTCAATGACAATAATCCTCGGTTTGGCAGTGAAAGCAATAATAATATATGAACAGCTGTAAGAGGTGTAGCTCCCGTAGAGAAAATTATTGCATTTTAGGCAGCTATCTGTTATTATTTAATAATAAATTTTAATTGTTTTCGTTTTTTGCGACGTTAAATGAATCTAGTCTCAAAACATGTTCGTGTTTGAATTACTTACCACGGCAATTCAATTATGTGTTTATTGCTAAAGAAATTTAGTGCTTCCTGTTATAAATCTTCTCATCAATTTTTCATTTAATTACAACCGGTATATGTGCAATGCAAGTTAGGTAAAATAATAATTAAGTTTCATTTCGAATCAACGAATTCATAAATAAATTACTTGCTATGTTTTAATCTACTCTCGGAATTGTTCAATATTTCATTTCGCTCCCTCGTGTCTCACTGTGGCCTTCAAAGCATTGTTAGCCAGTTTCCTCACGGTTTCCCCTAAATCATCTCGATACAAGAGCAGGCCCGGATTAATCGGTGCTCTTGTGTGGCGACAGCGATAGACATAGGCCTGGCCGTGATCCTCCTCTGTGTTTCGGTTTAATGTTGGCAATAAATATCCCGCTCAGCCGCCGGCCGGCTCTTCGTCTCGTCTGATGTTAATTTCGATCATGACGCATCCGACCACAGACTTCGCCGAAGACAGTTGCTGGTAGCTTCCTAATGGAGCGGAATCAACACTAGACTGTGATAACTTGCGGATTTTTGGCCTATTGTTCACGGTGACAGCACGATCTTGCTCAGTTAATACAACGGAATTTGGATATGCGGTCATTAATAAATAACAATGAAGTGTTTCGATGGAACAGCTTTTGTTTCTCAAACGTTTTTAACACTCGATTTTCTTTTTGGGCATGCTCATATTCATCTTTATTTGAAAAGCTGTTTTATCTAAATGTTTCACTTTTAAGGTTTCGCTAATGTCGAGCATGACCAAGTGATCAATGCTCGTAATTTGCGAAACCGATCCTGATCATATTAGATAAAAGTGGAATTAGTACAAATGTTCATCGTTTATATTATGATACGATTATATAAGAATAATATTTATCACAAAACGATTTTTCTCTTAATTTGTATGTATAAATGCTTGAGATAAATTTATAAAGTAATCACTGTTTAGTTTAGGTTTAGATACATAAAGATGCTAATAAATTATTAAAATATTTTCGAATTATATGCGCCTAACATTTCCTCTTAAAAATATATTCTCCACATCGGAAAGATAGATTATCTGACAGTCAAGAATTCAATGATTATATTCATTCATTCACATTCTTTCAATAATATCAGGACCGGTTCTAATGTTAGAGTGCTATTTATACCTTATGATTTAATTTAGTAGAAATAACACTTAACACTGTATTCTCTTATCAGTTGATAATGCTTATCATGAGCGAAACCGGTCCTGATATTATTAAATAAAAGTGGAAATGAGTATTTTATGCTTTGAATTTAATGCATTTCCGCCAAGTATTGACAGTGAACATCCCAAAAGTGAAGACTTAGCTTACTTCAAAAGTAGTTGACCTGGCAATTTGTAATAAATTTGGCTCGACGAACATATATAAAACTTTTTACAATTTGTTCTACAAGAAAATAGTAGTAGCGTGATAATAACCAACCAACAATCTTTTTATGTAATTTTTTCACAATAGAACTCGATCATTCATTTTGAGAAAAAGATCTGCGTATATATTGTAAGGGTGCTATATTTCTTTTTACCATTATAGACAGATGACATTTCAAACTCTGTTATTCTTAATGTTTATTGTAAACTCCTAGTGCAGAGGTAGGTAAGGTACCTACGGCCTTCTCGGTTCTCATGTACGGTCTTTTGACTAATTCCAAATTTTTCATTTCATTCTTTCCATTCATTTCCACAATAATGTGGCTGTCCGACACGAAAAGGCACTCCATATCAGGCCTACACTAAGCATTAAAAATATTCAAAAAGGAATTTTATTTATGTTGTGAATTAAGGCCATCATTTTAGCGTTTATAATAGGATGTTGTTGAAAAGAATATACGAAACAATTCATTTATAATTCCTATCGAAATTTGAAACTCGGCTAATTGCGTAAGAAATTTTTGATACGCAACGTTTCCGAGGAAGGACAAATTGGTATATTGTCGATTATTTAATAATAGCTGAACTATAATAAAAAATTTCCATTTTTTTTCTATAATGTTTCAGTGTTTGTTTGAAACTTAACAGCTATTGTATGAAATCAGGCTTACTTCGTCATATGACAGCTTTGCTCTACTGATAGTTCTTCCAATAATTTGTATGGTGTGAACTTGTGATCCCAAAATCCCAGGATTGTGATAATATTAATCTCTCGAATCTGGATAACTCAAAAATTCTAAAAAAACCAGCCAGTGAGCAAAAAAATATAGTGAAATATTGAAATTATCTTAATTTGTCTTAAAAAATTACCAGCAAGCGACAATTTTTGAAATCCCGAAAACCTACATCCCTAAATAATTGTGAATTTCGAAATTCTCCAAGAATCTCAAACAATCGTGACACGATTTTATGGTGAATGATCAATCCCGCGATCCGAAAAATTGTAAATCCCGTAATCCCGGGATCCCGGGATTAGATGCCCTAGTGTTTAATTGATATGTAAATCATATTTGATAACTTTTTTATTCCTCAGGTTGTGTAACAAATTGTCACACGTGCTTCGCCACTTTGATGAGCATCTTCAGACAAACTATCGTAAGATTATTCACGAATAAACTTTTTTTTTTTATTATTTTTAACTTATAAATTATAAAATGGATGTTGGTGTTTTTTCTTTTCTATTGAACGAAGGGACGATTTCAGATTCGAAATGTAATAGTACCATTACAAATGAATTTCTTTTATGAGAAAGGGATAATCGCAAAGTAAAAAACAATTAGTATAGTGAGCCGCCTGTGTATATTAAAAATGAACTTTGTAGAGTTACACACAATTGTCAATTTTATTGGTGGACGGATATATTATTCTACGACATCTTTATCATTTGTAGTTGTCGTAACCGTGTGAAAAAAATTATTTATACGTCGAAAAACTCTTTGCCATACAGTTAGTTATGTACTCGCTTTTGGCTTTGTTCCTTTAACGTTTTGTTCATCAATTCTTTGCAAAATTCATGACGACCATATTGATTATAGCTCCGAATAAATATGTCGCTTTAATATTATTCAACTGAGCAGTATTGTGGATTGTGGCAAATACATTAATCCTGTTTCGAAAATCAATGGGTCGCGACCTAACAAGTTCCCCATTTTCCCTCCGTTCATTATTGTTATCTAGTGTCCTTCAGCACAGTGCGTCGAAATAATATTTCCAATACGGTTTAATCACGGATTAATATGTCTCAATTCGATCACCACACTCGTTTATCCTTTGAGCCCTCAATAATCCATTATTTATTGGTTTTTAGATTCCGAATATAGCAATATTATTAACTTTGCGTTGGGAAATTCAATAATATTATGATGATCATATGGTGGTTTAGTTTAAGAATGATTTCACTAAATTTACTTTGAAGATAGGTTCTGTCCGTAAATGTTTATTTGTATCACAAGATATCATCGAAAGTAAAACCATATTTGATCGCAAATTTGAAACAAAATCACTGGATATTCGGAGTAAATAATATTATACTTTAAACGAAGATCTGATATCTCACATAAATCTGTGCTCGAGATGAAAAAGTACATGAAAGTTTCTGTTTCCGCGGATCATTGTTGGGGAAACCCTGTATTAATTGATGCTTTAACAGGGTTAACTGCACACTTGGCAAAAGGTATTATATTAAAAAAAACTTTATTGCTTTTGTACTGATTTAAAAACATATTAAGCAATAATCATAACCGGTATTAGGTATCGCTCGTCCTGATTATTTTCAACTGCTTTAACTGATTATGTATAACAAAGTTAATTATTCAATAACCAAACACCTTTTGTAACAATTGCTACATTATGAATTTTATAATAGATCAGGGACCGGCTTCGCTCATCGCTACCGTTATCAATTGATTAGTTATTTATACTAAATTAAGTAATTAAATATATTTTTTCTACAAAAAAACTAGAATCCATTTATATTTCATAAGCAGACAATGCTCGCAAATAAAACCTTTCCTGCCCTATAGTAAATATTGTTAAATTATTACAAAGAGTGTTTTATTTTTAAATATAATACAATACAATGCCATTTCATTTATGATTAACAGTGTACACCTTAAATAAATAGAAGATTTGTATTCGGTATATTATGTTTGACTGATGAAAATTTGTACAAAACATTGTATAAATTAATACCTTACTCTATTAGTTTTTATATTTGCAAGCACCTTGATACACTCGATAATTTCCTCATGCACGTCGTGAAAAAGTGTAATTTTTCATCTCACCCTTTAACCCCCCCCCCCTCGATATTCGTGGCTGTCATTAGTCAAGGGAATGGAGGGTGTTTGACCGCAGCGAGAAATCCCTCTCCGCTGAATATATTTCCCAAAATAAGCACTTTATCAGAGTGCTTACTTGTAGGTGTTTTATTAATCAAATCGTAATGCTGCTTAATGCAAATCCAATATTTGAAAAAAGGTGATCTCGACCATTGATCATTGAAATATTTTTGATTCACTATGTATTACAGTCGTACTTTGAAATATGTCTCTTGTATGAAGTATTTTCTTGTTAGGCTTTTTAAGTGATACTTTAAAAAAATAACTTGTATTAAAAAGGACAAAAATCTTTAAAAAATGAGTAATCTGATGCAATTGGCTCTTTGTAGAATTCTGCTATATTTTTAGCAATTAAAACTGAAATGTAAGTTTAAAAAATAATACTTTGTTATTTTAACCTTACCGAATAAAAAAAAATACAAGCTGTTACATAAGCCTATATATAATAAATTTTAATAAAAGACGAATCTTTATATATCTTCTAAAAAACATTGAATATTAAAACATGAATTGAAATAAAAAATAATTTCAAAGTTAAATTTTCAATGTATGTTTGAATAATAGCCGAGCATTAATTAGTTCAATTCCTCTTTTTTTAAATAAGATTAAATGGTGGAATGCCTTAATTTAATATAGACTTATTTAATTTTTTAATTTCTTGATAATTTTATAAAAGGAAAAATGAATACGCATTGGGATTGGGGTAAAGAATATATTGTTTGAATTCCATACTGTTTTGAATTGAATATATTCTTTCAAAAAATATTTCCCTGTGTATTTCTAATATTTCAGAAGTACGAAAGGCACTATTTATTATCTTCTCGTCGTCTCCCCATTGTTGTAACATTTTCAAGGCAATTTAATACATAATTAAGTCAATTTAAAATGTATCAAAGATTCGCTTGCGTAACGGATTGGTATACGAATGGTCTTGGCTAACCAAATACGCAGTCTAAATTTTTGAAAGCTTTCGACTGCCTCAAGACTGGCGAATGGAAGCCTGTGTTTTATATCTAAGTAAATAGATCTGTGCGTCGGAGAAGTTCAACCAGCGATCTCAGATTCATTTTTTTTTGCTCAGTAAAGACATACATACATATTATTTAAAACATAAAATACTTAATAGTACTATTTCCACTTTTATTTTAAACGATCGGCCATTTATGGCCTAGAGTTTATTAGATCCTTGACATAATCAATTAAATTTATGAAATTTTTGCATGCATAATAGTGCAAGGGTGCGCAATCTTTTTTTGCGCTGGAATTTACTTTTCAATTTTAAGATTTCTCACGATCGAATTCTAACATGATTCTTATTAGAAAATTTATTTTGGGTTTATTCTCCTACTTCAAACATGAAAAATAATTATTACAAATTCGAAATATTCCTACATACGTGCTTGCAAAATAATTAAATTTTAATATTTTCGTATTCTTTGACATATTATTTATTAAAAACCACTTTGTTTTGGATGGAACGATAATAGTTATCAGGATCGACTAAATTTTGATTTGCCATACTGCATACACAATTACTGCATTTTTTTTAAACTACACGAAATTGTTTGTATATTAGTAAGCTGTTATTTATTTAAGTCTAAAGTTTTCTTTACGAATTAAAAAAAGATTTCCGTTCTCTGAGTGCCGGCTGGTTTTCCATTTTATACCGCGAAGAGATTATTTTGTAGCGATGCTCAGACCAAAGGATAGCCTGCAGTATTTATTATTGCGGCCGATGAGCTTTCTCTTACACATTTTCTCTGTGTGCTTTTCCTCTTACAACTTTTATTACTTTACTCGCTTTTGATGCTACTCAAAGCTCTGAAGGGTCCTCAAAGAACGCGAAGTTTTGTGCCGAGGAAAAGTTTATATTATTTCCAATGTCACAAATGCGAGATTTACTATGAAATGCGACACGCGTCTGGAGATGTACTAAACCATGTCGTAATTTAGTTGATTATTTTTCTGGGTAGGAGTAAATATTACATAGCTGTAATAAAATAATTGTTTGCTTCATATGAATCAACAGAATAAACATAAAGGGTTGCCCACACTCAGTTGAATGACTGAGCACATTCTGCCTGAGTGGTTTTTCATTTAAAAAACTGACATTTTAATGTAGTATTTATTTTTCAGGCTCCCTATCGTCAAGTCATTTAAATTTACACCACGGATAAATTGACTTTAAAAAACATATAATATGGTATACGGAAATTGACTATTTTATGAGAATTGATATTATGGAATATCATTTCGAAATTATTAAAAATGCACATCTCCTTGTCTTTTACTTCGAGAATTTTAGTTACCAATCAAAAGCTTGAGTACATTATTAAATAATTCAACAAAAGCACCCATTACAAACAAATATATATGATACAAACATTTTCAATTTAACCTAAAACGAAACTTTTTTAATCATACTATTCCATACATTTTTTTTTATTTAATTGAAGTTTCTGTAGCTCAAAGGAAGCTGTGTGTAAAAAAATGCAATCTAGGTAGGTACATAAAAGTAAAAGACATCTGCTTTCTATTGGTTTACCTCGGGTGAGATTATTAAATTCATTATCCGGATATTTATGTAGAGTTATTTTTAAATTGCTTAACTGCAATTTGCGATTGCCCTTAATACAAAATGTGACAAGTACTTTATATTATAAATTAAATTTGACAAAGTTACTGCCGAACAATGCTCCCTCTAAGACAGTGATGCACAACCTTTACCTTCTAGCGGGCCGCATAAAACAAATGATCGTGGGTTCGGGCCGCAAAGAAAAAAAATATTTAAAATACGCTCAATCCTTTCTTGTACTGAACGTACGTTCTATGTAAAACAGCCTTAAAATCGTGTAAAAAAGATTAGGTGAATTTAGATAAACGAGTAATTGGTTCCATTATATTATTTTGACCGTGTTATTTTGAAAATAAATAAGTTATGCAAAAAAAGAATTATGAGTACTTGTGGTTATTAAAAATCGTTTTATTGTTTCATTTATATGCAATTCATAAGTAACGCATTAACTTATGAATTGCCCTTTATTAATTTTTAACTATTTTTTTAATTTGACATAATATTTGTAAGCCTGTTTCTATGAACCGATTTATTCTCCTTCATTGAAGAAAAGTTTGCTTACATTTGTTAAGTAAATGTTTTACGTGAAAAAAAAAAAAATAGCTTTGATTATTCCACGTATTGTGTTACTAACAGTGACACGTGTTTCGCCTCTTTCAGAGGCATCTTCAGACTTACTATCGCAAAGTTTGCTTAATTAATTAAAGTAAGTAATTTTATATTAAAATGAACTTCCACAAAGTTACCGCCGAAACCACCGAAAGTATGAAAAAAATATGTTTGAGAAAAAAATGTGAGGGCCGTCACAAAATTCTAAATTCTACGGTTTGTGCATCACTGCTCTAAGACAATAGGTTAGCTGCGCGGAAATTTCGAAGGCTCTGTCACAATTTAATTGAATAGTTGTCTTGGAGTGCGCGTCAACCCTGAGTGAATGCGCGGAGGCTTTCAAACTGCTGCGCGGCCGCGCGCAGCTTAGAGGGAACGTTGCTGCCAAATACATTGGACGTATTACTATATTGATATTTATCACTACAATTTTTTTTCAACATAGCTCAACATTATATTGGAAATGAATACCGCTTAGTATAATTGATTTATTGTACATATTCGTTGTATTGGATTCCGAAGAAAGATACATTTATAAAAATTACTTATTTCTTAATTCAAAAATAAACTTCCACATCACCCGATAGCGGCTGTCATAACCCGAAAGTTTGGCGACTTCTTGTCTAAGTGGACACTGTCTTATCTTCACAATCTCACTCAAAATCGTGAGTTACCCATTTGGAATGGGGTGAAATGTACATATGCTCCTTTTTGATGTGGGCAAAGTAAGCAAACTCAGCAGCTGTGGCAGTGTTGTTATAGGCTTTTAGAAGGAAATGTTTGATTTCTACATACATTAAATAAATACGTCATTGTGTTATAAAACATAAAATTTATAACTGTCAATTATTAAATATAACTAGTGCTTTTTTTAAAAACAAAAAGTAAGATGCCCGAACTTTTCGTCAAGCTTTTTACGAAAGATTTTTTCTAATTCATGACCGTTCTCACTGTGGAGCATATGGCTTCCTGATTGTGGTATTTCAATAGAAGTTTTTTTTTAAACAAGAACTGCTTTTTACTCTGTTGCTCAGCCCTCTCTTTTTTTGAAAAGAGTAAGAATATAGGGCTAGGACTAGTGGTTAACCAATCACGCTAGCTTTAGCATGTCAATTATATAATTGGAAGGGTGGTAGTCCCATCCATGGGATGGAATTCTGGTCAAAATTATTGGTCAAGTACGCAAATGCAAAATCCACATATTTTCTATCTAGCATTCTTTTTTCAATTTACTCTTTTTTATTGGAAAAGCATAATTTCGTTTCAGTTAAGGCTATTCTTTGAAACGTTTTTATTCGCCCACAGCAACTGCAGCACATTAGTGCACAAGGGTCTAAAATTATGTTTCATCTGTTCGAAAAATTGAAACAGTGCATGAAGTTTTTGATTTGCAATATAATATGATGATTAAATTTTCAATGAAATATCCAAAAAGAAGGCTTTAAAACAGTGTTTCCCAACGTGGGACAGTCGATGGTTTCCCAAAAAAAAGCATTTTTTAAAGTAAAATATTTTTTTTTTTCAAATATTGATTTGAAACATTAAAAATGCTAAAAAAAGCACCGTAACGCCATTCCACCGCGTTACATGATAAACACGCCCTGAATTTATTGATTGTATTTTAATACAGTTATAAATAAAATACCATATATTTTGCTATATTTCGTCAAACAAATGAGAATGTTTATTCACATAATAATTTTGTTCATATAATATAATATAGTAAACAGGTAATTTTAATATTTACTTATTTTCAGACACAGCTTTTGATTTTTTAAAATACCCAATTTTAACCTAGTAATTCATCCAAGTTCTTTGAGATCAACTTGAACAATATATTATAGCTAACTATTTGTCATTTCGAACTCTATTTAATTTTCTATTTTTTTTTTACTGCATATTGTATTATATCGTTATCCACTATGTATCTATTTTTCCTACTCATTCACTACTTTGCGACATGAAGGTTATTTTTTTTGGTAAGGTGACAGCTTTTTTCCCTCTTAAAGCACTTCAACTTGTGAAAAGTGGTCGAACTGAATGATGTTGATATTTTTTTCCAAATTTTGTACAGAAGATTTATTGTCTACTGGAAAATGTTTTTATGGGTTCTCTATTATTCAAAGTCTACCTCACGTCAACTTCTATAGTATATTACTTAACTAGTTTCTAAAAAAGTCTTAATTAAACAAAAAGGCAAAAATAAAGTTTGTAAATAGTTTTATGAGAATTAATTATATTATTAATGCCACCATATGTCAAAGATTAAAATCATTGTTTCGTAGCGCACCATGAAAAAACTGTTGTTGTTTTTCCGTCCCCCCGTGGCACATTATGGTGTTGAAATATTGCTCATGAAAATGAATGCATATTAAAGTTCATTATATATGCATTAATGTTTAATCCAGCGTTCTAATTTTTGGTTGGGTTGAAAGAGCATTTTATGGCCCAGAGTGGCTTATGTTATGAGGCAACCCTTGCCTTGCTTACTCACCGCCTCTAAAACTAAACAACTTGAAATTTCACAATAGATTTCTTCCGTATTATATTAATGTTTGTATAATGCTGATTTATCTCCATCTCCTCTCCCTGCTCTGTCGTGTTTATTTGAAACTATTTCCTAATTATTTTGGAAGATATTAAAAATCAAACACGTTGAAGTCCCTATTGCCTCAGGGGAAATTGGCTACGTCAAGTAATTACATTTTATGTGACCCCCATTATTAACTTCAGCATTTAATTTTTAAATTTAAGATTTCGACTGAAGGTGCTTGGTGGAATTTCAATATTTAATTTGAATCGTTCAAACTATGTACATTCTCACAAATTTTTTCATTAACTGAGCTGTTAGCTGTTAGCTGAGTTTTATATGAACTATTTAGAAGATACAATTTTTAGAAACAAAACAGAAGCCAAACCTATAGTCTATTGGTTCCGATATGTAGACGATATTCTTTGCCTGTTTAATGGAACAGATGGACAAATAACTAACTTTCATAACTTTATAAATTCATTAGATAAAAATATTAAATTCACTCTAGAATTCGGAGGCAAAAATATTAACTTTCTTGACTTGAATATTAACATTGAAAATCATTCTCACGAGTTTAAAATATTTCGGAAGCCAACATTCTCTGACACTGTAATCCATAAAAGTTCAATGCACCCATTTTCTTATAAACTAGCCGCTTTTGATTCAGAAATACATAGACTTGTGAGTGTTCCTTTAAACGAAATAAACTTTAATATCGAATTGAAAATCATCAAACAAATCGCCATAAACAATGGATACGATATGTCTCTTATAGACAATCTTTTATCAAAAAAACAAACTAAACTTGCAGAAAAAATGTTATTTAAAGGTATAGTGTCAAAGGACATAGATCATACTAGGTATTGGCGTAGAATCATTTTTTTAGGAAATACAAGTCTTAAAATTAAAAAAACAACTAGCTGATAGTGTTAGACCTGCTTTTTACTGTAAAAACTCTTTAGGCAAATTATTAGTTAATAATAAAGATAAAATACATTACTTAAATAAATCCGGGATTTATAGATTGCAATGCTCTTGTTGTACAAAGTTTTATATCGGCAAAACAGAAAGAACACTGAACATCCGGGTTTTAGAACATATGGCAGCCTTTAGATTGACAAAAGACACGTCTACTTTTGCTAATCACTTAATATCGGAAGGACACGTGTTCAATCAGGAACAAGGGATAAAAATGTTACACCCAAATACGGACAGTCGTAAGCTCTTTTTCCAAGAAATTTTGGAAATCAACAAAACACAGCTGCAAAATCTTCCGATTTTAAACGAAATATCAAATTTTCCCACATCTCCACTTCTATACCCTATATAACCATAAAATCATATAATCATAAAACCTTTGCCGACAAACAAATTATATAATTCTTGAGACTGCTCACTGGTCAAGTCTGTTGGCATTCCCATGGGCGCATTCTTTTCGCCAGCAGTGGCTTTGGACTCAGTGATGCATTTATATCTTATATATAACACGAAACTTTCATTTGCTAAGCGTCAGTTCAGGTTCATCCGTGCACTTGAATGCCTAAAGATGCCGAAAGGCGAAACCCGGGTCGTTAATGACAAAATTTGTGAGAATGTACATAGTTTGAACGATTCAAATTTAATTTTTAGTTAGATATACGATATACCACTTATAAAACTTATTGTATTTAATATGAGATTATATATTTTATGTAACAGAAATATTACACATATTTCGTAATTTAGTTTAATATATTATATTGTATTGTTTGAATAAGTTTTAAAAGTGGTATATCTTACTAATAAAGTATATCTAACTGAAAATTTAGAGATTATATTTGTGTTAAGAAACATATCCAATGTTGTTTATTTCAATCAAACAGCATTTTTAGATATTAAATGATATGATTTCTAGGCGTTTTAGCGAGTAAGCTAAAAACTTCAATAAATAAATTATTCTTGTGTACTAATTCCACATTTATTTAATATGATCAGGACTGGTTTCGCTCATCACGAAATTTTTCAACTAATGAGAATACTTATACGTACAATGTCATTACATGGCTATTTATTCTTAACTAAGTAAAACTACTAAGCTACAAACAATTGGTAATAGGAATATGAAACGAATTTACAGATAATGATACAAAATATGAAAAGGTGACACTTAATTGAGCATAATTTAAAAAAATAATACCTTTTACAAATAAATGATACTAATATGATATAATGTTATTTATTTTTGTCTTGTATTGATGTAGATTTTTATGAATTGAAAACTGTCTTGATTTGCGAAACCGGTCTTTATCATATTAAATCAATGTGAAATTATCACAAAATAGTGTTTTATATTTTTAATATAATACCTTCCACGGAATATTGACAGTGAAAACCCTAAAAGTTATTATATATTTAACTAAGTTAAACTTATTTAATTCACTGAAAAATGAATGTTGTGCATTTTTTTTTATTTTGCTATTTATAAAATCAAAATTATTATTTTTCCCATAATACTATATATATACTGCTCGAATGCTTTATATAAACACAATAAGAGAATCCAAGAATCCACGGGCTTATATGTTCGTGTGAATTATTGAAAATGTACATGTATATGTATTAAAATAAAAAGTGCACATTGTCTATAAATATTTAAATTTATATATTTTTTATTAATAATCAATTATCACAACAAATGATCCAATAAATGATAGATATTTCCGAAACCTGTACACTTGATACTTTACGGCGATACTTCTAATTATTTTGTGACGTTGTGTTGAATGAACTCATATACTTAAATTCAATTGTGTACATGTGGTATCCATACTATTTGAGTTTATTGACCCGACACGGTGTTTTTACATTGTAGAGTTATTTTCAGAACAAATTTTGTATAAAAAGATTAATATTGCCGATATGGTAATACAGACGTATTCTCCTTCGCGAAATACGTATATCTACAAACTTCATTGCGCTCATTCAATTCACTTCATCGCCATTCTCAATACGTTCGACAGAAAAAAATCTATACAATTTTATTTCTTCCCCTTCGTATCATGACAACCTTTTTACTTTTGACATCCCTCGCAGTCGGAAGGCTTCCCTCGTCTCCCGGTGCTGTGTGCTGTGTGCCTACTTACGCCTGTCTGCCAGGGTAATCTTCAAACTTCTTCCCCTAGCAGTTTACTCCATAACATCAATCGCAGTTTCATTTTACCTCGTGTACCAGATGTATCCAACAGATTACGTACGTAAAAATATGTATGACACAATACGATGATATATATATAAATAAGAGAAAAAAAAACGTTATAACATGTATACAAATTTTACCTGTTCACATTTTGCTCGTTGAATCCTGACTTAATCAATGTTATAGAAGTCACTAATTATATTAAGTAAAATGTTTTTTTTTATCTTTGGCGACGAGGTTTAAAAAAGATAAATAAACATTTGATTTGTTATATGTACTTTCAAAAGTTTTAACTGTTATTATCGCCAGGACATAGTCTAAAATTGAAGAAACGGAAACAGTTTCTGAATATTCATATATTTGTAGTAACAGTTTTAGTTTGTTACAGTTTTAGACATTCCGTCAAGAAAGAATACTGTATACTATTTATTGATGAAATAAGGAAACTTTGTTATTTGGCAGGTTTTGCCACAAATTGTGGAATAACGATGTTGTCATAATGAACTTACACAAACTTATATCGAATCATTAAAAAAATATTATACAGTTCACGCTTATAACAATAATGGTTTCACGATCGTTAAACAATATTATTTTCATGTAAATGATGAGACATGATTGAGTATATTTTTCTTTTTTAGCTCCAAGAGTTTTGAAGCCCTGCTGAAGGGTGGAAGATGCTTCTGCGTGCTTACTGTAAATATATAACATGTTTCGCCTCGGAAGCTTTTGAACACGACTTTGCTGGACTAGGCATATCCTCATTACTAATTCTGCTAAGTCGTTTGTCATGTAATTTATTGCTTATTAGTTGTGTTACTCTCACAATACCTTACTCACCATATTATTTCCATTGTTAATTTACCTAAAATAAATAATTTAATCAGAAAAATTTACATTTTTGTTATTTATGTGACTTGAATTTTAAAAGTAGGTGTGGTATTGTGGAACGTTTTCGTGAAATGGATACGACGCCCACGTGTCAGTAGGTAATACGTACGCACAGCGAGGAAACTGAATTTGGTTTTTTTTATTATTGTTTAAGAAAGTCTTGTAGTAGGTATATTACGAAATTATGACGTTCTGTGGACATACTATTTTAGTAGTAGATACTTATGTATCTAAGTCATTGAACGAACTTTATTATTTTACATCATTTCTGTTACTAAATTATATACGTCAATTTATGAAACATTGTAGAATGGTAGATGGACGTGTACGGGTTTTTAGTTAGTTATTTCAAGATAAGTTAACTTGTTATTTCTTACAATGAAAACACATTTTTCTATACGTTATCATCTCACATTTTTTATCATAAAATTAAAATAAGTCCTTAAATGGATTCAGCTGAAAAAAATTGATTTACATAGAATGCATCTAGGTCACATAAACAGCTATCGCTGACAAATAAGACTTTATCATTGGAGAATGTTGAAGCTGACAGCCAGGCTGTATTAACATTTTGCAAGAAACACGAATATGTAGAAATATGTGTAAAAAATGATTCGAGACAGTATTTCTTCTAATTCTTGTACTTACTTCGAAGGCTTAAAGTCAAACAACACCATCTACAAAAGTGTAACTTTTCAGGAGAGCCAAAAAACGCTTTCTATTATTTTGTAACTTTACAAAGCAGATGCTAATTAAATGCCTAATGTTCATATTTATAATTTATTGTGTTATTGTATGTTTAAATTGCTTATGGTGGTACTAAATTTTGTATGTATTATCTTGAAAAAGGACAATTTTATATAGTAAACGTTAAACTTCACTACTGATTTCAGAAGAAACTAGAAAATATTGACATGTAGCCGAGAATGAAAAATAATATAATTAAAAAACCGAAACACACTTTTTAGTAGATAACGTTGACTGACAGAGCCATAGCTGTGGAGTCGCGTGAAAAAAAGACGACTCCGACTCCCGAGAATTTTTTTAAATAATTTCATCTTAACTTATAATATGTATACAATCAGATCATCTTTCGTCAGCCAAGCATGAAATGTAAACACTTTTGACTATTTTGTTTAAACACACATCATTAAATATATTTTTAAAAAAATCGAGCCGCTTATCTTTCATGACTCCGACTCCAGCCAAAATACCGCGACTCCGACTCCACAGTCCTGCTTTAAGCCCTCGATTTATTTTAGATGTATTCGGTTGTTACTTTGTGTAAGTTTATTTTTAATACTAAGTTAATTTCGATAACATTGTTAAAGAATATCGCTATGTTTCCTTATAGAGGCGAAATACGTGAAAAGTTTACATTCAAATTTAGTTATATATTAATTCTTGTACCTTTCCCTTTCACTTATCCAAACCTAAAATCGGTACCTAGCAGGATCGATTAGTTAGTCTTACTAACGAACAACTTCTGTTAAAAATGTACACGGTAAGGTTTTTCGATATAAAAACATTTCAGGATCGTTAATTATATTGGTTTTTTAATGGACATTGTTGTATAGGCTTTCTAATAATATCCATTATTTCAGCCTTCAAAATGTTATCCGCGTATTTTCAACACAAATATTCTGTTTAGAACCCATCGTTATTTGCAAACATTTTTTGTACATAAATCTATCAAGTAATTAATTCTCTTTCATACATTCTAAGAATTATTTATTGTGCGTTACTGTGTTATTCCAATAAAGCTTTATGTGGAATTTTCAATTAACTATCATTTGAAATACAATAAATCACATGGGATATATGAATTTCTCGCCGGTATTACGTAAATTAATAAAATCGATCTCATAAAAAAATATGTTCGAATACTGCGAATGTTAACTGTGATCGTTTTTATTTTATATAAATTTGTGATAAAACTAAACAAGAATTCAAAAATATATGTTATTTTACTTTTATTATAAAAAATGGCTTCTTGTAACACGACGCTAATTTTCTTTTTCAACTTAAAAGTTTTCAAAAATCTGATATCTTAAGATGAAATATTTAAATTTGTTACACATTATATCAAATTAAATAATGTTAAATAAAATATCGAAAGTCTCCTTGCATTTTTGTTTAAGTCACTTTTCTAGTAAATCTTGGCAAAATATTTTAGTCACTATTTTTTTGACTTAGTTTGGCCTATTTGCCTATTTGTAACATAATTACAACACTAAACATGTGAGTAGTCGTGACTCGTGAGTGCTAATCTTAAATACTGTACTAATATTTTTGTTCGTTATTGCGTTATGGAAGGCGCCCGTGAAAAAGCGGCTGTAATAATATTTTATAATAACATTTATTTGTAATTGTAAGTTATTGTACGAATGATATTGGGTATCGTAATCTAATATAAAATAAAAAAATTTAACTTTGTTATTCCATTAGTTGTGTTAAAAAATGTGAAACGTGCTTCTAACCGTTGAGAAGCATTATCAGAGATCTACGAATAAACTAAAAATTGATTGAAATTCTAAATAAATTAAAAAATAAAAGTCGGGTTTGTCTTCTCTACTAGACACAGGGAAGGGGCACGATACAAACTTGGAAAGTAATAATTAATTACATTAGGTAAGGTAAATCACAATTGAAATAAAATAAAAAATGGATATCCACCTATCTTATTTAAAATATATTTATATCTAAACTATAATTCCCAACCTCGAGTAAAACCTAATCTGCTAAACGTAATAACCACATTTCTTTCTCTTGATAACTGATTTTTAAATACTATTTATAGTTGTTTTTGTGATTTTTTACAAGTGAGTATAAAAAAATATTATTTCCTAAGCAACATTACATTTCAACGCCCCGCTTACAAAAAAAAACAGCTTTACCGAAAAGAAATAAAACAATACATTTAAAAAGTAAATGATGTTTGTTTTTAACAATATCTTGCAACATCTCCCAATTACTGCTTACGCAATAAATAGTGCCACCTTTGTTTCTCGGAAATACAACAGCACTCTTGAGTATAATACAATCTTGTTACATAATATAATGCCGCCGCGGCCGTGGCCAAGTGATCAACGTCGTTGGCTTTGATTGCGGAGCTTGCGTGTTCAATCCCGATACGGATAGATTCATAAACTGATTTTTAGTCCGATATTAGATTTTCGCTGGAAGACATGGGTGTATGTGATGTGTAAAATTACCATCTGATCCTCTACCCCAAATCTCTTTTGTAGATACAGGTTGAGCACCTAACAGTTCTCGTATTGTTGAGGTCAAACTTAATTAGGAGTCCATATACTCCACATTGGAAGCGGACAACTCCATTATAATAGGTATTTCGACTTCACGCTCTCGTCAGAACTATATTTAGCTTAGCTTTATTCACTGGCTTAGAAAAGATACACTAAACATATATTCTAACATTCAAACTTATGTTGAAAACAAAGTATTAAATGGACCCTCGAGAGGTGAAGTGAGCCAACTAGTAAAATGGTAAAACTTTTTCTTGAACTTTTAAAAGTACAATCACGTCTTTATTTGGTGTTTAGTGGGTTGCATATTTTTATTTTACGGATATAACACTACTGCAATGTTACAATGTTATTCTAGGAAATGTGACAGACGATAATATTAAATAATCGTCAAATCAAATTGGTTAGAATTCCAAAAATTATACATAATTACGTTTAGCTTCTTGCGATGGTTTTAGTAATAATAATGGATTATTATTTATTTTATGGGAATAGCCATAGCAGTCCTATAGAGGGCTTTGGAATAGCACATTAATAAAAGTTAAACTGCTTAACTTAATACTGTGGTATTTCGATGTTACCTTTTCTCTGTTATTTACATTATATGTTTTCGGCTTAAAATGACATGAAATATATTTATTGATGATACGTCTAAATGATCAATTAATGCTATGTTCAAAGTCTTCTTTGTTACATTAGATTGACAATACACATATAATACGACATTGTCTATCCATTTGAATATTGTACTTAAGTTCCATTAATGCTTTCATGTGTGTTTAGATTAATTAGATACAATGGCTTGTTTACCTAAATATTAACGTATTTGTCTGTTCTATTATATCATTAATATCCCAATGTATGTAAAATACAAATACAGCTTGGTTTTTCACATCACAATCTTGCATACGTACATCAGTTTATTTCATTTGAAAAATCGATAACCGAATAAATATATAATCCAATCCCCAATATCTCCCCTATGACTTGCAACTTTGGAGGAAGCTTAGCGAAGAACTTTTTGAACATCGTCTGTATTAATGGCTTATGTGGGGAATTAAAAAAGGGGCCGAAAATATTCGCTCGTCCCTTCGGACTCGAGGCTGACAGATTAGTTATTAATCCTTAGATTTGGGAATCGTTCGGTTTGGCAAATTTTATTTAATTAATTCTCTTCTTTCTTCAGTAAAATCGATTAGTAGAGTTTTCTTCATTTCATATATTATATCATATCTATTTATTGGGTAGAAAACATCGGAATCAAAGTTTTAGTATTTCAGAAATGAATATTTATTGTGTGTTATAAATATTACCCAAAAGGGGGGCTTTGACATGTCTCTATAAAAACAATTGGATATATTTTACACGTAAATGTGTGAGGAATGAATTTTAGCTCTTAAATGCAAGATTTTATACTTTTAATAAAACAAATATTTTCATATACAATAGTGGGTGTGATAGTTTTTTTTATAAATTTTTATCCAAAAACACTTAGTACTCTTAAAAAGCATCCAAGCATTATAGGCATAAAACATGATTTGATTTCATACAGTTGATAAAAATGCAACACTAAGAGAATACACATCAACTATAAAACAATATATCAACTATAGAATACGCAAATAAACTAATCAATGCTATTATGATGAACCATGTTTTGAAATCGTAAAAATTGTATTAAAAAACGGCCGAAAATCAATAACCGCCAAAACTTCTGTTCTGTTCTGTTCGAATGAAGATTATAATGGTTCAACACGTGTAGACGAGACATCTACGGAAACAATATGAAGAGTGAATATGTATATTACCATTGGGTATAAAAATAAAAGGTTAAAACGATTTCTGTTTTGCGAAAAAGCGAAAAAAAAAGTTTGTACTTTTCATGGTCATCATTTAAGGGTAGCTTTATTGTGTTTATATTATTGTTTCCATAAAAAGTTGTCATATGAATAACAATATTTTTAATATTATGTGTTAATTGATAGCTTCTCGATGATTATTAGTATTTTATATTGAACTTTCAGGATATATAATGTTTTTACGATTATTCTGAAATAGTCTTCAGGTCTTGTGGGTCTTTTTTGAGTAAAGATTAACTAAAAGAAGAAGTAATGACCAATAATTTAATTATTTTTTTCATGTATCGCCAAACACTTTCCGACATTATTTTGAATGTTTTTTTAATCCATTAAGTTTTGTTACGACTTGTGAATAGGGCTTATACAAAAACCGACTTTTGAAAAAACCGGTTTTCGAAGTTTTACAAAAAATGGATAATTCGATTAAAATAGCGAGAAAACTTTCAATTTGGTATGTTGTTTATTTATATACATAATAATAAACAAGAAGAAGTTATTTGGTATTACTCTTCAGAAAATATGATTTAAGAAAACACAAAGCGTCCACTGTAACAAAATTTCCTGATATCGAAAATACCCTTTCGCTGGGTAATGATGTGAGGCATGTCTTTAAGCCATCAAATAAAATATGCAAATTTTCTGTCCTTTTGTTTATAGGCTCGTTTATGGAAAATTCGGCAAAAACCGGTTGTCGAATGTCACAAATTTTGCAAAAAAACGGTTTTTGAAAACCGACAAGCCCTTCTTGTGAATTATGATAATACAAATGCATACATTTACTTATTAATAACTTATTATACTGTTCATGTAACCGTTTTCTCGATCCAAATGTTTTGATTTTAAAACCAATAATTAATAATTAGTTTAAACAAAATTAATTTTCTGTTAGCGAATTATTTGTTTGAAAAACCTCATGCCACTTTTGTGTCGTTAATAACCCATTAAAACACAACATTCTACAAAATTTCACCTCCTCATTCCCTCGAAAATTACCGACAATGATATTCAACTGTTGGATCAACTGCTTTCTGGGAATCGAGCCTTTTAATCTTGCTTCGCTGGAGTTGGTATCTTCTACATCAAAAGCTCCCCTTCTATTCTTCGTATTGGGGTCCTGAGCCCTACCTATTTCAGAAATCGTGGTTCCGACCCTTGGTATTGTAGTAAACTTTTTTTTTCATTATTTATAACATCACTGACAGTATTAATATTGGGGTTGCATTTCGTTTTACGTGCGTATTTGTCAAAACATCCGAGTACCATGTTTTTTTATATCAAAAGTTTCACTGATTTATGGTGGTGTTTTGATGTTGCATCATAATATTCACGATTGCAAGTACGTATTGTAAACATAAATTACGACAAAAAGTAATCTAAGTCTCATGAGCCATAACGTTTACCAAATTTTTCATTGCAAATAAATAACTATATCAGTTTTATCATACCTTTCAAGTATTTGTTCTAAGAACTTTTACGAGATGATTTTCACCGAATCCAAAATATGAATCATACCAACAGTCATTCCGCAAACTCTATTCCCTATTATTCGTTAGCAATTTCGCTTTCGGATTTTACTTTAATGAAACGAACTGAAGATAAGCATATTATTAAGTTACTCATACCACATATAAATTAAAATCGTATTACAATTTCAAAGAATAGTGTTTAAGCATCTATTTATTTATTCACGTAAGTTTTAAATTAATCTTTTATATATCGCGTGTACTTAACTCTTTAAATTTTAGAACTTAAGTTCATTGACATTTTTTAAGTCGATTTTAATAAACTAACATATCTAATGGTTCGATAATGCATTTTTTATTATGTAATCATTATACAGTACTCTTTATTCAGTTAGAAATATTAGAAAAGGGGAATGTTGTGAATGTCGAATCGTCGCATATTAAAAAAAATGGGGTTACAGCAGCTACCCTATTTTAATCACAAACCAATGTACCGATCATTTCTTAGACCAAATATACGTATAACAATAATATCTTATAGACGAGTATGACGTTTTCCCCTTTTACTATCAAAACTAAATTCCCTTGACATAAGATTGTGGCTACTTTTGATTAAACTTATATATAGGAGGGTCCGGTAATGCACTTTTCTTTCTCAATCATTATTCTTATCTAGTAGTTACTAGTATATATGAAGGGGAATATTGTGTGCCTTATCGATACTGGGTCGGTATATATTTTTAATTTTGGGGGGATATAGAACGTAAGCGCATTTTAATCACAGACCGGCATAGCGATCTATTCTGAGACCGATCGTTACTGTACATATATTATTGCTGAACATCGTGACTCCAATCCTCTTTTAAGTCTTACAATGTATTTTATGTACCATTTGGTTTCGTGTAAAGACTTTTTTCCCGTGCCTATGCTTAGGCCACAAATTATTCATTCGTTTATAGGATTTATGGAAACTGGGTACAGAGTGCTGTGTTGTTTGCGGCAAAATAAATACATTATGTATGAGGAAAAAACATGTTATGTTGTAGGTTGTCCTGAAAAAATCTTATTGTTTTATTAAGAAAATTTTAAATGAACTTGGAATTATTTACCATCTCTTGTATGAAATATTAAAATAAAAACACAGACAGGTGTATATCTTTTTATTTTGATACTTTACGTAATATAGCACAATTATTGTAGCCAAATTCTATAAAATTTTATTAAACCTTGTCGCCCGCTGTGGTATAGTTTGTTAGAGCCTGCGCTATCAATCCGGTGAGCCTGGGTTCGATGCCGGGTGAAGTCAATGTCAAATTTAGTTATTTTTCTATTTAATTTTGAGACCCAAGACGTGGGTGTTTGTGATGTCAATTTACCTCGAGTTGATTTCGAGCGACTTAACACAACACGTATTTATTTTTAATTTAAGATATTTATTTGAATTTTCATTAGATATATAAATACTTTTAATTCTCCCGAAAATGTAACTGTTGGTTTACATTTTCAAATACTTTTTATTGTTTTAAACATTTCGTAATTTTCAGAGAAAAATCTTCATTTTATCATGGTCAAAGTGCTGCAAAATGTGTTAATACGAGAATATCTTTTAAGTCATGTTTAAATCGTTCCAAACATGTATTTTTTTATAAATGAACTGACAAATATGCACAACATTAAAGCTCCACTTCAGGTTACACGCCTCTCTTCTTTTTTTGACATCTTGTTTCATTTTATATGACTAAAATAAAAAAATGTAAAAAAATAAAACTAATCTCTTCTACGTTTTCGAATACAAGTTAAACTTACGGCAATTTTTTAAAATTCAATAATAACATTTGAAAACGATTCGATACTTTTCGTAGAAAAAGGGTATCGATTTGACCGACTTGATTACTAATTAATCATTAAAATATATTAAACACTTTATTTTAAATACAGTTTATCCACAAGAAGATTCGTAACATCACTCTTAATGACCAAAAGCGATTACTGTTAAGAGGATTATAGAAGTAACCGAACGTTTTCAATATAGATATACTTAACTCAGTAAATTGGCTCAATGGATGATTATTAATTAATACAATGCAGAAAAATGGTATGTAAATGTGTTCACAATACGCTAATCTTTTTCTACCGGAAAAATAATAAAGTGTCGATAATAGCAATGTAGTTCACTAGGAAATTTAAATTATCATTATTATCAGCCAAATAATTATATAATTTAAGATTTCGACCGGAGGGGTTCGGTGGATTTTTACTATTAAAATTTAACTAAAACTTAAATTAATGCCGAAAGGCGAAATTTGGGTCGTTAGTGACAATTTTTTTGTTAATGTACATATTTTGAACGATTCTAAAAATCAAATAATTACACATGGAAATCTGGGGAACCGATAATTCACGAGAAATTCGAATATAATATTTGTATGAAAAAGTCAAATGTCATATGAAACTTGAACAAACCATAGCGCAAATTTGAAATATTATTGTGATGACTTTTCGTAATTTGCATGAATTATCGGTTTAATTGATTCCAACGTTGTGTTTTCTTTAATTTTCGTGTCGGCAATTAATTTCAAGAGAATTACATTGTTTTTGCAGAATTTAGTATATTTTCAAGAAGAAAACAAGTAGCTTGTTGTAAATCATATTAAATATAGAAAATTTAAATTAACTTTAGTTTGTAATGTTTAACGTCATTAGTAGTATGATTAAATTTGTTTGCATTTTATAATCCCCTCTTTGCTTCCATTAAAAAGGAAAAATCCCATTCTGATTGTTTACAACTCATTAGTAAAATTAGTATCATTATCTGTTTGCTTTATTTCGATTCTACACCCCCCTCCTTGCTCCTCTTAAAAGGAAAAAAAAAAACCCAATCCATTTTGTAATTTTATAATTTTAAAATGTTAGAATCAATCTTGCTTCATTACTTAAGCAAACTTTGCGATAGTAAGTCTGAAGATGCCTCTGAAAGAGGCGAAACACGTGTCACAGTTAGTTACACAATACGTGGAATAATCAAAGTTAATTTAAATTTTCTATTAAAATGAACTTCCACAAAGTTACCGCCGAAACCATCGAAAGTATCATATTAAATATATTGAATAGTATCAAATAATATTTCGCGACGCGGATGATCGCGGCTAAATAAAAATTACAATTGATTTCTTACAAAATACGATTTGTGTTCATTTTATTTTTCCCGTGATATTTATTTTTAGGACTTGGTAACATCTGTGTTATGTAATATGTGTTATATATTCTACAACTACGCAATACGTGTAGCTACGTCCTTATTTCGCATTATGTATCGTAGCCTTTTCATCAGATTGATTGATGTAGTGTCTTCCTTATACTCTTGAGAAATGTGTCTAGTCTTAATACCCCAAGTCAAGGAAGGCGTGCGCCTTCATCAAATTGAATCAGTAAACTGATTGAAAATTGTTCGACTTGCATTATTATTCAATACAATAAATTAAAGTGGGGCATTTAAGTGTTCTTTAATTAAAAATAAGATTTTTGCTTAATCGTTTACTTTTGATTCTAGACAGAAAAAAACACATTAAATCGCACAATATGTATTGAATAATTACGCTATTTTTACTTAGCTAATTAATGAAAATGATTACCTGTATATTATGATGTTCTTGAATGAATAAAAATCTTTCCCTATGTGCTCGTGTTATTCATTCGAGATTAAGTTAAACATTACATAAACTCCGAACGCTATAAATAATACGATTAATTTGGTATTTTTAAATATCCGCTCAAACGCCTTTTATGTTGTAGAATAATATTGACGAAATAAAAACCAAGCATTTGTTTTTATCGCTCTTCGTTGTACGAAAATTTTTCATTCGTATACTGTTTAATAAGGATTGGATTAAATGTTTTTATAGAAACTATTCTTACGATACATTTAAGTTTAACAACTATCTTCTCATAATATGATCACAAATAACACAATAAGAACTTTTTGAGTAAATTGATGAATTTTGTAAACTCGTTTCAATTTTATTTATATTTGTACAAGTAAGTTTTTGAAAAAATCTCAGTAAGTTTCTATGATAAATCCTCTTGTTAACTTTTATAACCGACATCATTTGTGTTTTACGGGTTACTTTTAACCCTTTGCAGTCTTTAATTGAAATATGTTTTCACATTAATTCGTCTTTAATTAATTTATTATCGTATAATTAAAATAAAAAACATTTTGAATGTTTCAGTATAGCAAAGTTTATCTTGATAAAAAAAAACTATATATTATTAAAAAAAATCAGTAAATAAAAAAACATTGCCAAATCTGTAATGTCGAGTCCAGCTCGACATAGGACTTCTAAGAGTTAATGGAATTTGAATTTTGTATTCCAGAATCAAGATGTTTTCGCATTACCGAGATATCCGCTGTAAAACCAATAAGCTGTGAAATTTATGTTTTGCAATTATTTTCTTTATCGCTATTATAAAACTCCATCCAGGTGAAGTAGTACAACAGATACTGCTGTATACATTCTCCTATACTGCTGAGTAAATATACAAACGGAGTAACTAACTGCATTAAGATATTGGATATTTAATTCAACATTACTTTTAATCGTTTTTTTCGGAAAGTTTTGCTACTACTTTACAGAGATCGTTTTCAATAAAAAATAAAAACTGATTTTGTTTAGGGCTTAAACAAAACTTTCCAATTCCCTAAAACCTGGTTCAACCCAGTTTTAGAAGTTTCACAAAAAATGGATAATGCAATAGCTTAAAATGGTTAAAAATACTTTATTCGATAAATACACAGAATTACTACTTAGTAAACTATTTTTTTTAACGCATTTTTCTACCTATCCTCTTCAAACTCAACCGACAATCATTTCACTCTCTTAAAGCTCGAAGAGCATTTTTCTCTTCTTTTTCGAGGCCGTGTTAATAATCCTGAAATTCTCATAATTATTAACTTACATTATTCCAATTTATACTTACGTGGCCGAAACTATAACCAAAAATTGGAAGTGGACATTTTTAGTGACAGTATTTTTAAACTGTTTTTCAAGTTTTACTTTTTATTTCTTGATTTTGTAAGTTGATTTTGATGCATTATGTACTGTTTTTTCCATAACATTTGTCAAGTGCATGTCGAAATTGGCGTCAGCTGTAGTTTCATGTAATGTAATTAAAATTTAAAAAATAAATAAATAGAAAGTTCGCTTACTTTAAGTAAGCAAAGAAGTTAAAGTACACAAATATTTTCAAAATAAACTTAAATATAAAACAATATAATGGTTTCATATTTCATGTCATTTTATTGTAAACTATGGCAATTTAAAATCAAAATATTAACGTTTGTTTACAAACAGATTCTGATATTTGAAACCTGGTTTTGAGAACTGGCAAGCCATAATAATTTTTCCATTTTCTTGCAGTGTAAAGTGTGACACTTCTTTTGCTTATTTGTAAAGCATTTGTTCCGTAAACATCGTTTTTATTCTAGCTCTGTTTCAATAATACCAAATTCACATATAATGTTAAAAATAATGTTGGTCTATGGTTTAAATATTTTTTTTTATTTTCTTTCACTTTGACTCGATGACCTATGTATATAATATCCAAATCATGACCTTAATTGAATTATTTCTATAATGTCAGCATTCATGGAAGCTCTTATTGATTATGAACTAATGGGCGGGTTATTTATTGACTGTAAAGCTCACAACGACATACGACAGCAAAATCAGTAAATTTCTGACGTCCTTCAATTCCGTCAATAATATTATAAATCACTACACCAAACCGGCGTTTCAGCCTTCCAATTGACATACTAAAATATCTTTTAAGTAGGCGGTTTCCATAATGTGACGAACAGGTAATATGTAATAGAAAATATACCAACTTATAAATCGTTATTTCTCCCCACTATTGCTACTTATGTTCCTTTTACCAATAAAGATTGTTTAATTTCCTTGCTGTTCGGCTTAGCGTGTTCGGAGTAATTTCGCTATTTTTTTAATAATTTTCTCGACTATCACAATGAAATGGACTTTTGTTTTCAATATACTTCATACTATACACCCTTATATTTTTTATTTCATTTATGCAAGCATGCATCCTGGGTATTTTAATTTTATTATGACTCCTCTTTCAAACTTGAATACACTTAGGGGATGAAAATAATAAAATACGAAGGGAATTTCTAGAACATGTAGCAAATTTTCAGCATTTTTTCACGATATAACATTACTTTTTTCATTAAAAACAATTTTATTAGAAGAGTATTATTTTAAATGCTGTAAAAGTCGTATTATTGAAACAAAAAAAAAACCTCGGATTTAAATAAAGAACAACACATTTATTCGTTATTATAACTAACCATTTCCTAGTAAAATACGTAATTGTCGGATTTTATAGTCTATCGGTAAGATAATGAATGATTGGTTTGAATTCTTGCAAGCTTTTTGTGAAAAGCTTTATTTGAAATTTTACATTTGATACATTCGGTATAAGTGATGTCATTTCTTATGAAATGCTTAAGATAAGCTAAAACTGCCCTGATCGTTATAAAAAAAGTTAAAACACTACAAAAATATGTTTTTTTATTTTTCTACATAATTAGTAAACAATTTCTCCCGAAATCAATACTGAACGACTTGAGAGTTACTCTCCATTTTATTTGAAATTCGTAGTAACATTTTATTATTACATAGTGTCTGAAATATTATATAAACTTATTTAAATTAAATTTGAATCGTGAACTGACAGTTCAAGTTCATCCTTGCACTTGAACGCCTGAAGATGCCGAAAGGCGAAACCCGGGTCGTTAGTGACAAAATCTGTGTGAATGTACATAATTTGAATGATTCAAATTTAATATTGAAATTCCACCAAACACCTTCAGTCGAAATCTTAAATTATTTAAATTAATTGATATCCATAAAAATATAACACACATTTCACATAAATAACAATTGTATTATGCGTGTAAAATTATTATTATTTACTAATTTAAAAAAAAAATATCATGCTATAATCTTATCAGATGTAAACGAATGTTTTGTTTTGAATGGGAATTCATGGTATTGCAGTAACTGAACTATATGTTAAAGTTAGTTAACATTACATTTGTAAATAGTAAATACATTTATCACTTGTTAATAACTCCATTCCGCGGTTAAATATAATCAAAGTCTTGATTTTTGAAATGTCCACATGCCTTTTGAAGCAACACGTATCCAGTTTGTCCTTAAGTTCAACCGTTTGAATACAGCGCAAATAAATCAATAATATGTCCCAGAGATAATGCGTGTTTTTGAGAAAAATAATTTTGCCTAATATACACTCGAATTCGATATTTTAAAAACATACATTGACTCAGTATAGATGGCACTACACATATTCATCAACATATTGCTTATATTCTATTAGAATACTAAGTATTTGATTTTTTAAATGTCTTGGACATCCGTGTTCGCTTGCATATGTTTTGGACACCTGTGTCCGCTTGGTATTCAAGTGGTTAATATTGTATCTTCACCTTTATTATTATGCTACAAACAACTGGAATGGCTATTGTGATCCGAGTTTATATGATCACGTTTAAGGTGTTCACTACTTCAATACTTACCCGGTGAAAAGGCATTCTATTTAAACAATAAAACACTCTTTTGTATTAGTTCCACATTTATTTAACACGATAAGGCCCTGGTTTCGCTCATCAAGAGAATTTTCAATTAAGGAAAATATAACTGCATCTGTTCTGATCATAATAAATAAATGTAGAAGTAGTACAAAAGTTTATTTTTTGTTATGATGCATTCCAACATTTATTCATTAAGATCCCTTCACATATAAGTTCAATTGAAAATTTTATTGATAAGCGAAAAGAGTTCTGATCTGTAGTTTTGTTTAAGTATTTTTTTATATTCAATTTCCAGAACGCTTCTGAAATTTCCACACCACCATGTTTGATAAAAATAATTTAAAAATTATTAGCAAAAGTCGACAAATTGAAATTCTGGGTGAAGACGTTATTTCCGCATCTCTTTTCTTATGAATATTTAACTTGATTGTTCAATAGAGCATTTGCCATTGGGGCGTCAAAATAAACGAGCACTTAGCGGGGCGTGCAAATAGCGGAATTTAATTATTATTCTAAACGTTGGCGTCCATTATCTCTGTTTCTGTGTAAAGTTGGGCTGTCATGGCCGCAAATAAACCCTGGGATCAGGACACGGACATTCTGGGGACAACCGGAACCGCAGAAGCCTTCGCCTCCCTTTCTCGTAGACAGGCCAAAATTTCGCTTCACAACACAACTAATGGTCGGGATCCTAGCTGATAATTTATTCGACACATTATATCACTTGAGCACGATTAATTGCCACCAGATCGACATACTGTTTACAGTTCATACAGCAAGAAGTCACTGTAAATCACAGCCTTGCTCCATGACGTTTGAGAACTTGCTGCAGCGAAAGAAGTTTGAAATTTTCATTAAAAACCGCTTGCTTATAAGGATGACGTTGTATGAAATTGTACATAGCCCGTTATTTATTACTAATGTAAAGCAAAATTTTCCCCACTGTATTATGATTATTTGGTCCCATTAGAAGTAAAGTGAGCCAAGTGGTATTTTATAAAAAAATATGTTAGATGCGTTGTAATATTCTACACATCTTAATTGAAGTATCGTAACCTCAGTTAAAATTAAGTAACCTCAGTTAATACACATTGTGATTGTGTTATCTCCTTAAATTAAAAATATACAATCCACCAAAGCACCATGTACCGACGTGATATTACTGAAAAGTCAAAGAAAAAGTTTTACCAATGTACTAGTTGGCTCACTTTACTTCTCATTTTTATACACTGACCGCGTGAAATTTTATTACATAATTTAATAAGAAACGAGTTTCGCCCTTGTTTTAGAATACTGATTTGCTATTGCTATATTTGATATATTTTTTTCTAAGTCTATCATAAAAATAATTGAATAATTTATTATGTCAAAACAATGATTGTCGTATCTTTCTTGTGTCGACATAGTTTTGTACCCACCACCAGTCGCTACGGTTTTTCAACCCTTAATAGAAGGTTACTCCGTAACACAGCAGCGTTAAGCGCTTTCAATTGATTGTTCGAAGTTTCTTAGAGGTAGTTACTGGAGACATGGCTTCTATGTACTAAAGCGTGTTGAATTAATTACAATTTACTCCGTTTCGCTATGTCACAGTAAGTTATTTAATGCAATATGTATAACTTTTGTTGCAACCAAAACGGCCGGAAACTTGAGTAACTATTCTGTTTTCTTGTCAACCCATAGGCATCGTATGGTCCTGTTTTAAGAATCCTTTGTATGTTTTCTCAATGGCTCGTGATCACTCATTCATATAGTTTATAATCTGTCCAACGCTTTGCATTAAAACAAAAATTCTCACTGCAGTTTCAATTAAAGCTTATTCATTAAAAGTGTGTCTAGAATTAAGTTTTCTTTTTTGAAATGTCACTAACAAATTTCCAAAAAAAATGTTTCCTGTAGTTGTTAGTTAACATTTGTAGTAAAGTTAATACAACTTTCAACTGGTGCAATTGAGCTTGCACTTCTTCGGGAAGTTCCACTGAAGTTATTTTGTTCATTTTAAGGTTCTACGATCTAATTAAAACCTTAATCTCAGTGTCACGGTATAGTATGATGATATTTGATTGTCTAAATTTTTTGACCATTTTTAAGAGGAACTAGTTTTTCAAGATAAACATTTCATTTTTTTTGTGGAATCTGTTGTCAAAATTATATATTAACATTATAAACTCTTTGTCATATTTTATGAATTCAAGTTTTTTTATACATTTTTAATTAAAATTTATTTTACAATCATGCTTTAATGTTTGTTGGATTGTGGATTTGTTTTTTGTTGCAATCTGTCCTTAATCCATTCCTTATAACTTGTTGGTGGCGCCACCTCTCAGTATTTGCTGTATACGCTTGATATAAACGATGTGAAGATATAAAGTGTATGTGCGATGTGCTTTAAAATTTAATTAAAAACTTAAACATATCTGCGTATTCGGTGATAGACAGAAAGTAATTATGTGCTGCGTTACAGATATACCTAATATATTATATTCTTATGATATAATATTTTATTTTATCCTAAATCAAACAATTAAGGTCTCTAAATAATAATTAGTTATCCTATCTTGTCCTGTATAAAAAAAACCTTTTCAAAAATGAAATAAGTGAATTTGATTTCTGTAAAAAAATATCTATATTTGATTGCAACATGTCAAGAATCAATAGTATGTTGCAATCAAATCAATTTTTTCATTGAACAATCCTATCGAAAGTGCTTTCACAGCGTTCTAAATATATAAAATTGCTTGAGACACGTATTCGTTTAATTTTGTGACTGGGCGAGAGAATTTCTATCTCGTTCATAATAAATTATCTGACTCCCGTGAGCACTTTATTTTTTTGTATTTAAAATTGTGTCGTTGACTTAAAGGTTATATCTCATAAGTCCTAGATTGTATTGATATAATTCAAATATTTGACCAAAAATAATATTTTGAAGAAATAAGTTTTTAGTTAGAGTTTAAACGAGCAAATTTTTACAATATGTTTTTAAAGAACATCTTTTGAAATGAATTCTGAAATGGTATTATTGGCCGACAATGTGAAAGACTGTATAACATTAGTTCTAAAATATACCACTTAATTTAAATCAATTATGTTCAATCATTATGAAATCATACCAAAGAAAAACATGTCAATTAATGAATTCTAACGTTTCATATGTTTATTTACCACTTGCTCGAATATTTTTATGATTGCGAATTGTAAAGATTTATAAAATTCCTTACATCTTTCACCGGCCGGTTCTTTTCGTTTTTATTTCATATTGTTTGTATCTTTCGCAAAATTCTGACACTGAAATAACACCTGACAGTTAATATGTAGGTGTATTATGGTCTTTACATGTTACTTGTTTTGTCTTTACCGTATGTCAAATATCTTTTCGGCGTTTAGACAACGAAAAACAACCTGTGTATTACTGCCTGCCCCCGGGCGCTCGCGAGCTCGAGAACGAGACAGGATTCTGATTAATCACGTTTTCTTGCGATCAAGGGGCTTGACTCCAGAATTTGACAATCAAGCTTTATGATATTAGTTGTCATTTTTGAAGCTTTATGATATTAATTTATTCTTGACGTATCGTCAAATAACGAAAATATAATGTTTAAAAAGAAATAAACGACGACGATATAAATTTCGATAATTAATAGACGATTCTAGATTAATAACATTTTATAAACAGGCAAGATCCCACTGAATATTAATAACTTCCCCACAATACCGTACGTTTTTATCTTATTTTTTTTTTTTGATACCAATGTGACATTTTTGTACGCTTCATTTAGTATCAGTCTGCTTTTATAAAAAAATGAAACAAAACACGTCCAATCTTTTTTAGTTTCACAGATTTTAAAATTACGAAGTCATTAAGTTTAGTTACATCTGGAAACCCATTTTGTTTCCATAGAATTTTAAATCAAAGAAAAACTTAGTGTTCCTACTTATTCTCTTGTGATATTTTTTCCAATATAAAATGCTTTCGATGGTTTCTGTGGTCAATTTGTGGAATTTCATTTTAATAGAAATTTTAAATTAACTTTGATTATTCCAAGTATTGTTTTACTAACTGTGACACGTGGAATAATCAAAGTTAATTTAAAATTTCTATTAATATAAAATGATTTAGAAATAAATACATTTTTACGATGTAACGTATAATTTGATAATTTAAAATTTTCAGTAATATTTATAAAATAACCAAAACATTTAACAGAGCTTTGTATTGATTTCTTTTCTTCTCAATTTGTTCTAGGGGATAAGCTTAAAAAGTATCCTGCGATAGAGCGATAAATTTTTATTCACTTTTTACATGCAGACCTGATTCATCTGGTCTATTTCTGTTTATGATAGTATGTATTAATATTTGTCTTATGACGATTTCACTCGATTGTAATGCAGCGAGCATTTAGGTGGATCGATTTACTTGGAGCGCGTTACCTTCCGAGGACTTTCATAAACTTCACTAAGATACATTACGATTTGCGAATTATGCTAGTTGTACCATTTCGAAATGTGTATAAGTACTATACATTGTCAGATGTAAACCTATTTATGCAAATAACTAAGAATTGGAATATCTGCTTTGCACAAATACATAGTTTTTACTAGTTTTGCTTATTTAGTGTTTTAATTGATAATTTATTGGATCATAATTATTCTTGTAGCGATCTTATTAAAAATATCTTTAATCAAAGTAAGATCGATTTGAACATTGACAATATATGTATTATATATTCGACTATTGTATTGTAAAACAATCAATATTTTCACCTTTCTCTCTTTATCATTCTTGTTTCATAGTGCTTGTGAATTATTTATACATATATTTTTTAATCCATGTCCGCTCCTAATGTGGAGGATATGGCGTCTTAATGAAGGTATCTCAACATATTTTTTCTACGAGAACTGTTTGTTACTCAGTCGCTCAACCTCACTTTTTTTCAAAGTGAGTAGTAGAGAAAGAAGGATACGGCAAGAAAAAGACTAGTGTTTAATTAATCCCTATTGATACACCCAGTTATTAAAGGATCAGAGAGATAGGAGGAGAAGAAATAATGTGAATTGACATCAAAAACACCCAGTCTTCGATCACAACTTTGAATTGAATAATTCTCAAATTCACTGTAACTTTACCTGGAATCGAACCCAGACCTGCGTGATCGGTAGAGAAAGCTCTAACCAACTTGGCCACAGCAGGCGACTATTTGATATATATCCCTGTGTAAAAATAAGTCATTTATTATTATCTTCATTATTTTATTTTATGATTGAATATAACGGCTAGATTTTAAGTTGTCTTATTCGAATGAATTGTTACAAACGTTTTAATATTAACGAACACAGTTCACAATTCACACAATTCGTTAGTAAAATTCATCGGTCTTTGCAATTATTATGGCGTCGATTTGAAGTAACATATTATAAACATACGCTTTATTTTAAAGAATTATCTTTAGAAATGTTTTTCCACGATTATTTTTTTTTATACATCAACACAATACATATAATCAATTTCAACTTACGTACTTTAGATGGGAAATAATATCACGCGTTGATCAATAACATACACAATTAAAAATCTCTAACATTTTGACGGTAAGCATTTTCTTAAAAAAACACGTATACGAAAAACAAGACGGCAAAAGTTAACACGTGTCTTTCTTCATCAAAGAGTAATTGTACTTTGATAAAGTAATTAAAAAAGCTTTTAAAGTTTATTCAATAAAACTCTACACGTCTTCTCAAACACCATTCACGTAAGTAAAGAAAATTTCTTTTTGTGCCATCACAGAACAGCCATCAATAAAATATTTCCTCAGTAGTTACAAAAACCGACCAAACACGCCACATTGCAGCACAAAGGTTTGCTTGGAAAGCGTCTTAATTGTATCCACATAGTGTTTTAACTTAGTACCTTACCTTAATGGCAGTGGCTCGAATGAAATAGGATTTTATTTTATTTTATTTTGTGAATTTTCCACAAAAAGTATTTCTCTGATTTTTGTAAATTGTACGAAGTAAATAAATAGGCGACCCCACTCGTTAAATGTCACATAAATTTTAAGTAAAATAGTTTTTATGTCTGAAATTTTAATTTTATGATAGGTTTTATGGTCTATTATATGTTTATATCTTGAACTCAAGTGCCAAAAAAATAACTTAATTAGTTTAAAAAAAAAAGAATGTTTGAATCGGCGTTAAGGATATTTTCGCTTTTATTTTAAATATAATTTAAACTCAGTTGTTAAAAGATTATGTGTGCTCGTAAAAAACTATTAATAGTTTGTGAATTCAGACTTGAGTTGTATTTACGGCAAATTTAAATAAGCGTTAAATGTCTCTAGCTAAATTAAAAATTCAGACATACGACTGTATTCTGCTGGGAGGTGATATATAAATGAACGACGAATAATATGGTCACACAGTGGTCAAAAGTAATGGATTTTTTTGGATACCAAATTTATGGAGCTTTAAGTACTAGGGCGCGTTAACGTCGAAGTTCTTCGAGTCTCCTTCATCGCTAATCTTTTAGATGTTTGTATTCCTATACCATCGTTGCTGACGGAAGGGCGTGATCGCTACAGAGGTGAGCAATCTTTCGTGAAGTCAGTTCACGGAGACTCCCTTCATACTATATCCATACATGTACACACAAATGCGCATACTTACATATACACATACAATACACAAGGAAGTCAACCAAGGATAGTCATTTTCATGATGCTAAGCTCGTCTCACATAGTTTATTAATTTTAAGACGAAACATAAAATCTATGATGGGTCGTCGAGCAGAACTGCTCTCGGTATAAAACGAGTCTCTGCATTGTCTCGTCATAGTTGTGAATATAAGAGATCGTTGGGTTATGATGTTTTCCTGCCTCGCTGAAAACATAAATAAATAAATTAATCAATAAATATTTACCTAGTCAACATTCTCGTGTATTTTTGTATATAGTTGTACACATTTATAACCACTTCTTTAGTCTAACCGCACAGTGCTTTACCTCATCCTAATTTCGTTACTTCTGACATTATATTATGGTCACCCTTATTTTCGAGAGCAAAAAAGCGACCCCTGCGTCTTTTGACCAATCACAAAAGAAATACATACTAATACACTTACACGTTCTGTGTACTATACACAAAGCGTATCAATGTAGTAAAACGGCAAACTTATATAAATTCTAGTCTAAATACTACGGGGCGTTACATATTTCTCTCAGCGATTTATTTTGAACAATCTGGTCTTCATATGTGAATTTTATTAAATAATCAATGTATTCTGGTTACAAAAAAAAATAGTTTTAGGTAACTGTGACTCCTTTCGCGGAATCAATAAGGCTTTTGGACGAAATAGGAGTTTTTCTATCGCTATATATAGAGGAATGATTTAAAGTATTTTTGAAGAAAAAAAAATATTCGTTACGCATAACCGCGTAACGTAGTATGTTCATTGATGTCAGTTATACCTTTCGAACATGGCTTAACAGATTTTCATTTACAAAATTCAATCTCACATTTTTTTTTTTAAATAGTTATATACTATTAGAAAATATTTTGTAGTAAAATGTTGGTTACACTGCACTGTAAAACGGAGCAGCTGGTTACTTATCGGTGGTTAAGTAACGCTCACGTACACTTGCCTTTTGATTGCACCTGCACTTCTTAATTGGTGGATTAAGTGCAAACGTAGAAATTGATAAGTAGGTTATGCCGAATGGCAGTTTAAAGCTCAATCGGAAGCCATTTTCTCTCACGGCTTTCGTAGTTTCACAAATTCCATTAAAATGTCATGTAGAGCTTAATTATCGCTGGTTTTGGTGCGACTAAACCTGACAATATATATTATATTTTTAAAAGTACAAATTTGCTTTAAAACTAACATAGAGGCACTATTCACTCACTAAAAAACCAACGGAAAGTCTTTTCACATGATTTATTATTATGTATTCTAGTTTACTTGAAAATTCACATTGCTATTCCTTCAACGCGTTTGAAAATGTATGCATGCTTTGTGCTTAACAACTTTTGGAAATCATTTCTGCTTTTTATGAGAACGATTTTCGATATATTATTAGTGTGAGTTTAGTTTTAATATTTTAATTGTGACAACACTCAGAAGTGTCATTTCCAATTTTGATATATACTGCCATTTTTAAAACCGCTGACTGCATGAGAATATACATGAGTCGTATAGTATCAAAAGTAGAACTATCCATTTTTCGAAGTTACGAGAAAAACACGAAAAACGTATTGTTGGCTTTTTAAGTTTTATCAATTTAAACTCAATTTTAAACATAGTTCATCAACGAGTGCAACTTAAAATTTGTATGGGACATCACTTAAAGTAACTCTGTGATTGGTCGAAATCCTGATTTACCAAACTGTTCTACTTTTGTTTCCAACGTCGTGGACAGTTCCGCTTTTGATACCAATTATCATTTTCTTTTGCGTTTTTGTACCACATTTATTTGATTTTTAAACATTTTTTTAATTTCTAGCCATACACTATAACCAGCAGAATAATGTGACAGCATTAGTTTAATTTCGACATATATGAGATAGTTCTGCTTTTGATACCAGACGACTCACATATGTCTTCGCATGTTCCTAGAAAACCAGTAATGGAATCTAAAAAGGAATAGTTTTCTCGTGAATTTCATTCAATACATTAAGTAAATTATTGAACACATATAATAAATGAAATATCTACTTACTTCAATAAGAAATATCTTATTCAAGTTACGAGTAAGAACATCTTTGTAGGATGTTTGCTATTGGTCACGTCCTTTAGAAATGACTTCCAATCAGCTAGAGCTTATCGAGGATATGAGGCAGATTGGGGCATTACCAGTAGCGTCCCAATTAAGGCTGTACAGGCATTTGAGCTGTTCTCAACTCATATCAGCCTATGACGTAAGATAATACGAATAAATGTGAACTCTTTTGTTAAACTCTCCCCTTTAAACACGTTTTTTTAAAACTCTATATTAATTATTAAGAGAATTACTAAGAAATAGCCTGTTGAAAAAAACATAAGTGTTTTAAAGGTTGTGTTGTATATACCTTATAACGAGTATTCATTAATCAAACAGATACAATTGTGTTCAGAAACATAGTAGGGAAGCAATCGCGTGCAGCTTTTTCGTCACTTTTCTTTTCTGTTAAAAAAAAACTGGCGTGTCAAGTGAAAAAAGGTATGAAAAAGTGAAGATAAATTATATTCATATAGTAATGCGGGACTTTCTCATTTTATTGGCAAACTGCCCAGAGAAGATCCTTAACTAAATCTCTCCTGATTTTTATTTTGCCTAAACCCATCACATCTGTAACTATTCGTGGGATATCTCATAATTCAACACATACAATTAATGTAGCCCTAAGACGCAGATGCTGACGCAATACATTTAGAGATTTTCAGTATTATTCATTGAAGCGTAATTATAGTGTCACGGTACTTCCAATATTTATAAGGACGCCACTGAGAATAATCACGTCAATGCTTGAGTAGTTTTCATGAATGTTTTTGCAAGGCTTCAGATTTAATAATCTATATATTATAACATTATTATATTTTAATTATAACAAATTAATATACTATGTAATTAATCACTACCGGAAAATTTTATTATTGGCTTTCTCTTTAGTATTCTTTTGATATGAAAATTTCAAAATTATTTCCGCTTTTGTCGCCTTGTAAATTTAAAAAATATAAATCAAGCTTCGAATAATTAATTATTCATTATTAATTCACACTATACAGCATAACTAGTTTATTACATATTATGAAAATATTTTGTATTTATTTATTTCCTATTAACTATTTTTTCTCAATTAATTCAACTATTATTGACACAATCAATCAACAGTGGCGATCCATATCCATTACGGTATATTTTAATTTATTCAAATTTAATATTGAAAATTCACCAAGCACCTTCAGTCGAAATCTTAAATATGTACAGCGTTTCACTTAAAAAATAATAATTTTATAACGATAAAAAGAACTTTTAACATGTTCACTCGATCTTGTCAGTTTCTTCAATTTGGTAATCCGTTTCAAATATTGGAATTAACATCATTTTTTTTTAAATTGTTTATTAAAAAAAAATAACCAGATTAAATATGTAGTTTAATAGTCAGTATAAATCAGTCAATGCGTTTAAAATATTATATTTTGCTTGTGCATTTTTGACTCCGACGTTTTGTGTTTTCTGTAAAAATATTTCCCAAATACCGATAATTTAGTATTTTTTTGTTACATTGATATTAATAAATAAACAAAGGTAAATGAAATTGAATTTTCTTTAAGCTATTTTAATTGAATTATCTTTTTTGTGAATCTTAAAAACGAAAACCGGGTAAAGCTGAATTTTACGAAATATTGTAATTCTAAAACCGTTCTTCGGTCTTAGTATTTGTATTTGATTATTCACTTTTAAGGTCTTCACTGTCAAACTTGGTGAAAAGGCATTATATTAAAAAATAAAAATATTTATTTGTACGTACTTACTGATCTTGCTAAATGAAAGTGGAAATAAGTACAAAGGAATATTGTGTTTTTTCTTTACATCTCTTTGTATACTATTTCCACAAATACGATCTGACCGTTCTCGTTCATTTTTTCATACTTCTTATTTGAATGTTTAGTTATGAATTAGTCTTAATCAATTTTATATAAATAACTTTGTATCGATTCATATTTTCATCAGTTGAGAATGCTCTTGATAAGCGAAAACGGTCCTGATATTTTTTTTAAAATGTGGAATCGATGCAACAAATGAGTGTTTTATTTGTCGATACTATAAAAAGTGCCCGCTGAAGTATAATTTTATTGTTTTGCACGTGTATGTTGTTATAATAAATTCCTTTTAAGAAAAAAATGCTTTTTTAAGATTTCGACTGAAGGTGCTTGGTAGAATTTCAATTTTAAATTTGACCGATTCAAATTTAAAAAAAATGTTCAGACACCTCGTACATTTCCACCAATGTTTGTAAAACCTCATAGTACAAAATAACTCTTGCTGGACGCAATTATATCCAGAGAGGTTTTACAGAATCCTCTTTCTCGTTCTCTTCATATGCAGAAATCTGTCTGCTTGACACTACGAAATTTTCCTCTACGCGGTTTTCCTTCTACGGTTCGTGCCATTATGGCGTCTGTCCCCTCATAAAACGGCCAGTAGGCAGTGGCTAGGTCATCTCGGTCTCCATATTCATATTGTCAAAAAAGCGAACCCTTTTCATTTTTCTTTTGTAAAAGCTCTCCGCATATTGAAGTAACGGCATAAAGATTCGCTGGATAGTGGGCTTGGAAAATATTATGCGTGCATGCTTATTGACGAAGAAAATTTTATTACCGTATTTTTCAATCTTCCAAACATAATATATATTGTTTCTACTTATTTTTGCTGATAGTTAATTATGAATTCCATTTTGAATAAAGGGATAGAAAATAGACTTGCTGATTAGAACTTAAATTCGACATTTTTTAAATTATAAAATCGGATGTTTTTACGAGATATTTGGCCACGGACTTTCTAGTTATCGACCTTACATTTTTTACATAAGTTGGTATAGCAGTTAGCGTTGATGGTTTTTTTTATCGCTTAACAGCTTAATCAAAATTATTTCGCAGACAAACCCACTGTAGGAAATTATTGATCATTGTATTCTCAAGAATTACTGTGTTTTAAATTAAATATAGGTTCACTTAACAATTATAAGAAAATCAATTCATATAATATTTGACATAAAACGATTTTTAATTTAAGAAAAACACAATATTTGTTTGTGTTTATTTTCTCTTTTATTTACCAAGATCAGAAGCAGGTCATTATCAGCTGATGCTCGGAGCGAAACCGGTCCTGATCTTGGTTAGTAAAAGTGGAAATAAGTGCAAAGGAATATTGTATTTTTCTTATTAAAATGCCTTTTCACCAAGTAGACAGTGAACACCCTTACAGTGATTTTTAATATTATAATAGTAGAAAGGCATTATTTTCTAAGCTTAGTATTTTTTTAACGTTATGGTTATACCTACTTCATTTTTAATTAAGCCACATAAGAAAGTCAATAGGTTTCTTGTAATCGATTTAAGTGTTTAAAAACGTTCACAATTTATATTTGAAACCAACCATATGTAAGAAACCAAACGTGAAACCTTTGTTTAAATGTTGTTCTAAAGACACTGCGAAACCTCATTCTAATCCCTTTAATCGTAGTGTACCCAAAACAGTGGTTGCAATACCTCTTCGGAGTTCTATGCTAATCTACTGTCTTAGATATTAGCGGTTTCAATGTTTCCCTTTCAATTTAACACAATAATAAAAGGTATTTTAGAAATTACAGTGCTACGTTATGATATAGTTATACAATAATTAATAATTGTTCACTTTTACATGTATTATACAGACCTTGTGAGCAATCCGAAATAATGTAAAAAAATATTGTAGATATCCTTTTTCTGACATTTATCCATTGGCTTCCCCGAACCCTTAGGTCAAACGGGGCTCTTTTCTCACAACGGTAATACTACTTACTCTCTTGGAACCGTTGTTAGTTTGCGTGACTGAAAGTCGATGGTGTAAGCTTTTTCATGCAACTTTGATGGAAAAGTAATCCTGCCTTACGTACAGTGATCGATACATCTAACCCCATTATCATCTCCTGCACGTTTGCGGCGTAGCCCGTCTCTTATAGGTGGATTCACGAGAGCTTACATACAGCACCACTACTAAAATATTAAAAATAATAGTCGATACAATCATTTCTTTCAAATGTTTCAATGTAATCGAACGTACAGATAGTAATAAAAACGTGATAAATAAGTCCAATACATCATTCAGTTATACTCTTCATACATTTTTAATAGTTATATTTTTTAAATGCTAAGTATTTATTTTTAAAGCTATTTTCTGACTTAAGCGCGGCAATACAAAATGGCAGTTTGTGTTTGATGCTTATACAAGATACGTAAAAGAAATTTGTTGAATTTCCAACTAGAAACTACCGATAATGATACGAAATTATTTAATGTAACATTAAACATATTGGATATTTGTTTGCCAATTTAAGATGAAAAGACATGAAACACTTTTTACGTTTTTTTTTTAGCAAACGGTTAATTTTATTTAGCTTTTGAGCATTTTTCGGCTGATGCAAACATAATATGTTAACATTTTATAATATTAAGTAGGTAGGTAAGTTAATATAAAAAAATCGAACACGCAGAATTAGCAAATCCAAAATTTAATAGATTGTCATTCGAAAATGATTTTCGATAAAGAATATAAAAAGCGGCAATTGACCTTACTTGGACTCGTGTTGTGGAGATCCCTAAAGCAGAGATCGGCAAACTTTCAAGTGAGAAGAGCCAAATTGCCAAGGAAACAGGACAGTAAAGGTATCAAAGAGCGATTAATATGCAATATATACATGGATTTTTAAGGTTAAACACGTGATAAGTTTAAAAACCGAAAACGTCTAAGTAAAGAGCCGCGTGTTTGTCTTTTCTACTAACCGGTTGGATTCTGTTCCCTTGGAAAGCCGCTGATAACTATCCACACGATGTAATCAGCGGACCTTTAGGACGCCAGGATGACATGAAAGGAAGCAAGAAATCTGGGGGGGGGAGGGTTACAGAAAACCTTGGAGGTTCTTTGTGGTCGCTATATGCTATAAGTAGGAAGCGGACTAGGTTAAAAAAATAACATAATATAGATGTATTTAAAGATTCAAAACCACATAAGAAATGATTGACTAATTTTTGTGTGATGTCGCTTAACCGACTATTACTATTGATGATAGCATGCCTAAATGAGGTTATTCATCATACCTTGCGAAACGTTTACTAGCTGTATGATATGAGTAGGTTGAACGTTGTCGTGTACCTCGGAAAGTTTTGAAATCATCCCACCTCGATGTTGCCAATTTATCGGTAGACTCGTTCGCATGCAAATTTCACCGATGAATTTATCTAACGAGAAAATAATAAGGCACTCCTCTCACTTAACGTATAGGGATTCAGTATTAATGAACACGTATTGAATGACCAATTTCTTACGGCGTGTGCTTATCAAAGTAGACCCTTTCGTAACACGTTTTAAAAAAAATCCAATTATTTTTAATCCATTACCCTACCTTTTATTTTTTTTAAATAACCGTTATGGTACCTGATAATTGTATAAAGTATAAAAAGTTAAATTTGAATCGTTCAAACTATGTACATTCTCACAAATTTTGTCCCTAACGACCCGGGTTTCGCCTTTCGGCATCTTCAGGCATTCAAGTGCACGGATGAACTTGAACTGACACTTAGCAAATGAAAGTTTCGTGCTTATATAAGACATAAATGCATCACTGAGTCCAAAGCCATTGCTGGCGAAAATGATGAGCCCATGGGAATGCCAACAGATTTGTGTAGTGAGCAGTTTCAAGAATTATATAATTTGTTTGTCGGCAAAGGTTTTATGATTATATGATTTTATGGTTATATAGGGTATAGAAGAGGAGATGTGGGAATGTTTGATATTTCGTTTAAAAGCGGAAGATTTTGCAACTGTGCTTTGTTGATTTCTAAAATTTCTTGGAAAAAGAGCTTATGACTGTCCGTATTAGCAAAAGTAGACGTGTCTTTTTTCAATCTAAAGGCTGCCATATGTTCTAAAACCCGGATGTTCAGTGTTCTTTCTGTTTTGCCGATATAAAACTTTGTACAACAAGAGCATTGCAATCTATAAATCCCGGATTTATTTAAGTAATGTATTTTATCTTTATTATTAACTAATAATTTGCCTAAAGAGTTTTTACAGTAAAAAGCAGGTCTAACACTTTCAGCTAGTTGTTTTTTAATTTTAAGACTTGTATTTCCTAAAAAAATGATTCTACGCCAATACCTAGTATGATCTATGTCCTTTGACACTATACCTTTAAATAACATTTTTTCTGCAAGTTTAGTTTGTTTTTTTGATAGATTTTTGATAAAAGATTTTCGCCAGCAATGGCTTTGGACTCAGTGATGCATTTATGTCTTATATAAGCACGAAACTTTCATTTGCTAAGTGTCAGTTCAAGTTCATCCGTGCACTTGAATGCCTGAAGATGCCGAAAGGCGAAACCCGGGTCGTTAGGGACAAAATTTGTGAGAATGTACATAGTTTGAACGATTCAAATTTAATATTGAAATTCCACCAAGCACCTTCAGTCGAAATCTTAAATTAAAAAGTTATTCAACATAACATAATTTTCAAGAGCACGAATCTATGTATTCTTCAAATAATTTGTTTTTCATGATTGAATACTTACATAAATTATTCCCTGATTATTTCAAATTATTGTAGGCGTAACCTCAAATTAAGAAATACTCTTAAATTAAAATGAATTAATTAACATTCTAATATATTAAAAGCTTCATTAATTATAACCTTTTAATGGAGCAATTTTAGTAAAAGTGTGAAAGTTTTTAAGTCACAAAGTATTTAAAAAAATGTTAATTGCCTTTTGAGCTCAGACAAAACTTACCAAAGACAAAGAAGTAAAATAATTTAAGCCATTATATAATTGAATTATTTCTCAGAGCAGGTATAATCTGCCGTCGAAAGCATTACAAGTTTACCTGGGCATTGCGAGTCTCAGCTCAACACGGCATCAAAAGTTCCGCAAGAGCTTTTTGCTTGTACTTCTTGCTACTAGAATATGATAGAAAATATCGTTACTTACTTTTATAACTTGCAAGATGTTTTCGCTGAAACGATTATGGTAGATATATAGATTTTGAAATATTGAAAATTTTTAAAGTGGCTTTTACGGATATTGTCGTTGTATCATAATATTCTCCTTTAGAACACTTAAAAGGATTCTCTAACTTTTCCTTTTACATAGCTCTTAGCAAAAATCATTAACCGACACATGTACCAATCTTATGAATCGCAAATTTTTATAATTTCATTATTATTTAAGAGTTTATTGTAAAAAAATCGTTAGACACAAATATCGAGTAGCCCTTTTGATATTAGCTTTTTGGCTGCCTTAGAAAAAAGTACGTTTATACCTAGCACATCGGCTATATTATCATATTAATTTAATTAGTTATTGACGAGATATCTTGTCTGTAGTAGTCATCCAGTTGAGAAAATAGTTTTATCTAGCCATGTCAAAGAAATTCATAAATTACATAATTCTATATTTTTCTCGTCTTAGAGAATTATGTTACGATGAAAATAAAATGATCATCGGTAGATAATACTCGCGATGAAAGAAATCGGTTAAATTAGTACATAATAATGCCTTTCCTTAAAGAATTGTCAGTTCACATTTAAACGTCAGTAAAAAAATATTTTTACAAAATATCTTTTTTAGCCTTTGCTTTTTTAAGGCCAAACGTATGCCGAGGTGCAAGCGACGTAAAGCTAAATGATGGGATTTTATGTTATGATAAATTTTTCGTTATTTATAAAAAGGAATTTACCTCGTTAAAATCAAAATCGATAATTTAAAAAATACACATTTTATACTAATTCCACATTATTTACTACTATTTTTATAATTTAAGATTTCTACTGAAGGTGCTTGGTGGAATTTCAATATTAAATTTGAATCGTTCAAACTATGTTAATTCTCACAGATTTTGTCACTAACGACCCGGGTTTCGCATTTCGGCATCCGTGGACTTGAACGCCTGAAGATGCCAAAAGGCGAAACTCGGGTCGTTAGTGACAAAATCTGTGAGAATTTACATAATTTGAACGATTCAAATATACTATTTTTATGTTAATATTTATAATAATGCCTTTGTTCTGCTTAAATTTGTAAGACTGTTTCATACTGTCATTGTAATGTTTCTTTTTATTTTATTCGACGTTGTAGATCCAATTTTGGTTTAATACTAAAAACCTATATTGACTTAATAAAAAAATCTCGATACTCTAGAAACTAATAATTAATTTTGCCCAAACATTAGCCCGACCGATGGGCTTGTTTTTATTTTTTATTTAAGACAGACGATGTTTACGAAGCGCTTTATTAGACTATCCAATATTGAGTAGAAAATACGTTTTTTAACAGTTACCGTGTTTTACTCTGAAAAACTTTTTACCATGAATAAAATAAATTAGTTTGCTGAAAATTTCGATAAATAGAAAAAGGATTAAACACAAATTGAAAAAAATGTGTATACAAAACACCTTTACCTTTTTATAAAGCAGTCATAGACTTTTTATTCAATAAATGAACAGATATTTTAGTATTGTAATGATATAATTTGATTAAAGCTAGAGATTTAAGAGCTAGAACTTAGAATCTGAAGACTACATTCAAACAACGCAAATTTTTCATTTAAAAAATGTTTGTACACCATTTTGTTAGTTAATGAAATATTTAAATTGACCCAAAACGGTGTGCCTGAAGATCTCGAACAGGGGTTCACAAAGTGTGTCCCGCAAATTTAGAAATTATTATTTTTCTTCATACGGAATATTAACAATAACATTTAAAATAAAACATGCTCTAACAGGAATGAATGGTCCGGTATGTTGATTGTTATTAAATATGCTCGTCAAACAGCTTCTTTATTTGGAAGTATGTATTTATATTGTAAACAAAAAAATTCTACAATGAGCTTAATAAATCAGTCTTAAAATAAAAAAAAAATGGCAGCCAACCATATCATTATCTGTTTTGCGTATTTACACCACTAAATTTAATCCTAGATTGCAGGATTTAGATTCAAACAAACAATTGCAAAAATCCCATGATTTTGTTTGCCTTATGCTCACCAGATATTTTTGTTTTCAGAATTGTCCATATGAAGAAAAAGTTTGTGAACCCCTGATCTAGAAGGTTACGAGTTCCCCTCACCCCATGCAATATCCTTAATAAAATAGAGCTTTAAGTTCACTGCGTGTCTTTTTAATGTTATCCTTCGACTATACGCCTGAATACGAAAAAAGGAAACGTCAATTAAGAAAAGACCGTGTATTCTTCACGAGTCTAAATCATCCCTAAAAAGGGTAGTCGCGAAATAAGACTGTTGTGGTAGTTTATAGTTGAAGTCAGGAGTTGTATTATTTCGGAAAAAATAACTATATTTATCACATTTGTATTTTGCTTGTAGATTTAAACCTCAGCCTTTTCTACATAATTTAAATTCCTACTTGAGATTTATGATCGCATCGCAACACTTTTTAACTTTATGTATACAATAAAATCATTGCGTTCTAAGTGAGAATCTTCATGACTTAATTTTACTTAACTTAGTCAATAAAAGTGTTTTAATTTACGTTTATAACAATGAATTCCCACAAACTTAACGTCGGATCTCTGGAACGAATAAATGTTTCAAAACTTCTTAAGTTCTGCTTCTTGATAATTCTGACTTGGCTTAGTATATTTACATATTTTTTAGTAAATGTTACAAAAATCCGTAATATGATTTTATCGCGTATTGAACATTTTAATTTTATTTGTCACATACACACGCTGTACTGTATAGCTGACGATTATATATTTATATATTATATAACCTTATGGTAAGTGCTCTGATAAGCGATCAGGTGGAATCTGCTAATTCGACACTTTTCGCCAGAACAATAATCAATCCATGATTCGTGAAAGCCCAAATCCTGAAAAATTTGTGTGAAAATTCCGGATTCAAAAAAGGGTACGGGGTTGGATGTAATTTTGAAAAAAATGTGGTTTATACATAAGTATTAAAGCAAAACTCAGTTTTAGTGAGGAATAATAAGTATATGTAAACAAATAACTATCTTCATATTAATAGCCGATAAGGTCTGTCTGTAAGGACGTCCGCAGTAAGGTACAGACCAATGATTTCGATTTATTCTGAACAGCACATTTTTGAAATGTTGTTCTATCCAATGGGAGCGGCTTATCTTAAACCGGGCGTGAATGTTCTGATATCGCCACGTTTGAAAATTTGATATTTCTTGGTGTAGAGCTAAAGTATTGTATCACCATACATCATAATATTCGAATAATCAAAGACTTTAATTCGACTATTGCAAACTATGATTATAGGGCTATCGAAATGAATCGTCTGATCGTGTGAGTCGATGTGAGACTAATATTTTTTGGAGCGGATTTGATCAATTGAATCATAATGATGAATCTTTTCACGTCTGACCTTGAAAATCTGTTAGAATTCTTTAATACATTAAGAATATTCAAATTATGATATGGATATATCATAGAATAATATTTTGCTTTTTTCATACACTTGGACAAAATGTGCAACTGATTTTTTATTGAAAAATTGGATTTGATCTTTTGATTTTTATTGGAAATAATTGTTAAATAATTTAAAATCCGAAAAATGGTTGTTAGCAAACTTGAACATTATTCCAATAATTCAATAATTTACGAAATTTCTGCTACTACGAAAAATGGTTGTTAGCAAACTTCAACATTATTCCAAAAATTAAATAATTTACGAAATTTCTGCTACTACGAAAAATGGTTGTTAGCAAACTTGGACATTATTCCAAAAATTCAATAATTTACGAAATTTCTGCTCCTACGAAAAATGGTTGTTAGCAAACTTGGACATTATTCCAAAAATTCAATAATTTACGAAATTTCTGCTCCTACGAAAAATGGTTGTTAGCAAACTTGAACATTATTCCAAAAATTCAATAATTTACGAAATTTCTGCTACTACGAAAAATGGTTGTTAGCAAACTTAAACTTTATTCCAAAAATTGAATATTTTACGAAATTTCTGCTTCTACGAAAAATGGTTGTTAGCAAACTTGAACATTATTCCAAATATTAAATAATTTACGAAATTTCTGCTACTACGAAAAATGGTTGTTAGCAAACTTAAACTTTATTCCAAAAAATCAATATTTTACGAAATTTATGCTACTACGAAAAATGGTTGTTAGCAAACTTGAACATTATTCCAAATATTAAATCATTTACGAAATTTCGGCTACTACGAAAAATGGTTGTTATCAAACTTTTTTTTTCCAAAAATTCAATAATTCACGAAATTTCTGTTACTACGAAAAATAGTTGTCAGCAAACTTGAACATTATTCTAAAAATTAAGTAATTTACGAAGTTTCTGCTAATACGAAAAATTGTTGTTAGCAAACTTAAACATTATTCCAAATATTAAATAATTTACGAAATATCTGCTAACTATAAAAATAAAATATATTAAAATAAAATATAATTAAATTAAATTAAATTCAATAAAATAAAATAAAATAAAATAAAATAAAATAAAATAAAATAAAATAAAATAAAATAAAATGAAATGAAATAAAATAAAATAAAATACCATAAAATAAAATAACATAAAATTAAATTAAATTAAATACTATGCAACAAAAATCTCACGTTGCTGGGCAACGGGCTTACAGCTAGTTAATTATTATATGCGAAACATACAAATCAATATAGTCTCTCTTTTTAGAAAATACGGCGACTGTAAAAGATCAATACGTATTTATCGAACCTATACATATTGGCATATTTATTGTCGTAAAGATCGTACTAATAAAGTCATATCTCATAAAATGTCCTACAAAATAAGTATTGTATTTACTATTCAGCAGTTTATATGAGAGCGATATAAACTGAATGAAAACCTTTCATATTGTCAACGGTTTTCCTCTTTATTTATTGCCTTATTCTTGTCAGATTTCTTTCTATACTTCTTTCTGCAAAATGTTGTCGGAACACGACTGCCGATAAATTTGTAAAATAACGTTGGCCAGCCGCCGTTTTATTTTTTAAGCTTATTTGTTGAGGTCCACAAAAAATCCTATAAACTAAAGCTTTTTCTTATAAACCCTTATTTAGCATTATAAAAAGTTTACTGCCAATCTTTGTCTTTTTTTGTTTGTAACTTGGCTAGTAATGTATTAATCATAAATTTAGAAAAGCCTTACTAGAAACAATATATTTTAAAATGAATCTAATTAAAACAAAGATTTGATATGCAGTAGTCATTCATTACTCTGTACGTTGTTTCATAGTATATCGTTATATTTTGAGTATTTTCATGCGCATTCGAACTTTGTATACTTTAAAAATCAATTCGTAGGTACTGAAAATCTCTCAGTTAACAGCTGTGGAGTCGTGAAGAAATAAGACGACTCCGACTCTTACTCCAACCATAACTTAAAATACGCATTTAAATATTTTTTAGGCTTAGTAGTGCCGCAGTGCCGCCGATTTTGACCCTAGCAATTTGAATACACAATTTTTTTAGAAGCATTCGAAGCTATTAGTTTGTTCACTCTACATCACAGCCCTGGTTAAAACATACGTCACAATTATGTGGATAACATTTTTTAATATGATTTGAATAATCGTTAAATGGCTATTGTTTATAATGAAATGGAGCAGTTTGTAGTTTGTCATAGCTTTTAGTTAATGTACATCGCCAGCATCGTTAACCATCTAAAGAATTTTCTGAATTATTTTATTACAGAAAAGTAAGTTATTTCGTAAAAAAAAATATTTCCCGGAAATGTTTCGCGCATTTTTAAAACGTTGTGCAATTAAGAATATTTCAATCTTATATTTTTTCTATGCTTGGATATTACCGTCAAAACCGAATATCAGTTGCTTTTCAAACTCTCCTACTCTTTAAATTTGAATTGTTCAAACTATGTACATTCTCACAGATTGTGTCACTAACGACCCGGATTTCGCCTTTCGGCATCTTCAGGCGTTCAAGTTCACGGATGAACTTGAACTGACTGAACTTGAACTGTCAGTTCAAGTTCATCCGTGCACTTGAACGCCTGAACATGCCGAAAGGCGAAACCCGGGTCGTTAGTGACAAAATCTGTGAGAATGTACATAGTTTGAACAATTCAAATTTAATATTGAAATTCCACCAAGCACCTTCAGTCGAAATCTTAAATTACTCCTACTCTTTATTAAAAAACCGTTGTCAGCTTTGTGGTTCTACTCTACAGCCTTCCTCGTTTAAAGTAATTTTATATGAAGTAGTTTTATTTTAATTTAACTGTTGCTGGCTTTGAATATGAAGCAAAATTACATTTTCATTGACGGTTGGTATATTTTAAAAAAATATATGTAATTATAATATTTCCGATGTTTGTACATAGTTCTTAAAGAGATGAATCGTGTTTCACACAATTAAAGCATTAAGGCATTAAAGTTTTATTAATCTTATACTTATTATATTGTATTAGAAAAACACAATATTAATTTGTACTTATTTCCACTTTTATTTAACAAGATCATGGTCCTTTCCACCAGAACATCCTAAAAGAGATCATTATATTGTGTTTGCAATATTGGTTCAAGTAACGTTATTCGTGTTAGGTTCGAACTGTTAAGTTTACTATGTCTTATCTGGCGATATGTGAAATTGTAAAATGGTATCGAGCTATTTCCGTCATGTTACATATCGAAATATGTATGTGACGTTAAATACACGTGAATTCGTTAAATACACGTGAATTATGCATATTGTAGAAAAAGCTCTCTTTGAAACGGTAACAAAAAAACCCTACATGTTTGAATGGCATGGTTTGATTTGAAGTTTATGTCCCAGCACTTTTGATCGATTTGTAAAGCTGGAGGACTTTCGCTTCGATAAAATGTGCTTTTAATGGTTGAATGACGTGATCGCAGTTGAGTCTATATGGGGCCGTCAAGTTACTCTTACAATATGGAGACCGATAATAAAGTATCCAATGAAAGCGTGCTTGCTATTTTTGCTATTGTGTGAAATGAAATATTTATGTTTCCGATAATTCTGTCCTATTTTATTGAAAAGCGTTGTATAAGACGACAATGAAGCTTCTACACTAGTGTTTTTGCAACATCTGTTGAATGTGTTTATTATAAATTATTTTAAATAACATTTTTTTTTTGGAAAACGTTTTCAGAACTAATTTCATTTTATTTAAAAATCATGCAATGCCAGTAAATATTACTGTATATTTTCCGTAAGCCTTAATTCTATGAATTCATTTTTTTGTATTCTTGATATCGACCCGTAATAGACAAAAAAAATGTAACCGAAAATTTATAAAATTTACAAGGAAAAAATCTTTTAAATTAAGGTCCAAATAGAAATTCCTTACGTTTGGTTAGTAAATAGTAATATATGCTGTGGTCAATGCCTATCCTGATGTAATAATAAACTTGTCTGACTACTTTCAGTTCTTTAGACCAGAGTTTCTCAATCGGTGTTCACGTGGAAAAAACGATAACAAGATAACCATGTTGCCACTAGGCGATATTGAACAATTATTGGCATAAAACGTAATTAACCGGATTGTGTCCCTAAGTTCTTTTGCCGATTATGGATCGATATATTCCATGAATGTACTAGTTTTGTAAATTAAACTTATATTATAAAATGCAATAATGATGGCTAAAATATTCCTTTATACATCGAAATATTTCTTTAATTTTTACATTTGTGAAACGAGATTAATTATTTCAGATTTAGACTGAAATTTCTTAATACAATTTTAATAACAAACGACACGGACTTTGCTTTCAAAATTTACAGCATTTAAACGATTCATATTTGAAATTGATTATAATTATTAGGAATAACCCATCTGAAATGTTCTATTGCACATTACATTTTTTTTGTTGAAAGGGAAAGTTTCTTATGTTTGACAGGCTCTAATAGTTATTTAAGCTATATCATTTGGGTATGTTTTTCATCCATTCGCTAAAATGAGCACTTATTTTAAATCGTACGTCTATTCCTTTTAAGAATGGCACGCATAAGATGAAAGGAATGTAAAAACAGCTTTTCACATAAGATGAACGTTAAAATATTACTCACAAAAGCTCCTTTCTGAGGATTTCTTATGCGTAATCGAAAGTCTTTCAAACACATTTACCCTTTCAGTATTTTCCAGCTGAATATCTCCATGTGTAATTGAAACACATAGTTTTTCTTTTACTTAAAATCATGAAAATAAGACACGCTTTGAGTATATTACTTTGCTAGGCCTAGGTATAGTGGGCCTGATACAAACTCGGTTCAAATTAAGCGTACATAATAAGTGATTTTTTTGGTAGCGTTTGTATGGAATAGTTTTTAGTATCTCATCCAAAATTGTGGTGAACATATAATTATTGTATTCATTGATTCATTCCTGACAAAAAAAGTTGGATTTTCATTAATCACTTTTATAGTTTTAACAGTATATGTTTGGTTGAAAGGCATTACAATTGAGAAATTGTTTACGATTAGCGAAAATTGTGGAATAAATAGCGTTTTTTTATTTCTTTTAAATTAACGAAAAAAAAACAATTTTTGAATGATAAATTTTCCAGTTTGTATTTTTACTTTACAACTATGTTTTCTGTTGTAAAATTTTCAGTATTATTAAATCTGACGTAAAATAATTCACTGCGAGTTTTTTTCTTTAAGACTAGGATTAATATATATTACTGTATATTAATCCTAGTCTATGGAATGGAGTTACACATTTTCGAAAAGTAAATACATTTTCAACTCATTCTTATTTTCCGGCGTGATCGAGCTGGAAATCGGGTAATTTAGTCTTTTAGATTTTCCCTTTTGCTTGAATATTTGGCATTGTTGTACGAGAAAGTAAACAGAAATTTGACATCATGAGTATTTTTCTTTCGTTAATGGTATCGTTCAGCGTAGCTTGTAGTAAAACGTGAAAGTAAACATTATTCATTTCTCCTCAATTACTAACAGATAATGTGAAATATGGAGGCCTTGAACTGGTTAGAAAAATATTTGTACTGATATTTTCAATTCATCAAATATTCTTGATTAAATGATATATTATATTATATAATGGGCATTTTTTTTCCAACCTCTTAAGGGCAATAACCCTACAGCTAACACCCTGTCGAGAAAATACTTTCAAACATACAATTTTGTACATGGATATTTGCATTTGAATTATTTAAATTGGGCAGCTTACAATTAACGTATTTTTATGCTGAAGAATTTAGATGCACTGACGCGAACATATGAACGAGACTGATTTAAAAATAAAAACATAGAATATAGATAATTGCATAATCGCAATATGCAATTGCGTACTCGGACTTTAGCAGCATCTACAAAATGTTCAAAATATAAAAACGGCTACAAGTCAACGTACCTAGCGAATTTGTATTCTTCCATACATGTTCGTTATTTATCTTCAACCAGGTACATCATATCAGTATAAATTTCAATCGTTTAAATCAGGCATGGGCAACCTTTCCTGGGTCTGGGGTCAAATTATCATTCTGTCTGCGAGTCAAGGGCCGGACCAAATTATTAAACATAATAAAGTAATATTAAATTAAATAAAACACGTTCCTATTTCCTATATGGTGGTGATCATGAACTAGTAGAGTGGAGTCACTGCAAGCGCCCGTGTCATCTCCATTATTTAATCCCTCCTTGTAAACATTAATTTCTTTCTCTAATACTTCGCCGAGATGAATCAGGGCCGAACAAAAAAGCTCGGCGGGCCGGTGGTTGCCCATATATGGCTTAAATCATGTGCATTCACACAAGTTTTTTCACTGAATAACCGGGCGTTTAAGTGCACGGATGAACTTGAACCTGCCGTTAAGAATATAAATGTTTCGTGTTTAATCAAGAAATAAATGTATCACTAAGTTAAAAGCTATGGGTGGCGAAATGGATAAACTTTACAAATGTCCTTATTTTAATGACGTTCAATTAGCTTGAGTAATTTTTTTCTTAGCTAATAGTCTATGTATGTTTTTGAAATTAATGTGATTATCTTTAAAATGTTAACATGGATTGAATGCTTACAGATTTGAATTGTGAGTAATTTCAAGTATTACATTTATTTTGATTGCTGGAAAAGTTATAATTATTTTATGAAATTTAATTATATTTACTTACATATATGAAGGATACAAAAGTGGGGAATTTGGTAGATTTACTTGCTCATTTACATTTGGCATGCTACTTAACTGTATTGTAATAATGAAATTCCACCAAACACCTTCAGTCAAAATCATGAATTATATCAATATTAATTATTTGTCGTTATCAAATCAAGGTTTCATTCTGAATAGATTTGGTTCGGACACATGTTAATATTTAGACTTCGCCGTTCTTGACACAATAGGTCGATTTTCGATGTCCATTCACTTGAGAAACTTCCCCCGAGGTTACTTTACAATTACTTCGTCGCATAAGCAGCAGCAGCGGTCAGATAATGCCCCCCGACAGCGCAAACTAAACTTCAAAGTTCCTGAATTCTAAGGCATTCAGTAATGAAGCAGTAGAAGTCGGTTCGTTTCCTAGCTATCTATAAACACTACAAACAAAGGATACGGTGTTTCAAATACTAATACGTGAATGCGGTTATATTGACTACACAATATCCACATTGTAACAAAAACTGTAAAAAACGGTAAAAAGTTTTCAATAAAATTTGAGAATGATAAATACTATAAAATACTCAATAATAATAATTCCACTGATCGGTGACCGGTCCTGATCACAATAAATACATGTGGAATTAGTACGAATAAATAAATATAAATTTAATATAATGTCTTCCCATCAAGTATTTATTGACTGTGAACACCCTAAAAGTGATTAAAAACCACCTTTTTATTTTACATTTTATTTATATACCAGAGTCAATACTTCAATAATTAGCACATGTTCGCAGAAGATTTTTCACATTCTGTTAATTAATTTTCCGTTCGGTGATGTTCTATTAAATCATGTTCTGTTAAGTCCGGTTACCCTTTGCACAGACAACAGTTTTAACGCGTGTTTACCGATAAACTAACGAGCGCCAAGCCACATGTCATTCACTCATTCGTAAAATTGCAAAATATATTAAAGGAAGAGGCGTAAAATGATTTGTAAGATAATTAATGAATTTTATTATAATTATAGTTTTGTAAAAATTGTGTTCTATCACTTTATTTAAATGTTTTTTTATACACGTTTTTTGTGGAACGTATCGACCGTGTAAAAAAAGAGTTAGGTGTATTTTTAAGCTTTTCGAAGTGGAATAGCAAACAATAAATTCATGTTCAAGTATTATCAGGAGCATTTGATACTCTCATGAATAGCGGAAGGATTCTTACTTTGGCCTCTTATAAGCCAGAAGAAATATATAGCGAAGTATACTTCTCTTCAGGCGTTCAAACTAACATGGGCATGCCTTAAAGAAAGTAAGTTGAATACATTTATGCATAATATCCGTACACTCAGATAGTGCAAAAATGTCTTCTATACCGTATTATATTTACAAACTAGTGCAAAATATGAAACAGTAACTCGGTGGTTCAATTCATATCGAATTCTCTGCACAACATTTGTTTTATTACACCGCTTGTTATTGCAGTGTAAAAATGAGAAGTCAAACGATTCAGAACGATTTTTTAACGAGTGACTTGTTCACCACAAAGATTAGGTCGTTTCGATTCATTCGTTCGCGAACAGCTCATGTATACTAAACTAATACCAAGTATTTGAGTCGTCCAACTTCATTGAATAAGCTTAACACTGGTCTCATGTACATTACACATAAGTTTTGATTGCATTGTTTGCCGTATCCTGGATTTATCGACGTGATCACGTGAGTCGACAAAGTTATAGTGTCGGGGTGACAACACTAATACAGCAAAAGTTTCGATCGTCTGGGTCGTTATTGTTTAGACTTTGGCTAACGAGAGTCATCAATACGTACTAATTAGAAACTTATACTGCCCACTATATGTGTAGTATTAATATCAAAGTAGTAAAACGGCATTAAATTTGTCGGGAACATTGTTTCTTTAAAACTATCTTAATTATATCAATAATTATCGTTCTTTATGATAGTACTAAAAATGCACTTTGGCGATAAGCAAATTTTTTTTCAACGATTTTTTGGACGGCACCGTTCCTTTTTTTACGCGTTAGACTCACGATTTTTTTACGCGACAATTCAATACGTTCGTTCAAAAAATCGCGAACGATTATATTTGGCGACCGACAGTTGAATACCTCGTAAATTAAAAAGTGAATACAATTATGCTTGTGTAAATATATACGTGTTTCGCATTGTATTTTTGTATTAAATTAAAAAAATAATGGTTTATGCGTGAAAAATCTTTTTTTTTTGTTGCACGAATTTAAAGAGAAAAATTTAGTTTTTCATACACTTTTGATACTTATTTCGAGATGTTTTGATTTTTGGAACCAATTTATCAAATAATATAAAAGTGAGGTTTTATACCCGTCAAATTACTGGAACCAATGTATCGTGTTAAAAAGTATTGGGTGTATTCAACAGCTTCTTCACACTTCTAAAATGCTGAGGTATAACGTAAAACCATTGACACGTTTTTATGTATCTTTGGTTATTTTCATTACCTTTTTTTCCATTTCCAAAACAATAAATAATTATTTATTAGAAAATCTGTCCACAATTAACTATCATGAACTTGTTCCCTGCGCTAGTTTTATTGCCTGGAAACTTATTGTAGCCCGATAATTTTTTTCGGCATTGGATGTCGCCAAACTACAACTTACGTTCCGCTAACACCACAATTTAATAGCGAAGGATGAGATTTTATGGCTACGGCTCCTGAAGCTTTGCGAGTATCCTTTTTCAAAAGTTACCTCGATCCAGACCCCAGGGTGGTATTTAATTCTATGGGTGTGTAGGTAAGCTAGATCCTTACGGAGACGTAAGTTCTAACGGCACGAAAAACTGGTTTTCCAAAGGCTATTTACCAGTAAGTGAGCGATTATGCACAGATTCTGACTACATCTTAGATATAATCACAAACGTTTTGATTTCATTATAGATGTATTATGTTATTGCGTTTTTTTTATTATTTTGCGACATGATTATTTTAAACAGCTAATCTTTGAAAATCGATGATCTATAAGTGTGTACTGTGTAGAAATCATTGATAAATATTGATTTAACGTTACATACTTATACCAGTTTTCTAAAACATATAGTAATACATACATGAAATGTACATATTCAACCTTCTTGTTTATTATCCCACCACCACACGTTATGTGTATGCAACCGCTGTTTCACGAAAAGAAACGAATTTACTCCTCACATTATTGACCCGATACAGAGCTGCACGGTACCTATAATTGAAACATGCACTGTTGTGCTTAAAAAAATAAGGATACAAAGATAAAAGAGAATCTCTAAAATGATTAAGCGATTGAAATTGTTAGATATAATATTTTTGTTTTAGTCTACTAAATATTGCACTTGAAGGATAGATATAGCACAGTGAACATTTTGATTCTGTTTTAAAGAAACGAAAATTTCATATTGCAAACAAGCTAATTAATTGCACAAATTCGCAGATTCAGCTTAGAGCTCAGACAGTGCTTAAAGCAGTAGTTCTTATCTAGTGCACCGCGAGCTTGGTGTAAGTGAAAAAAATGATTAAGGCAGAAATATTCGCGAAACAGTGAAAACTGAAAAAGCCCTTCTCAAAATTATGAAAGCTGATGAAAGATCTGGCACCACATCAAATAACCTCCATTTTGTTAGGGGTTATTTTAGTTACCGTTTTTTCATATACGTATATATCTTTTCTTTACTTATTGTGTAATTTGTTAATTTTGTAATAGAAGTTGTTGATAAATGTACAATATTTAATAGATTCAAATTTGATTTCATGCATTCAATGTGCATGTCTTGAAAGTATATTTGAACCTTTATACATGCACATAAACTGATAATAGTTCAACTTTTGTGATATTTTGCTTATAAATATTGGTCTCCCTCAGGTATTACTTTGCGGATAACCTCTAGCCACGGTTGTTTTTACGTACACTTTGGAATCAGTTTGCGTATTTGTGACCAAATAGGGAGATTTTTTGTCTCCCTTAATCTGAGACTCGAAGATAAATGTGTATTGTTTGTATTTCAATCGAACTAAAAATTGCTTCACATAGCTTAGCATCAAAATATTGCAAAAAGTAAAATTGTGTTTTTTCTCATCTTGGTTCTATTTAAATATACGTAAATTAGTTTCCATTATTTACTTCGCGTGCTTCACTGATCAAACGAGAATTTTACTATTATTAGCTAACGTGAATGCAAAAATAGGTGACTATGAAATAAAGTAAAATAATCATTAACGGATTATCTAAAATGTAATTTTTTGGAAGGGGGTAAATTATTTAAAAAATACGGCTTATTTCAGTATTTAATGTTTTACACTGAATTCCAATTCAATAAGCTTTTTATGGGTATTTGATTGGAATTTAGAGCAGAACATATGTAAATTGTGGCAAGCTGTAATAATTTAACTTGCTTTTACTGTCTCGTGTCTTTGCAGATATATATATTTATTCGCAACATTCGTTTGATATAAAAATGTTTAAGATTTATCATTGTTTATATAAGTTAATGCCTTCTAAATCAAATCTCAAAATGTTTTGTGTATTATGTGATTGTATCTGGTGAACCAATATTTTTTTCTCATTCTTCATATAGGAACGTCAATTTGGATAACCATGTCAGTAGATGGCAAAATTTTCCTTTCTTAGTTTGTTACTAAATTCATAACCCACTTCATTTGTTTAAATCCTGTGCTAACTTTTTGTTCGACTTAAATTAATTATTTAAAATAAATTTGGCATTATTAATGTAATGTATGTAATACAAATGAAATTAAATGCACCATTAAACAAGGGGAAGTAAGGAATTAGTATGATATATCGATCGATTATGCAAGTAGAAAATGTGCAAAACTTATTCTATGATTTTTTGACTTTCAAGAAAATAGCATCGGCATCGAGAAGAGTTCACCTGCATAATCATAGTATCTGCAGATTTACTGATTAACTTCCGAGTCAATAAATTTATTATTTAAGTATCCTACCTACCACCCGTTCTAAGATTGAGTAGGATTGGATGGAATAGGTTGAAGTGCCCCTTGAATACAAAATCAATTGAAAAATTAATGATGATACAAATTCTTAGGCTTCATGCCACTCAAACACTGTGATCGGCATGGTATTCTCCAATACTGTATGCAGATCTCAAAAGCGAATTACTTAGGTTGAAAAATTGGCAAAAAGCATGAACAACGCGATTTTTGTTAACAGTTACAACGCTCAAAACACGTGTATCACAAGCGTTGGGCGATACATATGAATTATTATTTAATATAATTAATTACTGTGAACTTATCCTGTATCAACCCATTCCCAAGTGTCGAAGGTGTCACGTTGGTCCCCATTAAAAATAGAGACGCACGTCTGGTCATGGGCGGGCGCTAAATAATTGAGCACATTATCTAGGTCCTGCGATTACAACCCTTGGGCGTCGAAGGATAACCCTTTTAACTGGCCAAGCGCGAACCTTTGGCGATCGCTTCTAAATAACCCAACTCAAACTTTTATCGTCCAGGTATTATTTATTGCTTTAGGCTTAGTGTAGTAATCGAAGAAAATATGTCTGTGGATGAATTATATGTTGGTAATTTACCAGAGGCTTTGCCAATTTGCTTAATGTATTTCGTATTCACGGTCATTCTGTAATTTTCCATTCCAATTTCTATAAATTCTGAATAAATTATTCCTCCTTTCGATATCTTGTGTGTTATGGTCCATACAATCATTAAGTAACTTGTAATAAATATAATTTGCATAGGTTCATAAGCTTTTACGATTGTTTTCTATGATACATTGATGAATCTTGATCCGGTTTCTCCCAATAATTGTCATGCAAATATATTTTTTTTTATAAAACTATGTCGGAATGGTACCTACTTAATAATTCTCAAAAAGCGAAATCACGTCAAGCTTACATAGTAAATAATCATAATTTTTTTTATATGACAGATGATGAGAATCATTCAAATTCGTGAGTTTGAATAAATTACTTCATATAATAATAAATTTGAGTTCAAGAATAGTAGACTTAAATTCCCTTAGATACCAAATGGCGAAATCCTGATCCACATTGACAAAACATACGAAACCGTAAAACACTTGTACCATAGAATTTTGCATAGAAAGTAGTAGATTTTCATTTTCGTTTCAATATTTTAGTGTGTCAATAGAATTCTCGTAACATCATCAGATATAAATCATTCAACTCATTCTCAATATGAATTTATGTGATATAGTAGAAATCCACTTTGATCTATTTCAACGAAATAATCTCGCTTTATAGCATTTATTTGAACAATGAAACCTTTTTTAAAGCGGGAAAATTTCATTGGAAAACATTATTTTCTATTCTTAGAACGGGTCATGCGCTACTTTAAACGAGCAAAAATATGTCATACATATTTATTAATATACGAACTTATCAGACAAATGATGAATATTTGTCAGAATAAAAAGGTTGTGTAGAAATAAATATACGTTTGTTTTGTAAATTTGGAAAGATTACTTCGATACATCAAATTTTCGTTCGCACATTCTTTAAACGCGAATTCTCAAAACGAGACCTTTTGGCATATTGAGGGAAAAACTAAGATCCATTTGGGGTTTCGCGGTCAAGTTTCTGTCCAATATTGATGACACCAATAAAAATATACCTACTCTGGAAAGGAAAAAGGACGTAACTCACAGTTTTTTTTCAATAATCACAATGAAAACAACTCGATACACGTTCTATCAAAAGGATGCAAGCTGAAAATACCGAATCATTATCTAAATTTAGGTTTACAGTTTGAAAAAAGGGTCCGTGAAAAGTGCGACTAGGAAAAAAAATACTTTTTTAACAATTTATTTAATTAATATTGGGATAAAGTCAATTCGAAACCAGTATATCAGTTCCGAGCACTTTAAGGTTGTGTATATTTCATAATTTGCCTTAAGTCCGAAATCACAATAAAAATGTTTTTGTGTATCCTGTAAAATTTGTCATGCGTGGGTCTTTTTCATTTCCACAGTCGATACGAATTTTACAAATATTTCATATGAAATATCTATAAAGAAAATGCATTATATTCAACAAATATAATAGACATTTCTACTTATTCCAATTTAATTTAAATAATATCAAATCCGGTTTCGTTCATGACGAGCATTATCAACTGATAAGAGATAATATTGTTTAGTTAAATAAGAAAAAAATAGTGAATCATTAAAACTGTGTCTACTCAATCAGCAATATTACAGGTCTATTGATAGATTTATTGGTTTCATTATGTGTCAATGGGTGAACATTGACAGATAATATGACAGTGGCAGGACTGCTAGCTCACAATTCACAATGCCCAGCTGATGAAATTGGATGTGACGCCCCCGTCGCAGACGCATCCGTCAAATTCAACCACAGCGTGCGTCGGTAACTGTAACCTACTGACCTTAATTAGGTGTAGTTTTAGTGTCAGTTATTCGATACTGGCCGTGATATCCTAACCGGCACCGAAAACGTTTAATAATATGAGTAATATTATCACACTTTACCAACCTGACCATAGCAGGTGTTCGTTTTAACATGGTGTTATAAAATCTGTATATACATATATATTTTCGATGGATTCAGCGGTAACGTTGTGAAAGTCCATTTTTAATATACAATTTAATTTGATAACTGTTATTACACTTTTTCGTGATACGTGATTAGCATATCTGAACACAACACGTGTAATAACACAAGTATGCAATTTAATTTTATAATGATACTATTTAGCTGAATTTATCAATATGTTTAAGCAGAAAAAAAATCGTACACCGAGATTAATATTTAGTTTTTGTAGGCAAGTGAAAAATTGATATGAGTATTTGCATGTACATCGGAGAGTGGTTAAAAAGTATTTCATTTTTATTCCAATTCTTAAAAGACACCCGAAGTTTTTACTGTAATAAAGACAGAGTTACAGGTCAAAGATTCAAGCAAGAAAGAATCAATCGCAATAAACAGTACTAAATTTCGCTAAAAAATATTTTGTTGAAGTCAATCAACCGAATGTTAACATACGGGTAGCTTAAAAATACACTGATTTTATAAAAGGTGATCTGTATCTTTCGATCTAAGTATCTAAGTGTCTTAGTAGTAGCGAACATGGCCAAAGAAGAATCTTAGTAAAGTTGATCTTTTATCCGGACCTAAATCCTCATCATTAGCCTGGATTATCTTTCTTATTGCCAGGCATACTTGCCTTTGAGGACTCTGATAAAAAAAAACGTCTATCGGTAAACATATTCAAATCAATGTAGTCGTTAAACTTGCAGTATTGCTTCTACGCATCTGAAGATTATTTAATATCTCAAGAATATACAGGTGAAGTGGAGCCGGATCAGTTCTACAAATACTGATGTGCTTACGTTATTATATTACAATAATATATTGTGAGGAATACGAAGGTTATTCGTTTATATTTTCAATCCTTTGTTATGTTCATTTCTCATTTCCCTTGTGTATATTTTTTTTCGTTGTGGCATAGCTTGTAGAGCGTGATATGACATTATATTATTTCTCAAATACGACTGAACGCGTCCGCCCTCAGGACTTCTATGTAATCCACATTACCTAACACTTCTTTTTGTTTTCTCGTGGTCTAATAAACTTAAATTACTGTATAAGTAACCATTTAATAGTATAGTATAATCATTTTCTCACTCTTCTGTAGTGAATGTTATTTTTTATATTTTCGGATGAATATAGATAGCAGCACTTTACATCAAAGCTCCAGTGTATTGTTAACTCAACATTTTAAACACGACACAAGCTTTCCAAAATAATAAAAATGTTAAATTCATTTTATTTTTGTACTTTGTGAAAAAAAATGATCTTTAATCGTATAAATACAACGCTAGTTTTTTTCTTCATCACCTGTAAATATGTTTTTTTTTATTCGATAAACTTTGTTTTCCTTTCTACATCATACCGAAGATGATATATCCTCAATGATACAGTTAAGATACATTTTTATAACGATTTGATAGGCAACAATAAATAATAATTAATAATATATATATATTATAAAGGTTAATTTAAAAGAATTGTTTAAACTATAAGTAATAAAGTAATAAGGTAATAATTTTTCTCCCAAAGAAGTAGCAAATTTGTTGATGTGACAAGTGTAGAAATTTAGTATAAATACATAAATATTCATAGAAAATTTAAATTAACTTTGATTATTCCACGTATTGTATTACTAACTGTGACACGTGTTTCGCTTCTTTCAGAGGCATCTTCAGAATAACTATCGCAAAGTTCGCTTAAGTAATGAAGCAAGATTGATTCTAACATTTTAAAATTATAAAATTACAAAATGGAGGTTTGGGGTTTTTTCCTTTTAAGAGGAGCAAGGAGGGGGGTAGAATCGAAATAAAACAAACAGATAATGATACTAATGATACTAATGAGTTGTAATCAATTAGATTGGGATTTTTCCTTTTTAAGGGAAGCAAGGAGGGGATTATAAAATCGAAACAGTGCAAACAAATTTAATCATACTACTACTACCTCTTTGCTTCCCTTTAGTTAATTTAAATTTTCTATTAAAATGAACTTCCACAAAGTTACCGCCGAAACCATCGAAAGAACATAAATATTCGTTGAATAATCAATTTTTTTTTTAAATATATATATTTGAATATTTGCCTACGCGCTAGTTTGTTTTAATCTTGTGTGATAATATTTTTTTTTAATTACAGTTTTTCGCTATTAATTATAAGAAGTCATTTTAAAACAAAAGACTACTGAAATACCGATTTTTCAATGGAAAATATGAATAAACGTTTAATGAGTCTGACTTTTTATTATGTGAATTTATAACGTTCATAATGACTGTAAATGTTTAATAGTAAATGCACACAGATCAGTACAAGCGGATATGGAAATGGCAATTGAAAAGTTTAACGAACGTATAATTTTCACATGTCGATAATCCTTCTCCACAAAACAGCCAATGAACCATGCTATTGGAAGCTAAAAGAACAAAGCGGCATTATAATTGGCACGATATGTAAAATAATTGCGATTCAGTGCAATTTCGCGAATTCGGTTTTATCGTAGTGGTTTTTTGTTGGAAATTTTCATTCATTACTTTTATATAAAACTAACTTTGTTTATTAACTTAATTAAAGCTAAAACAGAAGCGTTTCAGCAGCTTGAATAAATACGATTTTTAGCTTTAATGTATATATTCATCGATGTATAGAAAGTATTCATAAAATAAACTACGAATTCTCTTGTGTCAAATGTGATTGTAATGCTTTAAGAATACAAACATGTATGTATACACGTACCAACATTACCAATTTACTAGAAGAAATGATTAATTGTTGGAGTTTACCATGTAAAAGTAAATTCAATTTCCAAACTTGTCGAGAATAGCTTGTATTTTTAGCAACACAAGGCGCCCACTGTTGCGAAATGTTTATTCGTACAAAGAAAAATGTTACAAGCTTAAAACTATAAACATTCTAGATTTTGCTTTCACCAAGTACATCAAAATGTCCGCAGGGAGTTTGTCAGATTCATCCCCAATAAATCGTTATTATCCGGTAAATGTCAAACATGTCAGTCAACCAATGAAAAAAAATACGAAACTGTCACAATATTTCAAAGTGGATACAAAATTAAAAATTTACCTCGAATAATATTTTCTTTTCGAACCGTTTGAGTGGTGTAAAATATTTAGTGCTGCCATTTGTTTTTTTTGTCATTTTATGACGTATATCACGAAAAGAAAATAGTTTTTAATAAAGAGATTGAAACTTTTACAGTATTTTATTAAATATTTTTTACTGTGACGAAGCGTCAATTTACTCCAACCCGTATTTCAACGATTTTTAAGTAATCTCGATTTAACTCAATCCAAATTATTAGGACGCCATCGACAAAATATTGCTTGTATCATATATGCTTTCCTGGAAATTCGCCGTATTTGGTTTCACATTTTGATACCAACTTACTTCCGTATGGATTGCCGATATACCATGTATAGTGATTCTATTATATTTTATATATGAGTAAATTCTTGTAGTAAAGTAAAAGAGTAGATACATATTGTGTACTTATAGAAGTATATGACTTCAAATCAAAGTTAAGCCTGAATATATTATATGAAAAAGGATGTCTATTTAAGCAGAAATTCCATTGTATAAAAAGGTAGGCGTTGCGAATTTGCTAGTCTATTTAAAAGTGCGGTGAAAATTCTATGACCGGGTTCAAAATATTATAAAAATGAAAATTAATGATTTGACTTAGGTATTACATATTAAATCGTCGACCGGAACATCTTAATGCGTTCAAGTGCACGGATGAATTTGAGGTGTCGCTTGGTAAATAAGATTTTTTTTATCACTAAATTAAAAGCTATTGATGACAATGTGCATTAGTTTTACTAATAATTTTATTGTAATGACGTTCAATTAGTTACGTATTTTACGACAGTTAATTATTTAAACTTATTTATACAGTTAATTATTTATACATATATTGGATAAATGGTGAATTGGGAGGATTCACATGTTCGTGTGAAATTTGTAAAATATAATATATTATAACGCCCGGTTACTTATCTTCGTGTGTTGATATGTATGAGGCGCACTTTGTAACAATTAATATGAGTTTATGAGCGCTCACTTTCTATTGATAGTCCTTGTATGTTCTTACCATGTAGGTGTGAGTGAAACATTATTTAATATTAGTAGCCGTTAGAGTGCTCCTTGTGAACTTAGTTACTCTTTGAGGGGTACATTCTAGAATCTTCTAGCCGCTGTCACTTTGCACACTAGAAATTAATACTCTATACATCTGCCCACCAGAAGAGATTTATGGATAGTGAAAACAATTGAACCTTTGTCACGGGGCTATAAATTGGATGTACTGTTTGCACTCTAAATGTATATTTTTTAATATAGTGAAAGTTATGTGTTTCTATAAATATCACACGTCTATGTTAGTATATTGATTCTGCAGTACATAACACTGATAATTTTATATGAAATTATTTTACATAGAAAATGCTGGATTTGCCGTAGAATGCTGGATTTGCCGTAGAATGCTAATAATTAAGAATTTTTTATTGTCTTCTTTTTAGCGGACGTTTTTTACTACAGTTTTATCTTAAATCAGTAGCAATGAATCTTATTATTAATATGAATGTATTGCCGAGGCCAAAAAATACATTTGTATTCCATTGATATACCAATATGCCATGCCATGCTTGCTGTTAATATTTTTTTGTCAGAATAGTCGTAATATAATAATAACATTGATTTATTCTGATCACTATGAGTTGAGATATTAAAAATTATAACATTGTATTATACTTTAGTTCTGTATCAATATATTTTTCATTCTTCAAAATAATTAAAATCGTTTGCCTTTCGTTGATTACACTGTATAATATGACTCAACGAAATTTCCAAGTCAATTTAATTAGCAACACATCAAGCCGAGTTATATAGAAAGTTATTGAATAAAAAAATACTGCCCTCGAAGATTTTTTCGAGAATTAATTGAGAGAACAGTGTAAAAAACTTTTATAGTACATATTCGCCATTTGTGAGTAAAAACAGTAATGTTCTGGTTCATATTAAGATCTAAGAGATAATTATAAATATGTACATATATAAATTAATAGGGTAACTGTGTTTCTTATGAATGTTCTGTCTTAAATTGTAAAAATTTGATAAAAGATAATTAAGTTATCCAGTTCAGTATTTCTTACACAGTATCGCTTTAATAGAAAATTTAAATTAACTTTGATTATTCCACGTATTGTTAATTTAAATTTTCTATTAAAATGAACTTCCACAAAGTTACCGCCGAAACCATCGAAAGTATCAGTATCGCTTTATTAAAAACAATCATTAGCAATTAATCAGGAGTCGAATTATCCCAAAAGAATAAACGTATTATTTGTATTTACATTTTTGTTTTCATTATAAAATAATCCTTATTTAAATCAACAAGTTTTGTTTAAAATAACTATTGTTCGTTACTGTAATTTCTTTTTTCTAATATTTGAATTTAAGAGCATTTTTATTATTTTTTGAAAATTCGGTAACAAAACTTGCTAAACTGTAGAATTTATGTATTGTAAAGAAAAATAAACATCTAAGTATTTATCCTGATTACGTTGATAAGAATTAGCGGAATATAATGTATGAATCATTTATCATGCAATACAATATTGTACACTACTTAAAAAATTCCAATAAATCACCGATAAGGATGGATAAAATGATAAAAAAAATGCTCTGATATCGTTTGGCGCCAAGCTTCTTATAGTTGACGAAATTACTAGTGTTTTTTGCTGTACCTGGTAAGACGTGTATCCGTCAGTTTAACGTAGTAACAGTGTTGATTTCTTTATATTTCGTCTTTTTAAAGTGAAAAATAACTTTACACGTATATATGGTGAGTACTAAGTAGATTATTTGATATCGCTTTGTTTTTTTTGTCTGATATGCGACTAAAATAATCGGCTCCATTCCTTAAAATCATATAACTGCGAAAACCTGTATGTTAAAATATTATTATTATAATATTTCGCAATATGTTGTTCTTATTCCTATTTTTATAGTTTAGTCAGGGCTGGTTTCTCCTAGCAAAAATTTACATGCATGTGCTTCCATAATTAGTGGAATATGTGTTTTCTTTGGCATGAATATCTTTATATTCATCTCTGATAATAACAATGATGCGTCTGACAGATTGGTGACACGTAAATTATTTGTATTTTTTCATTGCGACATCTGTCTTTAATCAGTAAATAATTATTGTTTTTCCTTTTTTTCAGATCTTATGAGTTGAGAACTGTCACACAGCCTGGGAATGTTTCCGGGCGTATTAGTAACATGTCACCTGTTACTATTCACGTTGGCCTTTGGCCAAAGCCATGGGAACCTTCGATTCGCTCACCTGGCTTACAATGCTTCCATTCCGGAAAACAGTGTCGGGAAGACTTACGCCGTTCAACCGCCGGGCGAGGATATGATGGGTCTACAAATAACTCCAGATAGCGACCTCGAAGTGCGCTACAAAATCATAGGCGGAGATCGTGACAAGTTTTTCAAAGCCGAAGAACGTCTCGTGGGTGACTTTTATTTCTTATCAATACGGACTAGAACAGGGAACTCGGATGTTTTAAATCGTGAACGCAAAGATCGGTATGTTCTAGAAGTGCGCGCGTCTGCCTCCAAACGGGATGGAAAAAACAAAGTGATATTAGAAGCGGATACTACTGTTATAGTGACCATTTTAGATACAAACGACCTTAATCCGCTATTTTATCCGACGGCGTATTCCACTGACGTTCCGGAAGATGCCACTCTCCACAAAAGCATTTTGAAAGTTACTGCGGAAGATGCCGATTTGGGATCTAACGGTGAAATATATTATAGTTTCTTGCTCCCTACAGATCAGTTTGCTATACATCCTAGTAGTGGAGTGATCACGATTACTAGACCTTTAATTTACGCCGAAAGACCTCGTCATGAACTTACAGTTTTAGCAGAAGATCGCGGAGCACTTTTCCGATCTTCAACCTCAGGTCACCCCTCGCAAGCCATCGTTTCGATTCGGGTCAAACAAGTCAACTTGTATGCTCCTGAGATGTTTGTTCACCATCTTCCCGATATCGTTGAAAATTCAAACGCTGAAATATACGCTATAGTTCGTGTGCAAGATAAGGATGAAGGTATTCACGGACAAATAAAACGTTTGGAAATAGTCGGCGGCGATCCAGACGGGCATTTCAGAATTCAGGCCGGAGATCAACCAGGCGAATTTAACATAGTTGTTCATTCATTATTGGACAGAGAAAAGACACCGCAGGGATACAACCTTACTCTTAAAGCCACTGATTGTGGTATTCCTCCGAGACAAAGCTATAAATCAATTCCAGTCCGCTTAGCTGACGTCAATGACAACGCTCCTGTCTTCCATAGAGAGATTTACGAAGTCAGTGTTCCAGAGACAGCTCCAATTAATACTCCAGTAATTCGATTGAAAGTCACTGATAAGGACCTCGGAAAAAATGCTCAGGTGTTTTTGGAAATTGTTGGTGGTAACGAAGGCGGTGAGTTTATTGTTAATCCAGACACGGGAATGTTGTATACGGCTGTAGCGTTAGACGCAGAATCTAAGGCATTTTACACGTTAACTGTATCAGCTATCGATCAAGGTAATACGGGAACCCGAAAACAGTCATCCGCCAAAGTAAAAATTAACATCTTGGACACCAATGATAATGATCCGTTATTTGATAAATCTGAAATGACGGTATGGCTTGATGAAAATGAAAATACTGGGACATCTGTCACAAAAGTTACTGCCAGAGACAAAGACTCGGGTGAAAATGCTTACATATCTTACAGCATTGCTAATCTCAATCCTGTTCCTTTTGAAATTGATCACTTTTCTGGCGTTATCAAAACCACTCAAGTTCTAGATTATGAAAGTATGAAAAGAGAATACGTATTACGAGTGAGGGCGAGCGACTGGGGTCTTCCGTATAGACGTCAAACTGAAATGCAACTGACAATCAAAATAAAAGATGTCAACGATAACAGGCCTCAGTTTGAAAAGGTTGATTGCACAGGGCACGTTCCAAGATACGTATCGATAGGCACGGAAATAATAACTTTGTCCGCAATTGACTTTGATTCTGGCAGTATTATCAGCTATAGAATCGTATCAGGTAATGAGGACAACTGTTTCAATCTTGATTCTACATCTGGAGTACTGAGTGTGAGTTGCGATCTTAAAGACGTCAGAGTCGATGAACGCGAAGTAAACGTGACTGCTACTGATGGAACTCATTTTTCAGATATCGTCAAGGTACATTTTTATTTGGTTAATGCGAAAAAGACTTTGATGTCTACCGGACGCCTTCTAAGCGAAGAAACCGGGGCGTTTGAATGCAAAGACACTGGCGTCACACGAAGGTTGACGGAGGTACTCGCATCCGCGGAACGCAATAACATGCCGGGTCGCGATGTGAGCCAAGAAGAATTTGCGATGATGCCTAGTCGGTACGGAGAAAATATTCACGCTCCTGAGTTCATGGAGTTTCCGTTAGAAATAAAGGTAAACGAATCGGTTCCGCTCGGTACCACCCTTACTAAAATCAAAGCTAGAGATAGAGATCTCGGCTATAACGGTAAACTTATTTTTGGAATATCTGATGGAGACCCTGACTCTGTTTTTAGCATTGATCCCGAAAGTGGCGACTTAAAGATTATAGGGTATCTTGACAGGGAACGCGAAGCCGAATATTATTTAAACGTCAGCGTATACGATTTGGGAAAACCTCAGAAAAGCGTATCTAGAGTTCTACCGATAACTGTCTTAGATGTTAATGATAATGCACCGAAATTCGAAAAATCTCTTGCAAGCTTTCAAGTTACCGAAAATGCAATTAACGGTACAGCTATTTTCAAAGTTAACGCAACCGATGCAGATTCCGGTGAATTTTCAAAGATTAAATATTCGCTAGTGACGGACACAAAAGATTTTTCTGTGGACCAAGTAACAGGAATACTGATCGTGTCAGCTCCATTAAATCGAGAGATACAAAGCGTTTATGAACTTAGAATAAGAGCCCAAGACAATGGAGGGCTATATTCAGATGCAATCGTTAGAGTAACAGTTGACGATATTAACGACAACGCTCCGAGGTTTAGTTTACCAAATTTTAACGTCAAGGTAAGAGAAGATTTTCCGATCGGAACCGTTGTGGCTATTGTGAACGCTGTAGATCCTGATTTAGGTACCGGTGGAGAAATCCAATACAGTATAATAGATGAAGGAGATGTTGAAGACGTATTCAGAATAGACGCCTTGTCTGGAACGATACGAACAGCGAAACTTCTCGACTTCGAAGAACGGCAGGTTCACAGTTTGACCATTCGTGGTACAGATCGTGGTATGCCAGCTCTGTTCTCAAATACGACAGTGATAATCGACATTGTGGATGTGAATGAAAATGTGCATACTCCAGTGTTCAGTGATTTTGTGTTAACCGGTTCAGTGCGTGAAAACCAACCGATTGGTACTAAGGTGGTTGTAGTAAAAGCGACTGATGCTGATCCTCCAGGAGGTGATTCCAGAATTTCGTACTCAATTCGAGGAGGCGATGGACTTGGATATTTCACAATTGATAACGAAGGTAAGAAACTCTTATCAATATTTTTAAAAATATATTTTTTTAATTTAGCTTTCATGTCTATTAACTGACCTGTAATGTGACTTAGTAAAATATATTTTATTTGATATTATTTTTGAATACATAGATTGATATTTGATTCAAATATATTAATACAAATGTAAATGCGGTATTATAGAGATTAAGAGGTTTGCACACATGTTCGATATAATATATAATTCCATGCGGAACCATTAGGTATTATGAAGTATTTTATATTTCTTTTATCGATAGTTTTTCAAACCTAGTTGTTAGTCTTTATAAACTTTGTAAAAAATATTCCGCATCACTTAATATTTCGTCAGTTAACCTGGTCCTGGTCGAAAACAAAAATGTGTAATAAGTAAAAAGTGTTTTGTTTTTTAAAATATTATTTATTAAGTATCACTAAAATAACACAAATTTTGTAGAAGCATACAAATAACACTGTCAATATATGTACAAATACATCTGTATATCAGGTTAACAATTTAGATTTTAACCTTTCCCATCACTATTTCATGCCATGCTTCTAAAGTTTGGGGAATTAAATTTCGAACATCTGGTAAATTAGCAACTTCGTTTATTCCATGTTTAGGTTGGGTCACTCGACCGCTTAATATGGCGAATATACATATTTACTATTCCATGGGTGTTTGTTTAATATTAAATACCCTTCCCGACCTTCGTAATATTTTTTTAATCGTGTAATTTCTATCTAGCGTGTGACAGATTAAGACTTAAACCGATTAATAAACCAACAGGAGCCAGTAAACCATGTTTTGCGTTCAATATCATGCAATTCTTTCATATACCAATTATGGTATATGAAAGCTAATGCGCTTATATAAAAAAACCCCCACTTACAATATTTCTTGTGTCGTCGTTTCGAAATTTAAGAAAAAAGTTACTTCTGATAAAATAAAAAGTTTAATTTGTTTTAAACTTCGGTAAGTACTTATACATAAAATTGATACAAGAAATTACTTCAATTTACTTTGAAGTTATTTCAGGTCAGGAAAAATGTTTTTTGAAAGCATACAACAAAAACAACACGGGATATTATTAAGTATTCCCGAAACCCGGGTCGTTAGCGACAAAACTCATGGAAAAGTACAAAATTCAAACAATTCAAATTTGACACGTGATATTGTTTGAGTTTTTAAGTTTAAATCATTAACTGATTTTCATTGCATGCTCTGTATTGCGCGTTCACAATCGCGTAGGTTTGGATTCATAATTATAGATAACATCATGACTAGGGAATCCAATCCCGGGATCCCGTACAGTTTTCGATACATTTCAATCCCGGGATTAGAAGACATGCTCCCGAATCTTTCGGTATAGATTTTAATACATAAACGTGTTGGTTTTCAAGTCGGCAGTTTACACATATGTATGTAATTAATGATGACCAATTTAAATTCTTTGCGATTAGATTAACTCCAAGAGTTAACGCAGAAGATACGGTGATTTTATGCCAAGCCATATTAACTTTCAACAACACATTTTTATATTTGAATGCATTTGACGATAATATTTTTTTTCGGTACCTTTGTTTTCAACACCTTTAATGGATGTTATCAGATATCAATGGCGTATCAGTTATGTTATAAAACACGTGTCAACTAAAACATATTTCGGTCAGCTTTTTATGCGAACAGTATGATAAATATCAGTAGCGCGCGTTTGTTCGACGAATTCAGCTTAACGACCGTGGACGCGTAATTAATTCTTTGAAAAACAAAGGTTGCTGGCCGGCGGACACATATATGCGAAGTATCTGTAAGCTAAGAAAATTAATTTTTGTAAAGATATCTCAATTTGCTTACTAATTATAGTGAATTTAGTAAAATTATAAGTTTTGCGAATTTTTCGCAAAATTTTATTTCGCCAGGTGAAATTTTATAAAAAAAAACGTGCGGTCGTTAAGCTGTTAAATAAGAGTTGAAAATCTATTCTCACTTTGACTATTTCTATTGAATGTTCTTATTATTTTCACTGTAAAAAATGATCTTACTACAAAAGCACTTGTCGCCGGATATGGTAAATATAAAAATATATTTTATTCCGCTTTTAAGGTGTTCACTGTCAATACTTGGTGGAATGGCATTATAATAAAAATAATAAAACATTTTTAGTACTTTTTCCACATAAAATTTATTAGATCAGGACCGGTTTCGCTCATTACTTCAATTCTTTTGCTAGGTTGTAATACCAATTGTTTGTCATACCTTGTTTTTATCACTTAACTTTTGTATAAATATCAGTTTTATTGTTTTTTCTTATCAGTTGACAATGCTCATCATGAGCGAAACCGGTCCTGATCTAATAAATTTTATGTGGAAAAAGTACTAAAAATGTTTTATTATTTTTATATATTTTATTGGTTCTTTGCACAATGAAACCGTACTGTTCGATACATAATGTATGGAACAGTTCTGTTTTTGATACCAGACGACTTTTATGTACATGACAATTTTAGAAATCTTCGCTCTTGCATTCTGAAGTTGGTAGATACTTTTTTAGCTGTCGACATTAATTATTTTGAGTTATATTGCGTATTTTTACATAATGTATGCATATTAAGTTCGTTTAATAATTATGGCGCATATTTTTTACGAGTAATTAAAAAATCCACTCATTCACCTCTACATGGCGAATAACTTAGATAAAGAAAGTTTTTTGGTAACGTATCGGCAGCCCATAGCTGGTTATATAATATAGAATATATTTTTTAATTCATTTTTCACCAATATTACCAATTTTTATTTCTTAAAAAATGTACTTATCCCGGGATCGAAAAATTCTAATCCCGAAATCCCGGGATCAACATTTTGGCTCGGGATTGGATTCCCTAATCATGACGGAGAAGCGATACTCATTACAAAAAAACAGCATAATAAATGTAACGAATATTGATCACTTTTAATATGTTCACTAACAATTTTTGGCGAAAGTCATTATAAAAAAAGACTCTTTTATGATTTTTATTCTTAATTTTGTTTTAAAACAGATCCGGACCGGCTGCGCTAATCAAGCAAAGTGATCGGTCCTGTCTTTATTTAAAATATGTGGAATAAGTACAAATAAATATTATATTTTGAATAAAAACGAATTTTTTATCATCTTTAGTAGTATTTATGCTAGCTATAAGCCTTTTTTATTGCCTGTTTTCCGAAAATAACATAACAATTCATTTCATTCAAAATATTGCAATAATTCCACATTTTTAATATAATGCCTTTGCACCAAGAATTTATAGGGATAGTGAAGAGCCTTAAATTGACAAGTACCTATTCCAACTCTGGTTCATATCTCAATTAAGTTTATGCAGTGTCAATAATTTATCATGGAACGACTGTCAGGTTATGATTGGCATAGTGGATAACAATATGTAGTATTTACATCACTTCGCCTGCCTTGGTGATGTTTCTCTCCTTAGTTAATAATAAATACTCATGAACATTATATTTTCCAAGAACCATTACTTTATCATGGTATCGAATTTTTTTAGTTCAAGATCTTGTTATATTTATTTTTGCTTGACGAATGGGTGAATGCCGTGGCTCGTATAAGGAATAAAAGGTAACTTTGAGTTCATCTTGATTGTTTTCAACATGCAACGTTTGATCTGTGAGATATTTTTATTGAATCACTGAATGACTCGTAAACTAAAATTCTTGGAAAAGAATACTTTTTATTTCAAATTTTCTTAAAGATTGTGACCTTCCGACTCATTTTTTTTTGTAAAATAAAGTACCGTCGAAAACCTTGTATTAGAGAATTATTACATCAATATAAGTTTCCTTCTCAAAATCATATTCGGATATTTTTTATATTTCTTTGAACCCTTTGTATCCGTATGAATTATTACTGATTTTTAATTGTTCTCAGTTTTACATAACTACTTAAAAATGAAAAACAAACAAAGGTGTGTTCTTGTGCAATAATACAATAAACATTTTTTTCCCGGATAAAAAAATATTCAAAAAAAACATGACTTGATATTTTAATAAAAATAATTGCTTTTTTTCCGTTCCGTCACATTTAATAATATCTCACTTTTCACGGATTTACCTTTAACTATGAAGTCTTGTTTAAATATCAGGGGTTATTTATTATGTGCATTAAACTCGAAATTTTCCTTTCCTTTCTGTGCGCTACATTATCAGACGAACATCTTTCGACGAGGGGAATATTTAGTAAATACCTGGAATGGTGACAATATTCGTCTATAATGTGGGAATGATTTCCTTTATATATACAATACTATTACTCTAAATTCTATTATTCCTCGGCTTAACGATCGTCAACTAAATATAATAGGATATTGCATTATTTTTACTTTTTTTGGTTATATTATAACATTTTATTGTAACGTATTTTGAATGTAGTAGGACGTGTTGCACTTTATTTTATTGACTTACTAGTATCGTACTAGAACTAAGTGATGTTCAAAAAATATTATATATTGTTTTCTCTCAATCGGTGAGTATTTTTTTTCATTTAAATTTTACATTTATTTTATTAACGTTACTTATTATTTCAAAAGTTTCCAATATTTTTTGATTTATTCCTCGTTTCGCATTAGTTCTGAATATAAATTATCCCTTCACAAGTCTAACTTAAACTCGAAAGGTGTATTCAAAATAATATGCATTTATGTAATATTGAAAATATTTAATATGTGATATATATTCTTCCTGAAACTTTCCTTTCATTTCCTTTTCCTTCCTAGTAACAATTCCCACCGGTTGGAAACATTATTTTGTTTCCTAGCATACAAAAATGTTTCATACGTTAAAAGAAAAAAAATCATGTGGAATTAATGTTTATAATAAAAGCTTTTAATTTTTTTTTATACATATAAAGTAATACCGCGATTATCCGAGCTAATTAAAGTTGAATGTAGTCGGGATAATGAAAAATCAGGACAGGTATAATATAACCAATACATTTATATATTTTTTTATTGATGCTTTAAGCTTCCTGCTCTTTTCAAAGTTGAATTAAGTTTTTTGTGCTGCCATTTTATTGTGGGAGCTGATCATTGTTTCTTCCTTACTTACGCAATCATTCAAAAATGAATGCAATTCGATACTTACATATAATCAAATTCGTATACTTTAAGATTTCGACTGAATGTGCTCGGTGAAAATTCAATATTAAATTTGAATCGTTCAAATTCGTATAGTTTTTTAAACATTATTTCGAACAATCTGGATAGTTGAAAATCCGTTCAATTTTCTTTAAAATCGTAATTATTAATCGTAGCGTGATTATTACTCGTTGACATTTGAATAATTTGTCTAATGTTTTAATTAATTAGCGTATAAAATACCCGAACATGAAAATTTTAACTATTTTCTCTTATATTGTCAAAAATCGTTGAAGATTTATTGCGAAACATAATAAATACTCAAAAAACAATTAAATAAGTAATTAACTTTAAAACCTACTGTTTTTGACTTATAGCGAGCATATACTAATTTCACGGCAAACCTATTAGGTTGGTTTCTTATTTAACTTTTAATTGTATCCGTGATGTAGTTAAGTCCGATCTAAATCTAATATAAATATTTTTTTTCGTGCATGCTATCGCTTTATCACGGAAGAAAACTTCCCGAAGCGGTTTGCGTGTCTATCTGATTGCGTTTTACTTATACCTCTGCATGCTTTAGAATCCTAGATTTATAGCTGATAATGTGTTTATATATATTATTATTCATTGCTTGATAGAGTCGTATTAGTCTAATTAAATAGGCTTACAGTCGAATGACTTTATAATAGTTTTGTTTTCTTGGATAAAGTCTTAGTTATCAGTTTTCTAAATATACATATCTTTCACATGTTATAAGTTTACATTGATAAAGGAATTACGTAGGATTATAAAAATGGTGATAAAAAAAATGTATTTTCATTGGGTATCATCGGTATATATAGTAGTTGTCATTTGTCACTATAGTGTATATCTGCTTTCGTTAGTATCGTATGTAACTGAAATAGATTTGACTCTTGTTCGCAAATTTATCAAACTGCATGAAGGTATAAATTCAAAAAACATTCATAGTTTGTACTAATTTCACTTTTATTTTAAATGGTAGAAATTGGTTACGTTCATGAAGAGCATTATCAATTGATCAATAGTATTCATGTACGACAGCTAGCCGCTGATATCAATCCCGCCTTCTTTAACGCTACTTTTGAATATTGCTTTGATTAATCCTCTCAATAGTCACTGTCATAAGTCACAAAATGAGAATTTTGCCATCCTTAAGAAAGTTGTTAATAACGATGCACATGGGAAGCAGTGACGGCAATTTGGATGCCCTTTTTCCGAATTATTAAAACTGAATTGAAAATATAATTATAGGTTGTATAGAATATATTTTGAGGCCCCTAAGATTTGAGGACCCAGACGGGCGCCTCTTGGGTTTATGGGGTAATCCGCCACTGCTGGGAAGAGTTTTATCATCAACGGTATTCCTTACGATGTCGGCGTTAGTGAGTTTAGCCGAGTACTTTTGTTGTTGTATTCAAGTAAATTTTGTTACTACTTACTCAGTTGCTCTCTTTGCTGTGTCCTTTTCGTTTTTCACGTTATTATAAATAGCAAATTGAAAAAAAATAACTATAGAACAAGCACTTGTATGTTTATACTGTTATGTGACTTCATTCCACATACATAGATTTATAACGCGTTTCACGTGGAAATTTTATCGTATGATTTTCCTGCTCATTACGTACGTAATGAGCAGGTACGTAATGGTTAAATTGACTATTCGAAATCAGTCTTTATTTATCATATATTTTTACACTACTCATTTGACTTAGTAGAAATATTGTTATTTCTATTTACCAATTGATCAAAGTATCGTTTAAAAAATCATATGTTTTCTCACACAGTTTTATGGTGATCACTGTCAATACTTGGTGGAAGTGCATATATTATGAAAAACACAAGATTCTTTTGTACTCATTTCCACTTTTATTTATTTTAATTATTATTAATCACAACTTTAACTATATTACTCTTTGATGATCTTTTAATTACATGTTAGAGGTGTTACACACATAAATTTTGTTATTTTAGATCACAATTCACAATTTTTACTATAGTTTGTGAATTCTTTTCAATGCCAACTGCTTATTACACCTTTTCATTTGGATTTGTTTTTGTATAAATAGCACTGTTAAATTTTATTTCTTATCGGATGACAATGCTCGCCATGAGCGACATCAGTCCTGATCTTGATAAATAAAAGTGGAAATACGTACAGAGTAATATTGAGTTTTTCTTCAAATAAGTTTCAGATGCTAAATATTATTTGGAAATGAAATATTCGTTATGTCCTATGATCGCTGCAACAATTTCATAGAAGATTGAGATTGTTTAATTAATTCATGTGCTTTGTTTATTACATTTCCACAGAATACCAAGTCTTCTAGGTAAGCTTATTCATATTCATGTTAGTCGAGCACAATGTTTTTGTAAATGTACAGTTGCATTGCGTCTGCAGTTCCATTAGGCATTTCCACTGTGCAAACTTGATAACACCATTAGAATAATCCCAAGTAATATCTTACTAACTTTTGTCACCATGTTGAAAGAAGTTTTCAACTTATAATGAAGTGCTCTAATTTATTTCTATGGAGTACACATTCTTGCATGATGAATATGTCATGTATCTTATAATAAATTTTACTGATTAATGGCTCAGCCTAGAATTATAACTACAGTGCCCAAGACGACCCTGGAAAAATACACGTCTATAAATTAGTAGGAAACATTGTTTCCTCGCTAATTTCGTAGAAATTATAAACACATCAATCTTACAAAACTTTTCGCTTCTTTTTTAAATTAAAATTTAATCGTTTGTACACGTCTTTTGTATTTAATTTTCATTACATGTTACTTAATTAAAAAATAAAACAATTATTCGCACAAAATGCCTCATAATATGTATATACTTTATTAGTATAAAGGCTGGGATAATAATAAAAAGTGTTTAGTCAACTGCTAATCATATACTATAACAAGATGCAAGAAAAATGATTTTAATGATAATACTCTCGATGAGCGAAACTGGTCCTGATCATAGAATGACATTCATGCACAAAATGTTATATTTTTTATTATACTTAATGCCTTTCCATCAAGAATAATTGGCAATTAACAGTGTATCTTTGGTTTTCATTAATATTTTTACCGGGTTACCAACTATGTCAATTTGGTTGGTATGCTAACGTGATATCGGGCTTTTTGTATAGGTACGTAATACTTATTATTTAATAAATAATTTGTACTCTAAAATGAGATTTTAATTTATTCATAAACAAGATATTCCTAAATTTGAAAATACCCATTCTATACACTTGTTATGGTTTGAAGAGTTGTGTAGTAATATGTAAATTCTGGACGTTTTTAGCAGCTAAAGTGATTTTTTAATAAAATAACAGATGTGGTAAAGTTTTTCAAAAACTCTTCAACATTTCATTTTAATGCCGCCGGCTTTATGTTTCGTCGTTAAAACCATGCTAAGTATGGCCGTAAATAAAAAGGGCTTTTAATTTTTCATGTATGCATATCGCATAATCTAGATTTCTCATCATGAACTTTGGGTATGGCTGGATTAAATAACATGAAATTAAAGATGCGATAAAACCGTAAGGTTAGCAGTTTCACCAAACGAAACTCGTTAAGAAAAGAGTGCATGCTCAACCTCGGCTCGCGAACCCTAACAATTTGCATATCAATGTGTATACAATATTAAGAAAATTCAAGTTATTAGTAATCTCAGCTTTAAGCAGTTTTCAAAACTGGATTTCAATAGATTTTTCATCGATATATACCAACAAAGAAGAGATTTACAATACTCTATATCTCGAACAAACATATCTTAAGTTTGATTTCATTGAATCTAATTTATTTTAGGAAAACACACAAGCTTAATATTATATTGAAAATATAGTCAAGCCAGTTTAATTTACTATGTAATCTGACAGAAGAACGTGTCTCACATGGACAGCTGAAATCTTTCAATATAGAAATACCGCTTGTGAAAATTCAAATGTTAAGGGTTTTACCTACATTGACAGGTTCTAGAATTGATGAGTATAATTATTTCAAGAAACCATAAGCTACTTATGAAAGTCATCCGTTTTTAATATATTTTTTAATGATAATATTTTATAATATTAAAAATCGAAATGCCTAATTTGATTTTTATGTAATAATGGTACGTGTTGATATTTGTATTGATATATTTGTTCGGTAATACAATTCCTAGACTAGAAACAATAGTTAGCTAATTGCTCTCGCTACGCCTCGTTTTTTAATCAGATAAGTGGAAGGCAATTCAACATCACATAAATTCATGTTTCCAATGCACAAATAAATAGAAAAATTATTTGTATGAACTGTTTCGAACCTGGTGTGAACTAGGTACAGGAGCGTCAACAAATATTGATACATTTATATGTAATAACAGTAATCTAAAAATGTGCCAACAATGAACGAAATCATGTTATGGATGCAACATTACCTATATTATCAACTCATTAAAAATTAGACGTCCCTACAAACATGATAATCCTTCTTGTAGCATGTGACGTAAAGATAGGCGAACAGCTACATATACATTCATATAATTAAATCGTCATTTACCTATCACAGAATCGTATGATCTATTCGTAGTTCTCTGTTAGTATTTATAAAAATCTTTCAATTTTCATCAACATTGTCAGTGCCATCATGGACTCGTTAACTTGTCAACGTTTTAAATGTTTTGACAGGCTTTGTTACTATTATTAAATATTACTTATGACTGACTATCCGTCCATTTCGAAAAATATTTTTAAAAAATCACTATTTTCGTTTCTCGTCTATAAATAATTTAAATGTAATTTCCTTTTTCAAATTTAAATGAATTATGCTGACTTGTATCACATTTTGCTTTTTTCAAATGACAGACATTTTTTTCTACAATTCACTGATATTAAACAATATTAAATATCTCACGAAAACTGGCCCCGTAGTTTCTTACTCCAAAGTTTGTCAATACAAGCTAATCACTTTTAGGGTGTTAAATGTCAATACTCGGTTGACAGGCATATTCAAATATAAATAACTCATTTATTCTTTGATGAGTTTTGAAATTATTTTCAAGAGGAAATAAACATTTTAATTATAGTCAATTTACTGTCACTTATTCATACTTTGTAACTTAAATGTGTATCCTCTTATCAATTGATAATGCTCGTCATGAGCGAAACCGGTCATGATAATATTATAAAAGTGGAATTAATACAAATGATTTTTTATTTTTTTTAATGTAAATTAAATGTAAACTTAATGTTGATAAATTATGTCACTTATAATTGATTTTGAATTACTGCTTTATGTCACTACAGTTTTTGTAAGATCATTGAACTTGGGCTCGAATCGCTTGCGTGTTGACGGGTTCAAATTATGATTCGATACTTTTATTTATCGATTTATATGTTTTGTATATTTGATAATTAATATCTTTGTTGTGTTTATACGTCCCCACCGAAACCTATCTGAAAATTATAAGCTACATACTAGTTCTTTTTTGAATACATCTTATCCCTTTGTGACTAAGAGAGGTTGATGGGCTGGGAAGTGGGTAAGTAACCGTTTTCGTAAACACTTCCTTTGAGGTTCTAATTGATGAGTACAAATTATATTTTTCCTTTTCATTTGTAGCAAGAATAGTGTAAAAAAATACCATATTTTTATTCAGTATGGAGCCTTTCGAAAATACATTAATTTCACAATAATTCCTTGAATTCTATCTAAGAACACGTGCCATGTGTGGGACTTCAAAAGGTTTTATTAACCAACAGAATTTTGTAAACGATTTAAGAAATCAGCTTTTTATGTTTAAATAAGTACTGATTTATAAAATATTTTAATGATTTTTTGTACGTATATTTTTGCTTTCAACCGGCTTAGTATAACCCCACAAATTTATTTGAAATAACTAAAAGTCGTAACGTTGTGAGTCCTGCTACACCCAACGATAAACAATAACGATTGTTTACCCGGGCGGGTAATCTACGCCCCAGGATCACCTTATGTTTTACCAGGGTATAAAGCAAGCAATCTTAATAGTGAACCGTTTACCTCCACTGAGGGGAAGATCCTCGAGGATGTAATACTCATCATCCTTACCTGAGTTGAATCCTTTACCTTCTTTGATGGTTACGTCTCGTGGGAATTGGTTAGCTGTTGAATCTTGGATGAAATAATTTTGTACAGGTTAAGTAGACTTTTCGTTATATGTGTTTGTTGCGGCTCCTTTGTGGTGTGCTTCTGGATTACTGTTAATATAGTACAACAATACATAATAAAGTTTTTTTTAATATAACAACCAAATTTTCGGTATGTTTTGAAACATTTGTGATTTAATCTAAGTAGGTTTTAAATTCATATTTTACATCAAAACTGCCATTTTTCTTTATCGAAGTAACAATACTGTTGATCTGTAGTCTCTACTGAATGCCCACATTTACTTGCATTGTGATAAATTCTCCGGGCTTTATATAGGATAATATTTCATATAAGTACGGTTTTTCAGATTAATTTGGAATACTGTTAAGTTGTAGGGGAAATCATCAGAAATAGCCAAAAAATAAACAATACACTTCATTCACAGTTTTCACAGTTAATGTGAAATTTTTAATCGGATTTTTTGTGAAGTTTTTTTTTCTTTTAATAACTGCCACGCCACACTTGCTCTCTCACAAAACTATGTTCACCGTTCAGAATACTTCGGTGCAACATTATTAACATTTTTCTCTAGTTAAATTGATCAGTTTAAAATGCTCACTATGTACGCAAAATCGGTTATATTTATGATATAAAAATGGTTAATTTGTTATTTTTAATTAATCTAATCAACGATTTTTCTCTAGTCTAATGAATATCCAAGTCGTCGATTCGTGATAGTAGAGATCAAATTTTATCTCATAAATAGGAGTTGCATGATCTTTTTTGATCTTTCAAATAGTGAAGTTCGGATATTACAACCTATTAAAGGCTTGATACCCCAATAAAATAACCATTTCCCTTGATAGATTTTCCATTTATCTTTTTCTTATCTCTCGCAAGCTAGCAGGCCCATCAAATGAAAAGTAAAATACACCACCGCTTACGGGTGTTAAATCTTAAAAGTAATGGAAAAAAGATATTCATAATAAAGTATTATTGAAATACCGACTTACTTTCAATAGTCATGGACCACACTGAAAATTTAAGACGACGATAGGTGTTCACTGCCAATTCTTGGTGAAAAGACTTCGGCGTTATTCGGATGCCAATGGTGCTATGCAGTATAATTTTAACACAATATCAAAAAGTTTTCAATATAATGTTGTATATCGTTTAAATATACAAAATCCACTAATCAAAGACCGAACAATATCATCGATCTGCGTGCTATCTATACGATTACCGCGCTAGCAACAGTTACTACAATTTATTTTTTATGCCATTTGATGCTAAATCTGTGTTTTCGCGATTGTGCATTCGTAAAATGCAGTGTATTTGTATTATTCAACGTTTTCGTAAACGATTTTTAACACTATTTTAGCTATATTTAATTGAAAAACACTCGTCAATCCTGCACAATAACGGTAACTCGGTGTTGCACGACAATCGTCGATATATGTGACCGAAATAGATGTGATGTATTTCAAAATTAACTAACGCTCATCAGGCTTAAAAACCTTTTCACAGTTTCTTACTCCGGAATTAGTTGCAATAGGCTGCGATTATTTTCTCAGCCTTAAGCAACTGTACTTTATATGATATGAAATTTAGTTGCGAATGTAATATTCGATAATTTCCGTCACAGCAAAAAACATTACGAATTTTTCCAATACAACAAAAAAACCAGCAACGATGTGTTAACGATCTATAGTCGCATGATTTGCACTCATATTTTAAATATAATAAACTGTATTGGAGTATTGGATTCTTTTTTTTTAATTTAAGATTTCGACTGAAGGTGCTTGGTGGAATTTCAATATTAAATTTGAATCGTTCAAGCTATGTATCTCTGCTCTGCTCTATGAGAATGTACATAGTTTGAACGATTCAAATTTAATATTGGATTCTTGATTTAAAAAAAAATGTTAGTTATAAATTAAAACATTTAGAATTTTTAATTATATTATCTCCTTGATAATCGCTATAACGCTTAACTAGGCTTCACTAAAAATTCTCTTAGAATATTAATAATTTACGAAGGAGCATTATTCTACAAAGCCGTTTCATGTTGTATAAATGTATTCATGGATTTGAAAGATTAATTACTTCGATAACCTTTAACATGAACATTGAGGTTCCTTTATGTACATAATTTATTTTAAACGCCGTAATAATGTGGCAGTATTAATTTTTAATCTTTTCTCATACATAAATTGTTAAATAATTTATTGAAAATCGCAATAAACTCAGTCTCACTTCTTATAAAATATTTGTCGTTAAATAAAGAAAATAAATTGAAACTCGTATTTTTTTCTATCGTTTAATGCTTTGGGGCTTCGTCGATATTTAAAATTGACTTACTTTTCATAGGCTATTAACCGCTTATAAGTAAAAAATATGACCGTGGGAAGTTTAAAAGCAACTATAAACCGAAGTACAGCATAAAAAGGTAGTCATTTTCTGAGCCGATTTCGGCACTTAAGCCGAGAGGCCTTTTTAATATCAAGCAACTAACGCAAACGAAGCCAGGCAGCAGATTCACAGCGGATCTCGATTTCACGAATAAAGTAGATGCACTCAGCTAAAGGGAAGAGCGATCTTATCTCTTGGGTGAATAAACGTCCTTTGTTTATCTATTTATGTAGCATGAAGTACAGCACAACACTTTGAAGTAGCAGCGCATCAATCTCGTTCGAATGTGCCGAGAAAACCGGTTTATCTTCATTGCTGAACTTCAATCAGCTTGAACTTCCTCAGGGCAATACCTATAAAATAATACAAATATCGTCCATAGACGCCTGCTGAGGTTGGGATGCCAAAGTAACGAATCAGAAAACCTGGGTCAAATCTAATATATCGGCTGCGAGCATCAACAATATTTCTAAATACAATAGAAATAATTACCCCTATTAGGTTTTAATTATAAAAAGTAGTATCACTGAAAAGTTGCATTATGAATATTAAAATTATTTCTTCTGTTTATATTTTGATTTTCGTATACAGATCAAAGGAAATGCGTTATTCAAGATGTAATTTGTTTAACTGGTATTTTTGTGCTTTTCTTATTTTTCAATTTCATCTGTGTGGGAAATATCTATCTGATAGAATATTCTTTTTCCACTGACGGTAGTCTACAAAATATGAAGAAATAAACAATGTCGTCATTCTAATATATACGGGACGGACGATAATATTTATATGATAGATCGAAGAAATCGGTAAATTGAGGAATGATTAACGTGGAATTATTAAAAAAATATATTACGGGGTCATGGTCGAGAAAAAAATAATTGATACATGCAAATAACAAAAATAGCGAGATCGGTAGATCGGGGTTTCACTAAAGTAAACGCGAAACGAGATGCGAGACAAGATTATTTATGATAAATTTCAACGAAAACGGTCAATCGGGATAATATTTGTGACGCGACCAAAATATTTAGACGATAGATCGAGGAAACCGATAAATCGGGATACGATTAATGCGGGATTATTTTACATTGTTCTTTTGGGTGTTTGGGACTATCAACAATAAACGATCCATGCGGGAAAACGAACAATGCGATCACTGTATGCACTGCATCTGTATGCAATGCAATGCAACCATCATTGTGGCTTTCAAATATTGATAAAAAAAACATATCGATATTAGAAAATGAATAAAAGATTATTAATAATACGCTTTATGTGTGCAAAAAATAATCCTGCATTTTGTGTGGGACTTTTCTGTATTTCTTTACGAACAATCTCGCCTTTCTTAGTTACATGATTTTCTACTTAGAAAATTGAATTAATTTTAAAATCTTCCAACGATGGGCAAAGTTTATGTTACAGGTACCTAATTGAAAATTTAAATTAAAATTTAATTATGCTTGTGAATAGCTTTTCAGCTTTGGTAAATTATGAGACACGTACCTAAGTACATGCTATAATATACAGTGTACATGTAGACTTGTACCAAAAAGGCAGGAGACTTAAATTTAGATCAGGCAGCTGCTTTTGGGTTGAAACGTTTTTCCATTAAAGTTTAGCTTTCGGCGAAATACCTCGTTGAGCGTGCCTTGCCAGAACAACAAATGGAAAGACTACGAAGATTAGCATGTCTCTGTATACTGAAAGCTTTGTTACGAAATACACTTCCCATTCAACAAAATGTATTACACACTTTACTATGTTTTTCATTCAGCTGATAGCTTACATTTAAGTTTTTTAATAAGGCTCCAGTTTAAATAAATATGACTGCTAGCTGGTAACTTGTGTTACTTTTAGTATTATTTTTTGATAAAATGCTCGATTGATTTGACCAGTAGAGGTTCATTAGCGATAAAACAATTAAATTTATGCCATTAATGATTTGTGTGCGTTGTACTTGTATGAAAGATAGGAAATTTCTCTAAACGCGTGGATAATTACTTGAAGGGGATGAATGTCTTACTCAAATATGTTTCTGTTGACCGTTGTTATTTTCATGATACTTGAGAGAGTTAAGAGATAGATCTGGTTTCCAAATGTTTATGTTTATCGTATTAAGAATATGAAAAAATTAATGGTACATAATTTTGAGAGTAATATTTGTATGTTATACAACAACAAAAAATGTTGAACTCGATATATTAAATTTGAGCAAATGCAATGTAAAAGTTGAGTCGGAGTGTACATTATATGGTCAGCACCTTTTTATTTCAATTTGTTTTTGTATAAATAACACTGTTCAATTATATTACTTGTCAGTTGATAATGCTCGTCACGAGGGAAATAGGTCCTGATCATATTAAATAAATGTGGAATTAATACAACATAGTGTTTTTTTTAATAACTTACATTATAAGAATGGAGTTATATCGAGTGAATATCAATTCAATAAATACAAAATTCTTTTTTATATATAGATCTTACATTGTTCCCTTACACGTACCTTTGGATTTTCTGACTATGTATAGTGTATACATATAAATGGCTGTCCTAGATGCTAGTTATGGCATCAAACGTTATAGTCTTCCTTTACTTCATACTGCATACTTCACTAGTGACTAGCTCAACGATCAACATTCACTGCTTTGTCTCTCGGCGCTGCAGTGTTTATCCTGCTAAATATTCATGTCAAAGCGATTGCCCTATATAAGGAGTATTTTTTTCTCAGAAACATTGCGAAGGAAAATGTCTTAAACACACTTAAGTGAGTAAGTGATAACTATAATGCTAGCGTTTTATTATTCTAAGTTTAGACCCGTCCAAAGTTATTATCATATATAAACTTAGTTTTTCTAGTGAATTTCTATTTTAAAAAATTCTACGGTTACTTTGTAGAAAATTATATTTCATACACCGCTTAAATTGATAGCTTCGTTGTTCGAAGTGTGAAACATGTCTAGCTCCTTTGAGAAGACTCTTACCAAAACTGTTACAAGTGGAATAGTAATGTTATAAATTTCAATTTTGCACCGATTTTTTTTTGATCTATTTTCTACGTGGCTTAACAACTATCAAGCCATTCAAATTCAACGTATCAAAAGAAATAGTTTTCAACTTTCGTGATTTTAGTGATAAATAAAAAAATCTATACAATGAGCCCCCTTCGTGATATTTTTGCTTATTTTGTAATATCGAGTGTGTCGTGAGTTTTTTTACCGCATTCATGATAGAAAAAAAACGAGCTTTTAGTATAGTTATTTGAATTATGTAACATCTTTGAAATTGGTTGGCCGCAGGAAAATATATAACATTTGAATCTTTACGAACATTTACGAATAAACTATTTTTTTAAGTTTATTAATACACGTTGCGATAGCCTGATGATGATTCTCAAAGAGACGAAACACGTTTCGCATGCACAAAAAGTCATCAAATTAAATTTAATATTGAAAATAAACCTCCAAAAAGTTACCGCCGAATCTTTCAAAGATTATAACATCAAGTCCGGTCATGATCTTAATTAAATCAAACATTAGGAAAATACATTGATTGAATTGGTATTTACTTGGTAGAACTCTATTGTAATAGGGTAAGTAAATATAGCAACAAATTTTGTTCTACAGTTAAAAACTGTAGAAGTAAATACGTTGCTATGTTAATACTATTGTTATGAAAATATGTATTTTGAAATACATTTTTCAACTTTCAACAGCATTCAAGTTTTATTATTTTGTATTTTGTTGGTAATTAGCATACTTTTCTGGTTGCTAGTTTCCTGCTATGTACTCCTGTGCCCTGACTTGTTTCTATTATTTATGAATGAACTGTTTGAAATCTTATGATGATTATTTCTTTATACAATAATATAATATACTTAGCCTTCTTTTGACATAAAAGCTTTTGTGGTTTCACTTTGTTTTTTGGAGTTTTTGTTACTTTGCAGATGATTTATTGTAAGCATGCTGCCGACAATGTTGGGCGCTCATTTCCCAATAAACACGACAAAATACCAATATTTTCCTCCAGACACATATTACTTTTCCAGTTTTGGATTAACGTTTATTTCGGTCACGTAATGGCAAACCAAAAACAAGTATTCGAGATCTCATAGTTGGGTCCATTGGGGAAATCCATTGGGGTTTACCATACCTAATGTAAGTAATTAATAAATACTTAGTACTATCATTGTTTGTATCTTACGCCGTCCTTGCGACTACTAGAAAAGGATTTATTTTGATGATGATCTGGCGATGTTAAGTCTGAGGATGATCCTCAAATAAGCAAAACACGTGTCACATTTTGTTACACAAGTGGAATAATAAAGATATCAAATTTCCGTCTTAAAAGATTTATACTTATTTCAGTGACCGCGAAACTTTATTGGTGCGCGTGACAAAAAATTGTTAATAATATATGACAAGTACATATAAGCATGTATTTCTATTCTAGTAATCTACAATAATCAAAGGAGTTTATTTCATTGCCTGAAGAAATATTCTGTCTGTATCAAGCTCACGTATACAATTTTCATAACTGCAATAGTTATTAACCTACATTTCTATTAATCATTGTATGTTTAATTAGCACATACTAATTAACTTCTTAAGTATATCATAATTATCATTTGTATATACAGCACTATAGAAATAAAATTAATATTTTCATCAATGCCTAATATTACTCTAGCTGTCCTAAATCTCAATATATTCCTGTTTTGAGGATAATCCTGACTAGGGCTTCCAAACCGGCTTAAACCGAAACCGGTTAACCGGTTTATTGCATGATTTCAAAAAAACCGAAAACCGGTTTATTTCACTCGGTTAACCGCGTTTTATCAAAAATACTCGTTTTCTTATTTTTCATTTTTTTTTCAAAAATAAAAATATTTTACAATGAATTTACTGTGTAGTAGCGGAAACAATTTGCAACAACAACAACAACTGAGTAACAAGCAGTTCTCGTTAACAAATAATTGTTTGAGTCATGCTTCAAAGTGGGAGTGGAGACATAATATAAGCTAATATCTACTATATTTTTGTCTAAGCATTGGATGACCTGTCTAGTCGATATTCTTAAAAAAATAAATGCATTTATTTAAACATCTTTCTTTTGATGAGTTTTATTATCAAGTTCTATTTTTTTATTTCACTTATTTTATCATAAAATATTTTTCCACATTTGATTGTCATTGTTGTATATATATATGTATAATGTCTTCTGTGTTGCATCTATAAGATAAATATCAATTTTTCATTAAAATTGGAGTATTTATGGCAAAAATTTTAAATTTTCCACAAAAAAAAATTTAAGGCAGGTATCTGCCTAATCAAAATAAACGTTATGTTTCGGTTTAAACCGGTTAACCGGTTTTATTGCCAGAAAAAACCAAAAACCGGTTAGTTGGAAAGTCCGGTTAATTGGAAGCCCTAATCCTGACAATGGGCGAAGATGCACTTCATAAATAAAAAACATTTGTGATTTTTTCCCCAAATTAACTTAAATATCAACAGTATAAAATTTTCATGTATCATAAGCCAACCTGTATAAGTTATTATATTATATTATATTGATGCCTCGGTTCGATATAAACAAAACAGTTCTTCGGAATGAGTCGAATGTTTGCAAAATGGCAAGTGCTTTTACTCTTCTACTATTTGCTATACGTGCAAAAAATTGAGCGCGATGTTATTATTGTTTGTTCGCAGGTGTAAAGAAAATATTTAAAGAATGATTTTACTTTTAAACTTATATCTCTAACATCATTAAACACTTTTCGCTTAGCAATTCGAATTGTCTGGTCCAGTAGTTCTTGAAACGAAGAAAAATCACCTGTGCAATGTCTTAATTGAAATACTTACTGAAACTTTCTTTGTCAATAAACACAACTTTTCTTGTTGAAAATTTTCACTGTAAAATCCATTGAAGGTGACGTGAAAACTTTCGTAGAAACAAAAGTTTTCTTGTGATTGCACAAAACTTCTGAACGATTAGTCAGCGAGCAAGGCGAAAAGAGGGTCATTCTTTCTAGCTCTAGATTTTAAACTAAATGATTTATTATGTCGTCAACTTCGTTTTGATAGTTTTTTTATTAGATTTGACATTAATAATAAACCTTTTTTTAACACTATTTTGTATTAATTACACATTTATTTATTAAGGACTGGTGCCACACATCTCGAAACGAAAAAAAGTGCATACATATATGAGGAGCAAACATTCAAAAATCGGTTTGTCACATTTTTTTAAAAATGCCGTTTAGTATCAGTTCTGATAGTCCATAATAAAATCTATGAATGGAAATCACAATTAGTGTTCAAAAAAGGTTTTCCCCTATAAAAATTATATCATAAAGTTGACACATTCAAGCAAACCGTGATTTCTCCAACACTCAAATCATCATTTCCTAAGCTCTGTATCTGTGTGAAAAAAAACACTTTTTGAATGTTTGTTCCTCGTGTATGTATGCACTTGTTTTTCGTTTCGTCTTGGAATATGACATAAAAATAAAATCCTTCAAAATCCTGTTTCATTTTGTGTAATTTAATTTCGTTGCTAGTCACTGTCCTGTGTAACTTTGGATGGATATGCATATTTTGTTGCGCAGCCAAGTTGCATGACGCTTTGTAAAGCCGTTTTAACATAACCGTTGCTTTGAGCTGTATAATTTTACAGGTGAGTCCGTCGCAGATACCTACTCATTACTGGTGGTTAGTGGAAGATGTAAGCTGTGATTGCAAGGAACGCGCGTACTCGTAAGCTCTTCCAAATACGTATCTCAGTTATGCAATCTTTCGCTGAAAGTACTTTTATATCAGAAAATCTAATAACAAAACTGTCTTTTCTTAACCACTTTTAATAACATGTAATTAAAAAATCTACTCTTTGATGATTTTTTAACTTAAATACTAAACTTAATTACATGTTAGAGGTTGTTAGACATTTTGATGTGTTATTTATAGTCACTTCTTGATAATTTCTATTGTAATTTGTAAATTCTTTTCGATGTCAGTTGTTTATTACACGTTTTCATTTAAATTTATTTTTGTTTAAATAGTCCTGTAAATTTTATTTCCTATCAGTTGACAATGCTCGCCATGAGCGAAACCGGTCCTGATCTTGATAAATAAAAATGGAAATTGAGTGCTATGGAATATTGAGTTTTTTCTTAAAAACAATTCTTATTATAGTAAAGTATGTACATTCATTATTATATCGTTTTTCAATTCCAAGATTACGCAAAGAATTTTCGCATACCTTTATTAATTTTATTTTAACTACATAAGATATGTTTTGGTTGAATTTTGAAATAATGTTAATTAATCCAGATCGTTATCAATAACTGTCAAAGTTAGCAATAATATTTCGATATATATAAATACACACACGATAAAAACTGTTGACCGAGTGATAGTTCAAGCTCATCTGTGCACTTGAATGTCCGAAGATGCCTAAAGTGCAAAATTCGGGATGTCGGTGACAATACGTTTGGAAAAGTACCAAATACATATTTAAATTTGATATGGAAATTCATACAGACACTTCGAACCGAAATACTTTATTAAAGAATATATTTTCACTAGAATATTCTAAAACGTTATGCGTTAATTGAATCAAGAGTTTTAACTATTATATTTTAGGTTACTGTTAAAAAAGAACATAGCTACCATTTGCGTGCATTTGTTTTTTCTATTACTACTTGATAGCATTACTGTACGAATGTTTTTGTCATTTCGGTGCATATTTTTTTTTCGTGCAACAGAAAGAGTTAAATAATTACCACAACTTTGACTTTGGCTGCGTAAAAGTGGATCTACTAACTAACTGTTGGCTCTGCGAAAGTTCAGGTCTTTTTCGTGACCATTTTTATAACGGCTTGCCTCTAAATAACATAGGAAAACGATCGTGCTTTGACCATTATTATAAGTTTTTATCTATTGGTAGGCAATTATTTCACTTTTTCGATTATAACAGGAATTTATAAACTATCTCAACGAGATTGCTAAAGTATCAAAAAACAATGAAAGAACATTTTTGGCAAGAATCAGTTATTTGTCATATTGAACTATTTTAAAAATGTTTTTAAGCCGTTAATAGGAAATCAGACAAAGCTAATCGATGCTTGTAATTGAATTTACAAATTATTGAATGGGTGAATTTTTTTTTCATAATGAATTATTGGCTATTAAAAGTTGTCTTTTTATTATTTGAAAAAGTAATGTCCAAATAGGAATCTGTTTTTGGCCAGATAACAAAGTGTTCGACAAATTCAAATAAATGGTAAGTTTTACTAAAAGTAGTTACTACGATAATCAAAGCAATTGATAGCAATCAAAGAGTTAAGATTTTATCATCTTAGAGCAGGCCTTCACAACTGTTTTATCGCGACCGACAACATACTCGTATGTTTTCAAGAAATTGAAAATTATTTTGAAAACTTTCAACTTCTCACTTTGTCTTGAAAAACTTATATGCTTATATAGAAAACGGGCATGAGTGCCAACGACCCCAAAAGGTTGAGAAACTTTGTCCTAAACACTATGAAACTAACTGTCGCGCGAAATAACATACTTAGCGGCAGACAAATTATATATTTAATTTGTTATAAAAATCAAGTCAGAATATTATGTTTTGACTTGATTCGTGTGGGGGGTCGCTCAAGTTTACATTCTTAAAATTAGTCAATAGTAAGAATCTATTTAATATTCAGTCCTTTTTTTCAACTTGGCGGAGTGTCATTATTGATTTTTTACATTTAATTCATAGTTAATAACTATTTAACAAATAATTCATACACATGATAATTTACACAACACATATCTGATACAAATTAATAGCATTTTAAATAATACGGTTGTCTCCTCTGTTTGAAATTTATTTTCTATTGCGTATGTATGTATGCAAAAGCAAGTGAAAAGAAAAATAATATCATTCTCTCATTCATGATTTATGGATATGATGAGTTTAATTAGCATCTATATATGTCTTTGTAATGATTTAAAATCTCACGATACATACACACGGCAAGTCTGTTTTTCAAAGAGGCGTAACACGTGCCGCACTTTGTTACATAACTAATGAAACGTACACAACTATCTATGATTTATAATTGTATATAATTATTCCCTTTCTACGTCAATTTAAGTGTCCGTGGTCTGTTCAGGACACACAAGCCGCTACATGTTTGCGATACTCTTGTTAGCTTTATGTTGATTACTAAAGTAAAATTATATTTTGTTTACATATCTACTTGTAGACAGGGCAATTCAGCAAAGAGAAAGAGAGGTAGAAACAAAAGCAACTAGACACCATGGACTTGATGTCAAAGTTAATTTGTTATCTTTGCGGTTGTAAAAAACCCTAGTTTTAAATATATGCAAATTTTATGGCGTAGTTACAATGTTCTGTGTAATAACCCTTAAAATAAAAATGTCCTTTCGCAATGTTTTTTACGACGTTGTAAGTTTTTTTCTTGTATAGGTGTAACGTTGTTTGCCAGGTAATTCTACTTGACAATGTCCTCTTTGGTCATTATTTGAACATGAAAATGTTTTTTGTCGAGTTTACAGCAGTTGAATTCTTGTGACAAATGAAAATAAGCCATTATTTTTTTTATAAAGTTTCCCTTAATAATCAATCGTAGGCTTGATATTTTAGGGTAGAAATTGTTTACGTAATTTAATAAAAGTCTTTCGTTTAATTAGATAAGATTAAGAGTTATATATATATTTTACGTTATACAGAATAATTAATGATGGTGTTTTCAAAAACCTTCTTAAATTGGTAAGTTATTTTAACATGACTCCATCAGAACTGTAATTTTTGTATACTTACTGGGAAGAGAGGAAATTGTGTTGTCTCATCTCAGTGGAGCCAAAGGCACGAATATGCTTTTTTTAGTTTTTTTTATTACCAAATATCGAGTTACCTACAAAATTGCGGATCTTTTTTTTCCGGTCTAAATTACGGTTAATACAGATTCGATCATAATTTCTATCACATTGGTCTTAATTTATATTAAATTGTAATAATTTAAATGAACTTAAAAACCTAACATAACCTAACCTAACCAAAATGGTTATAAAAATCTAACCGTATAAAAATTTTATTTTCAACAAAAATTGAATTTTTTTCAGCCCAAAAGTTTACTTGAATTCTGACCAAAAATTGATTTATTCTCTGATCATTTATTGTGCCCTAAAATTTCTTGGTTAGTATTTTTTATCACACGCACTCCCTTTTTATTGAAAAAGATAAATACTTACCACGGTGATATCACGGTTATATCTGTAGAGATTATTAATTTTACTACGCCAGCGTAAGATAGTATATATATAATTATTTTGTATTTTTAGGTCTTGGACCTTGTCATGTCGTGTTTTGTCGGAGGTTGGGAAAACTCTTTAGTCATTGGGGCAGAACAGACATAGAGCCTTCGGCGCTAGCCTTTGCTTGTCATCTCCACTGTCGCCCGAGTCACGTTTCACTATTCTTATAAATATCACCGTGTACCTACCTACAAGTCTTCCAGCGCTTTTAAAGTAAGCGTTATTTGTGTTTATACCAGATAGCTTTGTTTGTGATAATCAAATTGCAAATTTAAACTGTGTCATTGCACCGTCGGACCTTTTCATCCTGGTATTGTTTTAATTCTATAAATTATATTAAAATTATTTTAAGCAAAACAAAAGTTAAACCGATTTTAGTCTTAATAATTTTTGATGTTGGTTATTGAGAATAAGAACGAACATTTCTTTTAACTGACCTACTCTGTTGATTGAATTGGCATTTACTTTGAATTTACTGAATACTTTGATATGTTTACCTTATTATTATGATATATTCTGCTTCATCAATAAAAAAACCTCGCTCACTGCATGCTGCCGAATATACGAAAATCTTTGAAAGAAGTTTGCATATGTATCATTCGGAAGACAGTTACAAAACTTAAATAAACCAAATTCAAACCTTTAAATTATGTACATTCACACAGGTTTTGTCACTAACGACCCGGGTTTCGCCTTTCGGCATCTTCAGGTGTTCGAGTGCACAGATGAACTTGAACTGACTTTAAACGATCAGCTGCACATGCCTGGCTCATGTATATATGCTGCCGAATATACGAAAATCTTTGAAAGAAGTTTGCACATGTATCATTCGGAAGACAGTTACAAAACTTAAATAAACCAAATTGTAATCTTTCAATTTATATACATTCAAACAGACTGACTTTAAACGATCAGCTGCACATGCCTGGCTCGCCGCTATTATACCCTATATAAATATAATCATAAAACCTTTTCCGACAAACAAAAATTAATATAATTCTTAAAACTACTCACCATTCAAATCTGTGGGCATTCCCATGGGCTAATCTTTTTCGCCAGAAATGACTTTAAACTCAATGATAAGTTTATTTCTTATATAAACACGAAATATTCATTTACTAAGCTTCAGTTCAAGTTTATCCGTGCAGTTGAACGCCCGAGGATGCCGAAAGGTGAAACCCGGGTCGTTAGTGACAAAATCTGTGTGAATGTACATAATTTGAACGATTCAAATTTAATATTGAAATTCCACCAAGCACCTTCAGTCGAAACCTTAAATTGAATAAACTAATAAGCACATTCGAATTCGGTCTCGTTCAAACAAGAAAAATATTTTTGTCAACAATTTACAAACCGACAATGTATTTTTTTTATTTATTGCTTTCAATTATTTACTTTAAAAATTGACTAATTATAAAATGTATCTTAAAAGTTAGAAATATTAAACGAATATGATGATAATTGCATTGAGTTTCTCGCTGTCGTTTAATTTTCTATTTGAAGACCTTTCAAACGAATTGGCTTTTTCAAACAATGCATTTGGATACACAACATAATTTGTAAGTTCGTTCAAGACGGAGTCCAGTAAAAACAGTCCCACTACACGACTTCGACTCCGCAGTTCTGACTAAAACTAAATTATACCTATCTGGATGTCCTTTCGTGACCTTCGATTTATATTAATAATTCATAAGCATATCGGTAGAAAACCAATATATATGCACACCTATTCTTTCGTAGTATTTTTATTACTCATTTACATATATATTCTGCCCTCCTGGCACGCAGTTGATATAACAAGCATCAGAGCAAGTTGAAGTACAGGCTCTCGGTTTTTGTATGGCTTTACAATTGGATTGTCAAGTTCTAACAGTTGCGAAATTCTGCATCGTAGAGTGGCAATTAGTCGCCGGTACAAGCATCGTGTAGAAGAGCGATGCTTGTTTACGTGGCATTTTGTATAAGTAATCTTGTTCGTTTTTTTTTATCATGTTGGTATACATTTCGTTGACTTAACTTTTGGACAGTTTAAAACAATTTTAAATCAGTAGAAAAACGCCTATTTGTTCTAGGTTTCTGTTAATTTAGTTGACAATGACATATTTTGTGTCGTAATCAGATCACAAGAAGGACTAGGGCGAACGAGACTGATTATCAGTCAGTTATTCAGTAAAAAGTAATTGTGAAAAAATCGCAGTAAAGCAAAACGTTCCTGATTTGATAGAATTGTTGAATCAGTACAACGACTGTGTTTTTACACAATTTATGGAAGTGTACAGATTAAAAATAATTCAAATTTGACATTAAATTTCCATCAAGTACCTTCAGTCGAAATTCTAAATTATAAAAAATAATCATCGTTTTATTTCACTGGATGTGTGACTATGTGTTTTGCCTGTTTTAGAAAAATCTCTATAAGTCATACCTAGTTACACATTCAACGGTATATAAAAACCATTAATTCAATATAAAACATTGAATATTTACAATGCGACAACCGAATCGATCGAAAATATTAAATTGGAGCTTTTTTCTGTGCAACGTTACAATTTTTATTTGGTTTCACGCACTATCATAAATTGAATCGGTAAAGGACGATATTAGGATAATTTACTTTTAGTGGACTGTAAAAAATATCCATTTTCGTTTTTATTGTAATAGAGAACCATTTCATTTGTACAAAAAGCCGTGCTCAGCAGTATTAATGGTTAATTTGAATTAATTCTCTCCAAAGATATATATGCAAATTTTTACCTCTTGGGTTTTATCTATATTATTTTGTCATTTTTAAAGTTGTAAGTATATTTGGAATGTCTTCTTTCGTAATTGCCGGGAGAGTAAAGCGACCTCTATTTTACTCAGACACTCGGATAAAGACATTAAACTAAAATAACACCTCTATCTTCTTTTAAAGAATTCACTCGGGTTATTATTAACAATGTAAGGAATGCGAGGCATTTAATAATATTCGCATGCATACCACAATTTTACTACGTTTAACGATTTCGGAAAAATTATCGTGACATATTTCTCAAAAATTGTATTTGTTAATTGTACTGGTTGCTGCTTGGGGAAAATATTAGCAAATAATAATCTTGTATCTTTATACAAAGCGGACAATGAATGTAAAATATCCCTACGATTACTATTTGATTTATATTGTCTAGTCCTTATTTGGGGTCTGAATTATAAATTTTACTCTCGACATTCATTGCCGTCATTATTTTGAAGAGCTTTTCGTGCCTGTTTGATTTGATATCTCATTTTAAGAAAAGAAATGCGCTGAAATTTACATGAAAGAGGAAAACTCTGTTTATTTCATTTTTTTGAATACTTTATTTGCCAATTAGCTAACTTATTTGTTCATCCTTTCATGTAAATTTTGTCGGGCGAAATGAAAAGTCTACTTTAAAGGTTATTGCAAATTCGTGTGTTTTTTTTATAAAATATTAAACAACGTCAATGTTTTTAACGTAAGCCTCCGAAAATTAATTTACATCGCAATATTATTAATTAAAAGTCGTTATTTAAGTTTTGTTAAATACCAATTATATTGTATTTAACAGTCTCTTTGATAAAACAAAATGGAGTTTTCCTTTGATATTAATAATAAGTGATCGATACGATTTTTAAGTAAAACTGTTATTTTATCAACTTAGCGATTACCAATAGATTACTATATTTCAATGTTCTTTCTGATTTATCAATTTCGTAAGATCTGTGATGCAACGTAGACATTATATTGTATTAACTATCTATAAACATTACATACTAATATTATCTCATATATTTATTTATATTTAAATAAATAAACGTGTAAATTTAATAATTATAAAATTAATTAATCAATAAAACGTACGTATCTTCTTTCTCGTCTTTGTTGATCACGCCATCAAAAATGTTGTTGATCACGCCATTGTCAAAAGTATCTTGTTTTTTAATTCTCATCTTTGTACAGTTAAATATATTGGATAATTGAACCCTCGAGAGGTGAAGTGAGCCAACTAGTAAAATGGTAAAACTTTTTTCTTGGACTTTTAATTTTAAGTACAATCACGTCTTTATTTGGTGTTTGATTGGTGGTGGGTTGTATATTTTTTGCAATGTGAATTAACTGTGGTTACTTCCTTTTAACGATACTTTAAGACGTGTAGAATATTACAACGCATCTAACTTTTTTTTCCGAAATACTGCTTGGCTCACTTTACCTCTAATAGGCCCAATTTATTTATACTCGCAATTTTGTTCCATCAAAAAAATATTTATTAAGTTATTATAAATAACATGATTATTTTTTTATTGTTGGAAATGGATATTATAACACATCCAGATAATCTTCAACTTATACATACTCGCATTTCAATTCAAATCCAAAATCATTACAGCTGTCATATACATTATACTTTTCGACATAATGATGTACTGATTCCGTTATTATGTAACTTAGGGTTAAAGCGAAGCTATCATCAATCACGTCAAGCCGGGTAATAAAAATATTCTTCTCCTTATTTTTATATAATTTTTCTTTTGTCGTCGCTTACAGATTTCGTTATGTTATGCTAGAAAAATATATTATCAGTCTTAGGCATTTTTTCCAAACGTATATTTCGATGGATTTGTATTATAATAGTTTTTAAAGTAGAGCTTGTGCCTATTGTGCAGGTGTTGTAAAGAAAAGGTGGAAAAAGGTAAAAACGGCTGACACCGCAAAATCGGACGAGTAAATCAAAAGAGGTCAAAAACATATATAAAAAAATACATAATTATAAACGTTTGATTTTTATAAATAGCTTACTCTTTCTTAAAATAATAATACACCATTGGAAGGAGCATCAATTTTGGAACAAGTCAATATAGATACGATTCTTAGCAGATATAAAAAAGTTTAATTTATGAACAATTTTATTAAAATAAGTGTTGGGTTAACAATAGGGCATCTAATATCGGGATTTAGGGATTCAAATTTTTCTAATTCTTCGAATTTATCATTTACCATAACCTCATGCCACAATTACTTGAGATCATTGCCGAAAAAAGTTGGTAATTAAGACATTCCAGAATTTTTGTCTACTCGAAACGGCAATTTGACAGATTCCACAGTTATTCAAAAGTGTGAGACCTTTTTTAAAGCTCTTCTGAAAAAAATACGAATTCACAGTTTCCACAGTTATTGAAAAATATGAGACCTTTTTTTAGCTCATTCCTCTGTACAAAGTACAGATTTCAGTTTCCACAATTATTCAAAAGTGTGAGACATTTTTTTAGCTCTTAAGATTTTTTACGTGCTGTAGTAAATCAAGTAGTAAATTCGCGATCCCGGTATTTCTGGATCCTTGATCCCGGGATTGGAGGCCCCAGTGTTGATTTATATAAATTCAAAATTCGATTTGAAAAAACTCCATGACCACCAGGATCCCGGTTTGGGTAATACCATTCCGTAATTGTACTTGCATATTAATTATGTCCGATTGCATTAGTTGCATGTTTGCTATATTTGCGTCAGTTTGAGATCAAATGAAATTCATTAGTTTTAAAACATTCTTTGAATCATTTTTTTCTGATTTTAAATTATATCTCAGAGATGATGAACTTGTTCATTGATTAAAAACAATTTGAGGCTTCTTTGGCTAAGTCAGATTTTTAACAATTGTATTTGACGACAGACCTTCAAATATCGACACTTTAAATAATTATCTTCTGAAACGAAATACTCTATTTCTACTTTGTAATGTATTTTCACGGCAGCTTGATTGTCGGATAATCCCTTATTGTAAAAATTAAAAATATTTCATCCAAACTACAACAATTTGTATTCAAGTGGAAAATCTCAGTGTAATCATACCTAACATCCCTGCCATTTCTGGAACGCTCTTTGCACTCCCACTGCAATTTTTCAGCCATGCACTTCAGTTTTTTTAATAGTCATGTATGTGCGAGCATATAAATATTTATAAAACGTAAATGCACCATAAACACTCTTGAAATATTACACGCGGAAGGCGTAAAAACTGTTTACTTCCGTCATAACTATGTGTAAACCCAACAATGTAACTTTCAATATGATATAAATTCGGAAATAAAGTACATTATGTTTTTTTTATTGTATACGAGGGTAAAGTATTGAAATTTCGGTATTAAAGCCGTGTTTTTTTTTCATTTCCATTTCAATCTCGCTGAAATATTACACGAAATAAAAGTTGCCAAGCTGTTTTTTATTATTAAAATCATATATTTCGAATCTCTCCGCCCTCCGGCCGCTCAAAATTAAATTATGTGGACAATTTTGCTTGCCCGTATATTTCAAAGTTTTCCTATCTACGTTAAGCATTTTCTTATGCAAACAAAGTAAATAAACCTATTAACATTTAAATACCGATAAATATTTAAACGAACATACTAAATATAGCTTACATTATGAAACGCAAGCATTTTCGATGGCATTTTGATTGTTTTGTTTTTCAAACATTCAAAAATTGATGGATGGACTATCTCGACAAATATTATTATATTCAAAATACATATCTATTTTTTACACTACCAAATGAATTTTACCAATATAACGTATCGTAATAATTAAGTATTTCGACTGAGGGTGCTTGGTGTCAGTTCAAGTACATCCGTGCACTTGGAATGCCTGAAGATGCCGAAAGGCGAAACCCGGGTCGTTAGCGACAAAACTCATGGGAAAGTACAAAATGCAAACAATTCAAATTTGATAACGTATCGTATTGCGGAATACTTACTTATCCTAACCGCCGTTTATTTATGCTATATGACGGCGGTCGGCAAACTTTTTGGGTTCACGGACCACTAAATTCGTAATTTTAATCCAGCGGACCACTAACTAGACTTTTGTGTTAAATATTACATATTGAAATAAAAGTGATCATATGCGTCTAAAAATGCACCAAGTTCATAAAATAATGCCAGATTTCTCTGCGGACCACCAAAATTTTCTCGCGGATCACTCTTTTCCGACTGCTGCTATATGACATAAATGTTGTATTTTGTTTTATCACTTTTTAAGTGTTTACCTTCAATTAAAAATTAAAACACTTTTTTATATTTATTCTAAATTTGTTTTATATGATCAGGACTGGTTTCGCTCATCACAAGCATTTTCAATTAATAAGAATATAAATGAATACATGACTATGTATACCAAACTAATAAGTGCGCAACAAACGATTGGTAAAATAAATTTATAGATAAAGAATATAATTCAAATGTTTAAAACCTTTAACAAATAAATGACAGTAATTTGCAATCAAATCAAAGAACGCTACAGTTAAAGAGGTCACTAACAATAAATTCAAATGTAATTTTAAAACTGGGAATTTTCAGAATATATAGACAAAAAAATTGTAATAAATATCAATAATGATAATTTAACTGCTCCCGGGGAAAAGCGGGGGAAGTATACTTGTTTCAATCGCAACAGCCATGTGGATTCTGAAAAAGAATTCATCCCAACCTTTTATATTTATATTATAAGTTTTTTTTTGTTTCGCTTTGTATTAATGTAAATTCTTATCAATTGAAAATACTTGTGATGGGTGAATACGGTTTTGATCCAATTCAATATTATATATCATCCGTACATAAGAGTGTTTTATTTTTCGAATTATTGCTTATGTTTCAATTAAATATGGTATCAATCATCTGATAAATAAATAATAATCCACATTCAAAAGGTAATGTTTAAATCACAAATGATTTTTCTAGCACTGTTAATGACAGCTGTGACAACTCACTGCTTTATATCATTACAATAGAACGTAAAATATTGAATAGTCGAAGGAGCGTGGCAGTTGATTAAAAAAAATAAGCTCTATTCAATATTTCACAGATGTTTTAAGATAAAAACTATCAAGGGTTAATATTTAATCAACCGTCAATAAACGTAAAGAAAGTTTTTTTATATATCGGTTATGTTTCGACACAACGCCCGCACAACTTTAATGTATGAAATAAGTAAATGAAAACGAAAATACTGAAAATGATTGATGGAATATCAACATCTTATTTGAATCGATAATAAATTTTTACTTACCTTCAGTTCAAGTTCATCCGCACATTTGAATCATTGAAGATGCCTAGTGGCAAAACTTGTGTTGTTAGTGACAAAATGTATGAAAATTCCATTTAATTTGTAAATCATATATTTTTTTAAAATGTGTGCAAATATTTATTACAAAATCTATCTAAATATACATATTTAAAATCAGTAGTTTTGTTCAAAAATCACCGATATTTTAGTTCACAAAATGATTTATATCTCAATAAAAATCAATCTATATTTACTTGACATTATAAATCAACTATTTTGTGAAGTTTTCTTCCTGTCGCTGGGCAATGACTTGTAATTTTAATTATTTTATCGAAGGTGAAGCTATTTTTGATTTGAGTCGTATAATTAATTCGCTTATTAAATGCAACAGTAAGACAATCTAAAAAAAACTCAGTTTAGAGATAATGACAGTTTAGTTTTTTGCGTTATACATTATTATTACGTACAGTTTAATAACAGTACTGTCTAATTTAAGATTTCAACTGAAGGTGCTTGGTGGAATTTCAATATTAAATTTGAATCGTTAAAATTATGTACATTATTTCAAATTATGTAATTTGAACGATTCAAATTTCTTACTGCTTATTTCGTATTTTGAGGAGCTTGGGTTTTAAAATGACCAAATGATTCTTTTCCAAAAACATTTTACTCATAAAAACTTTCATTATAAGATCATATTTTGACCCTTAAATTTATGGAAACTACGAGGTTTTTAGCGGACGTTAATATTTAATTCTGTTCTTTTAAATCAGTACTCACATACTTTCGGTGGATTCGACGGTAACTTTGTATAAGTTCATTTTAATATAAAATAACTTAGATTATTCCATGTATTGCGTGATCGTATTTAATACGTGGAATAATCTTAGTTATTTTATATTTTATATCAGTACTCACATATTACAGCGATATCTAACTTTTTCCTAAAACTAATTAGGCGTGTTTGATCCCAAGCACTTCAATTATGTTGTACTACACTAGGACAAATTGACGACATTGTATTGTATTAATTAAATTTCAAAAAATATAATATTTTTCTGAGTGTCACTTTAAGGCAATATCTGTGTTGTAGTATTCAAATTACAGTGCATCATACCATTCCATCGAATTCATCATTCTATATTACATTTCATGGCATTTATAGCTCAGATAAGTTTTTTTGTCGATTGTATTACTGTTGAAATGATGTAGTGTTATGTCATACGAAATTAAAAAGCATTTCATTTTAAGAATCCAGGGGTCTTAGTAGACAGTTTCTACAGAAATAAAATATTTTCAACCAATTTCTATAACACTATGAAACTTTTAAAGTGATTTAGAACAAAATATGATGGATAATTTTTGAAAACACGTAGATTTTAATCATCGTTAATCCAATAGGACGATTATACCAACTCTCCAACTTCGTCCGACGTCGTATCAACATCTCGTTTATAGATAGTACTTATAGGTTTTCACACCGGTCAAATTCCACTCTAGTTTATTTTTATTACACAATTGTTCTCGCTCCGTATCTGTACTTACTACGTACCTACCCGCTTTCATTTGTTTTATCCGAATGAGAATTATCGCGGTTTCCGGTGAGGGGGTGTTTAATTTACTTTTAAATCTCCGGTAGGTTAGTGCAACTGACTGGATCCCCTTTATCCTACCCCCACACTTCGTCTCCCGTGCCCTGGTTTCTTTTCTCACTCTCTCGAATTGCCAGGGATTACAAACAGAAGACAGATATTCAGAGAATTTTATTTGGAGGATTTTCCATTGTTGTTATTTGTAGATTTTGTGGATCTTTAAGTCTTTCGTATCAGAATTAATCTCACTGCGTAGCTTTACATTTAAAAATAAAGGGCAATAGATAATATGGCAGAAATCTCCGGATTAAAATAAACATTTATCTTGATTTGTCGCTAAGATATCACAGCACACTTACACACAGTCAATGAATCTGTATTTACTGTATATAGATAAATGGTTTTGTCGTTTGTTTTAAAAGTAGTGTCATCCAAGCGTTCTGTCTCGGGTCAGAAACCATCATTTTCAACATCATGTTGAACGTGTAAATGTAATATGTAACACTATTTGCAAAAAAGGAATAAAATTGAATCAAAAATTCATATTAATGCGAATGCAGAAGTCTACTGTGTAATTAATAACTGAGCTTTTGTGTTCAATTGAAATTTACTTCCTATCGAGGTTAATAAAATTTCATTATAGGTTGGTACAAAAATAAAGTGTCTGAATAAATATTATACGGGACGTAAAGACTTAAAAATAATAACTATTAAGTTATTACACAGGTTGTGTAACAAATTGTTACACGTGTTTCGCCTCTTTCAGACACATCTTTAGGCAAACTTTCGTAAGGCTATTTACAAATAAACTAATTCTTATCTTGTACAATTCCGAAATGGAATTAAGGTTTTTTTTAAATTTCTACTGCAAACACTAATAGCCACTACTTACATAAGAACGTTAAAATCCCAAAGCAATTAAATATTACAATGGTGAGCCGCCTGTCCTATTTCAACAATTATTTACTAATGCTGAGTTTCTGTTTATTAAATTAACGACCTTGTGATCGTTGTGCGGGAGCTTCGCTCGAATACGCGAAAGTTGATGAAGCCTGATCATGCTGAGCGTTACTTCATCACTTTAATATAACAAGTTGCCAAGTAATATTTCTTTACATTCCACATCGTGCAAGTGGGAGTGAGATGGAATATTAAATTAATTTCAAATTCTCCCGCTCGAAAATGATGGCTGATATGAGAACTCGTGTGAAATTAGTGAATGTAATTTTATTTTATTCGCTAAATTGTATGTTTTGAATGCTGAATAATGATTTTTGTTGTTAGGCTTACAATAAATGATAAACTATGTTATACTTTATACATTATATAATTCTTATAGTTTATAACATACTATGGGCGTAATAATTACTTTATTTACAACAATCCTTCTCCCCCAAAGATGTGTTCATTTCAGTAAATCTGTGATATATCTTAATTAATAAATCTAGATACGTCCGCATTTTATATTATTATAAATCTATTTTCCTGTGATTAAAAAATATATATTTACTTTTAAACAACCGCATTGAAAACCGAAGAATTTTGGACTTTTTATTGATAAGAATTATTATTAATTTAAAATTTAAATAAAATAACAGAATAGTAAACCATTTTTGTTATAATAAAATTTACTAATTTTTAAAAACGCCACGAATAAAAAATGACCCGTTTGGTATTTACGTTTACTTACAAAAAATGTTCGTTATAAAATTTCGCCCGCAGATTTCGCTATAAATCTATTCTTTATTACAAACGAAAATATACAGTAGATTTTTAAACGTTATTCCCTCTGCTGTATTGTCTTTGTCAGTTCGATATTGTAAGACTTCATTCATCTTTACCATCAAATAGATTATTCTTTGTTCAAGTTTACAAGTGTTTTGTTTCATCGAAATATACGTTTTTACCTTAGTTCTATCTTTTTGTGGAAAAGTATTTCTGACAGTCACAGTAATTGCACATCGTCGAAATAAGGTGTCATCGTCTCGGAGACTTTCAGTAGTTTGTCTAAAGAAAGTTCGAACTGTCTCCCGTTGAAAATAATCATTCCATCGAATATTTCCTTTTGAATTAAAAAATGTTTTTTTTTCAAAAATATTCAAAAGAAGCTTCTTAGCACGTTCTTTCCGTAACTACGAGAAAAATTGAATCTTCGCTTGTCTAACTTATTGTCAGTGAAAAGAATCCGAAGATTTTTTCCATTAAGATTTTTTATGATATAAAAATTACTTCAACGATAGTAAAAACACTACGTGTGTGTGAATAGATTGGCATTATTATAATGTTTGAATGTTTTATTATGTTTTAAGTCGACCAACATATTACTAGTGAGTAGGGAATCCAATCCCGAGCCAAAATGTTGATCCCGGGATTTCGGGATTAGAATTTTTCGATCTCGGGATCTCGGGACTGGTCCCGGGATCAGTACATTAAAAAAAATGATAATATTGGTAAAAATTAATTGAAAAATATATTCTTTATTATATTACCAGCTGTAAGCTGCCAATATGTTACCAAAAAGCTCTCTTAATCTCAGTTATTCGCGATTTAGAGGTGAATGAGTGGATTTTTTAATTACTTGTAAAAAATAAGCCCATTTTCATTACTAAACTAACTTAATATGCAAAAATCCGACATATAACTTAAAATGGTTAATGGTTAATAACATCTGGCTGAAATAGCACCACTATCTAATAACCAATTTGGTTTCAGACCAGGCAAGAGTACCGAAGATGCAATTTCCACAGTACTTGCCACTTCGAAATCCTCCCCTAATAAATATGTTTTGGGAATATTTTTGGATATTGCCGGAGCATTCGACAATGCTTCTTGGCCACTTATACTGCACAAACTCAGACTGAGAAAAATACCTGGAAATGTCTATGCCTTGGTCCAAAGCTACTTCAATGACAGATCTGTTATATATGAAAATGGACAACAGATTGTAAAACGAAACACCACAATGGGCTGTCCACAGGGTTCCGTTCTTGGCCCCTTGCTGTGGAACATTTTATTTGATGATATTCTGTCCATCTCTCTTCCACCTGACTGCAGTATTTTTGCCTACGCAGACGATGCTCTACTTTTAGTAAGTGCAAATAGTCGCACGGGTATAGAAACAACAGCAAAAGAGGCGCTTTCATCAATCCTAGCTTGGGGCGACGCCAACAAACTGTCTTTCGCTCCCAAAAAAACTGAAGCTATTTTTCTCAAGGGTGGTGTCAGTCTAAGCAGACAAAGACCTCCCACTATACGCATGGGATCTACGACGGTTAAAGTTTCCAAAAAGGTCACTTACCTTGGTATTATTCTAGACGACAGACTTTCTTTTTCATACCATGCCAAGACATCAGTGAGCAAGGCTACTTCTGCCTTCTACTCAATCTCACGTCTAGCAGGTAGAAATTGGGGCTTAAGATCTAGTGCCCTTAAAATCGCTTACGATGCCATATACATGGGGATTGCTGGCTACGCCGCTAGCACATGGTACAAAAGATGCACCGTTCAATCAATACAGAAAATCCTTCTAAGTGGACAACGCAGTGCGATGATAGCCCTAACCAAAGCATACAGATCCTCGTCTACGGATGCATTGCCGGTCTTGGCTGGTATACTTCCGTTGGACCTGCACATTCAAGTTAGAGGCGCAACAGTTATGCTGTACAAAGGTGTTGAGTCCCAGGTGGGAGAAATTCAGTTACTGCCTCCTCATCGACCAGACCCTTACAATTCTAAGGCTCATAGAATAGCAGCGCGCAGCGTGGCGATAGAAGCTGCAATGAAAGTTTGGCAGGCTCGATGGGAGAAATCTTCTAAGGGGAGGCAAACTTTTAAATTCTTTCCGAACGTCAAATGGCGAATGGAGATAACCAAAGTCCTGACTCCTAATTTCTGGACGAGCCAATTCATAACTGGCCACGGTTACTTCGCTGCCAAGCTCTTCCAGCTTGGCCGGTTAGTAAATAGCCCTGAATGTAAATGCGGATATATGATTCAGGATGCTGATCACATCCTTTGGGAATGTCCAGACTTAAATAACGAACGGGAAAAATTGCTCAAGACGATACGACTATCTGTCGGATCTGTCGGCCCCGTCGGTCATGCCGACTTGGTTGCATCGAAGGCAAATTATAGGGCATTTAAAGAATTCTCCGCGTCATTTGGAAAAAAAGTTGAGTTAAATAGATAAAATCTCATGTTTTCAACTGCACTTAATTATTAATTAACTTTTAATTTCTGCACACTGTAGTGCATGCAACCAAGTCTTGAAGAATTTCTTCTCGGGACATTTCTGGCAAAATTTTGAACACGACTAACGTTGTTACGCTACGGAATACACCCTATAAAAAGAGTGTGAAGCCGTAGCGGGTGGTGGTGGGTACAACGTTGAGTACCCTAGGGGAAAAAAAAAATTTCGATAACTGAAAAAAGCAATTACCTACTTCAGACTGCAAGAATGATGATTTCTAAAATTGTTGTCTATATATATACATTCTTAATAATTTTATTGAAGTAAATAGACGTCATTTCATATTTTAATATTCCCAGAGTACCAAAGCATCGATTGTTTCGCCATTTAATCAAAGGTTTCGGTTTACGGTACAAAATGAATGTTTATGAATAATAAATTCCGCAAAACAAACACTATTGATATCTGGTAACATTCATTGACGTAGAGCAGCTATATAGAAATATGAAGCTTTATAATAACAAACAATAAATATTGTCGACAAATGCATTTTAATACAGTACACGTGCGTACATTTAATAATTGGCATCAAGTTACCTTTTCGGCTGCCACACGTTCTAAATCGCAAAGATAAAGTCTTAGTAGTAAAATTGGTTATCGTTTATTTCATATGCTTGAACTGCCGACTTGAAAACCAACACGTTTCTGTTTTAAAATCAATCCCGAAGTTTCGGTATTATGTCTTCTAATCCCGGGATTGAAATGTATCGAAAACTGTACGGGATCCCGGGATCCCGGGATTGGATTCCCTACTAGTGAGATTCTTAGCATAAAGCACGCCATATCTCGACATCAACGAAAAATTGAGTTTTTTTACTGAAAAATAATTATTTATGACAATTCAGTTATATTTCAATATCATAAGTCGAAAAAAATTTGTAAGACGTCCTATAAGTTCACACTAGGAATTTTAGTTTTACACGTTACGAACATACACAAGATATGAATGCAAAATTTCAATTCATAACGTGAATTTTGTTTGATGTGATTGAAGATATTTAATAATTAATATAAATCAAATGTTTTATTATTAATACCACTGTTTGATATAAAAATAATTTCATCCAAATAATAACCAGCTGTACTTTACAATCACTAATAAGAAATAAAAGAAAGTATATTGTATGAAACGTTTTGTAGAATTATTGGAATATGACCAGTTGTTAATTTAATTGATTTAGTATCTTTTTTGTGTTCGTCTCTGTACAGTTTAATATAATTTAAAATTATATTTCGTCAATAAACGGTTTTTTTTACTATTAATATTAATAATTCTGTGCTGTTGTACATATGTATATTGTTCGTACAATGTTGCTATTTTCGGGATCGTCATACATGAATGAGCTTTTGAGCGCTTTCATCATTATAATTCACGAACACTCTTCAATTAAGTACATAATAGCAAATTGACTTTACAAATATTTCCCACCTTTCCATGCTTTTGATTATAGTAAGAACGGCAAAGAGTTCGAGGATTTATTTCTGGATAATTCGCAGAGGCTATTAAAACTGTTTTAATCATGAGACGAGCCAAGGGAGTAGTTGCATCGCTTTGCGATGACGCTACACCCGGCTGGCAATTCCTCATTTAAATTATTTTAAATTACAAAGAAATTAAACTTCCTCAACGTGCAGCCGAATAATTCCTCCCCGCGAGTTTCCCGAGTAGGAAAGAGTGGCTGAAGGTTATTACATTTTTCACGCCAAAGTTATAAATTAATTAAACTGCTGTAAAAAAATACTCCACCGGCCGTCACTGTAACAGCCACAAGAAGCGCGCTTCAAACTTTCCATCAAGGTTTGTGTGGCCTTCCTCAATTTGTTTTTCACTGCTACATTATAAAATATTGAAATTTAAATTTGCAACTTTAATTATTTCTTAATTTAAAATTGAGTTTTTTTTACTTGTTTTGTTTGTTCAGACAAATTCAGAAATATGTTTTAGTGTAATCATATATACGGCATGCATACGCGATAACACTCTATGAGAGAAACTATTGTGAGGCTGCGAGATTAGCAACGTCTTTTTAAAGGTACACTTCCTTGTCTACCGTGCATATCTGAGACTTACGGAAGGAAGCTTAGAGGTTTTCTTTGTCTTTCGTGATTAATGAATAAATTCACACTTTCATCAAATCTTGACGGAAAGGAATTATATTAAAAAATAAAACAGTATTTTATGTTACTTTTTACAAATTTTTAAAATATATAATATAAATTATTGCTATTTATAAGAAGTTTTTGTATCTTCATATGTAAATTCCTTGCATAATTCTATTATTAATTGTTTGTTACACCCGAATAGTTTTACTTGAATACATATAAATAGCCCTGTTTTAATGTTTATTCTTATCAGTTGGAAATGCTCGTGATGAGTTAAACCGATCCTGATCATATTAAATAAACGTGGAGTACAAAAGAGTGTTTTATGTTAAATTTGAATCGTTCAAACTATGTACATTCTCACAAATTTTGTCATTAACGACCCGGGTTTCGCCTTTCGGCATCTTCAGGCATTCAAGTGCACGGATGAACTTGAACTGACGCTTAGTTAATGAAAGTTTCGTGTTTATATAAGATATAAATGCATCACTGAGTCCAAAACCACTGCTGGCAAAAAGGATAAGTGTTTTATGTTTTAAATTAATTCAGATATTGGATGTTTTGTCTAAGGATTCATCACGTGTTCTATACGATTAATAAATATCCAATTACATACATGACCTCCTTTCAACATCAATAGAATTCCTGTCACTTGAATCTCAGATAATTAAAAAAAAATGTACAAGTGATAGTAGAAAACAGTGCGTCTTATTCATTCTACCTATTTTCAAAAATTCTTTCTTTTTTTTTATAAATTGATTCTAATGAATTTAACTTTTGTGTTATTGTTATAAACATCAATATTCCAAGCTCACATCTGTAGCTGCTTCTTAACATTTGTTACCACTGAAACAAATGCAAAATATAAAATGAAAAGCTGACCGAAAATGATTAAATTCACTCAAGAGGCATGTTTTTCCATCTTGAAACTTACTTTTGATCGAAAAAAGTTGCCCAAGACTAAATAACCGTAGGGTTTTGAACTTGAAAGTTTTTGCGGCAGATGAGACCTTTCAAAATTATTTGTGTCATTATTATTTGCCAAAGTTATGCATAAATTTATACTCTGCTTAAATGATGACGCTTCCGAAACTTTGCGGTCCGCCATTATATTTTATGGCACAAACCTTAGGAGGCATTTTTTCTGAACTTTTCGTATTAGACCGTGTTAATTCTTTAATGAGCGAAGATGACCACTTGTGTAAAGGATATTTAGAGTAAAGTTAATAAATTCATCTCTTTATATACCAATGAGTGCACAAGTACATCCACGATTACGAGACAAACAACGATAACACTAGCAAACACTTTTTTGTATTAATGGCATCATATATTTCGTATCAGAAGTAATACACAAACTATCTTTTAATAACAACCACATATTTTCCATTCGACATATTAAATATGGATTTTTGTATACACGTTCGTTATTATTAAACTATGTTTCATGTTATAAACAACACAATCCATAATTATAATGTAAGTATATTAAAAAACAAACTACGCGCATTTAACATGTGATGAAATGAGAGATTAAAATTTTTACCATGCGATTTTATGAGGACCTCAATTTTAAAACCTACCTTAAGACCATTTTTGATTTTTTTCAAACTTTGATGCCAACTTGTTCTCTATTTCAATTTCTACATAATCAATAAATTTCCGATTTCAAAACCTCTTTAAATACAGAGAAAACGCATTTACAAAAACGTGTTTAGTCTCAAAACGTATTTAAATTCAAAAAGCCCACAGCAGTTTTTTGCACTTTGCCAAAAATTTTGGTTTTTGGAGTTAAGTAGGTTTTGAATCTAAGGCGCTCATATATGAAGAATAATTAATATGGGAGATGAATAGTGTACACTGATTATAAAACGATTGTATTTGATTTGATATAATCAATACGAAGAGCGTTTAATTAAAATTCGGTGAAGTCTTACAAATCGGATCGTGTGTAGAACGCTATAGAAAGAATCTTTAAAAAAAGTCAAACGAAGTTCGAATCGCCGCGTGGTCAAGAGCGACGGCCATAAACAATAATGCATTTTTCGAAAGGAGCTTTGCAAAGATACATTTAAAGTTGCCATATATAAATTCTATATAAATTTATAAATGATATTGTATAAATTTATTTAGTAAATCGACACATTATTGATCATAAAGATTAAGAGATGTATAAGTACCATATTTTTTTTATAATTGTCGGCAAAACAATGTACATTATATATATAACATATCTGTATATGTGTTATATTTACTTGACATATTTTTTATTGTGCGGTCAACAAAATACCTCTAATCTCTAATTTAAATAAAGTGTGGATTTATTGAATACAATAGAAATTCACTTATTCGCTCGTCCGTTGGTACGGTCTGTTCCTACTGTCATATTTTAAGTCTGCCCGCAGCGTAAAAAGTAATCAAAATTAAAAATATTCGCAGTGGCCCGAATTTCATTATATCCTTGTTTATAAATTTTCATTATTATTCGAAAGAAATATGTATCAAAGTATTAAAAACACGTTTGCTTGATAAAATGTACACTTTTGGATGCTGCTGCTCCCAGGGGCGTCCTCGTTCAACACAATAAGGTACGGATATAAAAATCTATCTCGGTCAAGAGAGTTCTTTGAATTTTAATGAAGTTGATTTTTTATTTTGTAAATAACGTAAATTCTATCAAGGAATCGTAACATTTTTGTTTATATCCTTTTTTACTTATATTTTCTAAGTAGTGCTAGTCATTTTTTGATCAATTAATTAGTGTTTGATTTATTTAAAAAATAATAGGTAATTAGGTCAACGTTTGTATATTTTAAATACTCTGTTTAATATTATTTCAACTAACTCGTGAAGTATTCAAAGACCATTAGCAATCTAGCACTGAAAAGTTTTTGTAGCCACATGACGTGGAAATGACTGTCGCAGATCTCGTGTAAATGGGCGAAGGTAATGCATTGAAATGTGAAAAAATAATGGGCGAAAAATTCTTCCGCTTGGCATCGCGTTAAGAACGAAGAAATCATATTTTTTCGAAAGAATATATGTATATATATATATATATATATATATATATATACTATGAAATCATCCATATTCATTACTGATGTTAAAAACTATGACTGTACTATTCTCTAAGATTATTCTTAAGTATCCCTTATCTACACTGAACTGATCTACCATCTAATGGATTATTGAAATCCATCGGATATTCATTTAATCCTTCAAATATTCTTTGAATTGTTGGTCTCGTAGCATCGTGAATTCGTGACGTTATTTTCGCACCGACTCGAAAGGGTCTATGCGAGCCAGCGGTGGTTGGATGCGGAGGCTGTAATGGCCGTAGGATTATTAATAACTTGGAGGGAGTCGTGACTGCAAGTAGCAGATCCGCCCGTAATTAACAACTCTGCCATTGTGGCCGGTTTTCAAAAGTTTACCCTGTAATACCGCACCGCCAATAAAGGAAGGACTCATTCAAAACCATGACGCGCGAGATTTTTTTTAAAGCGCGGTAAAAGTTTTTCGAATCGACAAGTTGCTGCACTCTTCCGAAATCTATATATATAAAAGAAAGTGGGGTTTGTTACACCACGTATATCTCGAGAATAACAGCTCGGATTTTAATGATCTTTGTTTTATTAAATTCGTATCCGCCTAGAATAGCAGAATAAGCATTAAAACATCGGAAAAATATCACGGCAAAGAAATTATGAAGAAAATAAATATTCTCATACAGTTTTCAAATGGCGAACACCTTGAAATAATGAAAATGTCGTTTGTATGCAGATTTCATCCGCTAGGTGGCAATTTTTCCAAAATTCATTTGTTTCTGCTTCTTTTGCATACGATTGACTTCTAAATAATTTTAAATTTAGAGTATGGATTAGAATAAAACAAATCGATGATATGAAATGAAAACGAAATAAAATCGGATAATATTGAAATAAGGTTATGTTTATAATTAGGTGTGATATTTTTTTTCACAACAATATTACGCTGTTTGCACGAACGTTGCTCTACTTTGAGATGCCACGTTATTACACTTGGAAAGCTACATAGAAGAAATTTTAACGTCGAAAGCAAGGCGATGCGGTTCCTGCTCATCCGAATGATTACTGATGCTCTTGGTCACATTTACACAGTTCATCCGAAAAATGACGTATGCTTCTACTTGCATGTCAACAGCTCAATTTGCTTGAAAATGATACTCATTACAATCGCTGAAGAAATTGTTTCTGAATCTCCAAGTCAGATACGCACATTATTTTCTATCATTATTTTGACATGCTTCCCATCGAATCCCCGTGAACTGTGGAACAAGTACAAGGATGACATGTCCGAATACATTTTGCATCGAATTCGTGTCAGTTTGGGGAATCCCGATCTCGAGGTGAATGAAGAGATACATAACCAGGCTTTGCTTTAGATCGAAGACATGTGTTACCTCATGTGCAGCAGTTTGGTAGTCAATTTAGGAATGCCAACGCCAGATCGTGGAATGAACGACGCTTTCAATCGAGAATTGGAACGTGAACGTGAATATGATCGAGATGCATTGAACCAATCAGTTTGAACGAATGTACCACTGTTGAACCCTCAACAGAAGGAAATTAGCGATACGTTAATGAAGGTAATTGATGATGGAAATGGTGGCTTATTTTTCCTCGATGCGCCCGGTGGAGCTGGGAAGACATTCTTCATGTCATTGATTATGGCCACTGTTCATGCGAGATAAAAAAAATTGCTGTAGCAGTTTCTTCTTCTGGAATAGCAGCCACGTAGATAGATCAACCGCTGCCGATGAAATAAACGCTTGCCTCAAATAATTGACAAACATGCGAGTTGCATTGCTAAACGATCCATCTGCCGAAGATTTCTCCAAGCAATTGCTGACTATCTATTTATTCATTGTTCAAAATTAAAATTACAGTACATGACATAACAGCTGACGCCAATTCGCCATGTACTTGAAAAATATAATAAGACAAAATATAAAATAAAACTACATAATATATCAGAATCAAAATCAACATAAAAAATCAAGAAATAAAATAGTGAAATTTTACAAACAGTTCACAAATACTATCACTAAAAATGTCCACTTCTCTAGGCAATGCGTTGATCAATCTAACGGCCCTTGGAACTGGTGATTTAAACCTCTTAAGCGAGGTATAAGTTTTTAGAAATAAAAGTTTTTGCTCATAGTTACGCCCACGTAAGAATAAATTGGGAGCATGTAAATTAATAGTCATGAGAATTTGAGGATTATTAACTCGGCCCCGAAGGAGAAGAGAAAAATGATTTAAGCTTGAAAACGATCTTCGACTATCGTCGGTAACAACCGTGTTCCTGTTGACAAATCGAACAGATTGATTTCGTTTCCGCCGAATTTTAACAATTTCGTCTCAACGAAGGACGGCTTCATCAAAAAAATGTTCCCAAACGTCTAATCACAAAAATCACAATTGGTTGATTGAATGAGTAATTCTTGCGGCGAAGAACAAAGATGTGGATCATTTAAACTTCACAATTCAAAATCAAATCGTTGGTCCACTACATTCCTTCAAATCTAGCAAACTTTCGCAAGGTGCGTGAAACATTCTTGCGCAGACTGTACATATAACATATTCTTTCAACCAAAAAATAATTATTTCTGCTTCTCTATGATAGTGTCATCATAAATAGTTTGTAGTATCGACCAAACTATTTTTTTTTTCGTTTATTAGAGATTCGCGCCGCAGCACACCCAGCATCGCCTCGCGGCACACCGCTTGCGGAGCACTGCTTTAAACGAATGAAAAACTGACATGCAATATTGCGAAACACTCACCAATGACCAAAGTTTTGGTAGCAAGTAAAATCATCACCTGGGATGAATGGACAATGGCGCACAAATGCGCATTGGAAGCACTCAATCAAAGTATGAAATATCTGCGCAATGTGTTCCTGTCGACGAATCGAACGGATTGATTTTGTTTCCGCCGAATTTTTGCAATTTCACTTCATTCAACAAAATGTTCCCGAACATCTAATCACAAAAATCACAATTGGTTGAATGAACGAGCAATTCTTGCGGCAAAGAACAAAGATGTGGATCATTTAAACTTCACAATTCAAAATCAAATCGTTGGTCGACTGCATTCCTTTAAATCTATCGACCGTGTTACAAACGAAGACGAAGCAACCAACTATCCAACTTATTTTTTAAACTTATTGGATCTGCCTGGCTTGCCACCGCGCAATTTACAACTGAAGGTTGACTCGGTAGTCATCATGCTTCAAGTTATCAAGTTAACAGAACATTTATTCACTTTTAAGGTGTTCACTGTCAATACTTGGTGGAATGGCAATATAATAAAAATAATAAAACCTTTTTAGTACTTTTTCCACATAAAATTTATTTGATCAGGACCGGTTTCGTTCATCGCGAGCATTATTAACTGATGATAATGCTCAGATGATAATAACTCAGTTGATAATGCTCGCGATGAGCGAAACCGGTCCTGATCAAATAAATTTTATTTAGTGGGAAAAGTACTAAAAATGTTTTATTATTTTTATTACAACATTTATTGATTCTGAGGCGGTACGAAGTTCGTCGGGTCAGCTAGTTTAATAATAAATTCTATTGATTTAGTTGTCATATTTTGATCGAGATGAAGTTATTTTACAAACATTATATATACCACTTTGAGATTCGTGTGAAAAATTGAGATGCCTGTTTTTTGTCTAGGCGAATTAAACAATAGTCATATGATTTTTTTAAATTATAAATATTATCTACTTTTATTAATTCTTGTTTCAAAGACATATTATATAAGTATACTAAATAATATAACACCTTTTAACTATGATTATTATACCGGTTTTGCTCATCACGAACACTAAATCAACTGATGAAAATATAAGCGATCAAAATTTATTAAAGATACTTAATTTTGTGTTACTTTATTTCTTAATAAGTCCTTCTTAATTTTGTACAAATAACCGATGCATATTTTCTACCCTCGATAACACTTTTTGTAATAATTTCACTCTATTTATTATACATGCATAGATCAGATCCGACTTCGCTCATCGCAAGCATTACCAACTTATGATATATAAAACGATACAGGGTTATGTTATTTCCTGTATCCTTTTAGTATTTCATCAATTGATAATGCTCGCTGTTAGCTATACCGGATCTGATATTATAATAAATAATGAAGAATTAATGTAAAACATGTATTCTTTTTTTAATATACACAATGCCTTTCCAACAAGAATTGACAGTGAACATCTTCAAAGTTATACGTATATGTATAAAAATTTATAAAAATGTGAAACTCAACAATGATAAACATTTATTAGGGGAACTCAACAAAGCTCCCAACACCACCCACTATGTGTGTGCAGAAAGAAAATGAGGATATACATATCATTATGCGCTGGTCTACAATTGACGTCGTATGTCGCGTACAGTGTGATACCATACGCCAGTGCTTTCCAACCTTTTTCATGCCACGGCCCCCTAAATCTGAAAAAATAATCTGCGTATCCCCGATTTTTTTTTTATTTCATGTTTATGTTTTATCACAAAGAATGTTCACCAATAAATATTTGTACTTTGTACTGATTTTCGCAATTTTCGCAAAAAAACCTACGGACCCCAGGTTGGGAAGCACTGACATACGCGAACGATTAATGCATTATGTGAAAATGAACTAGTGTGGTCACGTTATCACGCCTGAGGCGTCGCAGGAGCGCTGTATGTAGCGTCTAGATGTCAAACGCCGCAGCGTCCGGACGTCCAGACGTCTTCCCGAAATGGATGAGTTTTTAATTGAATGGATTAATTTAATCAGTTAAACAGGCTAAGTTTTATTTGATTCAAATATGGTCAAAACAGATCCCTTGTGAGTCTCAAATACTCTTCGAATTTCATATTGCAACCATATAAATGTTTTTTTTTACTTATTTAAAAAACAATCCGTCTAGTCACAATTGAGAACTACCATAAAAATCACGCCACCTGGTGACAGCAGCTATACCTAGCGTTAGGTTTGCAGGCTGTATGCGACCGACGACGTCAATTGTAGACAGTGCCCTTAATAATGAATGAGTTGAAGTCTACTACATTTTGAATGGCTTGTAAGACCTAGTTGTAACCTGCAAGTAGGCGATCAACGCGGCCGACAGATCCGATTGATGGTGAATGTACCTCTTATCATATACAGGGTTAATATGCATGTATACACAGTTTATTCATTACAATGTCTAGTAATGTATGCTTGTATCACAATATCAGATGAAACATACTTTGAGGTATCGCCTTTTATTTACAATTTTCATCATTCCGCTATAATTTTATTGTATTGAATCTGTAAAAATAATAATATTCCATTGCATAAATATGATTTATCGATTTCTGTCCCAAGGAAAGATGTTTGACATGTCTACAAATTTTCTCCCCTCTTCCATCTTAAAATTAACGGGGCGTATCAAGAGTGATTTGTTAACCACTAGTCCTGTCGTAGCTCTCTATCGTTATACACTTAGCCTCTTGAACGACTGAGTAACAGTTCTCAAAGAAAAAACTGGCAAAAATGATCCATTAAGAGGCCATATGGTCCACCGTGGAATATGGATTAAGACATATATTGCAACATGTTGTACCCCGAATAAAAAATATAAAGCGAGTCTTCTAACATTGAATGTTCTTTAAAAAATATAAGAATACTTTAGTTACAGCCGGAGAAAGTGACATTACTTACTTAATCGAATGCAAATAAACGTTTTTTTTTGAACACTGTATATATTCAAATTGAAATGCTTTCTTATTACATCTCATATATATATCTGCGATCGGCAGTACTTATCTCATACAGGAAATAAAATATTTCTTAGTTGCGTTTCATTCCACCTGTCCCATAATTTATTATTTTGATATGCCAGTTGCAACAGACGGAGGTTGCGATAACTATCTTACAGTTAACCCAGCCATATCTTTTCTGTGGCCGTTTGTTAAATACAGATTTAAGGTCCTATTTATAATCAATAAAAGGTATTTTATGTACGACCAAACGAAGTGAAAACAAGACTTTTTGGCATTTTACGAGTTTCGTTTGTAATACATTAAAGTAAAAACTCCCTATCGCAAACATAAAAATCCTTTAGTGCTTTACATTTCATTTTAATTGCCCTCCGACGGCATTAAATCTGCTTTTGATCGTCAGTCCAACGACCCTTTTACTATTCCTCGAAATCTTGCCCAAACAGACATAATTGTTTCAGCAAAGTTCTGCAGCAGAAAGAATCTTTTTTGAAACAACATCAGGATATATAAACCTTCAAATTACTTCCCCTGCTCATTCTATTGTCATTTTAACACACCTAGGGCCGGACCAATTTTCAGTACTTCGCAGTGAACTTGAATTTATCTTGTTAACATTTGTGCAAAAAACCTGAAACCACCAACTATAAGTAATTGATACAATATTATTGTTTTTATTGTGTTATCTTAATCATTAGTGACTTTTAGTTTAAAATGCTCGTGATGAGCGAAACCGGTCCTGATTCTAATCAATAATATGTACAAAAGAGTGTTTTATTATTTTTAATGTTATCGATATGTTTTCTTATTCACATCTTAAATAACAGAAAAACGGCTAACAGCAAGAATATACTTATATTTGTGGATGCAAAAAAAACATTTGTGTTCCTATTTTCACGGAGCCTTTACCGTATTATATAAATTATGGTTTTATGTATTTATTTTTACAGTCTTATTAAAAACCTTAATAAGTTAGAAATTTTGTAAATATAGTGATAATTCACCGTGATATCAACAACTATTATGTGTATATAGAATTTGCTCGCAACACTTTCGTGGAAGCGACTCGGTGCGGCACGAAAATATCAAATGGTATCTGCCGCTGGTGTCCTACGTGACAAAAGCACGCCAATTACAAGCGATTAGTTTATTTGATATTTTGATTCACTTTATTTTGCTTTAAGCCGGTTCCAATCGTGTTCGTAGTGACTTCGCCCGCGCAAGACGTAGCGCTTCGTAGACGTTGTGATTATATTGAAACACATACATAAAGGTGAATGAATTATTTTTTATTTTATTTTTATTGCTCTCCATAGTATTGAAAATATAATTACTAATTCATAATCAGGTAATTGAATTTTCGAGACGGTCCGGGACGAAACAATCAAAGCGGTCTGGATTGACAATATTTTGAAGGAAGAAGATAGATTTATTAAAAATCTTCCATTATATATTTTTAAAACTATTTTGTGTAAATGTACAAAAAGTGTTGTGCTAAGCTAGTGAAAATTGTTACAAACCACGATAAAAAAAAATCAACAGTATGTATCTACAGTTAACGGGTTTGTCTCAAACGAAGTTGGAAGTGTATACAAAATAGCCTTGGGAGAGTATTTTTGTTTTGTCCCCTTGGCGCTGCGGTTTGTTTCACGTCAAGTGTACTCCCCCTCTTCAAGTCCAGCGAGCCTCTTCTCCTTTTGGCAATCAGTGTTCCTTTCAAAGTGCTCACGCTCCACTGAAAATCTTGCCTGGTCGCATGTTCCTCGTCCACTGAGTACAAATTTCGTCTTTAAAAAATCTTCACGCTTCCGCAAACTGTAAACTCTAAGCCAATGTTTTCGCCAGAATGAAAAGTTTTGCAGTCTATTTTAAACTGTGCATTGAATCTTGTACATATTTCAAAATGCATTTTACACACATTTATACTATGCATATGAGTGTTTTAAAAGTGGCGAACTTCTTATCAATATAAATATCACGGCTCAGTAAAAAGGTATGTATTTTCCTTTAAGCTACTTTCCATCGTTGATTAATTTTGTACCGTTTTTTAATTGTCATATAGCTTTAAATTTAACAACGATACGCCATTTATTTTGGATTCCTGTAACCCTTTACTCAAAAAAAAATCCCAGACCTGGTCTTATGCATAGTATCCATTCAGTGTACCATTTTTTAAAGTCATCTTTTCGTTAAAAATATAAATGTCTTAACTATTATCGATATAATTAATATCTAACTGACTAAAGTCAACTTTGAATTAGAGTTAAACATTATTAAACAGATAGCTGTAAATAATGGTTACAACACAGACGTAGTAGTTAACTTACTTAAACGTAAGCAAGTTAAACAACTCATAGTAAATAATATTTTTTCAGGAGAGAAGAAAGCAAACGATAATATTAAAAACTGGCGTAGAATTATTTATTTAGGAGACATCTCGTCAAAGATAGTTAAATTTTTGCCAGACAATATAGAACCCGCGTTTTATACAGTAAATAATTTAGGTAAAATTTTATTGAACAGTAAAGATCGCGTAGATTCATCGTCACAGAGTGGTATCTATCGACTCTCTTGTGGAGACTGTCAAGCGTCTTATGTTGGACAGACAGGTAGAAACTTTAATATTAGAATTAAAGAACATATAAGATGTCTAAAAAGTAACAATTTCTCTGAGTTTGCCAATCATTTAATAGAAAATAATCATAATTTTAATCAGATTTGTAATTTAGAAATACTCCACCGAGTAAATAAAAAGGGTTTAAAGATGAATAGCTTAGAATTTTTAGAAATTAATAAAACTCTTAACAAAAAAGAAATATTATTAAATAATATTCTTAATAGCACAGGCGGTTCCCCGTTACTAAAATTGTTTCCAATTAATAGAGTAATCACAAACCTAGATGATTGATTGTAGCTCATTAGTTTTAATAGTTTGTAATGTTTAACGTCATTAGTAGTATGATTAAATTTGTTTGCATTTTATAATCCCCTCTTTGCTTCCATTAAAAAGGAAAAATCCCATTCTGATTGTTTACAACTCATTAGTAAAATTAGTATCATTATCTGTTTGCTTTATTTCGATTCTACACCCCCCCTCCTTGCTCCTCTTAAAAGGAAAAAAAACCCAATCCATTTTGTAATTTTATAATTTTAAAATGTTAGAATCAATCTTGCTTCATTACTTAAGCAAACTTTGCGATAGTAAGTCTGAAGATGCCTCTGAAAGAGGCGAAACACGTGTCACAGTTAGTTACACAATACGTGGAATAATCAAAGTTAATTTAAATTTTCTAATATCTAACGATGTTCAAAATATAATAGTATTTTTAACGTTTCAGATAAATGGATATTTTCGTATCGAGGATTCATTCGACATCCGATAGAAGTCTCAGTATTATAATGAAACATTTGTATGTGAATCCCCTATTGAATGTTGCGTTATTAGAAGTAATTAAACAGAGTTTCATTACAAATAAATTATATTTGTGTGTGCATTACACTCAACTGTCATCAAATGATTTTGCCTCCCAAGAAATTAAGCTGAAAGATTTATCGATACAATATATCTATCTTGCTTCTTTTACAATATTACGCATTGTAATTATATCGATTCTCACTAATATAACCAAGCTTATCAATTACATTACTATGATGGAAAATTGAATTTGTTTACAAACAAATATATTTTACGTAACATAACTTTAACAAAAGTACACAATAATTTATAAATTAACTTTGTATTTTATATAAAAATAAAACTCTTATTTTAGATGAAATATGACTTTCGTAAATTAGTTTTTTAATTGCTTTTCATGTTTGAATAAACATATATTATATTTCTACATAAAATTTTGAAGGTCTTGACCTTCACCATTTTAATTACTTTGTACCATAATAAATTAAATTATTATTCTACATTTATGTGTCTGTTAATAATAAATATTTGTAATCAAAAACATTATGTTACGACGAGTAAAATATAATATATTGTTCATTTTTTAATTTAAAAAACTACAACAAATAGAAGCAACTACCAGAGAGCCACGAACCATAATACAAACAAATAATTGTAGCTTTATTGAATTGATGATTTCACGCTTTAAATATGCACATTTTGTATTAGGATAAAGGAAATAAAATTGTTTTAAAATATAACCATTATTAAATGATCACTTTTAGGGTGTTCACTGTCAATACTTGGTGGAAAGGCATTATATTAATAAAAACAATAATCCTTTGTACTTCATTCCACTTTATTTAATATGTCAGGACCGGTTTCGCTCATTGCGAGCATTGTCATATATGTTAGATGTGTTGAACATTTTAATTTTGTGTTATTTTAGAATCACTTTAATGTAATTTGGCAATTTCTTTTCAATGCCAACTGTTGTGTATAACTTTTCAATTTTGTATAAATAGCATTGTTAAATTATATTTCTTATCAGTTGACAATGCTCGCAATGAGCGAAACCGGTCCTGACATATTAAATAAAGTGGAATGAAGTACAAAGGATTATTGTTTTTATTAATAAACATTATTAAATGTTTGATTTTTGTTAGCGACCTGAGAAAAGTTCGAGTTAAAACAAAATTTGATTCAATAGTAGTGTAAAAATATCGACGAATTTTAGTTCTACAGTTGTTAATTATTCTTATGCGTTGATAGCTATTTCGGCTTTCGCCATCGTCAGAACTATGTTGAAACTTATATTTTGCTCAGCTATTTATAATGGCTCCAAAGAGATGCATCAAGTTATTCACCCTAACATCCTAATTCAAATTATAATTACAATATTACACTTATTAAATGCGATTTTAGTGTTTCAAAGAACGATAACCAATCTGGGTTTTTTTTTCTAAAATATAGCTGAGCAAAATATAAGTTTAAACATACTTCTGACGATGGCGAAAGCCGAAATAGCTATCAACGCATACAAATTATTAACAACTGTAGAACTAAAATACGTTGATATTTTTACACTATGATAATGGAGTTCTGCCAAGTAAATGCCAAATCAATAAATAAAAAAATGATTCATTTATTCTTTAATTGAAAAATCAAAAAAAATATTGCATTATTATTAGAGTAAAATTATCTTATGCAGTATATTGAAATATGACAAACGATTGCTAAGAATTTTATGAACTATGCAAAAGAAGCTGTTTTCTGTATGTACTTCAAATACATTACTAGTAGCTTGCATACAGAACTGTGTTGCCACTTATCGAATTCGCATATCATTATTTGCGAGACCTTGCCTTTTTAAATGGTCCATTTATATTCCAGTGAATTCTTTATGATCACATATTTTCTAACCAGGCAATTTTGGATCCAGCTAATCTACAGAACACCTTAAACTCAAGATGAAAAAAAAACTCTATCTCTCAAGAAGCGAAGTTAGAAAATGTCATCTTAGTATAAACATTAGCTTGAAATATTTTTTCGCGTTCAATACTTATTTTTATTCACAAATGTAGATTGTATTTATTTGAACTTTTGTTTCGTCAATTCGGTAATTAATATTTGTATTGATATTTATTTAGACGAATTCGACAAGAATGTGTACATATCGATACCTAGGCTTCAAAGTGTAACAACTCAAAAAAACTTGGTTTGGAGATAATTGAGAAACAAGATTTTGACTAGGTATATATAATCTTCTTCTGTACTTCAAAATTTTTGGTGATCTTAATGAAACCCCACGGAAAGTAATATTAAAAATAGTTCTAAAATAAACAATGAATTTCGAACAATAAATCAAAAATTCGAATTCAACAATAATGTGTACATATCGATACCAAAAATATAAATATGTAAAGTAATGAGAATTTTAGACTTTTTCAAGGGAATTTCCTGATTGTTATAGTTTGGAAATAAAGAATAATCCCACTTACATAGATTCTAAAATAATGTAAGATGATGATAATGTCAGATCCAGATGGTATAAAAAAAAGATTTTATCAGTTGTTCATAAGATGCACATTGTAAAAATACATGGTTTAACATATTGATACTTCGGTTCCAAAGAATAACCACTCAAAAAGCATAGTTTTGACATCATTTAGAAACAATTTTATTTTTTATAACTATTAAAAATATGAGTTTTTTTTAGTTAGTTTACACAGCTTAAGGATTTCCACAGTTGTAAACGTTTAGATCTAAAAAAACAATAGCCAGTGTCATTCTTGCTACATTTTGGAATCAGTACATACAGTAATTGTATAGTACATATAATAATTGTATATTAGTACATATAGTAATTGTATTCTAAGCATATTATATCTTCATATTTAGCTCAAACAGTTTTTTTTTTACCTGTTAAACTTTGTAACTGAGGTATTGATATGTATATATTTTATATTTGAGTAACCAAATTCTCCTACGGAATTGTATAGATTTTGTCATACGATTTGATGTTGAACATTTAATATTTTATTCATGTAACGATAATTTGACTTGAAGATATCAGTATCATCACTAGGACATAAGCTTTTACTTCAAGACCACAGACGCCGGTAACTTTTTTCATCCTGTTGTTAATCCAATGAATTTAGAACAAACGTTTTCTTTCAAAGTTTAAAACTGACCTGCCATTAGTGACGATTAAGGGAAGCTCTTTCGCATTTTTTTGCTATATTGCCGAGGATATCGACATACCCATTGCGTTGAATAGATGTTTTTAAAACTTCCTTACCGTTTTGTTTTTTTTAGCTGGTTCGAATGTTTTATTTTGCTATTTCGCATTGCAGATGAAATAAACTTAAAATTTGTAGTTCAGTTTCCTATAAATATTGAATATCAATATTTTTTAATCGTACCCGGTCATATGCATTTTTCTCGGTATATTGAATTCATGATGTCATTCAGAATATTTATGAATGATAACATTTAAATGTATGTTTTTCAAAATGCCTACAGTGGCTAATTATATTGTATTTTTTTTCAAATATAAGATTTCGACTGAAGGTGCTTGGTGTAATATCAATATTAAATTTGAACGCTTCAAATTATGTATTTTTTTGAACATTGCAAAAGACTTATTTTCAGATGATAATGCTCATCATGAGCGAAACCGTTCCTGATCTTGCTAAATAAAAGTGGAAGTAGTACAAAGATTTTTTTTTTTTTTTTTAATATGATGCCTTTCCACCAATGTATTGAAAATTAGCACCCTAAAAGTGATCGTAGGTTATAGTATAGTGGAGTGTGCAGTCAGGTTTTTTGGCTGTACATATTTCAAAATTAATTTTTTTAACTTATCTGACACCGCGCCGCGACCTACGATTTTTTTTTATATTTCTTTTGAATACACTGAAGTATGTATTGTTTACCCCTGTCGTGAAATAAAATCTCGCTCTCGGCACATTTCTCGTCTGCATGGGTCTGATAACAACCAGCAGCTTTCGCCTGCTTCCTCTCGAATATCTGGGGTCTTGGCCTTCGCTCGCTTCTACTGCCCAGCACTTTACCTGGCATCTATGTGAACAGGTCGAGACACAAATGCAAAGAAGCTGGCGCTTCTGCAGAGTATTTATTTACCTGCTGTAATAGGTTCCCATTATTTTAATATATTAATGGGAATCTATATATAATAATTTTCATTTGTACTAATTCCACTATTATTTAATATGATCTGGACCAGTTTTTCTCATGACGAGCATTATCAACTGATAAAAGTATACAATATTACAGTGCTATTTATATAAAACAAAATAAAATTTATTAGGGTGTAACAATCATGTCCAATTTCGTACGTGATTTTTGTATATGCTTTAGCTTCATTATATTCAATGAAATGAGTATTCGTTTTCATAATAATATAATAGTGTTTTTGATTTTTTTTTAAATGGCATCACATTAAAAACACCGAATTAACATGCCAAGTTGTAAATTTTACTATTTTCATTGGATATTTATCATTTTGATTGCCAGTATATTTATATGAAATATACATATCATAATCAACCAGAGATAGATATGCATTTAAATTTTTATCTTTCTCTATTATAAATTCGTAAGAATTTAAAAATATCGATCCATTCACCATTATTTGGGGAAACCACGCTTTGTAGATACGTAGCTCGGTGTTTTATTTGGCTTTAACTCGTTGATTGTCCGTAAATTTTCAATTTTATTCCATACATACATTCTATAGTCGCTCAATCAAAAGCCCTTTATTTCAAAAGGATTTAAAAAAAAAACAAAAAAAACCACTTCCCCCTTTATCCGATAATGTGAGTTTCAATAAAAGCTTTCTCCGAAACCTGAGTTTACACAGCTTCTAATAATTCTTTTGTTCCCATTGTTGATTGATAAATCAGTACAGGTCATTAATAAAAAGGGTTCAATCAGAATCTGAATTTCCGTACGCTATAAATCATAAATAATGACCGTGATATCGGCTTTTTAGTTCATAGTATTGGGTCTGAGTGGAGGGTTTGCGTTTTCCTTTTTTTTCATTTTTCAAAACGAACAAGTAATTAATGTAAAACGATATTTGAAGTCCATCAATTTCATCGCATTTTTTTCTGAATTCAACTGTCGAAACAAGGTCAAGTTTTGTTTTTTTATTCAAGAAATTGATGGCATTTTATCACTTATTTTCGTCAACGAGTTCCATTGCAAAACATTTACCCGAGAAAAATAAATGACATGCAAGTAGGTCTTGAGAGAAAATCGTGAAAATCGTATTTTTGCTTCAATTGAAAATTCATTAACTGCTTCAATTTAAAAAATACATTTTTTATAACTTTTATTCTTTTTGTTTCAGGTAAGACTTCAATTTAACATTAATACTATTCGTAATTTGGAGTTGGTAAGTTTCTTTTATATCCACAAACTATTTTCTGTTGATTGGTTTGTTTAGTATTATTTTCAATTTTAAAGAAAAACAGTCAGTAGCCGTGTGATCAACACATTAGTGCGTTGGTTCTATATAGTCGTTTGCAGAATCCATATGTTCGTATTCCGGTGCTACCACTTAAAATATTTTGTTCAGTTGATTCATGGATTACCGTTGAAAGCCATGAATGCTAAAATTGTTACATATAAACGAATTTGCTCTTACCTTCTCAGAGAGCAAAATTGACTGATTTAAAAACAGCAATAAGATAAAAATGATGTACAAAAATAACTTACGTTAAATTTAAACACAGTTCTAATGAAGGCAAACGCCGAAATAGCTATCAACTAAATAAAAAAAAATATCTTCGTAAGTATAATGCCAAATTCCAATGTAAATGCCAATTCAATCAATAAAAACTTGAACAGACAGTTCAAGTTCATCCGTGCACTTGAACGCCTGAAGATGCTGAAAAGCGAAACCCGGGTCGTTAGTGACAAAACTTGTGTGAATGTACATAATTTGAACGATTCAAATTTAATATTGAAATCTCACCTAGCACCTTCAGTCGAAATCTCAAATTAAATCAAATTTCTTTACAGGTATTCGATCTTCTTTTTACTGTTCATAATTATTCTGTTGTTCTTGGATGTTCATTATCGATCGAATACTTTTATTGATATTTGATAAAATAGACTCATAATTTTCTACTCAATTGAACAATTTTATTTCTCAACGTTCAACTTGAAACATCCATAAAACTATTATACGAGTTATTCTATGAAATAGTATGCTTAATAATTGTTTCCCCGGAGTGAAATTCTTTTAGAAATATTCGTATATTGGATGTTGTAAGGTGTTTGCAAGTCTACCAATATTTCCGCTTCATCTCCAGTACTCTACGACAGTTATGATAGTGGCGGCTGAACCCCACACACTTGAGCACAAATTGAAGATATTCCTATTCCCGTCACTGAAACTATGATAGAACAATGGTTTGCTTGATGTGTATTAAATAGTCTAATGTTAAGTTTGTCAGTATATATCGACCCGTAATCGGCAGATAAGTGTAAGCGACAATTTACAAATTTTACGATTGCTCAGGTTTTAATCATTGTTATGGGTTTTTTAAACATTCTTTCATAATAAATTCGCAAAAAGAATTCTTCAAATGGGATTTGTATTATTATAAGTACTGCTTCTTTTTGCGAGCTTATTACGAGAGGAAGTTAAAAAACAACATTCTGCTGCCATATTAGACCTAATATTTCACTTTTGGTTTTCACTGTGAATACTTGATGGAAAGGCATTATAATAAGAAATATGTAAATGTTTGTACTAATTCCACTTTTATTAAATATGATCAGGACCGGTTTTGCTCATGTCGAGCAATATCAACTGACAAGAGAATACAATATTAAAGTGTTATTTATACAAAACAAAATAAAAGACACAAGTATTTGGTTCTGATGAGAATTTTTTCTAATGAGAAGTGTTTTCATAAATGGGAGTAGTCTTTTTTACATCAGTCAGTTCTTGTAGTCAGTCATTTATACATCACGGACGCACACAAACTTCGTTTACTATATTCATTTCACTATTTATAAATGAACACATTTTTTTAAAAAATATTCACATACTCAACTTATTTAAGTTGAACTATACATATTTCCACCGTTCCTTCATCTTGGATATTAGAAACGTCATTTTTTCTATAAATATTTTGCATAACATTTGGTATCTCCAATGCACTGACATATTGCAAAACTGTGCAATGTTTTCTGTCCTGTCAATATGTCCCGTTCATGAGACATGCGTTTTGTGTAGATACAATATTATTTACTTGTAATCTTTAATAGAATTACAGGCTTCTATTTTTGTTTTCTGATATCCTGATCGACTCAATTTGTAATCTTCTATCACTCTGAAATATTTGTATACATCTAATATATGATCAAATTCGATAGCTTCATTATTCCACTGATTGTGTTACAAAGTTTGCCACGTGTTTCCCCTTTTTTAGAAACGTCTTCAGATTTACCGTCCTAAGGTCATTTATTAATGAAGTAGATAAACATTGATACAAATTTAATCACTACAAATAAAAATGAATTTTCACAATGTTACAGCCGAATCCACCGATGTTGATTTTTCTTTGAGTTTATTCAAGTTTTCATGTAGGCGTAATGCAGGCTATGGAGAAGGGCTTAATATTATATGTCATTATGATGAAAAAAATAGTTACTTACAATTTATTAATTTGTTTTGACACGAAATTAAAACTTAATAATACAATAGGTTATTAAAACACAAACAACTTATTTTTTAATTATGCACTCAAATAGGCTCGTATTTTTCCGGTCAGAAATTATTTTACATTGGTCAGAATTTATATTGAATGGTCATAATTAATAGCCACAATAAATAGTCATAATTTAAACGAATTTTTAAAAAACCTAACCTAACCTAACCAAAATTGTTATAAAATATTTTGACCGTATTATATTTTTATTCTGACCGTTCATTATTTTATTCTGACCAAAAATTGATTTCAATTCTGACCATTTAATTTGTTCCCTTAAAAATATATTTTTTATAGGATTGCCAGTAACCCCTCGTGAACTTTGAATAAGTCTTAGTTTTTTGTCCCAGTCTAACAATGGCTATATCCATTATTTTTATTACCGTCTACGAAGAGAGGTTGAACGACTGAAAATAATTTCTTTTCAAAACAAGTATCAGTATGCTTCATATTGAGAACGTATATTATTGTTTAACTATGATAACACATCATAACTAATTTCATATATAGGAATATTGCAACTTGCATCATGAATGGTGTTTATCGTACCTTTCGGTTATATTCCGATATAAAATAGCGTGAAGTGTGGCAATACCTTTCCTATATAAATAAAATTTATACATCCGTTTATCGAGCGCTGCCTAGCAGAAGATAACTTCGACCGATGGTTTGTTTTTATTCACAGTTTTCAATTTGTATTTTTACGACTTGCATTGCAGAGGAAAGCACTCCAGTGAAATAGACCTGATGGAATTTTTCTCCATTCAATTGAATTACATTATTTGCGTTCGTTATCACAATTTCACATGTTTTTTCTCTCTAGTATTAAAACAATTCATTTTAAAAACATTATATACTCTATCACGCTCATTCCACATTTTGTTTTATGTTTTCCTATTACAAATCTTCTTACAACGAATATATTCAGCTAAATATTTGATGTCTTATCCTGATTGTTATTGTAATAGTGAAAAGAGATGAATTATATAAATCCAGTACATATTGCTACACACTAGTTGGTGTATTGTTGAACGTTTAAAGTAGTACAGTACATATACACTTATATTAAGTAGAATCGAGGTATATGAACTTGTTTACGCGATAATAATATATTCAACATGATGTAAAGTCCATCTTTACCGAGGGGCTTTTACCTATTTCCTAGACCAAAAAATTATATTGAATATGACTTGAAATGTTAATTGAAAGATAAAATATGTTTTTAATTACTAAGACATCTGTCACGTCTAAGGGATTTGTTTTACAACTGATGGTTGTATGTGGTTTGTTGTAATGTAATAATAACAACACCTTCTATCTTCAAATTAATTTTAAGCCAGACGGTGAACGATTGTTTACTTATAGTTTATCTAAAATAATAGATTGAATGATTTCAAATCAACAAAACATCTTAAGTACACCTTATGCTCATAAGCTCATTAAGTTGTAAGATCATAAGCGATAAACTCGATAAGAATCTGTTGTTATAATTTAAGATTTCGACTGAAGGTGCTTGGTGGAATTTCAATATTAAATTTGAATCGTTCAAACTATGTACATTCTCACAAATTTTGTCATTAACGACCCGGGTTTCGCCTTTCGGCATCTTCAGGCATTCAAGTGCACGGATGAACTTGAACTGACAGTCAGTTCAAGTTCATCCGTGCACTTGAATGCCTGAAGATGCCGAAAGGCGAAACCCGGGTCGTTAGTGAAAAAATCTGTGAGAATGTACATAGTTTGAACGATTCAAATTTAATATTGAAATTCCACCAAGCACCTTCAGTCGAAATCTTAAATTAGATAATCATGTTTGTTAATTTATATATTTTTTTAACATTTCAAAAGTGTTCATTGTATTCAATATGTACTTGGTGAAAAGGCATTACAATATTCAAAAAATAAAACAATAATAAATCACACTAATTTCACTTTTATTTTATATAATCAGGGCTGATTTCGATAAACCCGAGCGTTAATAGATGATAATGCTTTTCATCAACGAAACCGGTCCTGATCATTCAAATTAAAAGTTGAATAAGTTTTCATTGGTGTTTCATTTTTTGAAGTATTAAGTATATTTTATTATTATCAAAATTTATTTAAAATATTTTTTTTTACTAATTCCACAATTGTATCAAATGGCTGATTTTTTCAACTTGCAGCATTTTCAACATATATGTTTGTGCAAGAAAGAGTGTCTTTCATGAATAATTATTTGTGTTATATAACTGTTATTCCAATTGTGGTATACCAAAGTACCAAAACACTCGTATACGAGTCTTTTCGCCGGTCTGACTGACGCGTTGAAATATATACATCCAATGCGACAAATGTTTTAGATTCTCTACGGAGATGGTGTAACAAATGTTCGATGCATCATTTAAAAAATAAAATATTAAAATATATGTATGCAAATAATTTTTTTATTCGGTGATTTCGGCGATGAAAAATCAGCAGACAGTTAAAATATAACTTACAAAATAGGCCACCAAAATATTAGCAATTGTAGGTTAAAAATAAACTTTTATGTTTTCTAATTTTGTTTTGAAATAAAACAAACAGGAGAAAATGTATATTTGGCTTGTTATTTATTACGTTTTCGGTGAAATATATAATTCTATGTCTAATACCCGATTTTCTATATTAAAAAATACGCTAATAAAGCAGGCTAAAATATATAAAGTATTATGCAAAAAAGTGTTACAGAACTGGTGTCCAAATTATTTTTTTAAATGTCAAATAGTTTTAAAGTTATACTTTTTTTTAGTACCTAAGTAACTTTTAGTAGTAAGTACCTAATTTTTTGCAAAATTTCGCAAAAATGCCCTGATGCGAATGAGTTAGATGAATGATTGTCATTATTCCAATATATCTCTTCACCGAACAATTTATCATTTTAAATATGCTTTAGCTAAGATATTTAATGAAATTTATAATTACGTTAATATCGTTAGAGTATCTCAAATGATCTACTAATTTTCATTATTTTATTATCTTTATATTTTCATTATCACAATTAGGGCATCCAATCCCGGTATCCGGATCCCGTAATCCCAGGATCCCGTTCAATTTTCTGATCCCGAAATTCCGGGATTGAGATGGCCGCGATACCGGTATTTCGGGATTGAGAAATTTTGAGGAAATTTACACGAAATTGGTAAATCGGTGAGATATAACGAATTGTATAACGAACGAGTATAACGAATTGAGGATTTCAAATTTCTCGGTAAGAAAATCACTATCCCGGGATCTCGAAAAATAGGGGATCAATCCCGAAATCCCGGGATTGGAAAAAGGCTCCGAGATTGGATACCCTAATCACAATTCAACTCGAGTTTAATTTAATTTTTGTTTGTATAAAAATTCTTTTATAGGGTTTGTAAATAATCTTGATAACGATGCCGTTTAATGAGCTTGTTAAAAGTTATTTTCGAATTAAATTATTGAATTGAATTTAATGAGGTACAATAATGTTTTTTATTACATTTTAATATCAGGTTAAGCGAAAAGTAATCGCAATGTTTTTAGTACAATGAAAAAAAATATTTCCAAAAAAACTACACATTATTTTTTTATTTAAATAATTTTCCTCATTATTTACAATGCCTCTTTACAATTTAGGCAACTTTTCAATGCCTCTTTTGTAAAATTCAGGCTCCTATGAAATAAAAAAGGGATCTAGATGATTTCGGACATGGATTTTAGAATTGAAATTTTGTTTCGAAGCGAATGTTCCATACTTCGAAATAAATAATAATACGATGAAGCAATATCAGGAGAGTAAGGTGGATGAGGCAGCAGTTCTAGGTTGAGCTCTTCAATTTTTTCTTGGGTGATTTTTACTGCGTGCGGTTTCGCGTAATCGTGTTGTGACATTCGCCGTTGATTATTCACTAACATTGACCGTTTTTTTTATTAATTCTACCTTAAATCTGTCCAATTGTGAACAATAAACCTACGATGTGATTGTTTTGCCAGGTTTTAGTAATTCATAATAAATCATCCCTGAAATATCCCACCAGATACGCAAAAGATTTTTTTTTAATGTCATACCTGTGCTTCCCATAGAGAAAACCATTGTTTTTTTTATCATTAAAAAAGTTATAAATAATCCATATATCGTCTCCAATACCTATTATTCTTAGAAATGGATCGATTTCATACCTGCTAAGGAAAGAAAAACAAAGAATCACTCGTTGATCCAGGCCGATTGCGATGGATCATGCGGCAACCAAAATCCTCGTCTATGTTTCTTTCCCAACAGTTTTAAGTGATTTTTTACACTTGACCAGAACAGCCAATTTCATGAGATAATTCTTTGATTATTTTACGAGGATCGGATTCCACTAATGATTTCAGCACTTCGTCATAGATTTTTGCGATTTTCCTGATTTTGGACTATTTGCTAAATTTATGTCACCATTTATGAACTTTTTAAGCCACAATCGACACTTACAAATTTTTCAAATATCTCCATAGGTATAGCAAATGCTTTCTCGGCTTTCAACCCCTTGTCAAACAAAAACAATAACACACGCCGTAACTGCATCTCTTCGATCTCCGGCCGTAACATTTTTCTATGGGTAAAAATAAAAGAAAATGTACTTAACCCGAATAAAATGAGCTTTAAAGTAATACCAATCTTGATGTACTTACCCAGTGGGAACCAAGCGCAAACTGATTTCAAAACGTGCACTAAAATCACTGCGATTACTTTTCGCTTTACCTTATATATATATTACGTAGATTTATGTAGTAATACCGTATTGCTGTATTTTCGTTTAGTTACTCATCAATTAATTTTGATGAATTATAAAACAGATTATATTTAAAAAAAATGCTCTGTACAATAATATAAAATTTGTAGACAATGAAATAATTTCTCTTTATTCCATAGCATACGTCTACTCGATAAGATTGTCATAAAATCGATCCAAGAAGATCAGTGATGTACAACCCGCGGTCCGTGAGCCACGTGTGGCCCTAAACGTTATTCATTTCAATCTACAAGTCGGATAAAAAAAACATTATTTATTTTAAAAATTGTCTCATGAAAATTTAAATATTATTTATTTCGATGTCAATTCCATTTAATGTAGTAGAGTTATGTATAGCCATGTATATATTTTTCAATAAAAACATATCCTGCAATAAGTTTAATTTCCTTATTTTCAAGCGGGTGCTTAACATTTATCGCCACTGGTTTAGTCGATACTTCGATTATTTTTTGAGTAGCAAAAAGCTTAATTATACGCAAGTTTTAGTTAAATCCTATTAGCTAACACATTGTTGCCACGTTATGCGGAATAGATAAGTGATATCTGGCATGCAATCACTCGGAAGAGATTTTTATCACTATACGCAAAACTGTTAGCCTCTGCGGCCCGCGAACAATCGAAAAATTCATAAATTGGCCCTACGATCAAATAGCTTGTGCATCACTGGAATCGACTCTTTCCATTAACGAGATGTAAATGCTTTGCATCCAGAAAATCATTAAAATATTTTCACCAATACACAGCCAAAGCCAGCAGTCGATAGAAATGTTAATACCTGCCTCATTCTAGTTCCAAAGCATTCATTGCTCATTGTATGTTTATTTTTAACGATTTTCACGTGATGAACAAAGGGGCCCTCCATTTTTGACGTCACCAGTGCTCTTTTCATTATGATTAATGACGTAATGAGATAATGCAATATTCTTAATGATGTGCATTGTAAGTCTTTTTTTATCATTCTTTGTGTGGAAATAAAATCACCTATTCTGAAAGAAAATACCTACAGAATTAAGGATGGTGGAACGTCGGCCAATCATTGTTACCTTTTAAATATTCTTATCATTGTTTAAATAAAACCTGTAATGTTTTTTTAAAATACACTTAGCTTTTTAATTTAGGAAAAACAATACTATTTATCCTTACTTGATGATATACGGTGACTGGACATAAATCGATTTCATCGTCTTAACAATTGCTTTGTAAATTACTTTCGATACCAATTGTTTATTACACCTTATTAATTTTATTTTGTTTATATGAATATCACAGTAACATTTTATTCTCTAATCAGTTGATAATGCTCGTCATAAGCGAAACCGGTCCTGATCTTATTAAATAAAGTGGGGGGAATTAGCACAAATTAGTATTTTAACATTGAAATTGTAACGATGTGTAGAATTTTGCATTGATTTAAACTTGTGCTAAATTTTAAGAAGTCTTAATACATAATGCTCATCATAAGATTTAATTTTGAGTCATCAAGAAGCATTCAGCGAATCTATTAATATATTATTTTAAACACAGAATGTCTCAATAATTCATAACCGCTTTTAATTTATGTTTCCGTGTGCAATCCCGTTCTGAACTTGTAAAAAATAGCTCTATTGAATCGTCGAGCTTTTTTCACGTATAGAAAAGTAATTCTCTAGGTGAGAAAACTTTTCACACCGAAGTTAGATTTATTGGAAAACTTCCTTTTTTTATTTTTCAAGTCATGCTAATGCAATCACCTTCGAGTGCTCGATAATCTCGTTACTTCTAACACGATTTAGGTAATGTTATAAGTAGAACATTAACATATGTAATGTTTACATTGTCATATGTAACAAGTAACAATGTAAACTTTACATTGTTATTTTAATAAAAACAATAATCCTTTGTACTTCATTCCACTTTATTTAATATGTCAGGACCGGTTTCGCTATTGCTTTCCACCAAGTATTGACAGTGAACACCCTAAAAGTGGTTTACATTGTTACATTACCTTGGGCAGTATGTATAGTAAACATTCTGCCCACAATTCAATGTATATGAATACTGAAAATCAGTTAAAATATAAACGTTATTTCGTTTGTGAATTATTGGTTGAGACTTAATATCAATAAAACTTCACCATCCTCACTATTTTAAGTGGCGATGTCCTAAAGATTGGTTGAACCAAAATGTAATAAATTTGAATCGTTCAAACTATGTACATTCTCACAAATTTTGTCACTAACGACCCGGGTTTCGCCTTTCGGCATCTTCAGGCATTCAAGTGCACGGATGAACTTGAACTGACGCTTAGCAAATAAAAGTTTCGTGTTTATATAAGATACAAATGCATCACTGAGTCCAAAGCCATTGCTGGCGAAAAGGATGAGCTCATGGGAATGCCAACAGATTTGTGTAGTGAGCAGTTTCAAGAATTATATAATCTGTTTGTCGGCAAAGGTTTTATGATTATATGATTTTATGGTTATATAGGGTATAGAAGAGGAGATGTGGGAAAATTTGTTATTTCGTTTAAAATCGGAAGACTTTGCAACTGTGCTTTATTGATTTCTAAAATTTCTTGGAAAAAGAGCTTATGACTGTCCGTATTTGGGTGTAACATTTTTATCCCTTGTTCCTGATTGAACACGTGTCCTTCCGAAATTAAGTGATTAGCAAAAGTAGACGTGTCTTTTTTCAATCTAAAGGCTGCCATATGTTCTAAAACTCGGATGTTCAATGTTCTTTCTGTTTTGCCGATATAAAACTTTGTACATCAAAATGTAATAGTTGTCAATGTAAAAAAATATATTGATAAACGTTAATAAAATGTCGGAACAGTGGCGGGGCGGTCAACGGTGACGGATCTCATGAGTTTGAGTCCAAGTACGAACAGCAGTTTTTCATTTGTTTTATCGATTTCCGTTTGAATGCATTCAAAATGAATCATTGAGATACGCTACACATGATATGAAATTTGATTGCCGGAGCAGATTTGGATCGCTTGTTTATTCACAAATATATTTCAGTGACAAAAGATCATGTACATGAATTATAGGATTTCTCACTTCACTTAAGTTTTTTGGCACACTTTTACGTTTAAACATTGTTTATGAGCAGGATCATAGAACGCGTTATATACGTAGAATTTTTGAGACATCACGGCGAGACGTGTCATGAAAGCAAATGGAATCGTCCGGTTGATTTGATTTGCAGCCGAGGCTGCCGTCCGAGGCCCTGGCCCGAGGCGAGGCTTCCCCGCATCCCAGAGCCGTCTCACCGGCGACTGCGAAACTAGCAAACCTTCAGGGACATCCTCCCGTTCGCGCCGTGATTTCGCCCCAGCTATTTGCGATTCGCGTGCCGTTACGTTTTATTAGCAGCTTTTATGGGTCGAAAGCGACACTCGGGAAAAAAAATCAAGCCTTTGACATCTTCATGAATGCTTTGTGTATTTTTTCGCCGCAAAGAGGACGCCTCGTTTTATTTGGCTTATCTTTTCCGTGTTTACTATTTTTTATTGTTACTTATTTCGGAAAACATTGCTTTGATTTCATTCTTTGCAATATCGATGAGGGTCTCAGTAAATAAAAACAAAAGATATCGTCATTACTGTAGTTAGGAAACCAAAATACCCTCTTCGTTACCCACATTTATTTTTATTACACCTTTTTTACTTCTCTTATCAGGTATGTATTTTATTTCTATTGTTTCTTGAGATAAAAATTGAGAATCTATTGAGCAATATTACGCTCTGTAGTCGGAAACCGCTTACTGATCATAAAATTCAGGGTTTTTTATTAATAAAGTTCATTTTTACATTGAGCCTGAGAGTATCATTTCGCTTATCTTTGAATTAATAAAGTTCTTTTTAGGGTGGGTGTTCACTATATTCCTTTGTACTCAATTTTCACTTTTATTTTTTAAGATGAGGACTGGTTTCGCTCATGGCGAGCATTTTCAGCTGATAAGAAATAAAAATGAACAGTGCATTTTTTAATTACATGTTAGGTGTATTTTTTCATTTTTTTGCCTTGTATTTATCTATTTACTATTTAAATCAACACTTGGACAGTATTTAATATTAGATATTCAGTATTAAAAGAAAATCCAGTATTTGTATTATTGGTCAGTATTTTAACATCAATATCGGTTTAATATTGGCAAATATACTTAATCTTATCTAACCACATTTATATTTACAGCTATTAACCAAATTTCTCTCAGTCTCATCTTTCTATGTATTTTATATTGACCATCCACTTTTTATAATACTGACAATAAAACTATTTTAATACTGACCAATTTAATATAAATCATTTGATATGCATATTATTAAAGCAATAATTCCTTAGCATGTGATTTTATCAATATTCCGCAAAACATTATTATTGGGCGTATATATGTTGTTCAAAATACCTGTTGGCAATATTAGCAATTTTTGCGATGTCAAATTTTTCAGAATTGCATGATTGTTGAGCGATAATGCTGTATACATATTGTGAATGTCACTCCTGGGTCGCAATTATGTTTTATCCAATTGCATGTATCAACTATCTACAATTATCTGTTTTAGTAATCAAAAAAAGACGGTTGATAGCGACCATATGGTGTTTTATCATTATGCCTAGTGGGTATAATTGAGTAACTTTGCTAACGAACATTTAACAATCGTTCGTGCTTTTCGTTTTTTAAACTCTGTGTTCGGGAAAACATAATTGAAAAATCATTACAAAAACCGTATCAAAAAACATACATACCTCTCAAAACCAGATTCACATTCTTAAATATAATATTTAAACAATTTTATATTATATAATTGAATAAACGCAATGGAATATGAATGAGAATTTCAAAGACTTTTTTTAAGAAATTTAGAATCTAGCCCACTTATCTTCATATATTAATTATAATGTCGACTAAAACTTGTACATGAATTTGAAATCAGTTTCATCTAAAAATTATATTTGTTATACATAATTCCTCTATCTATACTGTGTTAATGGTTCCTTAATACCCGTACTTTACATAATACATACATATTCGATATTATGGATAAATAAAATCTGCACGACTAATCGCTTTCAGTATTAAAAATCTATTAAGATTTTTCCATATGTGGTTTCTTTATAAACATTTGTGACTAACCTGAGAAGGCCACTTTGACGTATATTGAGTACAAAATCCAAAAACAGATCGTCGCCCGTGAGTATCCGACAGATTCATTTAGTTTTGTGACGGATTTGTGACTTTCTCAAACGTTGTATGAAATCGTTGACAAGTATTTTTTCTCGAGGTATTTATTTGTTCATAATATCCGTTTCACACTGTCAGAGATAACACATAAACGAATGTAAATAAATATGGCGACCTGGAAACAATGATACAATGACACAATGACTTTGTAAATATTACGTCAGTATATGTGTCCTTATACAAACATTTTTTTTTTATCTCTAATTGTTTTGGTGTTCCGGTAATCTTTTATCGGAAGATTAATTGGAAATCCTTTCTCACGATGATCATTTATAGCAGTTATGCACAACCTTTTTCATCTAGCGTGTCGCACAAGAACACATGATGGTTTCAGGCCGCAAAAATAAAAAAAAGTAAAAAAAATACATGGTAGTGATTCCATTTGACCGTGTTATTTCCAAACCGTGCAAAAATAGATAAAGGTGTACTTATTAACAAAAAATGTTTTTATCATAGAATATTTAGATGTATATATATGTATTTATAATTCTAAGGTTAATGTGATGTTTATCTTTGCAAATTTTAAACTAATTCTTTAGAATTCGATTTACTTAATATTTAAAGTATAAAGCTGCAAAATCAAATTCAATTTTCATTAGTAAGCCTATTTCTATGAGCGATTTATTCTGCTTCATCAAGGAAAAAGCTAACATTTATAAAATTCAATGACTTACTTAAAAAATATATTTTAATTTTAAGAAGAAATATTCAAGGGCCACAAAAAACATCGTTGTGTATCCCTGATTTATAATATCAACTTTCCTCAAAATCATTGATATATTTAACTTGCTCTTGATTTAACAAGTCAGCCATTTCGTTACGCCTTATCAATGTGATATCTACTAATAACGTGGCAAATGTAATGTTTGATGTATTGTTATATCTCGTGACCAGCGTATAACTTTACTGCTTACGCGTGTTGAAAGCAATTATCCAGGTGAATATTTGAAAAGCCGAGTAAAGTCTTAAGTGCCCACTCTGATTTGTGCGCAAGTTTGAAAGATTTTCCTACTCTGAATTCTCGGTGAATTTTTACGGAGTATATTTGAGAATAGAAAGTGGCTCCTTAAATTCAGACAATATGCGAAATCGTTCGAACTCTTGGATATATAATGTTTGGAAGTCTGCGCCAACAATCTATTCACAACCTTTTGAAGGATTTAGAAGCGTTTCACATTTCATTAACTTTTACTACCTAATTCGATATAGAATTCAATCACCTTGTTTGGCCCATCAATATCAGATGCTACGCCTTCGATATTAAACCTTTCGTATATTTAGATACGCTTTCAATGGCGATCCGCTCTTTCAATTTTCAGCTGATCCAAGACTGACTATCAAAAAGGATTCACTTAATCTGAACGAGGATATTAAATATTACTTATGTTTTGATTAACTTGAATTTTTTTTTCCATAAATATGTGATGTGTTTCATTGAAAAAAGCAAATACATTAATAACAAGAAATTCGATTGGAAATACGGAGATAGAAAAAGAAGTGTGGGAACTGATACTTGAAGTGGAACAATGAACACATGCGAGAATTTACCGTTTTTTGAGGTCTACGTATGACTTCTCAAACATATGTTTTAAATTCTATCAACATAATATTATGCGCAAACTATCCGTTGATATGGTTGGTTTGAGAATTTATTTGAATATAATATAACACAGTCGTTGAAAATGAGAAAATTTTTGGCTTTTGGATCTAATGTACGATTTTAAGAGTTTGATTCCTGGTTAGTTATAGAAGCAAATTTAGATACCTACATTATACGGTTGTAATAATTGTCCATGGATTTAACGGAGGATGTGAACCGACTTAGAGTGATGAGTCGAGCGTTACTCGAACTAATATGAACATCGTTCTTAGAATAAATGGATAATGCATCACCTCTTGTTCTAAATTCATTATTTTCTACCGATATATTTATTGTATCTATCGCCTGGTATTGCCATTAAGTGTTTCAGTATTGTTTCTGTGCTTCTAAAAATATAAAGTTGCTTTGTCTCGTATTAAAATATATACATTACATCGATTGAATTGGCATTTACTTGGTAGAACTCCATTGCAATAAGGTAAAAATATCAACGTATTTAGTTCATTTTTTTTTTATAAAAATTGTATAAATAAATACGTTGAATTTTTTTACCTTATTATATATCATTGGCAAGAATCGGCTCTGTATTTGGTATTTATTTCTAAAACACTTTTTAGTAAATTTGTATAATGTCTAACATATCATTAAGTAAAAATAAAAGTAATAAAACATTTTTAGTACTTTTTCCACATAAAATTTATTAGATCAGGACCGGTTTCGCTCATCGCGAGCATTATCAACTGATAAGAAAAATACAAAAACAGTGATATTTATACAAATTTAAATTGAAATAAAAAGGTGTAAGCAACTATTAACAATTTAAAGGATTAGCAAATTACATTATAATTACACAAAATTAAAATGCTTAACACCCATAACAATTAAAAACTCATCATCAAAGAATAATAAATCTAAGTGGCAAACGATATCAATTAAAATTTGGGAAATTTTTACACAAAGTGAATGTGAATTTAAATTTGTATAAATATCACTGTTTTTGTATTTTTCTTATCAGTTGATAATGCTCGCGATGAGCGAAACCGGTCCTGATCTAATAAATTTTATGTGGAAAAAGTACTAAAAATGTTTTATTACTTTTATTATAATGCCATTCCACCAAGTATTGACAGTGAACACCTTAAAAGTGATATCATTAAGTACTAAGAAAGCAGTTTTTATACCAATTCTATATTATTTATCAAATATCAGGCATTATGACTAGTTTATCAAATATGTAAGTACAACAAGTGTTTTTAACGTCATTTTAATGTCTTTCCACATAAAATTGCCACGTGGTTTCAGAGTTTTAAAATCAGTCCTTTTTAGGTAATGTACGAAACAATTTGTATTGAATTAGTGTTAACATAGTAAAACACTATTACAATAAAGTCAAAATATCAAAGCACTTTGTCACTCGAGAATAATACTCGTTATTTGAGCTTCACATCATCGTCAGAACTATATGAAGTCGAAACAGCCGTCAATTAAATGATATAGTTCTAATGGAACGAATTATTTGTATATTTTGTCTTTATTTTTAATAGAATTGCAATAACGTCGTATTCGTGTACTAAAAATGATAAAACATTCATTTGTACATATTCCACAATTACTTTCTGAGATCAGTACTGGTCTCAAAATTTTTTAGCTGACACAAAAATAGTCATTGATACAGAGCTATTTATACAAAATAATATATTCTATAATGTTACTTGTTCAATTTGTCTTTTTAACCTCGTTACTATTTAGGACGTCATGTTATGTAAAAAAGTGTAAATACATGTATATATTGAATGCTTCTTCTCTCGTTTTTATCTCAGGTTAGTTATGACTGAATCACATTGAAAGGAGACTAGGCTGCCTTCTTTCCTACAAAATAATAATAATGACATCTCGACGACGTGCACCAAAGAACACCTGCTCTTACTTGCATTCATTTGCATCAGCGTCGCTTCGACTTGCTCTTCAAATATTTGTATTTTCTTTCTTTCTTTATCTATTCCATCCACACATTTCTCAACCCTTCAGTAAAACGAAACAAGATTTAAGTTATTTAAAATAAGAGAATATTGATTTTATATAAGAGACATATTGCGATAGTATTATTAATAATTCGTCAAGACTTTGAATTTAAGTAAGAATTTATAGCCAAGAATTAGACTGTAAGTAATTATATAAAATATATTATTACATTTAATCTAGGTAGTCAAAAGTAATGAAGGGATTTATCAGAACTCTCTTAACGAGAATGTTAACTTGCAATTAGTGAAGGGGAAACATTGAAAGCTCGAGGCGAGACCTGTAACTTGACAGATAACTCGACGATCATTCCAGTGGTAGCTAGCTATAAAACTTACATACTAATTATACGAAGAAATACGGATCCGGCCTTTCTTAACTGATGTAAATTCTAGAACAACGAGAACAAAAATTATCAATTTAACAGTTTGTATTAAATTTTAATTCTTGATGTAGATATAAAACATACAATTAATTGATTGAATTCCATTATAATTTAGGCAAAAATCACAGTAATTTATTTCAACAAGAATTTTAAATTATTAACTTTTATTTTCTTCACAACTACTTACGATAAACCACTGGATACAAAATAAACCCTCTAGAGTAAGACAGTATATATCTTTTAGATTGTAAACTAAGTATATAAAAATTATACAAATCATATTTATTAATTATGTCTTACGACGGTGTGGTACTAGAATTACTATCATCAATGTTTTATTGCTCTTCGTGTTGATCTAAATACAAAGCTGTGTTTTATCTTATTTGCATTTGATTTAATACACTTAATTTAAAAAGCATTTTACAAAGCAAGCCTTTTTGAGGTCGGGAGCTACTTAGTGTAAATATATTATGGCGATTTACTTCATATAGGAATCTTATTTTTAAAATTTATTGATATGGTGAAGCAACAAGAGTAATAAATCTACAATAAACAATTGTAATTGAGGTCGACCGAATTATTATTTGCGATCGACTGGTTCGAAACCGTATCTAATCGGTTGCTGCCGGCATTAAATATACATATTTATTTTCCAATGATAACTAACTAAACTCGAAGAAATAAATCAGTGTTTTTTGTTGACTTACTCTCAATATAATCTTTTAATAATAAAAAATATTCTAGTAAATAACCTATATTGCAACTTCAATTGAATTATTTTATCTACTGCGTGTGTTGGTATTCGACTAAGCAATGTTGATAAGACAAAGATTATTATTTCCTAATAATCAATTCCAAAATAAATGCATACACATCGTTCTTGTCGGATACCCAATATATGTAGTATTATTCCTTTTTGATAGGTAAAACCCATCGAAAATTTAATTAATATCATAGCAAATTGAAATTGAGTGATATGATATTTATTTGGTCAAACCGTTTTTTTTTTAAATATTAACCTAAAATATTTTGACAATTCTTTTTAATTTAAGCTATTCCCAGTTTCTTAATAATTTATACACGCTTATATACTAGATTCGATCAGTTAAACATAGTACTGTCCTAGCCATATTCTTCCTATCCTTACTCATTTAGAAAATAATATAGATAGAGCAACTTGTACTCACAAGCAGTTCACGTAGAAAAACTTCCGTTGAAATACCTCCATTAGGAGGTTATATGCTCCACATTGGGAGAGGACATGGATTAAAAATAAGGTAAACATATCAAAGTATTTAGTTTTAAAAGAATTATATGAATTGGTCGATAGCTAGCCTTATGGAATACTTTCGATGGATTCGGCGGTAACTTTGTGGAAGTTCGTTTTAATAAAAAATAAAATAACTTTGATAAATCCACGTATTGTGTAACAAAATGTGACACGTGTTTCGCCTCTTTCAGAGGCATCCTCAGACTTCTCAGATTCAGAAAGTAGTTGTCTGAAGATGCCTCTGAAAGAGGCAAAACACGTGTCACATTTTGTTACACAATACGTGAAATAATCAAAGTTATTCTATTTTTTATTAGCTTTATGGAAGTTCATTTGTAATTAAATATTTCAGTTGACAACTAAGTCATAAGGTTGTGTAACAAATTTTGACACGCGCTTCGTCTCTGTGAGAAACATCTTTTGTTTTTTCCTTTTTTTTTTGAGCAGGTTGGGGAGTAAAATACAAACTCTCAAAAAATTAATTACAAAACTATATAATTACTTATGTGATGATGGGAAAATTTCCACGGAAACATAGTTAACAACTGTGAACCGCCTGTCCTATTTAAAATTTGTGACAACCTGTGGAATGACTAATGGATTGAATCAAACAATTCTGTCAGAACCTAAATATGTACTATGAAATTTTAACCCTTTAATTATTATTTCAAATTAGTTTTCATTCATGTTATGTTTTATGTATTTTTCAAGTTGGTTTTCGTATATTTATATAATAAAGCAAACTTTCATTGTGAAGTGAAAAGTGACTGCTTAGAGCTAGGTTAACACTATTGGATGGATGTTGACTCTCAACTCTCGAGCCACTCTTGGTAAATTAGATTTTCCACAAAGTTGCCGTCGAACACATTTAATAGTAAACGTGGCATCTTGACTTAACTCCGTAGTGACTCTTTCTAAACGATGTTTTTTTAAATGTAAACTGCGATTTTGATGTTTATTTTTGTTTAGTAAATACCCTTAACATGTAATACTTAATCAATTTAGGTTTTACATTAAAGTTTATTAAAACATCGAAATCACACGCGATTATTCGTAATCTATATAATCTGTAGATACCATCCTTTTAATACTCCCAGCATCGTTCTCTTTAACGTATAGTAGGGTATAGGGTCTATTAGACACGCAATCACTGATTGTTTCTGCCCTGCCAATCTATCACAACCAGTTTCATTAAGCGATAAATGAGTTCGATTCAATTACCTATACAACTTCTTTAATTCAACGTGCATATACACATTTCACTGTATGTTTTGTATCGAGAATTTTGGGTTATGTTATTTATTACAATTCCAGTAACCATACAAAGTTATCGTTTCCTATTAATTTTAACTAGCTCAAAATTAGTTTTCATTTGATGTTAGTAAACATCTGAATTTATTTAGTATTTTACTTTGAAACGTATATTATTTGTATATTACTTGTTTAAATAATATTGAAATTGGTAGTTATAAAGTTGTAATTGATAAAAAGTTTTTTGGGATATTTCTGATTAATGCTGTCACTTGTAGTTATGAGGGTTTTGGGACGGATTTTTCAACTCTGCAAGTAAGTAAGTGTATGATTTGCTTGTCTAAATAAATTGATACATCATAATTTTTAACCGCTAAATTTATCAGTTAGTCTACGTTATTTTTTTAACAATATGTTTACGTTATATGTTAATGTCTAAGGATTTCTCCTAACAAGGCGCACATGGTTATTTAACAAGCTTTGTTTATTTTAGTCAAATATTGAGGTTTGTTTATCTTTTGAACGGATATGTTCTATGACGAAATAATAGTGACGTTCATTATTATGTTTACAATAAATAAATTAGTAAATATATGTTTTAATTACTTTTTATATAAAATGTTGTCTTAATGACGCTTTACACTCTGCTTAAGACATACATACGTAAAATGTGAATTTGTGTTTGCTACATATTTTTTAGTATTTAGTTTAATTATAAACAATAAATAAATAAAATTAATCACAGATCATTGCTCACAAAATACTTTTGTCGTTAGCTGTATTTTTATTTACGATGACAGTACCTTTTTTTTTAATGTGTATGAGCATCAGAATGCAGAACATTATCATTAGAATTTCTTTTTACGGGAATTGGTAATTTTTTCTGTCGTTCATTCTCTCTTTTTGGAGAGAATAAAGACAAAACGACGACGCTTAGACTAGGCTAGTAGATAGATATTTTGTTTTACATTTTCTTTAGAATTTCTTCTTCTTCTTCTTTGGCCATGTTCGCTCCCTATGTGGAGCATATGGCCGCCACGCGGCACCTCCATGTTTCCCTGTCTCCCGCCAATAGCTTTGCTTCCTCCCATGACATGCCAGCATCCCTCAGTTCCGCCGAGTACATCCTATGGATAGTACCCGACGGACGTCCAGGACGCCGGAATCCCACCGGTCGAAAGAAGAGGCAGGCAGGATTGAGGCTTTCCGGAGGCATCCGCAGCACGTGACCCAGCCAGTTCCAACGTTTCTCCATAACCACTGACGTGACGGGACGCTGTCTTGTACGCTCCCTTATCTCTGAATTCCTCACAAAATCAAACCACCTCACCCCCATTATCCGACGCAAGCATCTGTTCTCGAAGCTCAGTATACGGTTTTTCTGAGTCTTCGTCATGTGCCATGATTCGCAACCGTAAAGCATTACCGGCAGAATGCAAGCGTTGAACAAGTGGCATTTGGTTTTAATCGAGTACAGCTGTGTGTCCCAGACAGTCCGCATTGAGTTGAATGTGGCTCCAGCCATTCCTAAACGAATGGCGAGCTCGTTTTTTGTACTACCGTCTTCGGGGATATGTACGCCGAGGTATCTGAAGCTGTCAACCCTCTCGATCATCTGTCCCGCGCTGGTAAGGGTCCTATCAGAGTCATGACAGGTTTGGTTACACATCACATTGGTCTTACTAGTATTAATTTTTAGACCAATGCGACCTGAGTTAGTTCCTAACCCATCAATAGTCTCCTGGATGCCCTCAATGGATTTATCGAATATTACAGCATCATCGGCATATTCAAGGTCACACAGCTTCAGACCGGGACCAACAGCTACACCTCGATCAGGCGGAATTGACCTGCGAAGTATGAAGTCAAGGATAATAATAAACAGGAACGGTGCAAGAACGCACCCCTGTCTCACTCCGGTAGTGACCCCGAACCATTCGGTATTTGAGTCACCGATTCTCACACAACATGCACTATTCTCATGTAAGGATTTGATAATGGCCACAATCTTTGGCGGAATCCCGTAGGCATCCAGTATCCTCCACAAAGAGGGTCTGTGCGGACTATCAAATGCCTTCTCATAGTCGACGAAACAACAAGCAAGAGCACTGTTAAATTCATTGCTCTGCTGGAGGAGACATCGAAGATTGTGTATTTGGTCCGCACACGACCTTCCAGGGAGGAAGCCCGCTTGATTTTTCCTAAGTATTTTCATAATGGGACCTCTTATTCTCGCCAAGAGAATGTGTGCCATTACCTTCCCAGGAATACTGAGAAGAGTTATGCCTCGGTAATTGTTACAGCTGAGGGGATCACCTTTTTTGTGGAGTGCTAACACCTCACCGTCCACCCAGTCCCTAGGACAACGCTCACCGTCCCACACCCTGGCCATCAGGTGATAGAGAGGATGTAGGACGGCGTTAAGACCACATTTCAGAAATTCCGAATGTATTCCGTCTCCACCCGGTGCTTTGCCGTTTTTAAGCCTCTTCACTGCCAAGATGATTTCGGCATGTGTGGGCGTACGGTCTGAAATACCGGACACTCGGGGGAGGTCCATAGATGTAGCCTCTTCGGTTACGTCAAAAGGGTCCTGGGGGGGCGGTCGGTTCAGCACCTCGCAGAAATGATCCTTCCAAATCTTTTTAACGCTTTCTGCGTTTGACTCTATTGCTCCATCAGGGCCGCGAATTGGCCCGGGAGTCGGTGGTCGCTTTCCGCAGACCTCGCGCGTGATTTTAAATAACTTCTTGGTATCATTTCTGCGGGCCGCCACCTCAGCTGTCTCAATTTGCCGATCCAAGAATCGGCGCTTGTCAAGTCGCGCAGACTTCTTGACAACTTTGTCCTGATTACGATAATCAGCGCGACGTTCTTCAAATTTTTCAGGGTCAGCTTCACTGTCCTTCAGTGCTTTTAGCCTGGCCCGCTCTTCAATTCTCCTCCACGTATTTTTGGACATCCATTTTGGTTGCCCCTCCCTCCGGAATCCGAGAACATCTTCGGCCGATGATGCAATAGCACGTTTGATACAGCACCAGTCCGCCTCAATGCGATCGGACCCGGATATAGGTCGCACGGAGACACGATCTATTTCCTTCCTTACAGCAATCTCGAATTTTAGTCTAGTATTAACGTTTTCTAGCTTCTCGATGTCGATCTTTTTCCGCGCTGGATTTTGAGCTATGCGACTTAGTTTCAGGCGGATTTTGCCGACAAGTAGTTCGTGGTCGCTATAAATGTCGGCACCTCGATATGTGCGAACATCGAGAAGTTCAAATCTATGTTTCGTGCTGTAAAGAAGATGGTCAATCTGCGTCTTCGTGCGACCATCAGGAGAGGCCCATGTGTATTTATGGATGTCTTTATGCGGGAAGATAGTTCCGCCAATGGTGAGCTCATTCATGATAGCGAATTCAATCAGTCTCCCACCATTGTCGTTTGCGGTGCCCAGACCATGCCGTCCCATCACTGAGGGCCCGAGAGCCGGATCAGCCCCTACTCGCGAATTATAATCCCCCATTACTATCACGCGATCCCTACGGGGGATTGCTGCAACTGCCGCGTGAAGGGAGTCGTAGAAGGCGTCCTTTGCTTGCTCGTTGGCGTCCTCAGTGGGGGCATAGCACTGAAAGACAGTCACAGAGCTGTCACTAGTCCTGAAGGTGGCACGTATCAATCTCTCAGAGATCGGTTCCCATTTCACAAGGCAACGGGCCGCTCTCCCAGACATCAGTATTGCCACCCCCTGGCGATGATATTGACTCTGGCCAGAAAATATCAACGTGCACCCCTCCAACAGCTTCTTTCCTGCGCCTTTCCAGCGTATCTCGCTCAGTCCTAATATGTCAAGGCCATACTTTCGCAAGATACGGGTAGCATGCAGGTCCTTTCCAGAAGTGCGCATGGTACGGACGTTGTACGCACCAATGCGCATAATGTACTTGTTGGAGAGGATTTTTTCTTCTCGGTCCATGGTTGTGCTGGGTTGTCTACTTTGGCTTCCGGGTGTCCGAGGCGCTTGTGGCGGTGTTCTAATCAGTGTTGGGTTTAAGGATGCAGGGTGATTAACCCTGCGCTCCCGAGGCCTGGGTCACAAGGGCTCTAGGGGTCGGCTCAACCCTGGTTTTTCTGTCGGGGATTTCCTTCCCTTAGCCAGTAGCCCAGTTTTGAGGCGCCGGACGTTCGCCTTGCGACCCCTGTTGTTAGCTACAACATTGTTGCATTGCCCGATGGACGCCACGGGGAGGCCAGCAGATGGGACTTGCTGGTGTGCGGCATTTCCCACCATTTTAGTGTAGGCACGTCAACTGGCATTGACATGCCCACGTGGGACCCCCAGCCATTGACCACCAGAATTAGAATTTACCCTGCCTCAAATAAGAAAACAATTTTGATCAGTACTATTAGTTTTTGTATCTTACTCATTTTCTGCGTCCAGTAGAAGGGAAAAAACCCTACATTTATTTTTTTATTCTGTAAGTAAGAATCAGTTTATCCGTAAATAACCTTATGATAGGTTTTTTAAGCTTCTCGAAGAGGCAAAAACGTGTCACGATTCGTTGCACAACTTGTGGCAAAACATTGTTTTTCGAAATTTGATTGATATTCAATTTGCACATCCTTTGTTTTTTTGTAGATAGTAAATACAAAAAGATGAGGTTTTTGACAGCTATAGGTTCGTGGTTAGTTATGTCCTTTTTTGTGATCATATGATTGGAAGTACAATGTTAACTTTGAATCGTTCAAACTATGTACATTCTCACAAATTTTGTCACTAACGACCCGGGTTTCGCCTTTCGGCATCTTCAGGCATTCAAGTGCACGGATGAACTTGAGTCAGTTCAAGTTCATCCGTGCACTTGAATGCCTGAAGATGCCGAAAGGCGAAACCCGGGTCGTTAGTGACAAAATTTGTGAGAATGTACATAGTTTGAACGATTCAAATTTAATATTGAAATTCCACCAAGCACCTTCAGTCGAATTCTTAAATTATACAATGTTAACATTCCCATAATATATGGCTTTAAATAACATCCCATAAATTGATTTAAAAAAGTCAATCTATGAAAGTGGTAGTACTCCAATACGCTTAATCGTTATAATGTTATGTCGAAATAGGTATACGTTAGTTCTTTTCGATAATCTCCGTTTCTGGTTGAAATCGTTGATCAGCTGTGAGTTATTTCAATAATGTCGTAATATTTTACTTAAAAATCGCCCATTTACGTATTGAATGAATTATTTCCGCTTCATTATATGTGTCTGAATTGACTAGAAAAAACAGTAAAGAATCAGCGGGGGAATAAATTCTTGTGAATTTATACAGCGATATTATATGTGTGGGTGTAGCGTTTGTAGTAAATTTCAAAAATTCTCTTCATATCATTATATATTAATGTAAATTTTCAAACAAAGAATCTACGCCATTCATTGGCAGTTAAATTATAAATTTGTTCGTTTGTATCTCGTCTCAAATTACCGAATTTAAATATTTGTTAATATTTTTATAGCCAAAAATTCCATGAATAAAATATTTTTATAATATGTAATGTAATTGTAAATGGTGAATGTATATATTTTCTTTTGATTTGAATTTTAAACATGTTTGAGTTGAGTCTGTTTTTTCTCAAAAGAACCGTGCGTTAATTTTTAAACAAAATTCGTATTTATTAAGAAATATATTTTTAATTTTACTTAAAAATTGATTTACTACAATGTTTGGCGAAATGTTGTAAAAGTGTTTGAAAAATTTTTTACGTTTACTTGAAATAAAAACAACATGATTAAATTTATTACAATAATTTCACTCGGCTTTTTATTTACTTGCATTTAAAAATCACCACCTCAATATTTACTAGATAACGCAGAGTTGATCGTTGTTGAGAAAATGAAATTCAAACTTTATTTTATTAACTGCTATCTAAGCTTTGATCATTGATTAAAATAAAAATGAAAAACGATATTTTCTATAATTGATAACGATTGAAAATTTTTAAGTGAATTTTTGTCCAAGTAAATGTGATTTCATATTTAATTTTCAGTTGGCGAATTTTTAAGCGATTATTTATTATTACGTATGATTATTATCACAGATTTTAAATAATACATCATTTTCTCCAGCATTTTCAACTTACATCAATGAAAAATCTAAAAGAGGTGTTAAAAAATATATATAAAAAAAAATATTATGATAAGCAAAAAAGCTGCTTGTGAAAAATGTTTTTCTGAACAGAAAAAACAGAATCGTTTACAATTTGTTTCAAAACTAAGCGAAACCAGTACTGAAAAGTTAGATTAATAGTAAACTTTATGCATGAGTCTTTATTGAAATATTCCACGTACAAAATAATATTGCCGTAAGTGTTGGAAGATGTTTGTAAAACCCATCGAATTACCGTCGTAATTCCATTACGGTAACACGTTAGGTTTCTAATAATATACAACAGTGTTTCTAAAATGATGGCTCGTATACCGGTGCCGGTTTCGTGAAATTTTCTGCCCGTGTACAAACATATTTTGTGGGTTTTATGGACAGCATAAATAATTTAAATCCTTCCGCTTATCACGGAATACAAACTTTCGCTTCTACAAAATCCTCGTAAGACCAGCCCTATCGTTTGGGTCAGAGACCTGGACGCTTAGTTCTAAGGACTCTGAGAAGCTTTGCGAAAGGTCTTGCGAAAGATTTTCGATGCTGTTTGCGAGGATGCCAACTGGCGATGTCGGCACAACCATAAGGTTTATAAACTTCTACGGTATGCCAGATAGATTTGTTAAACCCCAACACCTCCGTTAGGAAGGCATATGTCTAGCATGGAATGTAAACCAACTAAATGTCTCACATTCACTACCACTGAGAAAAGACGAAACGTTGGAAGTCCGTGACTTTGCTGGATAGATGGGTGTCACTGGACCTGCGAGTGCTGGAGATCAGCGACTGGTGTAGGAAGGTGGGAGATCGAGTGAAGAGGGCGAGGTTTATTGAAGCGGCCACTGTTCACCCAAGACTGTAGCACCAACAAAAAGAAGGAAAAGTACACACATATTTTTAAAACGACTGCTATGTATATAATACCGGTCATAAAATGTAAACATGTTGGGAAACACTGATAAACAACCCTCCATGATGTGCAAATTCGAAAGAGCGCTGCGCAATTGTGTTTCTGAGTTCTCTTTTCACCATGATTTGATTAAATCACTCCCATATATCTTTAGCACATTTTTTCGTAAATCATTTTCCAACACGTACATACATATTAATTGTATTACATCATGTAATCTCTTGTATAACATACTCGTGTTATTTATTGCGTTGATTCGCTTTTTTGTATGTCTCATTAATGGTTTGTTTTAAGGCCAACCGCAGTGATAATATTTGTAATGGTTGATTAGTTCTCTGTTTGACAATTATTTTCTGTTTTCATTTTTATTTCGTATATTTATTTAACCTTTAACATTCAAATAAAATTAATTAGAAATAAGCTAAAAATATCAAGCCATACCGTTCATTTTGAAAGAATTATACATTCTCCAAGCTTCTTGTATGACTAAATTCTTTGATATTTGTAAATCATCATTAGTGAATGGCAATTAAATAAAAATAAACGAATTCTCCCAACTTCCAATCTTTAATGAATTTATTTATTAAATATTTCTTTTCGATGTCACCCGTTTCTCGTTTTTTTAGTCACAGCAAATATTGCTAAAAATTTACCTAGCGATAATTTAACGATTTTATTACAGAACAATTAGCAATTTTAACACCAGGTGTGTTTGTGAACAGACAGACACGCAAGTATATCTATAATATTCTATTGTAATGGTTGTCATTCATTTGGTTAAGATATGACAATCTTACGTCTACACTGTAAGTTTAAACTTAATAAAAATGTTACGATGTATCAATAAAACGTATTTTAATATGTAAAATTAAAATTGACATTAAAAATGAACTTCCACAAAACTACAGCCGAATCCATCGAAGATATTAATATTCTATTAGTTTACGGTTTTGAAATATCGTCAAGATATACGAATTATTTAAGACAAATTTATTTTTAGATGTCTTTTACAAATGAGTAGAATTCATTATTTATTATTCAATTTCAGGAGCTAACTTACGAATGTAGTGGTTGTGATTTCAATGGCTTCTGATATAAGCCTTTCCTTTGCACATGTATTTTCAGAGAAAATGGCTTTGACTGCCCCGAGTTCTGCGAACAGAATGTCGATTAGTATGCATACGATATTTACTTGCAACACTAACGAAGAAAATAAATACAAATTATATACAAAAGCTATGCAGTCAAAATTATGTGTAAAATAAACAACACCAGTTTGTCGTGACTAGGGAATCCAATCCCGAGCCAAAATGTTGATCCCGGGATTTAGGGATTAGAATTTTTCGATCCCGGGATCCCGGGACTGGTCCCGGGATCAGTACATTTTTTAAGAAATAAAAATTGATAGTATTGATGAAAAAAAATATTCTATATTAAAAAACCAGCTGTAAGCTGCCGATACGTTACCAAAAAGCTCTTTTAATCTCAGTTATTCGCAATGTAGAGGTGAATGAGTGGATTTTTTAATAACTCGTAAAAAAATATGCGAAATAATTATTAAACTCACTTAATATGAATACATTATGTAAAAATACAAAATATAACTAAAAAATGATTAATTTCGATAGCTGAAAAAAGCAATTACCTACTTCAGACTGCAAGAATGAATATTTCTAAAATTTTCGTCTATATACATACATTATTAATAATTTTATTGGAGTACTTAAATAGAAGTAATTTAAATATTCCCAGAGTACCAGAGCATCGATTGTTTCGCCATTTAGTCAAAGGTTTCGGTTTACAGTACAAACACTGGCATTGATATCTGGTAACATTCAGTGATGTAGAGAACAAAGCGAAACATAAATTTAAACAATATTGAAATGTGAAGCTTAATAATAACAAACAATAAATATTGTCGAAAAATGCATTCGAATACAGTACACGTGCGGATAATACATTGAAGAAATGTAATATGATTAGCATCAAGTTACCTTGTCGGCTGCGACTCTCTCATATCGCAAAGATAAAGTCTTAATAATCTTAAATTGGGCATCGTTTATTGCATATGCTTGAACTGCCGACTTGAAAACCAACACGTTTCTGTCTTAAAACACAATCCCGAAAGATTCGGGATTATTTCTTCTAATCCCGGGATTGAAATGTATCGAAAACTGTAAGGAATCCCGGGATTGGATTCCCTAGTCATGACGTATAGTCGAGATATCGTTGAAAAATAAAATTACATATATTGCGCCCATTTCTACTTCTAAGCTTAATGAGCCACACTATTTGTAGGAAAGTTCTGTGTACAACGTAAAGAGAGATTCATTAATATTGTTCTTTTTTGTAATTAATTTTCACTAAATTATTCGTCAGCATCATACGGACAGTGATGTATACCATCCTTCTGAATATGCATGGATTGTTAAATTTACACTTTTCCTAGTCTAATTGTAATATAGGGATATAAATACTTTTTAATCATTGTTCGTACTTGAGGTGTAAGCTTAAAGGGCACGACGCTCCAAAGTTTCAATTGTTTTTTTTACCTAATCATTTTCTTATAATGTGTTTGAAAAATATTTCATAATATTATTAACATATAATTATACACATACATAGTCTAGCATGTCAATTGAAGTTAATAGAACAATATTAAAAATATAATTTCTTAACATTATTAATAGTCAGTTTTCAATTCGGGTGAATTCACTTTTGCCCTTTATAACAATATCGTCAAAATAGCAATGCAATTTTTTCCTCCATTGTGAGAGAAAAATACAGGAAATTGTTTTTAATTTCTCATTTCGTCTCGATAAACAATTCGTTATTTCGTAGCATTTCGACTCGGCAGTGAATTTTTTTCAATTATTTTCCGCTGCCTGGCAGCCGGCTTTTGAATTCCTCCTTTTTTTAATTATAGGATGAATAATGAGTTAAAGTGAAATTTAATATGATTGATCCGACTCTCCGGGGAATTACTGTTGGTCTAAGTACTTTCAGCTGTTATTATTGCATGTTGTTTTTTTTTCACCATTGTAATCAAAACAACGACTTCATTTAGATTTAAGTGGCTTTATAAATTTTCGTTATCAGTCCTTAAATCAGAATGCTCGTACACAAGCGAGTTTTTTTCTCAATTGAATTTTTTTATCTCACAGCACCTGGAATAAAATATTACAACCATATATTTATGCAAGATTTTCTTTTCACTTTTGAAGGTGCCGAAGATAAGAAGCTTCATATTCCCCTGTGTAGTAATGTATTACTGGTTCTTCATAATAATATAAAAAGTCGATTATACTGTCTTCATAAAATCCCTCTGTCAAATCGCTTCCTCATTCTTAATAAAACCTTTTCCTCACATCACTCATTTAGAGTTATATCGAATACATAGAACGTATTTAAATTAATAACTATTCCTGTATTATAATACGTTTCCATTTGCTTAGTTTCAATGATATTTCTAATCGATACATATACTTCCTGCAATGACCATACTCATTTGGCCCTCATTGAGAGCGTGTACAAAGTTAGCCTTTCTTAGTATTGTATTTGTGTTGATTCATACCGTCATAAACGTCATTATGTCCACTCTATGTGAAACTAAGAATAATGTGGTTTTATCATATGTATCTTGGAATATAAGTTACTGCAATATGTGGTAAGATTATAGATTCTTTTCCATTATATGAGAAAATATAGTAAAACTTTGTCAACGAATATTTTTTTCCCTGTATCTATTCTGTGGAAATTATTAATTCAAATATGACGTCAATAGATTTATTCAAAATATATTTCATCACAATCATCACATCACATATGATGTTTTAAAATTCTCCTATATTAAAAAATAAAACAATGTTTGTACCTACTAATTTCACATTAATAATTATAGATCAGGACCAGTTTCGACTGTCGCAGGCATTATAAACTAATGAAATATTAAAAGATACAGGGTTATTTATATTGATTGATTGAATTGGCATTTACTTGGTAGAACTCCATTCTTATACAAATATTAATGAATTTATGGGCGAAACCTTCATGATCAATATTTTATTATATAATGTGTAATTAGTACGGAAAGTGCTTTATTTTTTGAAATAACGAGAATCTTTTTCACCAGCACTGAAATATTTTGTATCTATTGAGTGAAATAAAAAAAAAATGTTCAACATCAAAATATACTAGTATGTCATTTTCAGTAATTGAGTTAGTATGAATCATGTCGAAATTGGTATTTTTAAATTATCTTAATTTTTATTGCTACAATTACATTAACATAACATAGAGATTACAGAATCGCTTTTATGAGCGTCTACCACTTGAGTTCATATTCGCAAGAGTTCGGGCACCGAGCCAAGTAAAACTTGCTGGTAAGCACCACGTCGTACTATTATAGTTATTGACTACAAGAAACAGTGTTATCAGATTTCAGAAACTGACAAACTTTCATAATAACCCCACTTCACAGAAATGAGTGTAACACTAGGACTACCTAGTAGTATGTTCCAGTGTCGGATAAATTTTAACTCAATGATTGATTTATCGAGATTAAAATTGAACGAACGAATGTTTGTCGCAGTATTTATTTATCTCAGCATCAATTTTTTTTTAAGTGCTTACTGCTAATAAAAAAATTCACTTCGCGGTGCATGATAGAAATGAGTCATTCTCGAATCTTGAATATAAACTAAAACTTAAAAAAACATAATTTTGAGTTCATCCTTGTACTTGAAAATCTGAAGTTGCCGATATGTCTAACACAAGACGTTGTCTAGACTCTAGACCTACATTTTTGAGCCCGTGGCCCTTTTTGAGTGTCATATTTTTCCGTTGCCCCCATTTCCGTACTATTTTTTTGTATATATATTTAACACTTCCGACATTGTAATAAAAAGCAGCTGATAATGCTCGTGATTAACGAAAACCACCACATAACGAGTGTCCTGCTTTGCTTCCGGCTATATGAAAGGCTATAACTTACTACCGGTCCTTATGTTTCATAAAAATGTGGAATTCCTAAAAAAATGTAATACTAACCAGGGTGTGGAGTCATTAAAAATTAAAACGATTCCGGCTCCGACTCAGACCTTAGCTTAAATCACGACTTTTATTATTTTTTTAGGCCTAGTAGCATGCAGTGGCAACCACTTTTAACCGTAGCGATTTGAATACACATTTCTTTCTGCTGTGTGATTTTGAATTATCGTTTGTATCAATCAATACTTCGACCCCGCCAAAAGATCTTAAGCGGCACAATTAAGTAAATTTCTTTTTAAACCAATAATTAATAATTGTTCAATATAGCCTAGGGCAGGGGTGGGGAACCTTTTTTCTCTAACTTTTGTTTTGACTTATCGTTTGTTATCTAGATTCTAGAGAACTGAAAGTAGTCAGTATATTATCAAGATAAGCATTGACCATATATTACTATTTACTATACTCATTTAAGGAAAATCCTTTATCGAACATAGTACGAGAGTAATTTTAAAAAACCTTCTGCTGTAAAATTTATAAATTGTCGGTTACGATTTTCTGCATATTATGAGTTATTCCAACGTTTGGTGCCGATCATGAAAAAAGTGAATTGTCTCTTCGAATTCAAAGCAGAGTTGGTTCGCAGAAAAAAGGTTTTGCGTGCATTTTGTGCTCGCCTCTCACAAAGTATGCCACTCTACCTTTTCGGTGGAGAAGCAGCGGGACAATACTCAAAACTGCACGATTGAGCGGGCAATTCCACACTAGATTGCAAAAGTTTTTGACTCCGTTTCAAAAGTTCAACCTTTTTACCGCAATGAGAGTTTGCGTTTCCATTGCAGCCGAAAATACTATAACAAACAAACCAAACAGTACCGAAACCTCATATAAGTTTGTTAACTAGTGTCCATAGTAAAATTATCAATATTCTTTATTAAGATTGCGATTGGACTCGTAAAAAATGAATCCCGGGACATTTTCCAAAAAAGTCCCGGTACTTAAGACAGCAAAAAACCTGACAAGTCCCGGGACGTCTCGACACAGAATCCCTACTAGGTATATATGGAAACCTTAGTTCCAGAGTACGTCTGCTAATTAAGGCAGTGTCGAGTTGAGTATGAAAAGTATTTCAGAATATATAGTGCACTCTGGTACTTAGGGTGTCGATATATATTTTTAATGGATTCAACGGTTACAGGGATACTTAATTAATATAAAATTAATTTTGATATCTTTGTTATTCTACTTGTTTGGTAGGTACATGTATCTTTAGGTTCCAAATAATCGAATTAAAAAAACTTTTTGAGGTAATGAAAGGCAATAGATAAAAAAAATAAAACTTTTAAAACTCATTTAAATAATATGATTACGTCCAGTTTCGCTTATCATGAGCATTTGAACCGATCAGTTGAAAGACTTAATTTTTTGAATTAAAAAAAATGAATTCCAGCCTTTCGTGTTTTGACGACCTTTACGAATTTACAGAGAACAAAACTGCTTGTTTTTATTACATTTCAATCATCCGGAACTCGTACAGTTTCAAGGTTTTCGCCTTTCAGCATCTTCATGTAGTCGTGCACTCATATTCTTTTAAAAAAATGCTGTCAAGTAACTTTCATTGTTTTTAATGAATTTACTATTATATTATGTGTACCGTCCGTAAATTTACTGTATATAAATAAGTCGCGAATAAAAAAAAATATTTAAAAATAACAGCAACCTATGAATGATAATACTAACTTTTGATGAAGTGTTTTAAATAAAGCTGTTTTAACGTGATTTTATGAATATTTTTGCTCTCATGGTGTATTTCTAATTGGCTCCGTTCAGATACTAACATATCGCTATGTTAAAAAACAATACATAAATTTGTATTTGTAAATCGACATAATTACGCTTTGCGAATGAATGATTAAGTTGATTTTAAACCTTTTAAGAAAATACAACACACAAAATAAATTGCAAATCCATAGATTGACAATCGATGAAAATTCAACCGGAAATTTTCTATTGAAACAGGGTTATTTTGGATAAGTTTTTGCACGGGTGTGTGATTCTAATGGCGCCCATATAATTAACAAGATCGTTATAGTTTTCCGTTCGAATCAGATAATCCAAAAGTTTATTTAGTGTGATTATCACATCGCTTCGAAAGATATAATTTGGTTATCTGCGGGCTTGGCGCTATGTATTTCATGTGGCAATTGTCGGCGACGTGTACAAATGCCAACAATATTTACCCTTGTGTATGAAAATTTCCCGTTCAATAACTGCGAGAGTGTAAGCTATATCCATTTGGGCAAAGCTTCAAGGTTTTCTCGAAGTTAGTACTTAAATATTGCATAATATCTAAATAAACAGAAGCTTTTTAATCATTCAAGTTTATTTGGATGGTGTATATAATTATATGCCTTAAACAACATTTTTTTCAAATTGTTTATTTAAAATTTTAGCCGACATAAATTATTAATGAAAATAAAGAGTTAGAATTAGTATTCTACTGGGATAGGGGATTCGAGATATGATATCAATGACAATATATATTTTATGGTACAAATTAATTTCACAAAGTTACCGCCGAATCCAGCTAAAAATATTATGACTTGTGTTTGGACGGAAAAACACTATCTAAACTGAATTTAATAGCGAATTGTCATTCGTTTACTGTTCAAAAATCAAAACAACCTTTATTGTAAAAGTTTATAATGATATAATTTTTTCCTTCATATTCAATTAAAATCCATTATATATATTTTCTTATCAAAATATCTTTAATATTAGTATCAAATGTATTGAAAATTGACAGGAGGCACAGCTTTACAAAAATATTAAAATAGCTTTTATTATCGAAGAAAACCTTTTGTTTATACATATTTTTTTCAAGCACTTAAACCTTGTATAGATAACAAATCTTTATCATTTTCCTATAGACTTTTTATGTTAAATATAATGTATAAGTCATATTCGACAAATCAACCCTAGTATGTTTGTTAGATATTTGAAAACATTTGTCGACTTCAAATACTCGATTCGGCGAAAAGCTCTCGCTGAATGTTCAAAGTAGATAAAAGCTCATATATTATTTTTTTATTTTTATCTTATGTTAGTGCAAGATTTACATTTCTGCGGTGTGCAAGCGAACGTGGATATGTTTATCCATGACATAAACCCCAACTGAAAATACAGAATAAGATAGAAAATATAGCGTTTCATAAATGTGACCGGTTTTGCCATCAAAATGAGAAATTGTTTTAGTTTTGCCAAAACCGAGCGGTGCCAATAATTTACACGAATACACCCTTTAATTATTAAATGTTTACAAAAACTTTATATTCAGATTCGTCACTGGTAAATTTATTATTACATTCTTCGTAAAATAAGTAACGATAAAAGAGAGAGTGATTCTCTGAAACATCTCAAAGATTGATGAAAATACAAAAAATTTAGCATCCTTCAACACAATTATTTATCTTTTATAATTTTGCTGAATGTAGTTAATCTATATTGTGGATCGATTACTGCAAATAACTGTTTGTGGGATTATAATGATATAGCCAATTTGTCTACTAATTTAATCCACGGAGATTATTAATCCGTAAGCTGTGACAAAATAAACATTTAGGCTTCACGCCATCATCAGAAATAAATCTGAGAATATCGTTATGTCACAATAACCAAATTATTTACTTATGTATTTTTTATATTAAATACTACCAATTTTTTTCCTTATCACAATGAAGTTATACTTACTTCAAGTAAACGTCCATTCAACCAATAAACATAACAAAAATGTGAACAAGTCGCGACGCTAGAATGATTAATATTTATGTAATATAGAATAGTTTTTAGAATAATTCTTACAGTTGGTTAACTAATCAAATAGATTTCATAGTCATATTATTCTCAGCGTCTTAGATAAGTATTTACTTAGTATACTTCAATAATAACTGTGTAACTGATCCCATACTTAAAATAATATTTGGATACGGTAACGGTTAAGTTAACTTGTAGAAGGACCAGGTTAATAATATTGTAAAACAATAACGCATATCTTTCATGCGTGTTGAAAATATTATGTGAATAGTGGTTATAATTTCTAATTATTGATTTTATATTTGTTCTATTCTGATATTATAGTTTGATATTTTTACTTTATAATAAATCATTGTTTTAAAGTAAGTTTTTATAATTATTATTTTAACCTTCTGAAACTGTGTGGAGTTATTTGAAATTATACCACTGTTTTATAATTAATACATGTGATATCGGTCCTAACCTCACCTTTTTGGGATAGAATTTTTGTTTACAATGTCGCAAACTAAACTGTTCCCCGGAAGGAAGTAAATAAACCAATGAAAAAGTGACGCGGGATTTAAGCTTAGTGTATGTGCCGAAGACGGCGCCGGAGACGTCCTTTTGCCAAGTTATCAAGGCAATATGAGCTTTTGAAAAAGTTCCGCGTTCGGTGACTTTGACGGATAATAAATGTCAAAGTAGTCAATAGATGATATATCGTCAGAAAGCAAATACATATTTTGTATTCAGGAAAGTGACTCGCAAACGCCTACTCGATTGTGATTGTTTGTGATGCTATGGTTTTCTTTGAATTTGTTCATTTTTATTCATACGAACTAGAAAAACATGACGGGAATAAATTTACTCAACAATTCTGTGATAGTTGTCGATTATGACTGTCGTATTTTCAAAGAAATATCAATACACTTTTGCTATTCTACAATATTTCTTCTAAATCATTACAATATTTATTTTACATTTGATACATTTTATGCTTATATTTTATATTTCAAAGCGTAATTGAGTAATTTTATACGTATTCATTATTTTTCAATACTTATCGCTCTACAAAAACAACAGCCGAGTCATTTTTTAAATGGAAATATTATTCCAAAAGAGAAATTTACGACTTTTATCTTTTTGGTCCATAAAAATCATTTAGTGGGTATTATTATACATATATATTACTAACATAGGTATTACTAGATTTTGCGATTTTAAATATCTTTCTTCGCTGTAGAAGGCGACGGCGCTAGTCAAAAGAATTCTTGGGATAGTTGTAGACTTCGTCGAAGAAGCAATATGCAGAGCATTTTCGACTCAGTGTCGTGTATTCGACAGAATGCAATGCACTTTATCTGATGGCCATGATCTGAAACCTTCGTTGTCAGACCTTTCGAATATATAGCCAAATGAAAAAAAATCAACATTATAATTGAATTCAAATATTTATTAGAAGGATCACTTTTTAACGCATTTTTTTAGATTTAGATGAAAGAATATTTTTAACAGTACCTATATCAAATTTTACTTTGGCAAACCGCCCTACGAATGAATCTTAACAATACATTTGAGTTTTGATGAATTCGCCAAAAACTTTAGAAGCACAATTTTCCGTCACTTATCAATTACCATTAATATTTTTCGAATGTGAGGAGTAGCACTTTCTTAAGGTGTGAATATAATTACACCACGAAAAATACTGATCGCCGATTGGTTCTTTGTAACCATATCATATTCACTTAAAACTCCAAGCTTTTAGACACCGATAGTCATGGAAAATTTAAATTAACTTTGATTATTCCACGTATTGTGTTACTAACTGTGACACGTGTTTTGCCTCTTTCAGAGGCATCTTCATGGCGATAGTAAGTCTGAAGATGCATCTGAAAGAGGCGAAACACGTGTCACAGTTAGTAACACAATACGTGGAATAATCAAAGTTAATTTAAATTTTCTATTAAAATGAACTTCCACAAAGTTACCGCCGAAACCATCGAAAGTACCGATAGTCATATTTGGCTGAGTTAATTCTGTAGTTTCTATTTTGTTTTATATATGTAGTGATTACATTTAGATTTCTCTGGCATGCTCATCGCAAAAATATCAAATTTGATGTATACCAAATTTCTCAATTGTCAAAAAGGCGAATTAAAATATTAATGAAGGCGAATGGAGATAATCTCTTAAGCTATAAGATCGCTATTCGATGTCTAGAAAATTGATCTAAGAGGACTTTAAAAGTAAAATATAATGAAAGAATTTGCATTTAAAAAGGATTATTTTGGAAAACAATTGTGTAACGTAATTTTGTTATGAATTGCATTCAGTCAAGCATAATTTTATATCAAGACAAGTGTCAGTTTTAAGGCAATTTTTCAAATGTGTTATTTTGAGGTGCCGTCACGTAAAAATTTGGTGGTTTTCTGGCATACGGCATAAACGTTTGTTAAATTGCGGTCTACTGCGTCGAAAAGAGAAGTAAATGCACCATAAAAATTCAGATTTTTTCGCGCCGAATTCACATTTAACATTGTCACATCCGCACGCGGTAACAGTTTTCGTATTCGCCCTTTAACAGCCCCCCCTTGAATATTTTCTTATTCGCAAAGCCCGCGGCCATTTATCTCGAGCCGGAGCTTTTGAGTGTCGACGTTTTCGCTGGGAGAGTCGTCGCGACACTCTGCTATCAATTTAGGAGGTTTTCCAGTGCCAATATCTTATCAACCATAAAAGAAATCAGTTTCAATATTACCTATTACTCATGTCACTAAAATGGTTTTAGTGCAATATCTCTTTCCTCTTTTATTTTATAGAAATTTTTACCATATTGAGCCTTGTGTGAATATTTTTGATTTTTTTTTTCAATTATCAAATTCACGACATATTCATGGCCACTTTTGTGTTTTCAATCGATTTCTTTGTGCTCAAAGAATTGAAGCATTTCATAATAGTTTTATGTGCGTTATCCAATAATGATTTTTTACATTTTACCAGTTACCACCTTATTCGAACTGCATTCGTAAATCTGCTTTCGCTTCGAATCAATTACTTTTATATGCCATAAAATAAAATAATTTTACAATGACATCATTTTTACACATTTCTTAAAAAATGTAAAATCATCTTCCTTTCATTTCACCCACAGTTGACACCTTGATTTAAAATTTTACAAAGCATTTTTATTAAATGGAATATTTATGAAAATAATTTTAATCATTAATCATTAAATGTCGCCTGCTGTGGCCCAGTTGGTTAGAGCTTGCTCTACCGATCACGCAGGTCTGGGTTCGATTCCCGGTCAGATCACAGTGAATTTGAGAATTATTCAATTCAAAGTTGTGATCAAAGACTGGGTGTTTGTGATGTCAATTCAAATCATTTCCTCTCCTCCCATACCTCTGATCTGAATAACTGGGTGTAGCAATAGCGATTAGCCAACCACTAGTCCTGTTCTAGCCTTATCCTTCTTTTCCTATAACTCACTTTGAAAAAAGTGAGTTTGAGCGACTGAGTCATAAACAGTTCTCGTATAAAAAACTTCTGTTGAGATACCTTCATAAGGAGGCCATATGTTCCACATTGGAAGCGGACATGGATCAAAAAAAAAATATATTCATAAAAAATCCATTGTGCATATTATAATATTTCAAATCTCAATCACATCAAAAACGTTAATAGAGAATTATCTTGATTAATGAAATGAACAAGTTTCACTGTACAAGTTGAAATAAAATTGGCAACATGAGATACTGAGATACAGAATTGAAAAAATTCGGGTGACATGGCCAAATACATTTATAAAATACGATAGTGTCGCATGTTAAAGTGATTTTTAGTTCGCCCGGATACGTTTTCTACTAATTTATTTATCACTAGGCTTGCAAAGCTGTATTTTACTCAAAACAGTGTTATTCTAACTTTCTTTCGCATTCATTTTAAGAACCTCTTTCTTTTTATTTTAGTTTTTTTTTGTATTTAAAATCTTATTTTGCACATACATGTATATCAACAAAAGGTTGGACAGTTAATAATAAACCATAGTAATACAGTTATTAGATTCACGCGTTCTTTTACTGTGTTACACAAAACCATTGAATTAAAAGAATTCGGTCACTCGGAAATAACACATTATTATATCGTAATGTTAAAGAGACGTAAAGTACAATATGTAGTTTTATTTTATTATTATTTAGTTACTGGGAGATGATCATTGCGTTTCGTGCGCGATAAAGAAACAATATACTTTTTTCTTTTCGATATGTACTTATATATATATTTTTTGCAACTTTAGCTACTGCTGGTCGTTATATAGATCTTATTTTAACCATTTTTTGTTGTGGTTATTTCATATAGTTTCGTAAAAAGTTATTTCGGTTGAAAAATAACTTTTGACTTAAGATTATGTTCGAGTTCCCCATTTTGTGCACCCACCTACTACTTAAAATACTCCATCGTTAAATTGATTTAACATTCACATTTATATAACTTCGACGTTTTATTTATTGTAATGTTATTAAAAAAATAGTCATTACAAAAAAGCTACCATATTTCGATATCAGAATTATACAACAAAAACGTTTATTAATCGGTCATAACCGTCAGTCGAAAATGTATGACCATCACGCAGTATTATTTTCAGCTCACATTTGTATCGATAAAATTGCTTTTTGCCCTGCAAAATTTTATCACGGTATGCCCCCAAAATGATACAAACAATTGAATTTCAGTTCAAGCCGTATTTTCAATTAATATTGACATTGTTCAACATTCCATTTCGATATATATTTTTCACGTGCAACCAAATACCTCGTAAAGATTTAACGCATTATCAGCGTATTTAACACAGCGCACATAGTATGAGGAAAGAGTGTTGTACATATATAACATTCGTGTATGCACCAAATTTTATGTTGCATTGCCTGTACATACGGGTGAACATCGGTCCTAAATCTTTTTTTTCAAACACCTGTAAATAAATATATATAAAAAAGTAGTACATATCGTTACCCATGCAGCAACAGTAAAATAATAATTAGAAAATACTAGTTTTGAAATAATTGAACTGTAAGGTTTGTGGTGTACTCTTTAAATAGCGAATTATGGTTGTATTTCGTTTCTTTTACGATTTATGATAAACGGTGATAGTACGTTGTTTGTATACTATTACTGTATCTAGTTATATTGCTAATCTTGATGATGCTTTGAAGTTACAGAGAATAATCAATTATTGTTAATGTGGGATTTATCTTGTAAATTGTGCATTTTATTTTTAAATTTAAATATTTCAGTGTTTCATTATAAATGTTTGTTTACCTTTCAGCGATCAATTGGCATACTTATCTCAAAATCGACTTTTTTCACTTTATACTTCACTACATGTGTTTGATTTGTAAATTTATTTAGAAATATCTAACTTTTTAGCACCAATCTTCATAATGATGTCGTTCTAAAATAAATAGAAAAATCAATGAAATATTCTGAGCTTCACATGGTGAAAAATTTGTTCTTTCATAGAACAACAAGATATTACTTATGAGCTTTCGTAGTAATAAGTTACAATTTAAAAACGTTTTTCTATCACTGTGATTTATCTTTTTATCGGATGACCGGCTTTCGACACCGTAAATACGCTTCCAAATCGTTGTGTTGGTTTCCTGTACCGCATCGTTTTTCAAACGCATTGATTTTCAGCTCCGTCGATCCTTCCAATCAATCTCGGCACAGCAAAACAAAAACTACGAACTAACCGAACCTTCCGTTCCTCAAATAAATAATGGAACATTACTAAAATTGCCCATGCTGTGTGAATTATGTCTGGTGAAGTGTTTGAAGAAGATTCAAAAAAATTCGTATAATTTATATTTTCACGAGTGTATTTAATACTGTTCTTTCGATAATATTTTACAACTCAAATGTATGTAAAGCCAGCGAACAGGTCTGTTGAGGTGAGGTGGAAATCAATATTTTGAGTACTTAAAAACCATATATTTCTTCCGCATATATGCTCACTAATACGTCTTACATATAAGATCCAAGTTGCTGAATGATTCATTCGAAGGGGAAATAGCTAAATCCCATGAATGTGAGGTTTCGATAAGAAAATATTTTATTCTATTTATTAATGTTATAAAATTGTCAAGTATAGATTGTACTATAGTTGACTTCTATATTGGCATTACGCCATCACAAAAACTAAATAATCATTTTTTAAGAAGAAACATCGCACTTCAAACCAACTTAAGAAATTTGAGTTCATCCGCAGCATTGCGTAACCCATTATAACACGAATGATGATAATTACAAACTTACCTGTTGGAACGCCTTAATCATAAAGTAATCACTGATTATTGCCAACTTACGACGTGACCTAATTTTATTCAACAGTTTTTATTTTATTCTTACACTTAAAATAATAATATTGTAATCCTTCGGCAATTTTTCAAAACCTTTCGCGTATCTGCAGCGTCACACATTTCGCAAAGCTCTAGCAACGTCGATATTTGTACTCTGTAACATATTCATCCATCGGCCGCCGGTTGTTTGGATATCTAGCCACAGTGGGTTAACCGTTAACCCTTTGACACCGGCCGAGGTGATGAGGTGATGCCGGAAAATTTACACCCAGAGTTGATCAAATGACAGGCGGACAAGTGAAAAATAACTTGCGTCTTGAATTTCCCAATACGCCAAGTGTGAAAGTCGATCGACCGTAACACGAGTGTTTAGTTTTTCTTCACTTTTTATTTTTCAGTGCGATGCTCTTGACATCAATAAAGTGATATTATAGTTTGTATAGTTATTTATAGCTCTATAGCAGCCACAGGCCACCTTTCCTAGGTCTGGGGCCAAATTGTAATTCTGTCCCCGAGTCGAGGGCCGGACCAAATTATTAAACATAATAAAGTAATATTTAATTAAATAAAACACGTTGCTACTTCTTATATATTTTTTTATTTATATAACGAACGACATAATATTAATATTTTATACTAATTACAAAATTTAGTATGAAGATTAGCCTTGAACTTGAATTACGAGACTAGCAATATTGACTCTCTGGAACTATTAATTCTTTCTCTATTACTTACTACGCCAAGATGAATCAGGGCCGGACAAAATAGCTCGGCGGACCGGATCCGGCCCGCGGTCCGGTGGTTGCCCATATATGCTATATATAATATTTAGTTTATGTCAGACTAATATAAAAAATAATATTATAATAATGTTTGTCGGGTCCGCACAAAATCAATAAAATAATCTATTTTCCGAATAGGAATGTAACGTACTAAGCGTCTAGTAACAATTATCAAGATAATGCTTTAAATCAGCTCTTTGCTTTTGAAAACAAAGAAATATCATTCAAATACATCTTTTGTCTTCTCTTTGAAAATTACAATATCTTTTGCAATGAATTATGTAGTGGCTTACTCCAAACTTCTAATAAACTGACTTACGTGTAAAAAGATCACAATGCTTTTATTTAAACCGAATTTAATTTCACTTCTTTAATAACCACATTTTCAATGTTTCATTACATAACCTATATATTGTTTATAACGCTGATTGCGTGTAGTTAGACTTAGTCTAGTTTGCATTGTATTTATTTAAATATGATAATATCAACAGTCAACTTTTCTTCATTCCTTGAAATCAGTAGTCGACAAAGTTACTGTGTTAGTTTTAATATTATAAATGCACGTGTTGGAAAACTAGGGACTATTTTCAAACATTTTAAAACAATATTTAAATTCAACTAAATATTCTGCTTTTAATTTTTGTGCGGTGTTTATAAATTTCAATTTAAAATTATTTGGATTTAACATTTCCACTCCGGGCACACTAATGCGGGTACGCTATTATATTATTTCACCTCAAATTAGTAAAGCCCTTTACAAACATGCAGGTTGCATAACAATGTACACTTATAATAATACAAACCTTCGTCCTAAAATAAGCGTTACGTTGTTGTGTTTCATAGTACTGAATACTATTTATAAATATTTCAAGCAGTGTTCATAGAATTCCATAAATACAAAGTTAAGTATATACTATTTCGACTCTAAAAACAAATCGACACAGTGATACGGTTTGTTTCGTGCGCTTACCTGAAATGTTTTTTGTGCGTATTATAAATTATTTATTTAAAAATAAAACAATGCGTGCAAATTAATAAATGACCGCAAACAGCTGTTTTGCAACATCCATTGTGATGCATGTATGGGTTTGGTTACATTGTTACTGCAATGCGGATTTGTACTTATTGTGTCCTCTCAGCTATTATGTAAACATGCATTTATTGTGATATACATAATATGTTTATTTTGTTCTCAATTGTTTATAGGCAAGACTCATTTATGTATTATTTATACCCCGTTTGATCCAAAACTAATTTCTGGTATATATTTTCTGGTTAACCGTTAATATTAATTATTCTTTATTATTGTATTTTTAAAGAATTTATTATAGTTTAGGATTATTTTTAGATATCAGTTACTTGCAACTTTTATTTAGAGAGAAGTCTACACTTCTTCAGTTTCTAATGAAGAGTATGCGTATGTTCTACTTATTTTTATTTTTTAAAAACACACATAATTGGAAAATTAAATAATAAATAACGCAATGGGAATATGAAAAAATAGCTTTTTTCGATCATAAAAAGATGTAAGCTACACATGCCGAATTAAATGATCAATTAAAAGTTTGAAAAAAGAAGGGCCTGTGAAAATTTGCGACCAAGAAAATAACTTAAAAGAAGATTTTTTAACAAGTTATTAAATTAATATTCTATTAAGTCAATTGAACACAAGTTTATAAGTTTCCGTGCACTTCAAGGTTGTGTATAATTGATAATTTGCCATTGGCCCAAAATCAACAAATAAGTTTTTTGTGCCTCTTGTAAAATTTCTTACGTCCTTTTTCCTTTCCATAGTCGAATTATATAACGCAAAAAATATTATTTTATGCTAGAAAGTTGTCAGTGATATAATAATATGTTGTGCTTGAAACTGCATCTGTTACTAAGTTATGTATGATATGTAAATTATAATACATGTAAACAAACCCCATCTTCTCTAATATTTGTTGAGTTTGTTTCAAACAAAAAATTGTTTCCTTTCAGAAATTAACTTGCTGCGTACCTTATTGTTCTATGTGACTTGCGATTTCTGATAAAAACGTGCACAATGTTATTTTCTCTTTGTTGTGACTTAATCAAACATTGTTTTGTTTTGCGCCTGGAGTTTATAACAGAGTTTAAAGCCTGTCCATCGAAGTTTTTCACTTTTCCTCCGTCGATTCTGTCGCAGAAATCGCCTTACCTTTTTATATAAATTTCCTAAGTTCACGCAAGAAACTTGGCTGGCAAACGTCGCGTGATAAAAATTTTATGACTAGCATATACTTGAGACCGTTTTTTCAAGTTTTTACGACGCTGTGCAATATATACGGCTAAATTTTGTATGGATATAAAGTGGGGAAATATGATTTCGTAAAATGCTTTGCAAATAATACTAAAACAATTTTGTACAAAACGCCAGGCGTATGGAGCTTTTGGCAAATTTGAAATTCGAATTTTCACTATGGCGCGATAAAAACAGATATAAAACTTTACATTACCACCACCATGATACAATACAATGTCATTAAATACACACAAAGTCGATCATTGAAACCCATTGCAAGCAGTTTTTGAGTATGGTTCTTCTAACGTCATAAACAAAATTTCTCTGGGAATAATTCTCACTCTCTTGATGCTCGAAAATCGTTTTTATTGCTTAAAATTCTTTAACTTTGATCCTTATTTTTAGTTATATCAAAGTGATCAATATATTTCCCATTGCCATCAAAATAATAACTTTTACACGAAAGTTTTCTCACAATTCTTATTATGAATATTCAAATGTGCGGTTTCAAATACTACTTTCATATTAACCGCAGTATTAAGAATATACTATTGTTTATTGAAATCAACTCGAAAGTTCCTGTCGTGCTATTTATCCCCCTTGTTTCTACAATTTAAATTGAACTTAATTTAATGGGTCAAGTTTAAACGATATTGCAATACGGAACAAGGTATTTATTTTTTCTAAACATCACCGGATAGCAGCGGTAAACCGATTCGTTTAGACATGCAACTTTACTTGTATTGCTAGGAAAAATAACATTTTTTAAATCTATACATTCTGGTCCTATTCCGAAGCCGAGTGGTGATGACACTTAACCGGTTTTCCTGCGGAAAAATCTAAGGCATAAGTTAAATTGAAATATTTTATTAGATGCATATTTTAAGATAAATATAACATACGTAACAGATTAAAAATAACAAAGTATTTTAGTTCTACAGTTTTAAATAAGTTTATTCGTTGATAGCTATTTCGGCTTGCGCCATCGTCAGAACTATGTTTAAACTAATATTTTGCTCAGCTATATATACAAAAAATATTAGTTTAAACATAGTTCTGACGATGGCGCAAGCCGAAATAGCTATCAACGAATAAACTTATTTAAAACTGTAGAACTAAAATACTTTGTTATTTTTAATCTGTTATAAATGGAGTTCTACCAAGTAAATGCCAAATCAATTAATAACATACGTATTAGATTATTATTCTTTCTCTACCACTCTGTTTTAAAACCGTGCAAAAATTTTTCAACGACCATATCAATTCTTCTACCATACCAATTTGTTTTTCAGAATCTTCCTGGCTGTCGATTTTGTTTAAGTTATGAACACACCAACTACTTGGAAGCGGGGAAAACATAAAACTATCATTAAGCATATTGACTTTATTAATGTAGCATTTTATCACTTTGTCAAAAATTTCCCAAATTTTAATTATGTTTGTAATTACTTTCAATCGCCATTCTGAATTTATTAATCTGGGATGACTTTTTAATTATATGTTAGATGTGTTGAAAATTTTAATTTTGTGTTATTTTAGAATCACTTTAATGTAATTGGCAATTTCTTTTCAATGCTAATTGTTGTGTATAACTTTTCAATTTTGTATAAATAGCATTGTTAAATTATATTTCTTATCAGTTGACAATGCTCGCAATGAGCGAAACCGGTCCTGACATATTAAATAAAGTGGAATGAAGTACAAAGGATTATTGTGTTATTATTAATATAATTTATTAATAAATTGTTTTTATCACTTAACTTTTGTATAAATATCACTGTTTTATTGTTTTTTCTTATCAGTTGACAATGCTCATCATGAGCGAAACCGGTCCTGATCTAATAAATTTTATGTGGAAAAAGTACTAAAAATGTTTTATTATTTTTATTATAATGCCATTCCACCAAGTATTGACAGTGAACACCTTAAAAGTAATATAATGCCTTTCCACCAAGTATTGACAGTGAACACCCTAAAAGTGAACAATGTCTTTACACCAAGTATTGACTGTGAACACCCTAAAATAACAATAGTGATCGTAATACCGGGCGAGTAAACGAAAAATAGTTTTTCGACATTTCATAAAAATACCGTCATTAAAAAATATATCATAATCATAAACGGGTGATTTTTAAAATTTACGAACGGCTACTTAAAAAAATACATTATTGAAATGGTTATAATTCTGGTGGAACCTTTCAATATTATTACAATTCTTTTTTCAGATTTTAAATATTTCAATTTATCGTAAATTTTAAGTTTTTTGTTTCTATACATTCAAAATTTGTTTTTGGGACAATATAACCGGTATTTTTTTCATTTTAAAAAACCTTATTGAAAAACACTATCAACACCTGAATCCCAATTTCGGTTATACCGTTATTTCAATCCCTAATAAGGGTTAAATTGAAGTGCTTAATATAGCAGTACTTTAACGATGCTCTGGATAAAAAAGGTCAAGTTTGTATAATAAATAGTACTAGTACATACACCACAATATATTTACCTTTTTTCCTTTCCACCGTTTGTCTCGTGTCCTGTAAATTGAAGATTAATTCGAATGAAATACGATTTCTGCATATGGAGGTTATCTATGTTGGTTTATGAAATGTTAGGCTTACCTTCGGCCCAACACTTTTATTTTAGCACCACAATAATTCATGATAAGATGACTTGATAAGAATTTTTAAAAATAATTTCACCGATTTGCAGAAAATACTTCCAAGATTACATTTTTTTGTGGATTTAAGCCTCGTTTAGCATTCGAAAACCGTTCTATTAAAAAAACGCTATAAACCTTGGAGATAAAAATATTTAAGGCGTTTTAGTTATTCGAAGTAAGTTCGTGCCATAAAACTCTTTTCTAATCGAGCATTCTGAGGTTGCTTTGAAAGGGGTACTAAAATTTTTGATGTATTTTTTATCGTTTACCCAGTTTTTATGATTACCTGTAAGTTCCACTGATTGAATCCATTTTTTCTGTATAGGATGTAACCATATTACATTGTAAGTGGACCAACCATTTCCAATACGAATTATATTTACACTGCAATAATCTCATTTATTTCTTCACACTAGAAAACTTTTTCCATTGTATCCATGGTTTAATAATATTTTTTACGAACGTCACCAATCGGCTACGACTATCCGCCATTGTGTGTATGTAATTATATTACTAATATTTTATTTTTATTCTATAATATTATACTAAACGTATGTCTTGGATCTTTGACTTTTTGAAAATATTTGAACATTCTAACCTGCATTTAATTAATACGTTTTTTCTTCCTTTTTTGCAGGTATGTTGCTTGACAGTCTTAACTAAACCTTCTACGAGAATCACAATATCTCTAAGTAAGTTTTTAATTTAACATGTACTTAGACACTGAAATGAAAACATGTTTGGCATGTCAACTGAATCACTTGGGCTTTTGTCAATCATTTCTAGTTTATAACCCTCCGATTCGTATAATTACATTTAAAAAAACAATGACTCGCTGTTCAAATTTAATTGGATTCTCCGTGGGTACTTTTTTCGCATGTAGTATTTGTTCCCATTTGAAAAATTGTTGAAACGAGTTTGAAAGAAAGTAATTTCCTATGATTTTCATATTTCCATAGCGGCGAACGTGTTACTCTCCTTCACGTTCAAGATTACGTCGTTCGAATTTTTTCGATACTCGTACATATAGTAATAATAACTCGTTACATAATGAAATACATTGGAAAATCAAATAATTATAAGAAATCAGTGTATTTCCGTTTACTTTTGGGGACTAATTGTCGTGAGTAATTGTGTCGTTATGATCGTTTTTAATGTTCAGTAAGTGTCAACATATAACTGAGCTAATGAAAAATATTTTCTCTTATACTTAACACAATAAAAACATTCATTTTCGGTTTTCAGGGGATTCTTTTAACCGATTTCAGAAGGTGTTTGATATGCTAATTTTTGGCGGGAAGGCTGGCCGTTTTCCAAATAGCGCGAATAGAAATTGTACCTTTAACTTCTGCCTATAAGGAAGACCAGCCTATGCTTTGAGAAAATTTACAATTCAAATTCCAATTTTTGTTTTTAGGGCCGCTGAAAGAATTATCAGTTTGTTTAACATTCTTACTTTCGCCCTTGGGTGCTAACGTGCGACCCCGAAAGAAATCGCATTGGAATTACATCGCTTTGCCTTTATATAGTCAATTTTGGTTTTTTCACGAATCTTTATTTTATAATATTAATCGTTGATTGGTAATGTTTTTGATGAAAAAGTATTAGGTTAATATTTTATATAAAAAAAAAATCAGCATGTAACACTTGTTCCACGTGTTGATATCGTCTCGACTAGGGTATCCAATCCAGACCCTTTTTGTGATCCCCGGATTTCGGGATTGACAATTTTTCAATCTAGAAACATTTTTTAAACAATTTCATGTTAATAGTAATCACCCAGAAATTTGCGGATTTTCCAAAATTACCAGCGCGACATCTTTTTTTCATCTCTTCTGTCCTTCATTTTCTTAATCTCGAAATCCCAGCTGGATATCGCAATCCCGGTATTGGATACCCTAGTCTTGACCGATTTCAGTCACCTAGTGAGAGTTCATTAATAACAAAAGGTTACCAACAAATATTGATTAGTCGAACAAAACTTTTCCACAAATGGCGTTATATTATTATTTACAACATTTTATAATAATTGATGTCATTTTTTTAGAAATATTGCGTCGTTTCTATGTAGGTTTATATTATCATCTTGTTATCATTAAATCTACGTAATATAAATTGCTATTTGCGGGACAGAAAGAAGAAATCACCACTAGAATTTTACTATGAGAAAATTTCTTAATATAATGAATTCTTTAGATTATGTATGTTTTGTATTGCGATGCTTCTCAAAAAGGCAAAGCATGTGTTATTCTTAGTTGCAAATATTCTGTATAATCAAATATATACATTTTAACCACTTTTAGGGTGTTCACTGTCAATACTTGGTGGAAAGGCATTATATTAATAAAAACACAATATTACTTTGTACTTCATTCCACTTTATTTAATAGGTCAGGACCAGTGTCGCTCATTGCGAGCATTGTCAACTACAATTTAATCCTTTATACTTGCAAACAGTATGATGATACTTCAAATTATCCAACAATTCTTCACCCGTTGTGAAACGATTAGCAGTTTAATTTATTATAATTGAATGTTTATTTTATCAAAACTTCATTATACAGTTTATATTGCTTTTGAATATCCAACATCGTTAAATAAGATACACAATCGACGTTAATAATAATTTTTAAATTATCATTTTATTCCGCGTATCAAGCTTAAATCCATACTGATAAGCATTCTAAGAATTCTGCATTTTCCTCATTTTCGTTCATATATTATATTTATCACAACATAAATACACATTTTCGTAGGAAAGTATGTAGAAGAGGTTACACGCATGGATGGTTTTTGTGGCTGTGAATACAAAGACTCGTTTCCTAGATGGAAACTTTGTTATGTACAAAAATATTTTCAATTAAGATACGGTCACACGAACACAATGTTTTTTACTTTATATTTTATCGGTAAAAACATCTGTTTTCATCAGTTCTTGTCATTTTTTTAATAATAATTACATTTATTGCAAGTTAATAAATAACCTCAAACAATAATATAATTTGATTTATTATTGTCCTGGTATTACAAAAAGAATTTAAGCGAAATAAAAATCCATTTTTAAAAAAATTGCACATTTATTTAACTTAACTGTTGCTTGTATCTTTTGGAAGTAGATTTTTAATCGTAAGATTGAGTTTTTTTATTTTTTAATTTATTAGTTTTAAATAATATCTAGTATTTTATACAGTCTAAACTTAGTCATTATCCTCTCAGCGTTTTCCTCTTTGTCTGGCTGAATTAATTTTGTATTGAATTCTTCGCAGTAACATATTGTACCATTGGAAACAGTCTTTTTTTCGTTTTTACCAACAAAGATTTTCCACTTTCTCATGCTTAATTTAACACGGTATTTTTCTCGTCGAAAATTTGGTAATGTTGTTAAATTATACTTTAAAAATTTGTAACACATATAGTCTCCAAAGTTATCAAAAAAACACACTGTTATGAAGTTTCGAGATTTAAGGAAGGTGCTTGTTAAAATTAGATATTTTTTTCAAAATTTCGTCTTTATGCAGATACATTGCTATTGTTTACTTTACTTATGATATTTTTATTTATTGAATCGCTCACTGTAGTTTAGTTGGTTAGAGCCTGCTCTTCCGATCAGACGGGTCTGGGTTCGATTCTCGGTAAGGTAAATGTCAATGTCAATTTAAATTTGAGACCGAAGGAAGGTGTTTGTGATGTCAATTTAACTCGAATTGCTCTCGAGTTACTTAAAAAAAAATCTAGTTTTTCTCGTATAATCTTTCAACTTGAATTAGCTGTTATGCCAAATATTTTTTTTAATAAAAAAATACATCTTAATCTTTTTAAATATTCGGAAATGCAAATTGATTTTTACATCAGAAAAGTATTGACATTTTTTAACGTCGGTTTTTTTTTCACGCGATTTTTGTCGTTTTCATTTGCTAAAAGTATCTTTAACCGATAAAAAGAATATATCGAAAATGTTCATGCACCATGTGGAAATCCACCATAATCTAATATCCAAGTTTTCAAACAGATTCTTACATAGCAGAACTCAATAGAACCCATCGAAATTTTATCTGAAACCTTTTGGGCTTATTTATTTCCACTATACACCGTGATAAACATGACCATTTGTACCTTTTTATATACCTTCTCTATAATCGAATACTCGTTGACTGGCTTTATTCAAATTTGGTTAGTTTTTTTTTTACAGTATTCCGAATCCAATGTTGACCATATGGATTCCTTATGGAGCTTAAAATTTTTTTTTTAAGAAAAATGGTTGTAAGTCAGTCGCAAAACCTCTTAAATTCAGATTAAAAAATCAACAATATAAGTATTTTATACTTACATTGAGGTACGTTCCACAAAAAGTTGCGCAAACGGATTAACAGAGAATAGAGTTGTTCATTTTGTAAATTAATAATTTTCACAAATTTACCTCCTGAGTTATCAAAAAATGAATGAAAATAAAACTACTGTTTATTGACAATTTACCCTTCAAAGAGAAAGTGAAGAGAACAAAAATCTTCAATGTTTTGTTAGTACGGTGAACTATCTCATGTTTTTATCAAGGTGTAATAAATATTTTAAGATTTCGACTGAAGGTGCTTGGTGGAATTTTAATATTAAATTTGAATCGTTCAAATTATTTACATTCACACAAGTTTTGTCACTAAATATTTGTTAAGTAAGTCAACAACGCGTAGAATGTAATTATTTGCATTTTTAAATGGAAAAAAATTAAATGGTCAGAATTAATTTTTTTTTTTTCAGAATAAAAATATATACAATCAGAATATTTTGTATCAATTTTGGTTAAGTTAAGTTAGGCTAGGTTTTTTTTAATCTCATTTAAATATTACTATTAATAAAATGACTATTTATTCTGACCGATATATTATAACCATTTAATATAAATTCTGACCAATTTAATATAAATTCTGACCGGAAAAATACGAGCCTTTTTAAATACTACGATATATTTTCACACGTAGGGGTAAGATAATGTAATGTAGTGATATAAGTTATTTGGTGATAGTTTGTATTTTATACGTTTATCGATAGTTCTTGAAAACCTTTTCACTATCTAAAATTCTAAACTATGAAAACTATCACCAAATTTTCTGTATAGCCACATTATTTTACATTAACCTACACTTTTGTTTCAAAGTATTTTTTTTATTTATTTTAGTTTGGCAATATATATTTTAGATTTAGATAATGATATTGAGAATCAATAATGATCTGCACGATTTTTATTCACCTAGAACGACCCGTGAAATCACTTGCACTGCAATTATTCAACAAACAATAAACACAAATTTTCCGTGTTTTCAGGCAGGGTTCCCAAATTTATTGATAGATATTTCTTATTTTTAATCACGGCACAAGTGTTCGGTAAAGAATAGTTAAGTCACAACGTGAATCGTTTTGGTTCCGGAAGTAGCGCCAGATGCTCCTTACCGCTTTATGTACAACAGACATCTGCTACGCGTATTAGGCATAATGTACTTGTCATATTTAGACGAGCTCGTGTACTGTGAGCTTTAACAGTTGAACACCAATTACGTATCTATTATAACAAAAATCTTAATTTTAATAGCTTTATTTTTCAGGTGTATTGGTATAATTACGCATACACCTGTTTTTCAACGTTTGAAATTACCACACGTCAACCATTACATACGTTGATATAGAATTACTCTCAATACAACCTTAAACATTGTCATTTCACTTTATTCGTCACTGTTATGATAGATTACGTAATACACGTTTCGCGTCATTAGTTAACAATTATATCTAAAACTAAATGTATCGTGTAATATGTCGTTTTGTTTCCTTAATATCAGTCGTGTGCACTTTATTTGAAAGCCGTAACGCGCCCTGGTAATATTTTTCAATTTGAATTAAAATATCATTTCATGTACAATTTTGAATCTCAACAACAAAATTATGATAAGATAAATATGAAAGCTTGAAGTTTCGACACTGTACCCACATTAAACGTTCAGCGAAACAACGCTGAGTTGTCAATTTGGTTCTTAAGATATTTCTAATTTAAACTTATGTAAAAAAAAATCGTCTGAAGGTGTTTCCTCAAAAATTAAAAACACTTGTCAGAATGTCAGATTCAGGAACACAACGAAAATAACAAGCAAAATTATCTATATTAAAAAATAAACATCACACAGTAATCGTCGATTTTTAATGTCATTTTTTATCTTTTATTTATGGCGTTTATCACATTCGTTTATCGAATTCTGTATTGTTATTTTGTATCAATATTATTGCTGTTAGTAAAAAAAAAAGTTTTTTTTAATGGAGACACCATAGGTCTATTTGCAATTTATTGTTACAAATTCTTAGTTTGTAATTCATTTGTATGTTTATAATTTGATAACATAATATTTAATCGTTGTTTGGTTACACTCAAACTTTTTTTACGAAAAAATTGGTGTCAACTTCTAGTGTAATATAAATCCAGTATGGCTGTACAACTTTTCGTACAAGTTGCGGTGAGTTGAGCCAACACCGCGCGCTATGTCATTTTTTGCTCTGTTTGTTTATAATGTAAACCGCATGTAGGTTGTGACTTAGCCGTATTTACGCTGTGCGTCTTATGTCACAACGCCGGTTTAGTTCTGCGGCTTATCTTCATGTTTGAAATCCCTCCTTAATCTTTAAAACATGTCTCTCATTTTTTCTCTGTTTTTTATTAGACAGCTCCATATCAAACAGAATTCGTTACAAATCATATAATACATGTTAGATTCAAGGCAGGGATAACTACACGTTACGGCATATGGAGTAAATTGTTTTTAAACGTATCAAGGCAGTCTTCTACAAAATATTTTTTTTTTAATCGATGAATTAAAAAACTGCCTTCTTAAACTTGCGTGTTTATTTAACATTAAAACATCTTCGTATTTGTTTAGTCAGCCAAAAAAAATGCTTAAGATTTAAGTCGAGTTTCAGTCTATCGTCATTTTCGTTTTGCGTAAAGTTATAGATAGCTCTTTAAATTGGAACCCGAAGAATACACTTACATACTTTCAGTTGCGATTGACCAAAAATGGCCCCATGGCCGAATAGTAGACCGCAGTCGACGTTCCATACCTCCCACAATAGATACCTGTTTACATTACTTGATTGTGGCTGTCATTCCTGCAATAAAATGTTCGTAAAACATTAGCACCTTGCATTTAAATTGAAATAGCAGCACTCGAAAGCATCTGCAACAAAACACCAAGTGCGCACTTAAAATTGCAAAACCTCAAATTTCTCAGAGAGCGAAATAAATGCATACGAATAAAGCACAGCTTTCGCTAATATTATTATTTCAATGGTGGCTTAAATTCCCGCGGGGAGCATTGTTATTCTTCAGATAACTTTGACTTAAATTATTCTACGAAGGATTGTCAGATGAATAACTATCTATCCTTTGTACTAACTTTTACCAAGAATTCTCTAGATAAATCCAGCGATTTTGGTTTGCTAAACTACCCACGCTCGTTTAGTGTCAACATGTCAATACTATTTATTCTTAACGATACTGTATTGAAAAAGATGTTCACTCTCATCTCAATTCGTGATGGAAATACAATATATAATACACGTTTTTCATAACCAGTTTTCTTCGTTGTGAGCATTGTCAATTGACAATCCCTACTGATCATGACAAAAATATGTTAAATTATCAATCATTTGTAAATTGTCGATCCGTGGTTATGTATGTGAAATATTCAAATTTATCGATGATAGCGTTTAGAATAAATCCTTTGTGTTATTGCCTATATCCTTTTAGACATATTTTTTTAAATAAAATCTACGTTATTTTGTTTGAATGATTGAAGTTTTGTATTCAGTTAATCCGCAATTTAGAAACATTAAGGCTTAAATTGAGGACAGAAAAGCTTGCAGGCTATCAAATTTTGGTAAATCCCATTTCAAATCTTCATTCATAGATTTCATTAGGACAGTAGTATTATAGCTATTGAATTAATCAAATCCCCGCGTTCTTAAATTATTATTATACAGCTTGTTAAATATTTTATTGTATTTGAATTTTACCTCCCGAAAAGACTCTGGTGGTACGGATGATGTGTCACATTGCTCATAATAATTCGATATTTTAAATCATATGAGATACTTTCGAAGATTTTTTTCTCGTTTCAGTTGACAATCAACTCACACCCGTGCTGTAAATCTCAAAGTGAAACTGAAAACATCTCAAATTGATATACATAAATCTTGCCGATGATTCTAACCTAAACCGATGTGATTGCTTTAGTAAAGTCTTTTCCACTAGACTACATATAGTTATTTTATTTTTTAACTGCTGTGATAACTTAGTTTCATATATTACGTTTTGTTGTTTCAATTTTTGTGTTTTGTAATAAAATCCGTCTAAGCTATTTCAACATACCCATTCAGTTCTGTGCAACAGGTGACATGCAATTTAAGCGATTTTTAAATTTACTCCCATTTTACGCTAAAGCCAAATATCATAAAGCATACCACCATGGTAGAGATGTCGTGTGGATATGAGGCATGGCGCAGCGAGTCTAAAAGCACACTTCAGAATAGCCTGCCGACACAGACACCGTTTATCACACGTTATCGCAAGCGTCCCGCGGCTTTCTCTTCCAATCGACGCCTTTTCCACGCTTATTACCTCACAGTTTTCAGATTTATCGCTCGGACAGAAAGGAAGGTACTCGGTCGTTGTCACCACATCGGTTAATCTTGCAAGCGTTGCGACACTTGAAACACCAATAGAATAATTATTGTGTACATTTTTATTTGACAATAAATATGTTTACAAATATCTTTTTTATCATAAAGAAATCCACTTTGTATACATAATATGTTTGTGTTAACAAAGATAGGCAACTATCATCAAATAAATCGTCAACAATTCACTATTAAACTTGTTCAATACGCTTATCTTTCTTCTTTTGCTTTACTCCACTGAATAACATACTCTGTGATAAATTTATATAGCACGTACTAAATTTTCCTCGTAACACGATTTTAGCGATATAAAAGCATGTAGTTATTTAAAAAACAACGTTTTCATTGGAAACTTTCATAAATGATATTTTTAATACAGTCATCCATATATACTTCAATAATAATATTACTTTAGTCTTAATCAGTCAGTTTATAATTTTTGTTGAGAAAATTTCTGGTTTCTTGACTTTGTATAATTTGAATAAATATCAACAAAATACACAACTTTTATATGGAACTCGAATCTTCTATATCACGCAAACGATCTTCGTGTTAAGGTTTGACTATATATTATATACATTGTAGTAGAACACTTGGCTCTCTTTTTACACGGTGGATTCGTTCTACTCAATACCGCGTAAAACAGTGTAAAAAATATACCAAAATCAAAAGTAAAAAATCAATTATGGATATCAAAAAGACAAAATTCAAATTGTTTATTGTCTTTTATTTCATTCAAAATAATACTTAAAAATAATCATAACACTTACAAGATTATTCACTATCAGACAGTAGACGAACCCTTTTACGTATATTTGGTACGACATCGCTTTCATCACTTAATAAATACAGAGCCTGTGTTATATTTCTTTCCAAATTTTCGGGTTTACAAGAATAAGCCTCTCTGCTAGTACTGAGTAGTAAAAGTACATGCATGGGATGTCGCAGCGTGTTATTTCGAAACCGTGTATAAAGAGCGTCCATTGTATACATAATGTAATCCTAAAATGTGTGCCAGTTGTAGTTATTCTAATATATTTGTAATAATAACAATATAAAGCATGTATCTTGTAATTAATTCTTATTTCTTCGCAATCTAAAAACTGTGCTATGATTAGCAAACATTCATTTTTTCTTTTCCTTATTTTAATACAACACATGGTCAATTTATTACTTGAACATTTGAAAATTTCGCAATAAAGTCTTAATAGCGCTTTAATAGTTTCTCTCAAGCAGAATTCTCCTTTCAGTGCAGAGAATGTGAAATCTGGTCGCATATTTTAAAGTGAACAGGCTAATTCAAGGAGGTAAAACCTAGGCAGCCTGCGATAATTACCCTTAATGAACACAGTTTCTTTGAGTAATAACTCAGACCTTACGAGAGAACTGTGCCTCTATAAATTAAGAGGACTTTCGTACGCATTATTTCTCAAGGTATTACCGGAGAACGGAAAAGTCACGTATTTTATATGCACATTATGCGTTTCTTGAGATACTAAATCAAGATGAAAATCAACTATATTTTTACTATACCCATTATATTTTTTAAATTAATTTTGAATTCATCTCAAGTAGTGGTGGAACAATTAAAATAGTATGAAATTTCGTATCAATATATTTTTTCTTTAAATTGAATTTAAAATATTTTTTTAAAACCACGTCCTTTCCTAAAGTGCGGAGTATTTGAACTTGTAATCGAGTTGATTTCGAAGAAGAAGAAGAGAAAGCTCTTACCACTAAACCGCAGATGCCGATTTGCATATTATTGTTTATCACAAACATATTTCAATATTGAAATGTATGTAAATAAATTATAATCCAATGAAAAGTGCCTTCGTCGGTTTTCATAGAATTAATTAAAATTGAAAGCTCTCGCTAATACAAAACACATGCGCTTCAATAAAAACCTTTTGACATCAGCCACACACGTGATAATATGCATAAAATCTATACAGGTTGCATTTTCGCTAGTTGAGTAATATTCAAATTTAACAATAAAATAGCGAACCATTGCGGGTAGCAATTTCTGACTTAATTGGGGAACTTTAACTTACTTCAAGTCGTGTCTTTTTGAAATGTAATATATAAGAAAAGTTTACTCTAGCGTGAATGTTTTTATGCGCTTTCGACTTCTATAAAGTATTCCCGTCCTTCTAAATTCTTCTTACATTTCGGCATGTTTTCTTGGGTTACTTTTCATGAATAAGACGTTTTCAACAGTGAAATTTGCTTTTGTAATATCCTTCTCACATTTCACGGAGCTATTTCAATTAATAAGTTAGTTACTTAGTGATGATGCCTTTTAAGAAAACTTTACACATTTATTAAACGTTTAAAGAATATCTTTCAATTGCCGAAAATTCACTGGTGATTGTCTTAAAGTCACCTTTAAATTTCGGTTGCTAAGCAAGTGAGTTGGTTTTTTCTTGCAGTAATGTAACAATTAGAGCTCAATTAGAAAAAAAAATTTTGCTCACCATTATTTGGGAGTTCTGTTACGCCTTATGGAAATGACACATTATTCATTATTTTAAAATATTTAATAGTATAACAAAGAATAAGATCATTATTTATAGAACGAAAAAGAATTAAATGTATTAGTGTCAGTAGACTTTTTCTTCCTTTGGAAATTTTTGAAATTCAAATTGACATTAAGCACACGGAATAGTAGTTTTTTTTTAAAAAAAATATAATATTTCTTTCGTTTTATTAGAAAATTCTTCGTTAAAATATTTGCCTCATTTTATATTATTTTTGTAAAATATTTCTCTTCTCTTCAAATTAACCTTCAGGCGTTTACAATATTGTCAGATTGTTTGCCTTTCTTTACTACTTGCCTTTGTTTTACTACCTCCCTGAGCGTCTTTCAACTTTGCGTGCCTTATTATATTTTACTAGTCGTATGTCGTTCAACGTCAATTTATTATAATTTCATCTTATCGTACGCTTTGATAAGCATTTCTATACTATTTTATGAAATCAAATAATATCGATTAGACAGTAATGGGTGGTATATTTTCTTGATCCTACGCGTACCTTTTTACGCACAGCTCTCGGTATCTCGGTGGGTATCAGCATCATCAATAGTTAAATGGATGAGTTTAAAAAAAGTTATTATTGATTCAAAAAGAGTTTAATCAAAGCCGTTTTGAAATTCGTCGGCCCGTCTTCGATGATAGAAAAAAGTGATAATGTAGATTTCTGTTATACAAACAAATGGTTGCAATATTAAAATAACTAGGTATTCAATTCATATAAAATTTCACGTATTGTGCTACAAACTGTGACACGCGTTTCGCCTCTTTCACAGGCATCCTCAGACAGACTTACTTTCACAAATGCTTGCTTAAGGCACTATTCTAGTGTAGAAATTTGAAAAAGTCAATTCTTTTTTTTTATATTTTTCTAACGTTTAGACATTTGAGAGTATGTCTTCAAAGGGATTTTTCAAAAAAAATAATATTTACTGAGTTACAGCGATTTTGGTGACGCAGCAACTAAGCTGGTCCGACCGGAACAGATCGAAACTTTAAACGCGTTTTTCTCGAAACTACTTTTTTCAAGCTGACGTACACAATATTTCAATTGCTTAATTAGTATCTCGATATCACAATTATTTTGTGACAATTATTTGTAACTTTTGTTTTGCAGAACGGTTAAATCTGAGAGAGCTTTCTCTGTAGCCAATCCTGTTTGCAACAAGATCCGATCAAGACACCCGACATATTCCAGAATTTATAAAATCTTTTAAAGTTATATAACGTATATTCTTCAAAACGCGTATTGATATTTTTAACTGTTCATAAAGCAGTTGACTCACTACTTCTAACATTAAAAAAATCAAAAACAATCTTTACCCCAAAGAACATTCTAGCATAGAATCATTGTATATCGAATATGACTTATTATTAGACAGCATTTCTGTCCCACTTACTGTCGTATAATATATCCTCTATCCATGAATTCTTTATACGCCAAACTTCTTTTCTTCTGTCAATTTTCTCAATAATAACCGTATTACAATAGCAACAGGTTTCCTACTGCGTTCCCTTGCTATTCTTATTTCTTGTGTATTATTTCCTTCCTTATCTAAGACATATTGGTCACTATATTGGAATTCTTTTCAATTCTTATTCGCCGATCTTTTAGTTACAATCTTTCAAACGACTTTTTATGATTTTCCGCATTTTTTTGTAAGAATAAGAAGGCAGATTTATATGACTGTCAAATCGGACAAAAAATAATCTCATATATTTAAGCTTATTTTTAATTTAATTGGTAATGTTCATTTGAATGAGGTCACATATTAAAATTAATTTTCTTCGCAAAGATTTATCACATTGGGTTTAATTGGAAGTAATTTACAACGTCATTCTACTTATTATATCTTTATTGAAAAAATCAAATTTAAAAACAATAGCATAAATTTACTGTAAACGTTTTACTTACTTTAAACGTTTACTTTGTAGTTTCATCTTTATTGATAACCAATAAAACATTTTTTCTTGTTTTTTTATTTAATTTATTGGCACGAGGTACCATTGTGACTGGTTTGATGTAGCAACACAATCTTGACAGCACCTAAAGATATTAATTGTTAATGTATCTAAGAATTGTCCGGTGGGTGACTTGATTGACAATGAAATTTGGCGAACTGCGTAGGTCTTAAATCTGTTGGAGAAGAAAGAAAAAACAGCCAAATTAACATAAGAATTCTCGATGACCAATGAATCTATCAGAATAAGCTGTGACATAGTTTAAACCCATGATAGATTTTTAATTATGTCAATAGTCAAGTACCGAGTTTCTGATATAATTTAAAATGATTTTTTGTTTACATTTTGTAGAAGAAACTTCATTTTTACAAAATATCAGACTTATGAGGTTTTAAAAGTAGGGTTATTGATAATTTAAATTTTATATAGTTTATCAAAAATCACCTTTAATTCATTCAATATTTGTTCCAAGTGTTAGAGTTAGTACAATTTTTTGATGTTTATATTCATGTACATTTATGTTAAATTTTGTTGTTTTGTTAAATTCTCATTGGAATACTGACTATTTTAAAAAACTACAATAATTATCTGTTTACTGCTATAGCTATTTGGGAATTATGTTTATGAAATATGTAATAGCTGCGATACGACGTCGCAAGACAGAGTCACGGTATGCCTTTGTCCGCTTTCCATAAGGCGACGTGCAAAGCACGCTTTTCTGCTTTACTACCGTTGCAGTCCTAGCTCCCGGGACAATTCGAATGAGTTTTCTTTGCAATTCATACGGAACTAGGTGAATTTCTGGCATTTTATGTTTTATGGTACATAAATTTCATGCTGCGATTTAATTTAAATAATTCAACAGGGTAGATTATGTTGAAGGCTTTTTGAAACAGTCTTATAAATAATAAAATAAAAATAACAACGTATTGCATTCAATTACAACCCTAATAAATTTACAACGGTTTTGTCATCAAAACATCGTCGAAACAGGACAGCGTGATGGAACTTAATCCTGTAGAATTTTTAAACTGGGTTAAACCTTTTATAAATAAAAAAGTTGCTTTAAATCTGAGAATATTATCATTTAGTTGTGATTTTGCTTTACTGTTTCATTTAATCACTTCAATCTGAGGCTGTTTTTTATATCGATTTATTCTATTTTATTATTGATAGAAATGTATGCCTTACCGAAATGTATACTTATACTAAATAAAAATAATAAAACATTTTTAGTATCTTTTCCACATAAAATTTATTGGATCAGGACCGGTTTCGCTCATTGCGTGCGAGCATTATCAACTGACTTATACTATGTACTTGGACATTTTTGTCAAAATTATCACGTACATTATAATAGAATATGGTGAAAAAATAACTAAGTATTTTAGTTCTACAAATATTGTTTTATATATAGTTGATATGAATTTGAGCGGGTTTGATCCGAAGCTGTTAAATTCAATTCGATTTTTATTGAAAAAATATACTTTAATTTTATTATGTACATTTTTTTTAAATATAATATATTTAACTTTATGGTCGCCGTGTATCAGTATACGGTTCTACCACAAGAACGGAGGTTAATATGGAAAATATGCAGTCCCAAGAATACGGTTTTTTTTATTTCTATGAAGCAATGATAATTTGAACAATATTTTATTATTTATGCGAGACGGTTATTTAATTTTCCAAGTTTTATTGCACAGAAGTAAGTACAAAGAGATCATTTAAGGGGAATTATGAGCAAAGAGAAAAAGCGAAAAAAATATTAAATTAGCCATAAAGAAAATGAACGATATAAAAAGAACATTCACAAATAGACGACTTAAAACGCCGATTGAAGTAGGAAAAGTATGTTATTAAAGATTTACACAATTTACCTGATTTTTTAAAAATATTTTCTTGTTTAAATATTCTTTTAAGCTGTATGTATAATTTGAATATCGCTTCATGAAAAATACTGTTACAAATGGATGTTGTTAACATGAATGAAGTGTTGTATGTGTGTAAATGTTTTAGCTGCGCTGTGAAAAAAAAAATGACATTATATAATATATCGTACGTATAATTTAATTTTTCACTTATTTGTAAATACAACTACTTATAAGTATTTACATAATAAAATGACGTTGCTTGTTAAAATGTTTTTTTGTTAAGTCTATTTTTCCTTCGTCAGTCAGCAGCTTCATACCAAACCATCGATGGATCGACTTCTAAAAACTCCCACTGTAGAATTTGCATTGGTTTCGGAGTGTTGTTGATTATTCATCGTGCTGTTGTTTCATCAGTTACCTTTTCATTTGTTTATAACTAGAGTTTTTTTGAAAGTGTTATGTGTTTTGAAATGGTCGCTGAAGCTCCCATCTTGAACATATTTGTTTTTTGAATTCGCATAGCCATTAAATCAGCAAAATGATATAGTAGAACTATATACATAAATTTTAGTTAAAGCTTTGATTGTAAGATTATTAATTAAAATATTTACTGTCAAAGTACTTCAAACAAGGAAAACCTTAATTCCTGCTTATTTACAAAAGGCAAGCAATTCACTGGAAAAGTTTAACGCCTCTTCGTGAGCTACCCAAGCACTAAATCTTGCTTATTTTATTACAATGTCTAATTGTGTAGGTACGACAATTCAGAAGTTTTAATAATTAAAATTTGACGACCTTTAAACAAAAAATTTAAATATAAAACTAAAAATTAATTGCTTTGTTGGCAAATACAAAATTTTGTTTTTCGTTGAGTTTTGTCACTTACAAAATAACGTAATTATATTATATAACCACTTTTTTATTTTTTTCATGAATACATAAAAAAAAAATTATCATTCACAGTATTTTTATTATAAAATATACTAGGACAAAAAAGCAATCACAGCTTCGAATTGTTTTTTGTAAAGCTATAGTATAAATTGATTCTGTCCAATTATGGCATAATATTTAACGATACTTTTTGTTTTTACTGTCAAGCTGTAATTCGAACTAAAACATATAAGAATTGTTTGTAGAGGAATTCGTAAATTATTTCAATCAAAATTCATTTGTTTTGCTCAGCGGTGAGCAACACGCGGCCCGCGGACCACATGCTTCCTACATGGTCCCTAAATGTAGCAAGCAAGTTTGTTTCTTAAATTGATAAGAACAAATACATATATATCAAAATCACACATTTATTCAGACACATAAAGATTATAATATTAGGTATTTTCCTTTAACACGCTTTAAATACGCTAAGCGTATTTTACCTTGATGTGTTTGATACCTGACAACTTGTATAAAATTCTTTCATCCAGTGTGGGTTGAGGAGGGTAATTGAAATTATAAATAATCGACGTATTTTCAGCATTATTTGTAGTAAAGAAATATTTTTTTATAGATTTACATAAAAAATGGAAAATATAATAAAATAAAAAACCGCTAAAAAACTTTTTTCTCTTTCATAAATTTATACCTACATTTATTTTCGGGTTGTTGGCAATGTTACCCACGGACTTTTGAATGTTCCGTTTTGGCACGCTGCAAAATAAATTTGTTCATCACTGGTTTTGTTTATCACATTCAAATGTTAATGAATACAGATACTCTCTACTTATTTCTTTCAACTATCGCAAAGTGTAAATTTGAACAACAGAACACAAACAAAATTTCCATTACAAACCAAACAAAAACAATAAGATAGTAAATTATTGTGTCTTGCTATTGTAAAAGTTTTGTGAAAGTATTTGAGCTGATTCAAATATAAAGTTCTCGATTATGCCGTTTTTTTTCACATCACTAATATACATAATTTCTTTGTCGCCTATTTTTTCTCCGCTTACGAAAGAGTAGCAAAAAAATAGTACACGATGCTTAACTCTTTCGACCCTGGCCCAAAACAGGTAAAAAAATCCCATGTGCCTGGCTTATTTTTGAAGAATTGCGTTTTGCCTTGGAGTTTTTGAAAAGCGATGTAACTTTAAAACCATTTAGTCAAATCTAATGAAACCTATTTGATTTTTTTAATGACTGTAAATATTAATTTTCAATGATATTATTGCCAGTTTTTTCCTGTTATGGTAAGCCATAATATAATTTTTTCACATGTACTAAATCACCTTGCAAGTTCTACAGGGCTTATTTATTTTTTGCTGCTACTATTAGTATCTAAATATTTCCTGACATTCTTTTTTTATGGATTATCTTCAGAATGAACCTATTGGCTGAACCATCGTGTGGTCTTTAAAAGGGAAAATTGACGCATCAAATACATTATGATAAATTAGATTTTTGCTAGATAAAATCGGTAACTACTTTTGATTGTTTTAAAATGATTCGAAAGTCTGTTATAATGACTATGATGATTTGTATTTAAAAATGTTGCTTAGTACCACAATGTCGACTATATTCGAAAATATAGCTCACCACGTGAAAGCACGGTTCCGGGATTCAGCGTGTTAAGTTATGACGTTGTTTTTTTTATACTTTTCCACTGAGAAGGCGTTTTAGATAAGATGTTTTTTGAGAAATTCTGAAAAGTAAAAGAGTTTCATCTTTAATTTTTTTAAGTACTTAGGTACTAGGTATTATGAAGCTGGATAGTAACACTAGCCGAGTCATAAATCATTCATCTCGCCTCAAAAGAATAAAACGAAAGGCCGTTGCTTCATATTGAGGACGAAGATATTATGTGACCGTGTGACGCCTGAAAGGTCTGCTCCTATCGCTTAAATTCTTAGCGAAACAACAAGAGTACCGTAAGGATAAATATTATAATGAAAGTCAAGAGGTTTTCATGAATATTCTTGTGATTATTCATATCACAAAGTTTTTATATTGGTTTATTTTTTGCTGTTCGCATCTTTCACCAAATGAAAATTGTTTTTTTACAGTTTGTAAGATCGTATATAATTTGTCTCGTCACCGTTTTTTCGTCGTTCTCTCGTCGTGTAAGAATTGTTCAACGATTGACACGTCGATGATTTTGACAGCATACTAAAGTCGTCGCTCTATATGTATTGCCTTTTCGGCTAAGTGCTTACTTAACCCTTTATAGGGCAAAGGTTAATATATTAACTAGTCGCTTTAAGATTTATATGTCCAATGCCGCCCATAGAAACGTCAACTTTAGTAGCTCGATACACTCTCGAGCACGTTCTTTGGTTAATTTATTGTTTCAAATGTTTTTTTTAGGCGATAATTATATTTCAAAATATAACTGTTGAAATTTAAATTCCAAAATAATCAATTTTCCCCATAAAGTGTTAATACATGAACGAATAAAGTTGTGTTATAGACTTACTTGTCTTTTTTTCTTTAGCCTGTTTTGCATGGTCAGTAAAGAAGAATCTGCAGCGGCGTAGCCACCTTATAGTAGAATTTTGCAATGGAATAGGGCCCACTGAAAACGGGATGTTCCAAATTTCTACATTCTCATTATAACAAATTGAATTGAAAGGACTCTTGTGACGTTTGCGTGGATGCCCTGAATTTCTGGCTACGCCACTGCTGATCTGAGTAATGGACGTGAGTGAGTTCAGAATTTCCAATCTCGCTCACGTCCACGTTGAATATATATGTATGTATTATGATAATGAAAGCATGCGATATTCAGGCTGGTTTTGTTTTTCTCCTGGCGAAACGACTAATTTTCAAAATATCTCGGATAATCATTAGACATCTAAAAAAATGAAGAGTTTTATAATATGACATTAAAAAAGTATTTTAAATTATGTACCTATATATTAAAATTTTTCGTTTATTTTGATTTAATTTATATTATTATTATATATATATATAATGGCAGTGTTCCTTTTATATATTTTAGACTTCATGAACGACTCTGATGATATTAAAAACATTAAACAATTCAGTTAATAATGCTCGTAATGAACAAATCCGGTCATGATCTCCAATAAGTCGTAAGAGTGGTACAAACATAAATGTTTTTTGTTTTGTTAATATATTGTTTTTCCACTAAAAATTGACAGGGAACAATTTGAATGTGACAAATCAAAGATATTCCGAATATTACACTGAAACTATCACATAAATAATTATTATAATTATTATATAATGACGAAAACCAAAATACTACTTCGCTATAAATATGAATTTCACACCCGTATTTCACTATTTATAATATGGCATTATATGAGAAAAAGAAAATGGTGCTTCGAAATTTTAGCTATAAAGGATAATATTACTTTAGGGAAGGCTGTGCAGATTACGCTTAATTAGTTGTATGGCTGGTGTCATGTTTAAGTGTCTTAGATTAATGTTGGCAACTAAGAGAAAGTACAGTACTCCTCATATTATGTTTCCTACTGCATACACTAGCTCTCCTTGTGTAAAGTATGTTATATATTGTATAAAATAAAAAAACGTTTTTTTTATAAATTTTATATTAGGAATTGTTGATAACATTCGGATTTGGAATTCAAATCTTTGTATTTCATTTGTATAAAAACCTGAATTTATTATACAGGAAAGATCACGATCTTCATAGAATTGCTCCCTTTCTAGACTAGAACTCTTTATTTTACGAATATTTTCTCAACCAATGGTATTGGTGTATTGTGATTAGGGTTTGCAATACCCGGCGACTTTATCGATATATTTTGGTATTTCATATTAGATATCGGTATTATAAAAATATGTATAAGCAAAAAATAATTCTATTGGGATCGCAACACTAGGCGAGTATCGAAATAAGTATTTCAATATTTCATATAAAATACCGTCTTTAAAAAATATATCGTATTAATCATAAACACGTGTTTTGTATATAATATAATATAACTTACGGTTTCAAAAATAATACATCATTGAAAGACTAATCAATCCTGAAACATGTTAATATTGATACAACTTTAAACAGGTTTAAAATATTTCAATTCATTGCGAACCATGTGATGGTTTATATACATTAAAAATCGATTTTGGTTAATTTTCAATACTGAAATACCAGTATTTTTGCATTTTCAAATTTCGGTATTGAAAAAATATCTTGAATACCGAGATCCCGGTTTCGATAATACCGGTATTGGAATCCCTAATTGTGATGTCATAATATATTTTCCAATTTATGGGAGGTTAAGCAATTTGCACAAAACGCGTCTTTGTTTTTTAAGCATTTATTGTATACATATTTTATTTGGGGTCTTTATGTCTCATTTGGGAAATGAGTAGTCAAAGAAATGACATAATTTATTTTATTATTTTTTTTCATACAGCTATTTTTTGAACATTTAAGTTGAAGTTCAATTAATAACCTACATTTTATATAACATAAGCAAGATTTTTTTGTCATCTTACTAAAAAAAGTTTAGCATCAGAAGAAAACAGTTTCTGAAAGTATGTATAAGCATATTATAAAGGAAGGGCTTATGTTTTAGAATAATAGGCTTTTTAAAAGTAGCAATTTCGTGAATTTTAAGCCACTATAAAGACATGACAAAAACACAGGAAGGTCAATCAATATCAGTAATCTTCAGTCAATAATTGTGATTTCCCTTCTTCATAAAGGTTCGTTCATCTTTTGAAATAAATTGCCCTTTAAAAACCAACCCCGATGAAACCAATGGTCTTTGATCAGTTTTTGACATTAAGATTTGGCGATGTTGGAAAAATAAAACATTCGAAAACGGCGTAAAAAAACTTGACGTTACCCACGGGTTCCCAACCTTTGTAGTCGTTTATGTTGTGAGCATGTATAATAAAACAATATTATTTGAATACCTTTGTGAGTCGAAAATTATGATCATATTGTTATTTAGAAATATAAAAAACACATCGTTTGAAATATTATTGAAAATACTATATTTAATCGAGGCAAGAAGAATTTTTATAAAGAATTAGAATTTAGAAAGAAAGAAGAATTTTTATACGTAATTTTTCGAAAGTTTATTTTCAATATAAAATCAAAATTATTAGCTTATTTATCCCACAGGCTGTGTAGCACATTGTGTAGCAAATTGTGACACGTGTTTGCCACAATTCTGCATAAGCTGTGGATTAACTTAGTTATCAATCTTATATTGACGTATTACTTTTTGTTTTCGTTTTATGGTGAATTCATGTTGAAAATGCATTGATAAAGTTTAGAAAATGTCGCACTAAGAATGGTTTGTTGGCCGACCCAAATCTCAATTTAAAGAAATCAATGTTGTTTTTTCCATGTACATGAAAACATTGTCTTTCGAGGTTTTTCAATCAACAGTTATTTTTGGGTTTTTTTTTTCGTTGTAAAAATCGATAAAACAATAAACAAAAACTGTCAGCGACTATTTTGAAATAAAATATTTTTTTGACAGTTTTTGAAGTTGAAAGATCATGCAAGATAAACTCGATGAGAATCGATTTTACAAACACCCAAGTCTTTGGTCTCAAATTTAAATTCAAAATTTCTAAATTTGACATTGACCCTACCGGTTATTGAACCCAGAACCACCTGATCGATAGAGCTCTTACCAACTAGATCGCAGCGGGCTATATGTATTGAAGAATAAAAAAGTAAGTGAAATGTGTTGATACATATTTGGATATTACTATATTAAGCAAACCAGAAAAGTTAGAATTTTTTTATTTATGAAACAAATCGCAATTATTTTTTCCGAAAATATTTCACTTTATATAACGATCTAATATGTTATCCAATTATCCAATTTTAATCTTATATCGGAGCGTAAAAAGCTCATAAACTAATCATCTCCCAATTATTAAAATTTGAATACGTTTAAAAGTCAACCCTCGTCAAAACCTCCCCGTTTTTAATCCTTTTTTAACTTGATGAAAAAAACAAGAATCACCATTACGTAGTGGATATAAATCAGAGTTTTCTCTTTATAACGCCCATGTTGAATGAAATATTAAGCGAAATTTCATTAACGTAATCTCACTAGTATTCATTCCCATTCGTTACCAAATTATTTTTTAATAAACATTTTCCCCTTTACTTCCGTACCAGTAATATAATAATAGTAAGTAGCCTTTAATATTATATTTCGCTTCTTTTTTACTTTTGTTTATGAGGGAAGAATATCATAAGCTGTGATATCCCTGCTATTTACCAGAGGTTACGAATTCCCGACCAGAATAATTAATTTAGCATTGTCTTTCAATCGTCTTCTTTTTTTCTTTTAAATTAAATGTTATAGTAGATTTTGACAAATTCTTTTGGTTGAATTATTCACAGTAGAAAATTTAAATTAACATTGATTATTCCACGTATTGTGTTACTAACTGTGACACGTGTTTCGCCTCTTTCAGATGCATCTTCATACTTACTATCGCAAAGTTTGCTGAAGTAATGAAGCAAGATTGATTCTAACATTTAAAAATAATGAAATTACAAAATGGAGTTTGGGTTTTTTTCCTTTTAAGGGGAGCAAGGAGGGGGGTGTAGAATCGAAATAAAGCAAACAAGTAATGATACTAATGAGTTGCAATCAATCAGATTGGGATTTTTCCTTTTTAAGGAAAGCAAGGAGGGGATTATAAAATCAAAACAAAGCAAATAAATATAATCATACTACAAATGACGTTAAACATTACAAACTATTAAACTAATGAGCTGCAATCAATCAAATAAGTTGGCGATTACTCTATTAATTAAAAACAATGTGAGTAATGGCGAACCACCTGTCCTATTAAGAATATTATTTACTAATATTTCTTTTTTGTTATTTAATAATACTCTCTTCTGGAGACTGTCAAGCGTCTTATGTTGGACAGACAGGTAGAAACTTTAATATTAGAATTAAAGAACATATACGATGTCTAAAAAGTAACAATTTTTCTGAGTTTGCCAATCATTTAATAGAAAATAATCATAATTTTAATCAGATCATTGTTTTCAATTATAGAGTAATCACCAACCTATCTGATAGATTGCAGCTCATTAGTTTAATAGTTTGTAATGTTTAACGTCATTAGTAGTATGATTATATTTATTTGCTTTGTTTCGATTGTATAATCCCCTCCTTGCTTCCCTTAAAAAGGAAACATTCCAATCTGATTGATTGCAACTCATTAGTATCATTATTTGTTTGCTTTATTTCGATTCTACACCCCCCTGCTTGCTCCCCTTAAAAGGAAAAAAACCCAAACTCCATTTTGTAATTTCATAATTTTAAAATGTTAGAATCAATCTTGATTCATTACTTAAGCAAACTTTGCGATAGTAAGTCTGAAGATGCCTCTGAAAGAGGCGAAACACGTGTCACAGTTAGTTACACAATACGTGGAATAATCAAAGTTAATTTAAATTGTCTATTAAAATGAACTTCCACAAAGTTACCGCCGAAACCATCGAAAGTATATTCACTGTAGCCCTAAATGTAGAGGTAATGTAGTAAGTACACTTAAATAATGGATACACATTAATTTATAATTACATTTCAAAAGATGATATCGACTTAAAGACAAAAGAACGTAACCGAGAGTATTTTTCAAAACACCTTTTTTATAATAACGATGCATTTAAATAACTATCAAAAGGATGCAATTTGCAAATACTGAATTAGTTTCTTAATTTAGCTTCTTGGTTTGAAAAAAGAAGAGCTTTGAAAATTTTGACTTATTTTTTTCTTAATTTAAAAAATAAATATATTTGATAGAGTTAAAAAAACACCAGCTTAAAAGTATTCGTGCCCTATCCGAAACTAAAGCCAATGACGTTGACCACTCAGGTAAAGGCCCGAAATCTCTAGAAGGAACGTATCCATCACAAATAGGGATCCCAACTATTCGTCATTATCAACTATTCGAATATTGAATAGTAAAACTTATTCTATTATATAGACTAGTTTCTGAAATGTGAAAATAGTATAAAAAAATCAATTTAAATAGTAATTCACATACATTAAATATATTTTTAAATACAATGAATATTTTATACAGAATAATAGTTAGTAACAATTTTATTTTATCTTTTGCCAAATATTATTTCTATAGTTTGCTTAAGATTTTATCAAGATTATTTACGATTTTATCATAATGATTTTTCCCTTAATTAAGCCAACGACACCATATATTTTACAATATTTTACGACAACGTCAATCTCAAATATTGTGATACAATATTTAATGCGTCCGAGTTGAGAAATATTACCTGGTGTATTACTTATTATTCTTGAAATCTGGAGTATTTGTGATGTGAATTTGAGTCAAATCGTCATTAAAAAATATTACGAATGCTATTCGATAGTTTGCTCAATATTCGAATATTCGATTGGAATCCCTAATCACAACACCCGGTCAATACGGACCAGACCTTAAAGCATTCAGTCTCGTCGAAAGAATTCCACGATCTTATTGGAAATAGTTGGATGGTTAATGAACAGTCTGAGAGATTCACGTCCAGCATACAAATTAAATTTCACGATCAAAGAAAGGTGATCGATTTCATTGAATTAATTAAGTGCCAAGTTTGTTTTATTTTCTTTCGTCGGTTACTTATTTGCCCTTATTGGTAATTTCGTTTACAGCCGTGCGCACCATTCTGATAAATAAATAAATTGGTTTTGTAATGGCAAACACTCTTTATTATGTTCTACATGTAATGTCCATTTATTTCATTCTGATTTTTTGAGTGGCTAATTGCTTGAAAAAAATGTTTTTTTTTAATACATTGATTTTTAAGCTTGATTAATACGAGTTAAGTATTATATGTATATAAGTACTATGATTCTACAATAGGCATGTGTAACCTTTTTCTTCGAACGAGCCGCAAAAAATGAATGATGATAATTTCGGGTCGCAATGAAAAGTGAAATTTAATGAACGCTCAATTTTCTTTTTACAAGTGGATTTTTTCCTTTATTCCACTACTCATTAGCACCTTTTTTATGTCAACGCCGTCTTCTTAGTCGCTTTAGGGTGTACTAGTGTAATCGTGTTGAAACGATTTAGAATGCATAAACAAGTTTGGCGAAAATACTTACTGCGCGCTGGTTCGTGAAATCCGCTGAGAATAGCGCATTGATTCAAAATAAAATATCAAAACATTATCAAATGGACAGTATCACTAAAACAAATATACATGAGTTTTTCGTTTCATGACTTTTTATATTGAGAGCTCGCATAAATTGATCAACAATCAATTAACGAAACTGGTCGTACTGGTACTCAAATCCGCGAACTCCGCTATTGAAATTAACCTCAATGACCTACAAACATTTGGTTGTACGCCAAAAGCTAAAATACAAACACATTTTCAAAGAATTATTGTCTTTTTTGTTGCCGGTTAATTGAAAGATTTTTTTTACTTTCCATTGTTACGGGGAAAATGCATTGTTCGTTTCAAAAAACAAGATCCGCTATAGAACCTCAAATCCCGGGATCTTGTCCAATTTTGTGATACCGAAATCCCGGGGTTGTGATAGTACTAATCCCGGGATATCACGATTAAGAAAATTTTGAGAACGTTGCGCAAGGGCTAAAAAAATATCCCATTTTTTTAATTTTAGCAATTTCAAAAATTCTTTAGTTTTTCGATTCTTACGTTTTTGGAAGAGCTAAAAAAGCTCTTGCGTCGTTTCATTTTGGTAATTCCGTAAATTCCTGGGTATAAAAAAAAATCTCAATTCCGATTTTATACACGATTTTACGTTGAATGTTGTCAATTTTAAAATCCCGGAATCACAAAAAGGGTCTGGGATTGGATGCCCTGGTGTCAACAGGCACCGCAATTGTGTGTGAAAATAAAGCACGCAAAGTGACAGAACAGCGCAAAACGAATGCTACGCCGAGAACATTTGTCCGTTTCAAACGTAAGATCTTCGACCTCTGTCCCCCCGTGATGTATCGGGGCGAATTCGATTTCCGAGACTCCTTTTTCTACCACTTTTCTAGAAAGTACATAGAGTTCTTAGCAAGGCTTGCGACCGCTTCGAGGAACAATCGTATTTTTATCGAAATCGTTCCGACAAAAGTGATTAATGGATGTTATGCGACTTATTCATCAGGAATCTTGAGAAAAACTCCACATGAAAATTTTATTCTATCAGATTAAGATATATTTTTTTTAAATTGATGTTGACTTAAAACTATTCTCAAATATTGAATGATTCACAATGATTAAACATTAAACAATTATTGACTGGTCATTTATAGAACGTAAATTGAAAAGTTAAATTTTATTTTCATTGGATAGTATTTTATCACCTGAAATAGCTATCAAATTTTCCATCTTACATACTATCGTGTCAAAGATCGTTTAAAAAATGATAAAAAGTGCTGACACAAAATTATGAAAAATGTTCCATTATAAAATATTGTATGTTGTTTCTCTTTTTATTCCGTAGTTTATACATTCAATGTGGTATCCGTTAAGATGTTTAATATTGAGAACTCTCAAAGTCAGTTATTTTACTTTTTTTAACTATATTCCCTCTCAATTTAGAGCATCTGAATTTTAAATATCACAAACATCCATGCCTTGTAACAGAAAGCCATCATTTGATTCAAAATACAACTTCACGAACTGTGATTCGAGCCCATGATAACCGAGACCGAAGCCAACGACGTTGATCACTCGGCCATGAACCTAGACTTAAACTTCGTATATCGTCTAGTTTGAAAAGTTGAGTGATTCAAATGTATGTTATAAGTAAGCTTATTGCTCTCTCTCTCTCTCTACAGCCCGTTTTTCTGGATCAGTGGGAAAGGGATGTCAAATATTACTGACATAAATGCCAGATTTAGATGCGAATTCATAAATCCTTTGAAAAATAAATGTATGAAGGATTCTTTTTTGGGATTTGCACACATGTCCCTACAACCGGATGGTCGAAGTCCAGGGGCATCCTTTATTCGGCTACATGGCTGACAGTTAGTTACTATTGTCGTTTCTTAATAAACATGGATACTTATAAAACGTGAAGCGCGATAGTTTATTTTGTATTTATAATTTTCTGACGAAACCTTTCTTCATTAGTTACTTTCTTATTATAATAATTTCACTTCGAAAACTTTATTGTAAGTGAAGCTCTTTGTCAGAGATTTCCAATAATCGTCCTCGGAAAAAAAGCGAGAGAACACTGAATAGAAATATAGAAAAGCGAAATGTCATTAACAAGGGTGGGTTTCTTTGGGGATACTTACCGAAGGGTGGCTCGTCACATTTTTATGTATGTTTCAGTTACTACCAATTTTCGCTAACAATATGTCATAAACGTCATTGGTGTATGTTTCCTTTTTGGTACACAGCTTCAGAGGCTCTCAACTAAAACATATTAAGATTCACGTCGCTGATCTCCTTAGATCAGTGACAACGAATGTTGTACTGTATATGTAAAAAGATGTTTGTCATACTGGGTTTCATTAATCTTAATTACAATTAGTGGTCAACGTTGTTGGCTTCGGTTACGGATGTCGCAGGCTCGAATCCCAGTACGGGCAGTTTTTATAAGTTGATGTATCAATCGATTTATGGATATCTGTTCGAAGACATGGTTGTGATGTGTGATGTCATCAATTAGTATTTAGACACCGGGCAGTAGAACAAATTTAATATATTTTTAAAACTAGTACTTTTGTATGAAAAAAAAATCATTCGAAATATCAGGTCCCTGGAATCAGCTTTTTTAAATCTACAATTCAATACAGTGAGTGGCATGTATGTACCGTGAGTTCTGTTATTCTAAAAAAAAATCTGAAATAATATATTTATTTATGTACACACTGTTGAAAACCGCTGCGAAAGAGCTTACTGCTCACAACACGTGTTTGTGCTGTAAATTTTGAGAGCTTTGTGAATAAGTTCTCATTGGAGCTTATTTCGAACTGCATTATTCATAATTATTATTGTTTGATTCTGTTAGTTACATGAATTGCTACTAATGTTGTTTTAGATATTTAAAGAATACTACGAACCTTTGGAATTGTATTATGATCAAAATACGTATTACAATTCTTTAATATATTGCGTCATAAAAGAGTGCAATTTGACTTATTGAACAGTTTAAAATACATTTTAGCTGGAGATTATCGCTCAATTAGATAAGTTGACTGTGTAATTGATTCACCTACTTGATACATACATTTAATTGATACAAACACATATTTTTTCTCACGGGATTAATAAATGTAGCAGCTTTACATTCTCTCATACTCGCAAGAACAAGTTAAACATACTTAAAATTTCACTACATAACGTAGCTTCGATGGCTATTTTATTTATGAGCATTGATATATCTATATTTACTATATAAACAACTCATTGAATACCATATTCTTATAATTCTAATGTGTGTCACTAATTGCGTATTATTAATTATGTGTTAATAAATCTCACCAATATTTAATTTTAAATACAAGTTCCAGCAAGAGTTAGATAGCCTATGTAAAACTGTGTCTCCAACAATGTTTCCTAGATCCCTCTGTCTCTCAAAAATATACTTCCAGTTCGGTTTGCGATGCAAGTTAACAATAGCTCAATCCAGTCTTGAATTTCCATCCTGACTTCTTAAAATCGATGTATCAGAAAACTATTTTTGTGAGAAACTCTCATACAAAATGTTAAACTATTTTTTTACGTTTGAAATGACGTAAAGTACTGTCGTGTTGATACGAAAATGGTCTTTTAGAAATATATTGCGTGTGTATGGCTATGTTTATATTGTAAATATTTTGAAAGACGTATAGGGGATGGCAAGAGAAGACCCTCGTTGCCTTGTCCTTTGAATCTGTCATATCATGGGAATACGATAGAGGTACGTAAATGTACTATTTATATGCTACAAATAATGTGGATGCAAAACATTTTTATTAAAATATATTTTTGTTGACATGGACTCCTTGTTTTGGTCTGTCGGTTTCATTTTGGAATCAGCTGATTTTTCTATCATACCATTTTTGGTGTTAGAATATTATATCTCCATGAATGTCTTGTGATTTTGTTTTTTAATTAATAAAAAGTTGAAATTTGATTTCATGTGTTGTTGATGAAAATAAAATGTCTTAGATCCTGCTTGTTCTTGTGCCGTGTGTGCTTCTTATTCTATATTGATATTTAAATTTACGAAAATAAACCGACTTACTAAATAGTAAATACCTTGAAAGCCTTTGACTGTCTCTTTATATTGTTTGTAAATATTAAAAGTGTTTTGCAATCTTTATTAAATATTTTGCTACAATTCATAAAAGCTTTAGAAAAATCAAATGTGTATGACTATCACTTTTAGGGTGTTCACTGTCAATTCTTGGTGGATTGGCATTATATTAATAAAAACAATATTCCTTTGTACTTCACTCCACTTTATTTTATAGGTCAGGACCGGTTTCGCTCATTGTGAGCATTGTCAACTGTCAGTTGTATTAAGAAATATTGTGTTTTTATTTATATAGTGTATGTCTATTTTTCTTTAATATTACACACTTACGAATTTTTATAGATATTGATTTGCCTGTCAAGCTGTGTGTTTCTTTTTATATAAAAAAACACTTAATTCTGATTAAATCTCCAAAACCATCGTAGTATATTCTAATGAATGTTAGACTTCTCTGAGGCTTAAGTGCCGAGCACAGCGTCGAGTTTTCAGAAAAAGCTTCATATGAGCTTTAATATCGACAGTATTAAGTAAATCCGTTTTTTATATGTCTCATGGGATTTGACTTTATAGCAATGTGTGTGAGTAAATTCGATTCTGGCATCGTTTCGATCTTCGAAAGTGTATAAAATAATATAATATTACAATCTTGAAATATGAACAGTATTTCTTGTAAATCTTTACGAATGAAAAATTGCTCATTCCTAGTTAGTCGTTACATTATATAAAATTGACAAACTCTAAGTCATGCTTGTATCAATTATAAAAAGTATATTTGTAAGATTAACGTTACCCAATCAGAAATACGTATTCACAATCTTCGGTATGTAGAATGCCGACTAAGTACACTGAACTTTAAATTAGTTCATTATTCTGATTCGCAAAGAATCTCGTTACATTTTAAAATTACATTTGTTGATCTCAGACTTATTTTATAGTGAACACACATTCAAACTGATAAGGTTTCACCCGTCTCTGAAAACAAAAGTATATATATCTATATTTTCGCGTTATTTTACTTTCTTCAGACAAAAAAAGATTCACCTAATAACTGCTGTTAGGAATTATAATTGCTACGAGCGCTACGACCCAATACTGCGTTTTTACGTTATTAAAAGTTGTGACGTATTTTTAAAAACATCAAGATTTCATTTTGTTCTCAAAGTTACTTACACATTTATTTTTTCAATTTAAGCCATTGTAATTCATTGCCAATATAACAGCAGAATAACTCCGGCACGCATATTTTTGCAAAATAAAAGTTTCTTTTTTGTAGTTACTATAATTAAAATGATTGCTTAACTAATCTAGGATGTTTTGAAATAATAGGTGTCGGTGTAGACTTCTTAAGGGTCAATTATGTATTTTTTTTTTATTTTTTTCTATAGACTTCACAATTCTATTTCCAATTGCTTGTAACCCCCATATTATTTTTCTTAATTTGATACAAATAGATCTTATATTTTTTTATTAGAAAGTTCTTTGGATGAGCGAAACCGGTCCTAATCCTAATAAAAAATTAAAAGAAAAAAAGTATTTTGATATAATTTTAAGTCATCTTGTCAATACTGTATTTCTTTGAATTTTTTGAGCCCAGTATGACTGGCGAATCCCGAGTTCAGAGTTTAATTTGTTCCAGTATAGTCATGCTGTATATTATTATTCATTTTTCATTGTGATAGTTAAGTCCAAGTTGGTTTTGCCGAAGTACCTCTAACACACATTCTGTGTAATTTGTATCAATTCAATAAAGTATTCCCTTTTTCGATGCTCGTTCTACTTGATTTTGTTGTGTATTATAAATTATTCATTGGCACACTTAACCTTTTTGCTCGAAATTCCACCCATGAGCATACTCAAATATATAATCCCAAAGGAAAGGCCTCCATAATTATCATAAAAAGTCACGACGCTTTGATTATGACGGATAGCATTTTTACATTTTTATTATATCAAAAGGGTAAAGTAAAAGTCTCGAAAGTTTTCTTTAGCGCTATGAATATATTTCAAATTGAATTATTTATGGGAAATCTTTCTGGATATCGCCAGTTATCCGTTCACATAAAGACTGTGTATAAATCAAGTGACGTTTCGTTTACGATATATATTGTAATAACACACTTTCCATCGATAATTATTTTACTATTACTATACTTAATTACAGTTGTTTTGTCGAATGACCGAGCCATAATATTGTTTGTTAATAATTACTGAACCATATATAACGCTTCAATACGTGCTCGCTGTGTTATCAATTAAGGATATGAGCTTTTTCACAAATAAAACAACGCGATTTACTTATTTAACTGAAAATGAAATATGAAAATAAATAAATATAAATTATGCCGTTCGTGAAACTTTGATCACTTGAATCACAGAAGAAATTAATATAATATTATATATTAACTTAATTGCAAGAAAGGAACTCATCCTCAGTTGAAACAACTCATATTGTTTACAAAGACATTTGCATATTAGGTATAAAAGTTCGTTTTCATTATCATTATAATGTTTTATCGAGCAATATTTCAGTCATGCTCTGTCCCTTTCACTCGATAGTCTATATGTTAATGCTGAGATGATTACATTTTGATTTAAAACCAATTTTACTGTGATTTGTATTCGTAAATATCTTCCTCCGGAAATTGAGGTCAGGCGGTTGTTGTTAAATATTCCATATTGTTTTAATAAAGTCTCGACTTCCAAAACATAGCAATGATTATAATTTTCCTTATAAAAATATTTGTATATGTGCTTAGAAAAAGAGCGTAATCAGCCCATTGTATGTTCGACAGTCAAAAAAAAAGTGGAGAGGTCAATATTTTCTTTACTGTGGCCTTACGTTGAATCAAAAAAATGAATGCGGCCTTTAGAAATGAAAAGGTTCACCACCCCGGACTAAATTTTTTTTTTTATTTAATTAACATTGTACAAGGTTGACAAATTATAAATTTAAAACTTTTACAATGGAGAAAAAAAAATAGTATAATTCAATATTAAAAGCAGTAAAAAAAAAAGTGGCAAGGAAGTCAACTGAGTAAGCTCCGACGAACTCTACTTTAATACATAAAAAATAGTATTCGTCGGAACTCACCCACGTCTACGTGGAATATGTCGACATCCGAAGCAATATTGTTGAATACCGTTAAAGCTCTCCCCAGTGGGATCCCCATTGGCAGGCTGGTTCTACACCTTGGGAGAACAAACAATTAATGAAGTATTCCGGGGCATCGCCACACCAAGGCCTTCAGACATCAAGTAGATTGGTGGCGGATGATGAATTATATATAAAACGTGTGAATTTACGAATTCTTTGGATTTTATTATAAAATGAGTACACAAAGCTTTTATTTCTCTTTGCAATTGTTGGTCATGGAATTCCTAATTTGGGACATTTGGCTGACGAAATATTAAGGACCTTGGCGGAACGTAATTCAGAAATATAATTAAAAATAATCAACAATACACATACATATCCATTATCACACTTTTTGTTAGATAAAGCGATTGGATAATGTAGGGCAGAGTGTCACAAAAAAGATCGTTGTCAGTTGTTGGTAACAATATGCAGCAAAGGTTCATCCCTCCCTAGCGAGGGGTTGCGAAACATACAAATGGCGAGTGACGCGTGGCGCGTAGGGGTTTCCGTGTGCTTCCGGGCGACCGGTTGAGTGGCTACGATGCATTATGCACGCTGACCATATGCGATAATTATCACCCGTGCTATAGAAGTGACACTTATACATTTTTAAACGTGTCTCTTCCCTTAGTACATACGCTATATCGAGCGTATAGCTGTTATAACAAGTATTCCATTATTATTAATATTTACTGAATGAATGTTAGTCAACTATTTGGAGAGAATACCTGTCTATATTATACATATGATGACAATACATTCGTTCGTATTTTAATATATATCAAAAAAAATCTTTCTTTAATCTTAGCAATATAAAAAGAAATTGGAAAATTTAATCATTTTGCCAAGATAAAATAATATAAGCTATTCGGTGACCAATTCGAATTTGTTGAATTTTACCTACCTTACGGCTATTATTACCCTAACGCTGGTGAGTGTAAAGTGTCATAGATATGAATCGAGCCCCAATAAAAAATAGCATAAGTAATCCAAGCCAAAGCCAGGAATTGTGTTTGTGTGGTTTATTAATTACGTAAAAAATCTACATGTCGTCAATATTGCAGTAATTAAATTTTATCCAGCAAGTGATTCGGGATTCTTCTTACGGTTGGTTTCATTTGTTCAATTGCAACATTCATTCAAACACGTTGGGCGGTTGGCATAAAACCACTTACACCGCAGTACCTGTTCAAGTACGTGACTCGTTCTGTAAAACATATACGTCCCTGTTTAACCACACGATGAAAGCTCAAAAGCAGTTATGTTTCGATCACATGCTTGGATTGTAAATTACGCTTTGAAGATGGGTGCAGGCTTATGCTGTAGAGTGTAGAGGGTGGAGAGTGGTTTACCTTTGACCGTTATCTACTATTGCATATTCAGCACATTATTATCACCCCTGTGTTGCTATCGACCGATTACTTAGATATTTGATCAGATATGCAGGTCACTATATCACCTGCGAATAAATTGAATTAAATTATATTACAAAAATAGTTAACCTTTAATGTTCAAAAAAAAAAAAATAACCTGCTGGCTAAAAACTATTTTTTATTGTTTTTTTGTAATACAGAGCAAGTTTTTTTCCACCCTTGTTAATATCGAGTGATTGGTAATTGATAAATAAGTGTGGAATTTATCTGCATGTTAATATATAAATAATATGTACCCATCTGGAAATATAAAACTGAAAAATTTTGATGTTATATTCAATCTCAATATTAATGTATTTTGCTTAGCAAAATATTGCTTTTATCGTGGCTTGATAGTTTCTCGTCACGAAATTTTCTTTTATTTACTTTTTATTCTAATTTATATGTTCGGTAGATTCAGCGGTAACTATTCATTTGTCAATACAAATAATAAAATTAATCATTTATGTTTTTTTATTAAACTAAATTTAATATTGAAATGGTTATAAATAATACTCTTACGATTACGATATACTGAAGATGCCTAACTTACGTTTCGTTCAATAAAATCATGAAATGAAAGATTTTGAATAGGACAGGCAGCTCTTCATTAGTTAATTTATTTCCTTTGAGATTACTTTTCTTCGTATGAATTGTTACTTTGTAATTGGCACTATAAGTGTCCGTTTCTTACCTTCTCACTGCGTCCAATATAAATAAAAAACTCTAACTCCATTTTTTAATTTGTAAGAATTAGAATCAATGTTTAGTTTATTTTTAAATAACATAAAAATAGTTTTCTGAAGATCTTTTCTCAAAGAGGCGTAACACGTGTCACGATTTTACAACCAGTGGTATAACTTACTTATCAATTTTATTTTATATTTTAAATGTATGTCTTCAAACTATGTTTTATTGCTATCGTTTAAGAGTAAGCTCAAATGTATCACTGTCTTATACTATGAATTTATTATGTGCTAAGTTTTCAACGATTTTTATGTTTCCGTACAAGAATGTCTCTTCATTTCGTACTGTTTATGTATTGAATAATTGTTATTTGATGTAGGATTTTTTATAATATACCGTTCATATTTTGAAAGGCTCGTAAACAGCATTGGAAATATAAATATGAGAAGCTTATGTAGTCATGCTCTTTAATGATAAATCGTAGTGTAGATAATATAATGTACAATAGACAGCTTGATAAAATGTTAGTGTATTACGAACGTATTTGATTTATATCACCTTAATTAGGGCGCACCTGTATTGCATGCAATAAACAAACTTCTAGGTGCAGTTAACTCGGCGATACATTATTTGAAAGCTCCCGACGGGGTGTGAGATTGTAGCCTTTATTTACTTTCTCAGTTATTTATTCTCAGTTTTTGTCAGGAACACATTATTATTTTACGTTGACTGACATCGCCTAATTGGATATTTTTATTCGCCTTTTAACACTTATTTATTTTTATATATCCCCTGCTTTGCATGTTTATTGTGTATTTATCAAAATATTGATTGCGTGTTGCCTATTTTACACATCATTTAAAATTCTATGGTATAATTACAAATGTTAATTCGGTTATATTACATTCAAGTAACCGGTAAAGGGGGGCATAGAAATTGAAATGATATTTAAATTTCTGTTAAAAAAGTACTCTTCATAAACTGTCCGAGAGATTATGAATACAATCAAAATTCAACCATTCAATATTTATGTTTTGTTCGGTATTTATTTATTCAAAGCTATCATATAAACATGACTCAAATTAAAAGAATGACATCTTTTTAAATAATTCCAAATTGTTTATTTTAATATCAGGACCGATTTTACAACTTTCGGTTCTTTATTTTAAAATAAATAATGTGGAATTAATACAAACATATTTTTAATATAATATCTTTTCACCAAGACGGACAAACATCAAAAGTGGTGAAATCAAATGCTAGACTGGTTTTGTCTAAAAAATAATCACTTTTTGAGCGAAATTACAATTGACAAATTAATTGTGGTTTTTTAATCACTTATATGTAACGTTCTCAACAGCACTGAATCAATGCTTTTTCTATAATAGAAGTTCTACGTATTTTAGAATTAAGTTTTAAAATCCCCAAATTTCCTAAAAAAATATAACACATTTTTAAACTCATTTATTCATTTTTAAAAAATAATTCGATTATTTGCGATATATAATATTATTATATAATATCTATTTATTAAATAAATATTGTTAGTTTTTCTCACATTTGAATTTCCATCAAGCACCTTTAGTCGAAATTCTAAATTAATTTATCTAAAAGGAAACAAAATAATGATAAATAAGGCATAATTGTGATCATATTTTTTCAACTCTGTTAACAGTGTTCGTGCTTTCTCTCTCATTCTCTATCTTTTTGAGCAATAATTATGTCCCATATAAATTAAAAAAAAAAACTCAATTAAAAGCAGCAAGATTGAATAATATTGATCGATTTTGCTCATTATTAAGAACAAGAAAATATTTTTTTACAAAGGCTTAAAAATAGAAACACATGTAAGAGACAAGTACACATTCCATATCGTCGACTCTAAAACATAAAGTTTTAGTCACAATTCTTATTCAAAGTTGAGGCTTTTTGGAAAATATTATTTTGGCACAGAGAGGAGTGAAAAGCGAGAGAATTTTTGTACAAGATAAATTTGCGAAACAAAACTTGCTCCTCGAGACAAGAGTAACATGAGCGTATTATTCGCCTTTGCCGAAATAAATAAAAATACATTTCAAAAAATCAGTGACAATCTATTTAAGATCAAGGCAACCTTTAATATAATCTTTTTATTGTTCCATAAATAATTTTCTACAAAAATGATATTAAACATATTATTTAAATAAGTGGTTTCAACGGTTGTTTTATTTTTTTATATCAAGCGGTTAGATCCTTGTTATTTTTATTTATTGAAAATTTTGAATATGACTAATTCACATACTTCACAGTCCACACCACACGTGTTAGTAGTTAAAAACTTTTAAGATAACAAATTTTACCTTTTTTCAAAAATATGTTTTTATTCATTTATTCTTGTTATAAAACAAACCGTCTTCTTTTTGTTTCAGGTGAGGTGTTGTTAAATTTATTTTCGGACTTCAGGATCGTATTGACATGGTAAGTTATTAAAAGTATTTATGAAGTAACGTAATGTTTTACTTAAAACAGCATATACTTTATGAATCCCTCATGCTACATAGATGTGTGTTTAAAGTTATTATAAAAGGTTCTGAATTTAAAAAATAAGCATGTTTCGTAGAATGAATAAAATAAGGATCAAGTGTAGGGATGAAATCAAATTGACATCAGCCGTCAATTGCGAGCTTGTGATTATAATTTGATATTGATTGAAGTAAAACCATTATTCTTTAATAAAAATGCTACCATTTTTTTTTGAGGAAAAAGTTTATACAAAAACTTTTTAGGTCATTCTTAATTACAATCTTTTAGATCAGAGCATTTTATGTGTAAAAGTATGTGAGACCACAAATTTATTTTAATATTTCATATAATTTCCTTGAAATTGCTTTGCTGATTATGAATAAATGACCGGAATTTTATTACAAAAAAAAAATCGCATTACCATACCGTGAGCCCATTTTCACAAACTTGCATTAAGGCAGGTGCTGATAACAATATTAATATAATATATCTTTACTGCCGAACGGTCGTAGGACTCGGGCGAAAAAAATCGTTTTTTTTCATACCAAAGTTATTACATTATTATCATAAAATCTACTAAATTTAAAATTTATTATACTCCTGTATGAAAACGCTACTATTGCAGATAACAAAACCACTATTGCGTTACGTTTCCAAATCGTTAAAAACATGCCATCAGTGAAAACTTATCTATTGTTGTTTTTTAACGGGTCGTTAATAAAAATAGTTTTCAATAATACCATCGGTGGAAACGATTCTGAACTAGACTTCGTATGCTTAAATTTTCTTTTACGTGACTTCTTTTTGGAAAAATATCATTATTTTTATTAAATACGTTTTCAATCTTATCATTGCGACTTTAAGATGTGAATTTTCTTTAGTCAACCTAGAACAAAACATGTTCTAGGTAGACGGTAAAGTTTTCAATAAAAATGTATGTATTCAAGTAAATTTCTTTTTTTAAACGTTTTATAAATAAAGACAGCCTAAAATCGACCCTCATATTTTTAGATTGTATATCATACACACAATTTTATTGCATTGCAATAATATTCCGCAAAACGAAATATATTGTTATGATTATAATATTCCTTTTAAGGTGTTCACTGTCAATACTTGGTGGAATGGCATTATAATAAAAATAATAAAACATTTTTAGTACTTTTTCCACATAAAATTTATAAGATCAGGACCGGTTTCGCTCATGATGAGCATTGTCAACTGATCAGTTGACAATGCTCATCATGAGCGAAACCGGTCCTGATCTAATAAATTTTATGTGGAAAAAGTACTAAAAATGTTTTATTATTTTTATTATGATTATAATATTGATTGCAATCGTAAAATATATCTTAATTAAAACACACATTTTACTATTTATCTGATTAACTCTATGGAATATATCGATTAGTTATCAAGCTTTTCAACAAAGATGTTGAAAATGAACTGTCTGTATGTAAGCCTCTATCATCTCGTATTGTGTATCTTAATCGTCTATCGATGATAAATGGATAAAGATACGCTTTATACCCCTTGATTTTGCTCTACACGCCAGAATAGGTAAATGTCCGGGCTTGTAGGAACGGAAACATAAATAAAGTTCGTGTATACCTTGATATTTGATATACTTTGATTGATAAGTCAATTTAATTTGAGAGTGTCTTTTTCGGCATTTGACGCATGAGTATTTTATTCAAAAACCCACTTAATAATAATAATTAAAAAAATAATTTTCGCTCTTTTTGAGAATGGAATAATATTCTCAACGATTCACCTTGCATTCATTTCGCATATGCAGTTATTTATTTCTTGCCGTAGGCTTTGTTCTTCTTTTAGCTGAACTACACCGTCCCGGTTTGTACAGCGTCCATAAGATAGCGGAAAGAGCTTTTGTGGGTTGCGGTTTCTCTGTGAAAGTAAAATAAACTTTGAAGTCGTACATTTTTAACATAGCGCTGAGTTTTCAAAATTTATATTTTCTGCACGGTTTCATTTGGAAAAGTGCACTTTCTGTCCGCTGTTGATGTTTCTGAAAGTGACTTGGGTACGTGTGAAACTTTCTCTTATGACCGCCCGAACGCTTTCACGTACTGAACGAATTGAATTTTGAAAGTGAAATGTGGAAATTCGTACGATTTTCCGCGATAAAATCCTCCAGTATCTGAGAAGAGTTTGAAATATTTTATTTCGTTTTTCCCCTGTCATATGCGCCTATGTAATGAATAATCGACCGTTGACTTTGTAAGTAGGTATAATTAATCAATATTCATCGGAAAATCTTAAATCTTCATTTACCTAAACTCTGTAGTTTAGTTATAACAGCTTTATCCTCGCAATCGGATGGGTTCGAGTTCAAGTAATTGTACAAGCTAGATTTTTGGGTCTTTTGACTTCGGACTTCGATTTCTTCCTTGACTTCAAAATTTCTCACCGAGTAAAGTGTCTGATATGATTTGGAAAAATCTTGCGCTTTGGTAATTATTTTCTACTCTATCACTATATTTCAATTAAATTGATTTAAATATTGTTTTATATTTCAACGATCTATTATTCTGTAATCGCTTCGAAAGCTAAAAGCTAAAAGGGTCACTTTGTTGTATGTCCTGTAGGGGCCAAAAAATTAGCCTCATCGAACCAAACTTCCCTTTTTTCGATAATACAGAGTGCTTAAATGTGAATAGTCCTTAACGCAGCTGCTGTATGTGTATTTAACAAAAAAAACAAATATGTCTTCTACAATTATGTCTTAGCAATGTTATTCGCATTTCAATTATAAATAAACTCAATCTTTTTGACACAGTAGACACGTTTCACTAAAAATTTATATTTTGACTTTTATAGAAAACGAATATATATAGAAGTTGAAGATTGGTTCCCTAAAAATAAAAACTTGTACTATTTATAAAAAGAACTACATTGTGGCATAGGAAACCGTGTAAAAAAGATAATAATATAGACCCAAAAAAATCAAAATATGATTTATAAAATGTATTTTAACCCTTTGCGGTCCAAAGATTTTTTTCAAAAGTGGTCCACCAGGTCCAAGCCATTTTCAGTGAATTTCTTTAAAAAATTGCTTTTGTTAAAAATTAAAGAAATATAATAAAATAAATGAATGAAAGCATGTATTTTATACAAAGTATGTTTATTAATATATTTAAAAGTAATTTTCAAACATTAATTCCTAAAATTGGTAAACCTTTTTTGTTTACCATTACAGTACCGGTAAGGAAACAATTTCTCTTCAAAAGTTCGTCAGCGAGCTTTGGACTAGTATAAAATCTGTCAGTGAATATATGGTAACCTTTTATTTCCGGAGTTACCTGTTGCAAATTATTAAATAAATGCAAAACTATTCTGCTTGTGAAAGGCAAATCAGATCTGATAGGAGATTGTGTAGTAATACTGCCATAATACGGTACAAACGTGGATATATAGCTTGTACGTGAATCCGATAGGACATAGATTCTAAACCCCCATTTAGTAGGTTTTTTTGGATTATAAACGATAAACCCTATTTTCCCTTTAAATCCCACTGTTGACTCATCAACAGCAAGATTCTCACCAGGGATATAATTTTCCAAAAATCTTCCGTTTAGGTAGTCAAGAAAATTACTGACTATTTTTGTCCGCGTTCTTAGATCCCTACTAGGGTCTGTTATTGACTCCAGGTGAGGTGCCCAGAAGATTTGGAAAAATCGTTTTCGAGAAAATATTTTTCCAAAAAAGGTATATTATAATAAAATGCTTTGGACCAAAAAATTTTCATATCTGGAACATCAATAATTCCCATATTTATTATAACCCCAATAAAAGCTCTCATTTCCATTTCGGTAACTTCCTTCCAATCGTGCCAAATCGAATATTTCTTCAATCGTTTTTCAGATATAATTTTAGCTGCATATAAATTTGTTTCTTCCACGATTTTTTAAAATAAAACTTCCGTAAAAAATAGTTCAAACAATTGAAGAGGAGTCTTATTTTGGCATGAAGTTCTTTTCGGTCCTGTATTGGTTGTACCCGGTGTATATGATATACTTGGATGATATACGTCAATATCTGTTACGTCTACCCATTGCGTTGTAGTGGGAATCACAGCCGGTGGAATAGAATTATCACTTCCACTATCACTTATAATTCGCATCACTCGCCGTACAGGAATTCTCGGAAATTCTTCTTCCTCGGAATTGCCATCCATCACACATGGGTTTGATGAAGATACCGCTGAAGTGGTATGTGACTCAATGAAATTCTCGTCTTCGGATAAATTTAATCTTTCTAATTCGTTGTCTAAATGTTCCATGTAATCACCATCACTACTCTCAAATTCGTTATTATTATTAGTGTTATCCGGGTGACTCATTTTCTGAATATGGGTGCAAAAAAATATTTATTTATAACAAATATATATTATATAAACAAACAAATATTTCAAAACTTACGTAAAATAAAACAATTATCGGATCACTTTCAAATATGAGATGTTCACAGTGCGACAGTTTGCCAAAGACTATTGTTTGACGTTGAGAATTTATACCTGAAGCGAACAAACTTACCCCAACCCAAACATTTTTTTCACATTCCAGAGATAATACAATGGTGTACTTCTTAGAAATAAAGCAATAGTATGCCTTCTAGAACATTCTCTTCCTTTCACAGTTTAAAAAAAACGTCAAAATTGCGACATATAATGTTTTTATAATACCTCTAAAAAATGTCCACACCTTATGGACACTGGACCTGCCAGTAAGAAAACCAATGTCCAATACGTGTGGACACTGGACTTCAAAGGGTTAATAAAGAAAAAATAGTACTATTCATCGCTACTTGATTATATACGGGCACTAGACATTACAAAAATCTGTTGATATACCTCCATTTGAAGGCCACATGCTCCACATTGTGAGCAGACATGGATAAAAAAGGAAGACATAAATCGCTCTAACCGCTAGAAATGTATGAAACGTCTAATGTGTTAGGTCCTCATGAAGCCTTTTGTTTGTTATTACATAGTCATGTGTTGTTGAATTTCTTGATATTCGGAAATCCGTTACTCGCTTCTATGTTTATTGTGCCTGGGAATCGTCTTAGAACAAATAATTAGTGTAAACATATAAGTAGTATTTTTTTCATTTTAGTGGACTTAGTTATTACAAAATCGTGTAAAAATAGCTTGAGTGGATATATATTTTTTGTTATAGTATATCAAAAAGTGTCGTGAATTAGCACTCGATGCCAAAACAGACCCTCTTTGGATTCAGTGCAGAGTTCGTACAAAATTAGCCCATTGACTACTATAATGACTAATATTTTTATTTTTTTAGGTAAACCTTTGACGTCAAAAAATATTTACAACCGCTCTCCTTCACGTCGTATCATAGGTTCGAGCTGTAGCTGCCAGTATAATTTGTTCTTGGTACACTATTAGTGAAATTACATAGGAGTGGTTAGCAGAACTGCCGGTTCGGCCATTCTGGAATGCTGAGCCAATCGTCCGCCCCGTGGACTTCTCATTACATTCTACCAGGGTGACCACTATTAAGATATCATTTTTTATCACGAATATTCATTCAGAAAATTCTCCCGCTAACCTGTCAACACATGTTATACTAGGGATTACACATGAAACTGCTATAATACAGTTAATTTGTCAAAGTGCTATATCGATACACCCTAAGAATTTTATTCTGTTTTGTATATAATATTTCAATCTTTACTAGTTTTGATTACTCGTCATGAGTGAAACTGGTCCTGACTCCTGATTATATTAAATAAAAGTGGGATTAGTTCAATTGAGTTTTTATTGTTTGAATAATTATATCGATACCTAGAAGCAACACAAAAGTAGGTAAATATGTAAAGAAAATAGAAAATACGGTTCACCATTTTAAATTAACTGTGAACGAATGCTGCCGTCCACGAATTATCACTACAGAACTTTCTACTTCTTAATCTCACGTATTAAATCTTCATACATTCAAAAAAAATATATGATTGCGTAAAAATAGCAACGTATTTAGTTATACAGTTTTTATATTATCTGTTTATAGATATTTCGGCTTTCGAAATCGTCAGAACTATCTATGGTGAGTAAAATGTCAGTTTAAACAAAGCCGAAATAGCTATTAACTAATAATATAAAAACTGTAAAACTAAATACGTTGCTATTTTTACGATATTATAATGGAGTTCTGCCAATTAAATGCGTATTCAACCAATAAAAATAATATTTTTGTATATTTAATTGTTCATCGATTGATATAAAAATAGTCGAAATTCGTTTTTTAGTATAAAACAAGACTGGAGTCGTGATCAAACCGCGTATCCAATTCTGACATTAAAAAAAGCGACAGCTCCTATTTATAAACGATGCAAAATGCTGTGTATTTCTGTATATCTACTAAAATGTATAACTTGTATTTTGATTTGGTTAAAAAATAAGATTTTCACAACTCTCACTCCGCTTAACACACCCTGACACAAAAAAAAACATAAGATGTTTTGATAATTTTTATTTTCACTCTCGTCTAATAGTGGCATGACTTTTCAACCAAGAAATGAATGAAAACTTTTGTGTTGTACATATGAAAGTTGCTGTGGCTTATTATGTTGTACTATATAGAAACGTCGTTATTAATATATTGTCTTGTTGAAGGGCTGAACTGTATAGCTGATGCTGAAAATAAAATGTATATTAAAATATTTTTGTACTTGGTGACATTTTGTATTGTGCTTCTAGAATTATTTGTTGGGCGGAGAGAGCAGTAGGGCATGCCACTATTATTCAATGAGATATAGCCTGGCCGGATTTTAAACGTCAAACGAAGCGTATCCCGCAAAAATGTGCACGACTGGTCACTGCAGGTCGGGGCTCCAGGCACGGCGGGATACCAATATCGAACGTTATTGTTTTACCAATCGCCAGTCAATATCGTTATGCATGTCCATTTTGTTTTCTCCACTCGGCGGGAAAGCTTTGAAATTGCTGCCGTTCCATAATGCCGTGTCAGTGTGGCAATAGGGAAACATTTAATATTTAAGTTTTTTTTTGTCGTTGTCGATGTTGCTTTTTCTCTCATTACGTATTCATTACGACTGGCATTTCGTGCGAGCCGCTCAAATAAGGGGTTTATGACTCGCTCAACGCTCTTACAAAGGCCCTACTGTGTTTTACCCGGTTCTGGCTGATTAATTATTAAGCAGTACGATTTTAGGTGCATTTGCATCTATGAGAAAAGTTTTTTGTAATCTGATAACTCATTTACTATGAATGGCACACGATTTAATTTAAATCAGTAAGGAGTTGTTTCGTTTTAACATTAATAATTCAATATTTATTTATTATAATATATAATCAATTGAAGTCAAATTGTATATAAAAAATACGAAATGACCTTTAAACTATAAAACCGCTTTTTGAGTAGATTTTTTTAACCCCTTCATTATAACGTAATATTATTTTTCTCATAAAATAAGATTAAATTAAGATTTTTATATGCTTTATACCTTCCGTGAAATATAAGTTTTTTTTGTCATATTCTAGAGTTTCTGGTGTAAAGAAATTATTTAAAAAGCGATCGAGGTTTGTTTACAAAGTTACAATGGATTCTTGCGGGTTTGTTTTTAATTATGCAGTAAATTTGTTATTACCAAAATAATTTTCGTAACCGATTTTAAAGATATTAAGAAAACAAAGAATTAGAAATTAGGAATATAAAAGTATTAGCTGTGTTCAGTTGTGTTGCATTATACATATGCAATTATCAGATTTATAATAAACATCCTGGTTTTTTAATGCATAATTTATGCATAGCCAAAAGTTTAGTCTTTAAATCGAATATTGAGTATTTTTACAAAATCACACATTAATAATCTGATTTTATTATGTCCCAGGAAAATATTCATTGGAATATAAATTTTTGATCTAGTTCAACCTCGGACTCAATTTAAAAAAATGCTGGTTTTTTACTTAAATATAAATAAAATATCTCCCGGTAAGATAACCTTTCTTCCATGTCGTGACACATTTGGTCCTTTTACTACACCTATGAATGCAAATGTCCTTACGCACATTCATACAAGCAGAACCTTTTTCATTCCTCCGATTATTTTATTTGGGTTCCTTTTCAATATCAGGCCATTAGCAATGATCTCACGTACATTTCCACCTAGCTTCTTTATGCGGGGGGCAGGGTATTCCCTGAGAGTTTTGAGATTTTAGGGAAATTTGAGAAATTCATGAGGCGTAAAATGCGAGACTTTTTCCTTGTTGAACAATACGCCGGTGGAGGCTTAGCGGTGTTTCATCGCTACGTAATGCCTGGTAGAAAATATATTTTTTCTTATATCTGATTTGGTTTAAATGGATTGCCGTATTAGCGCATTGAAAATAGAAATGCAACTTACATTGTCGGGGTGAAGTAATGTTCACGCAAGCCCAAGTGTGACTTGATTCCAGTCAAATTTTCTTCAATATAAAATAATATTTTCAATAGATCTTAACTGATTTGACGAGAGAATATGTTTGAGATAATTATTGCTTAACTTAAAGTGTTATTCAAAATATTAATGACTTATATCAACTACAGTCGAACTTGGTTATTACGAGGAAGATGGGACCGACTGAATTTGCTTGTTATAAGCATTACTCTATATCAGAGAATAGGTATTTTTAAATGCTTACAAACATACCCATCACATGAAGACATGAAGTGTCTGGAGCGGTCATATAACACAAAAAGTTGCCAAACAAAAATACACAATTAGAATTTATTTACATACCCGTTACACACGTCTTTTTCTCTTTTTTCTGTCAATCCACTTTTCTTATAAAATTAAAAATTTATACTTGTTTCATTGTTTCCACTTTCAGTGTTCTTAAATTTCCCCTCATAGCACTCAACACATTAAAATACTCTCAGGTGGTCTCAGTGATCTGTGAAAAAAAAAATCGGCTAGCTATTTGACATAATTTTTGACGATATTTTTGCTCGGCATGTAGAGAAGTAGCTCGGTATAAAAGTTAGTAAATGTATGGAGAAAACCATAAACTAAAATGTTAACGATTGTTTCCCTTCTTACATCCGAGATTTCGCTATTTCCGTGATCGAGTTCGACTGTATACCTATTACATAGTTTAATGTTGCTTGACCAAAAAGTATTCAAATTCAATTTATAAAATGTTGTTTTCGATATTTGTGTGTAATATATTATATAAATCGAATGATTGCATTCGCTTTGTTGTACTAAAAAACATGAAACGTCACAAACAATGACAGGTTGTCAAAAAAATTCAGTAAAGGCTTGTAATTTCAATATATTAAAATAAATATGTTTTATTTACCGTGTTACTCGACGGATAATCAAAGGAATTTTTATTTCACTTTGCATTGAAAATATGTGTTTGAAATGCAACCATCAAATATCTCTAAAATATACCTTAGTATTTGCTCTTATTAAAAAATAAAACAAGTGCTTCATATCTGAAAGGTGCTTAAATCGTTGGATTTTTTTTTTCCTTGCGTTGCTCGTTATATTTATTATATATTCCCAGGGGATGTGTTCATTAACTTGTGTTATTTGCCGTATCTCAAATTTTGTCTATATCTTGTAGTTTTTGGAACCTCTGATCTCTTAGACTCTTTGAATGGTGTAATATCGGCAATTTGCTCACATACATTTTTTATTTAAACTTGAAAAACAACAGTGCTTAGCGAAGATCATATTGTTAGGTTTGTATTTTAAGTGTTTGAATGGAAACGTAGCGATGCGGAACACGTCTTCTTATTGTAGGCGTTTTTATCATATTTCTCATTGATGCTGTCCTGAAGGCAAATATTTGGTTTTGTTTTGTACACACGCCTTTGTTTAAATTTTCAACGTACACAGAATGTACGCCAGCCTCTGTTTGCTGAGGCTACCGTAGAATGAAATCGTGACCGGTGCAAATCCTTTCAACACGAATGTATTATTTCTGTATATCTCGGTAATACCGTCGATCTTACATTTGACTAGTGGGCACTATTTTTGTTAATTGTTGAAGACTGGATAAATAGTGCGAGGTGATTGAAGAAGTACACCTCATCCTTGAAATGTGATAATTTTAAATAAATATTTACAGATCCGCAAAGCTACTTTATTAACCGGTTCTCTGCCACCGACGTGCTAATACGCCATACAATTTCGTACTCGTAGGACCGGCCATACAAAATGTGCGTGTTTACACGCAGTACTTGAGACGCGGCTTAAAGGCCACAAGAAACGTATTCAATAATTTAAAAATATCATGGATGTAGTGATATCTCTTGAAATCATAGTGTGATACTTAAACTTGAAAGATATGGTTTTGTAATTTATAATCTTTTTCCAAGAAATTTTAGAAATCAACAAAGCACAGCTGCAAAGTCTTCCGATTTTAAATGAAATATCAAACTTTCCCACATCTCCTCTTCTATACCCCATATAATCATAAAATCATATAATCATAAAATCTTTGCCGACAAACAAATTATATAATTCTTGAAACTGCTCACTACTCAAATCTGTTGGCATTCCCATGGGCTCATCCTTTTCGCCAGCAATGGCTTTGGACTCAGAGATGCATTTATATCTTATATAAACACGAAACTTTCATTTACTAAGCGTCAGTTCAGGTTCATCCGTGCACTTGAATGCCTGAAGATGCCGAAAGGCGAAACCCAGGTCGTTAGTGACAAAATCTGTGAGAATTTACATAGTTTGAACGATTCAAATTTAATATTGAAATTCCACCAAGCACCTTCAGTCGAAATCTTAAATTATATAATACAACGATTTAAAAAAAAGTTTTTTTGTTGTGTTGAAATTTACTTTTAGCAGGGCTATAATTCCTTGGCGGTAATTTCTGTTTTTGAAACGTTTTTCCATAAATGATGGCGGAAATGACCCATCGTGTATTTATAAGTGTTTGTGATGTACTATTATTATTCTTTCCGAATGTTAAATGGCGAATGGAGATAACCAAAGTCCTGACTCCTAATTTCTGGACCAGCCAATTCATAACTGGCCACGGTTACTTCGCTGCCAAGCTCTTCCAGCTTGGCCGGTTAGTAAATAGCCCTGAATGTAAATGCGGATATATGATTCAGGATGCTGATCACATCCTTTGGGAATGTCCAGACTTAAATAACGAACGGGAAAAATTGCTCAAGACGATACGACTATCTGTCGGATCTGTCGGCCCCGTCGGTCATGTCGACTTGGTTGCATCGAAGGCAAATTATAGGGCATTTAAAGAATTCTCCGCGTCATTTGGAAAAAAAGTTGAGTTAAATAGATAAAATCTCATATTTTCAACTGCACTTAATTATTAATTAACTTTTAATTTCTGCACACTGTAGTGCATGCAACCAAGTCTTGAAGAATTTCTTCTCGGGACATTTCTGGCAAAATTTTGAACACGACTAACGTTGTTACGCTACGGAATACACCCTATAAAAAGAGTGTGAAGCCGTAGCGGGTGGTGGTGGGTACAACGTTGAGTACCCTAGAGAATTTAAAAAAAAAATATATTATATGTCCAAAAAGTACATATTTATTAGGTTTTATTTTTTTAAAGAAAATCACGGCATATTAATACCGCACGGCACAGATCAGGTTAAACATGTGACTAAGCACTCAAGATAAAACAATACCTCGCATTCCACGCGACACACTTACGAAAAAACACACAGGATACGAAAAAAACTATATAGTACTCAATATTGCATAAATTCCGTATATTTTCGTAAGTCATTGTTAACAAATTTGTCTATCATTAATTAAGCACAATGTTCATACAATATTCACATTCGATTTGTTCATGTGGAATAATAGATATTTCACTTATCCCACATAAACATTTCAGGTAATTATAATATTATTTATGTTGTAAAGTTGGTATTTTTATAGTTCGTATGTTTTTTCACTGTTAAGCTGAATATATCATTTTTGTCAAAGTGCAGGATGCGAAATTTTGTTTTATCCTAAGTGCTATATGTTTTCAATTATATTAATCTATCAAATGTGTCTTTTTACTAGGCTTATATTGAATATATTGTAGCATAGACGGGAAATTTAAAAACAAACATATTTTTGTCACGTGAAAGGAATCGCAGGACATTAATCATTTTATTCCAACTTAATGTAATAAAGTGTAAAAGAAACCTTAATTGATTTTTTTAAATTAAGCGTTGTGAAAAATATAACCATTTTTAAAGTAAATTTAAACATGTAATTATTTTTTTGTTGGCTTAATAGTACTAGATTGTATTTGTTAATTATATCGTCAATTCATTCAACACTGCATAAAAAAACAATTATATTCTTGGGAGAACCTCTACACCTACGCTACGATGTAATAATTTTTTAAGACTGAATCATTAATTTTTGTGATTTTTGATTTATTAAAAAATTAAACACTTTTTTACATACTGCATATTTATTGAAATCAGGATAACTGCTCGTAACGAGCGAAAGCGGTCTTGTCTTAACAAATATACGTGGAATTAGTAAAAATAGTGTTTTATGTTTTGTCTTTCAAGTTTTTTTGATTCGTCTTACCAAATGATTTTAGTTGCTGTTTTATCACCAGCTTAACGATTCATATATGTACTTGTATCGAATTATAAGCATTTAAATGAACATTTTACGGCCAATACTTGTCAAACTTTATTACAGTTTTGGAAATTGTTTCAACGTCATAAGCCAGGCATTAACATCGTCATATAGTAATAACCTTTGCTGTGCCAGAAGTTATTGGACGTTTATGATTATAAATTTTCTGATATGCCGAGGCCATTACTATAAGTTCGTTGGCTCCAACACAAATGAATTTATCGCACCTCCCTCTGAAAAAGCTGCTGTATTATGAAATGGTTCTCAATATTTTTTTCGGTGCAGTTTATCATTGAAGAAAAGGGGAAACAATGTATCACACTATTAAATATTTAAAAACATACATTATATATAGTATAATATGTATGAAAAATGAAAACATATATCGGTAAAGCTATGATGAAATATGTACAATACATTATCTTCTGTCATTCTTCATTTTTAACCATACGCTCCTAATTTAAAAGAATATGGGCTCATAATGGAGTTAATCTCAACAGAAAATTTTCAACGATTAATGATTTTTTCTCAGTTGCTCAACCTCTGAGACGTTAACGAGAATAATGATATAAAGAAAGGGCTAATAAAAGTCTAGTGATTAGCTAATTGCTCTTGCTTTGCTCTGTTTTTTGATATTGGATAAATGAGAGGGAATATTAAACATTACACACATCCACGTGTTCGAACAGAAATCCATTAATCGATTAAAAAATAAATTCGCGAAATTATGTTTTGGGGATTCGAATCCGTAACCACCGCAATCGATATCCATCGATACATATTAAAACAGCAATATATAATTGATTGATTGAATTCTTTTTTTCGATAGAATGGGCGCTTACTTTTTGGTAATTCGTTTTTTTTGTTTTCAAAATTTTGAGAAGTTCAAGAAACCGTAGCTTACACCGCCCATGGGTAGGTTTTTTTTTTATCCCGTCAGCGTAATTATTTCCCGAAGGGTTCGCGGCTATCCAGGTCGGCTAAGTAATGTATTGGTCTCTGCGAATAATCCAGAACTCAATTTATTTACTAGGATAGTTCCCGTGGCAAATTCGTATAACGTACTACTGCTATACACGAAGCAATACTTTACTCAAAGAAACTCTATACATTGATTGTCGTTCTATTATAACGCTGAGTATTTAAAAAAAAATTTTTTTGAGTTAGTATCTTTTCTTGAATCATGGCACCTAACCTATTTTTGTATATGAGAGCCAAGGAAACAAATCCGGACAGTTTTCATAATCTTAAAACATTAAACTTTTTTTTATTTTTGAAATACAACGTCTGAAAAAAGTAAGGATAAATATTTTCCGTAGTATTATTATATTCCTATTTTCATATATAATTTACATTATTCTGTAAAATCCGTTTAAAAGCCGCCGTGTTTGCTATACAGGACTATGTAAAATGCAATAACCTAGTACCATATCGTCATATTTCTGGCAGAAATTAGTAAGTAACAGTATGGTAGTTTTGAGTAAACGCAAAGTAAAAAAAATCAGCTTTTACTATAAAACCTTCTAACATCGATATTTTATGTTACATCTTAGATGCTTATAATATCAAAATATAGTTGCATTAATGCCGATCAGACAAGTGTTTAAAATGAATATACAGAGACAATTGCCTACCTGTCTATAAACCACCTTTAACAATAATTGCATATACAAATAAATGTTTTTTGTCAAACTGGTATAATAAATGAACCAACTGAGTTATTCTAGACAAAGAATTTATATCAAAGAATCTCTTTGTATACTTACGTCATTTTTGTCAGTTTTATTATTTTCCAACTTCTGCCAGAAAGATGGTGATACACGGAATTGCCAGCTCTACACGATGACATCTAACTCATTTTAAACAAAACATGGAGACTGCCATCTTTGTTTCCAAAGCCCTCATGTATTCTTTCGTGTGGAATAGTATAATCTGGTAATAGAATAGTACTGGAGATTTAATTAAAACCGCTCTTTGAACGTACTGAATTTACTCAACTTGGCAAGATACGAAGGTGAGTGGCAACATCAAGAATCTGTTTTGTCGTCTAAATTTTTGAAAGTCTAGACATTTTTTAAAATATTTATTTATTGATAAAAATTAAAATTACAGTACATGACATAACAGCTGAAGCCAATTAATTCGCCATGTACTTGAAAAATATAATAAGAAAAAATATAAAATAAAATAAAATATAACGTTCATAAATAGAATATCTATTTGAAGTACAGCCGTGATCCTTCAATTATTTATGTAAAATCTGCTTAAATTTAAGTATTTCATTGAAAAATATTTTACATGCTCAAACTCCATTCAATTTAGAACCGCTTAACTATTGAAAATTTATTAATTTATTGTTAAAGAAACAATTTTCAACATTCATGTTTTAAGTAGAATAGTTATACAAAGATAAATTACCAACAACCTAATAGTATTATATATTCTAGTATGTAAATCTCTCATGTTCTAAGAAATAACGAAAAATGTTTATGTTCCTGAATAACTTTCAAATACCTTAAAATCTTCGTTTATTTAGGAATACTTCTAGGGTTGCGAATTTTAGCATATTATTTGTAAATCTTATCGTTCACAGAAAAGTAAGTACCAACATAAGAAAAGTAGGCTGATTCTGTATTCGCTTTTGCCTAAGCTTGAGAAATTTTCCTCCACGTCAATAGATTTGAAAGTCTTCTTTTGTTGAAAGATATTATAGTTTTGATTGCGAAAAAAAATGAATTTTGCTATCGTTACATAATATGTAATTTGATTTTAACCTTTGTGATGTTTTCTATAATTTTTAGCGCCCCTTTAAAACCCACACCCAACCTTAATATAACATTTATAAATTTGGTGTAGTTTCAAAGAATAACGGTTAATTTTACATTATAAATATTTAAATTTCTCCAAAATTACAGTATTGCTTTTATAACGAGTTTTCTTCGGCAAGTCTTGCCAACTTAATTTCAATAAAAGCAGATTAAATCAACATGAATTTAATTTCAATTAAGCACTTCGAAAAATTCTTATTGTTTTGTTTTTCTTCGTTTTCTAGTTAGGATTTTTAGTGTTCCGTTTGTTTTTATTCTGGTTTACTTATCCGCTGCAAATAGGTTTTGCAGCTCCGTCTTTGCTTACAAATTATATCCCTGTAATCTCTTAGAATTTCGCTTTCCATTGGAACTTTATTTTCTGTGTTTTACTCAAATTACATTTCTCTCCGCCAGTATTGGCAATTTCTGTTTAACTAGGGCTGAATGTAAATGTTATCGCAGGAGCAGATTATCCAGCTATTTCCAAAAAAGATTTTCACGTTTTATGAAAGTGAATTCTCGGCGAACGAAATAATTATTAATTAATTAATCACAGCGACGACTTAACATCTTTATAATTTGTTGATTCATTTCTCTAATTGGATATTTTATTTTATAATTACTTTTCGATTTGATGGAATTAGATTTTTTCGAAATAATTTGATTGGTAATAATTAATGTAATTGATTTATTTCTATTCACTTTGCGGTCTGAATACCTGTTTGATTTTGAACAAGAATATTTATTATATTCGTTCTAATAAATCGTTAAAAATAATTTAACTCATATTTTAATAAAAACACAATATTCATTTGTACTTTATTCCACTTTATTGAAAAGGTCAGGACCGGTTTCGCTCATTGCGAGCAATTGACTCAACTCATATTTATATTTAAAAATGAGTTAATTGAATGATTACATTTATTATTCTACATGTTGTGTAATTCACTGTGACACATATTACATTTCTCATTGAGTATCGTCAAACTATCTTTATCGTATTTATAAATTTTAATATTTTAAAATTTTTGATTGGACATAATACAGAACAAAATTATGGTGAGACGAAGAGTAAAGAATGGTCGATAACTTATGTAGGTGAGATGCAGGGAGGGGTCCCGAGTGAACTTAATTGAAAATATTAAAAACGTCTCTTAGTATTGACACGGTAGGGTTTATTGTCACCCGTTCCCACTAATACTTTTGTGATGAAAGCTGGCAGGATTTTAAAATGTGTAGCTAAATTAATTGTGTTCAATTTAGAATTATTTTCATTTTGATTTTGTACACTTCCATAAAATTCTTGGTCGAACACGACCCGGTTTTCGCCTCTTCAAATTATTATTGAATTTCCATCAAGCACCTTCAGTTGAAATTTTAAATTAATTGTGTTTGAATTTTGTTATCAGGTAATCCGTAATATTAATTGTTTTATTGTTAATGGCCTTAAATGGCAACATTGTTTTTCGATACCGATGTGATTTTTGTTTCTCTCTCTCTTGCTCTTTGGGACACGAACCGACCACAACGTGTGTGAGGGGACACTTCCCGGTCTCTGGAACTTGTTTCCAGAGACCTTTAGTTGTAAATTCAGTTTTTTTTTCTTTTGTGGTTTTTCGTCCGAGATAAAAGAACTGGTAATTTTCCATTTCGACGAAAATTTAAATTCATTTTGTTCTGCGCGCAGAGTTAAACATCAATTTTCTTAATTTTTATAAAATTGTGTGAGCAAGCTTGGTATTAAAAATAGTTGTTGTGTATTGTATTAATTAAAAAATTTGTCTGTAATTAATTCGGTGATTGCAAGTTCTTAAATAAACGTTTTTGTGATAATAGAGCGATTGATTTTATTTCATTTCTTCCTACCTGTTAACGTCGAGTTTATACCAACGGTATTGGTCTTAATGGCTTTTATTAGTGGGGATTTATTCTTGGGGCTTAACATCGTGAACAATAGTAGAAATTTCTCAAAATAAATGAAACTCGCTCTAAAAATAAATTACGAGTAATGTTAGTATTCACAGCCAGTAAAAATGCACTGCCTGCGTGCTCGAGTGGTCAACGTCGTTGGATTCGGCTACGGAGGTCACGGGTTCGAATCCCAGTTAACAATGCTCAGTCAGTCCTTCAGTGACAAACAGTTGACAATGCTCTCCATGAGCAAAACCGGTCCTGTTTTTGGTAAATAAAAGTGGAAATAAGTACAAAAGAATAAAGTGTTTTTTTAATATATAATGAGAGAATAATAGTTCTCGGGATTGACCAAATTTTGTTTTCCTATCGACCGGTTTCGCACCCTCACTAAACCAAACCGTTTATTGCATACTGAAAGTAAATTTCTACAAACTATAAACCAAATTTATCGAAAACCACAAGGATAAATTCTATCACGTTATTTTTTCCTTACCGCAGATATTTGTGATGGTTACCCGTTCAAAACACGTCGTTTTTCCTAGAAAATTCGACCAACCTTTCACGCATAGTTTAGTCATACGTTCCATCTACTGTTTATCCTTTATTCTGGGTATACACATCCAAAATACGAAACGCGCTCCTCTTGGGTCTTATGTATTCATTGAGCCCGTGGGGGTGTAACGAAACATATGATTTTTTTATATATCGAATTTATACCCGCAGTATGCATGAGACGTGGTTTACATACAAGCTTCAAATGCTTCATGACATACGTATATGACATCTAATAAGTGAAATAGATGACTTCTCAGATTTTAAGCTACTGAAATATTTTTGGTCGCTGTTGCCGTGTGGAGTTTTCTTCTACATGGTTGGGCGGTCTAATATTTACATCTCAGAGAAGGCAATTTCATATGTCGATTTTCAATCAATTTACAAATTTAAATCTGAAGCCACAAATTTCATTTTTTCTTTCCACTTTTCCCGATTCTTAAAACTACTAGTCAGCTATTAATAGTTTAAGATTTCGATTGAAGGTGCTTGGAGGAATTGAAATATTAAATTGTAACCGTTAGAATTTTGTACACTCCCACTCGTTTTGTCACTAACGACTTGGGCTTCGCCTTTCAGCATCGTCAGGCGTTCAAGTGCACTGATGAACTTGAACTGTCAGCAACCTTCCCTCTAAGCTGCGCGCGCGCGCGGCCGTGCAGCAGTTGGGAAGCCCCCGCGCACTCATTCCGGGCTGGTGCGCACTATCAGACAGTTGTTTAATTCATATTTGATCAGTCCGCGCAGCCTTTGAAATTTTCGTGCTGCTAACCTCTTGTCTTAGAGGGAATATTGGCTGTCAGCCCAAGTGTGTCAGACAAAACGTGAAGGAGTGTACAAAATCTGAACGATTCAAATTAAGCTATTAAAATTTGCTACAAGCATGCTTATTTCCTTATTGACCTTTAAAATAATGATTAAGATCATGGGTGGGGAACCTTTTCTTCTATAAAAGCAACATTCAATTTTCTGATTCAACATAAGGCCGCAGTTAATTTTGACTAGAGAAACTTTGGCAGGAAACAATTTCATGCCAATTTATAAAGCCCAGAAATTTGTGGATTTCCCAAAATTACCAGCGTGGGACCTTTTTTTTTTAGTTCCTCCAAGGATTTAGACATCTAAAATCACAAAAATTAGCAGAATTGCCCGATCAGGCCAAAAGGTCGCACCGGAGTAGCCAAAAGGCCGCAGGTTCCCCACGACTGATTTAGAGGATGTGTTAGAGCCGTTTTTCGGTAGGATAAACTAATAGTTTTCTCCTTCCCACATTGGGTGCACATGTTTATTAAATGTAAATTAATGCAACATCAAATGCATCATTAATGGTAATTATTTTGCAGTATTTCACAATTTTGAAACTGGCGGTCGGTGCGTTCGGGATGAAAACTTATCTTGTCTTATAAATAAGTTTTCTTATTAATTAAAATTTTCATAAATTTACTAGCAGTGTGTTGTTGTTCTATTTATTTCCGTAGCGCGTTATGTTGGATGATTAAAAATTAGTCTTGGCAACATGAATTCATTTAGACTGTTCCATTATTCCAGGGCTTAGTTAGAATCTAAGCGGTATAAAGCATGTCCCTAAGCGCTACTAAGCTTGTCCTGATCGTAACGTACTTTAACATCTAACTCTACTTACCATCTCATAATCATATAAAATCTGAGAGCGTCTTGGTTTGTATATCACAAATTTAAAAATTCAGTTTAGTTCTTTTTTTCCACGTTTGAATTTTCACTATTTTTTCATTCTTTAAAAATGCAACAAAAATTATTTTTGTGTTGTAGTTGTTCTGTATTGAAGTATAATTGTTTACAATAGCGCAGAGCAGACCGCGGCTTTTTGCGAAGACGTTTGCGGATCTTTATACATCAATACTTGAATATATTGATTACAGGAAATAAAAAAAACCATAGTACGAAAAAAGTGAGTTTGCAGAAATGTTCTATAAGGCACATAAAACATTTCTACGGTAAAATGTGGGTTATGCTTTATTTTTGCTAATTAATGCAATATTTTTTCCTGTATTCAATCACATTTTTTAATATTAAATCCATATACATACGTATGTATGTACTTATATATATTGCATATTTATATTATATTGCAGTTGGTTATTCAAGTGGGGAGCATCACGAGCATTGTCAGCTGATGAAATATAAAACGATTATTGGTACCTTGCTTACCCAATTGATTTTTATTTCGGATTGCAAATATGAAATAAGTCTTATTTTTTTTCATTTGAGATATTTAAGTGTAATTCAGTAAAAAAGCAAAGTATTTTAAAGAAATCATTTGCCATACGCCGAAATAGCTATCTACTGAATTAAAAAAAAAATGAACTGAATACTTTGCTATTTTTCTACAGTATTAAAATGAAGTTCTACCAAGTAAATCCCAATTCAATCAATTAACAGCTAAGATACCAGGCGGACATGGGTGTCCGGAATATATGCAAGCGGGCACGGGTGTCTAAGAAAATAAAAAAATCAAATACTTGGTATTCCAATGGAAGAAAAGCAATATTTTGATGACTATGTGTAGTGCCATCTATACTGAGTCAATGTAGGTTTTTGAAATATTGAATTCGATTGTGTATTAAGCAAAACTATTTCCCTCAAAAAACATGCGGTATCTGGGACATATTAATGGTTTATTTGCGCGGTATTCAAACGGTTAAGCGTAATTCTTTATCAATTGTTTGATACACCTTTTTATCAGTCTTATTTAATTTTATATAAATAGGTAAACTTGTATCATTTTATATTTTATCTGTCGATTATGCTGACGATGAGCTAAACCGGTCTTGATCTATAATAAATAATGTGGAATATATATTATACAAAATGTTTTTTATTAAACCATTTTAAGTAAAGGAAAATTCACGAAAGTCACGTTCGTTCAATTTTTCAACATAATTCTATTTAACGACAACAACAAGATTGTTTTTCCCACTGTGGGTAAGTAACAGCTTTCCGGATGGCGTTGAGGATGAATGATAATAAGTCGAGTACTTATAACGAAGAAAATGAAAGGTTTTTTAGTATGAATTTCAGGTTCTTACGATGGCCGTCAGGTAGGCATGCCGTGATTTTACTAGGGCAGAATATTAATTGTCCCTTTCGGTCGCTTCGTCGTCGATTTATACGTGATCAATTTATTTATCCGCAGGCATTGTCCAGTTACATCTTCGAAGGGACTTGTTCTCCAAATCTCGTATTAAATTCTACGACGTTTGCTATAAATTTGGTGAACGCCGACGCACAAAGCCTTTTATATCGAAAGCGTGATTATATTGAATATTATAATTTAAGAGAACCAAAATCTTGACCAGATACACAGCATTGACAGTCGGCAATCAACCGAACCATTTATTTATACATGTCTCGGTTCGATACATTTGAATTACAAATTTTCATGTATTTACCACAAAATATTAAATAATCTAAACAAAACGTGGTTGTCTATGAAATGGTACGGTCAAAAACATGGTTTTCTTTTATATATATATCACACTTTTAGGGTGTTCACGGTCAATACTTGATGGAAAAGCATTATATTAAGAAAAACACAATATTCCTTTGTACTTATTTCCATTTTTATTTACCAAGATCAGGACCGGTTTCCCTCATGGCGAGCATTATATATATTGATAATGCTTGTCATAAGCGAAACTGGTCCTGATCTTGGTAAATAAAAGTGGAAATAAGTACGAAAAAATACAGTGTTTTTCTATATATCACATAAGTTGAAGTTTGTATCATTACAATTCACTCAATTTGACTATTCAACCAATGAATTAAATTTATAAACTCTTTGATAAGCGCTAGTCAAAAATTATGTAAAATTACAGCTCAGTTAAAGTTAGGTTAGGTTAGATATATTGAATAGAAAGAGGGCGAAAATGAAAACAAGACGTTGACATTTTTGAGGTTATGTAAAATGTCATAAAAACTCCAATGCTGTGCGAGTTGCTGGGAACTCTGTGTATTAACAATGTTACTCCTTACATGTAAAGAATGTAAATTATATATATACATAGATATCCTTAGCCGAGTTGTCACGTCGTTAGCTTATTTGCAGTGCTTACAAATGACGGTTTTGGTTAAACAATCAACTTCTAAATACATGTGAGGAGCAAACATTCAAAAAGTGATTAGACACAAATTTAAAAAAAATCGTTTAATACAAGTTCCGATAGTATATAATTAAATTTGTAAATAGAAATCACAATAAGTGTTAAAAAAGTTTTTTTCTTATAAAAAATAAATAATCAAATTGACACATTCAAGCAATCCGTGATTTTTCCAACACTCAAATCATCATTTATCAAACTCTGTATTTGTGTGACAAATCACTTTTTGAATGTCTGCTCCTCGTACTCGGTGGTAATACATATATCAATGACATAAAATTTAATATTAATATGTATTGTTTATCATTTACTTTGATCATTCAAATACCTCCACATACACTCTATATAGTTATTTATACTGATTACAAATATTATTTATGGGGATTTGAAGATACATTGCAATGTATTGTGTGTTCGAAGTATGTAATTAATTATTCCTTGATATTCAATTACTTACAAAACTATGCTTCTGATGACTCAGCACCAATTCGTTTAGTCAATTACTGCAAGTGAATATTAATTACTATGTATTAACAGGGTTGTATGGAGATATAATATTTAGTTTATTCGTATATCAGAGTATCGCTTAAGAGTTACGCCCTTTCATCACTTTAAATAGTATCGATTTCAAACTCTATATTAAATGCTGATTTTTCCATATAAAATATATAGCTGATCGAATGAAACTTTTTCTAACTGAAATTATATGCTCAATGGATTTTCTCACTTAACTAATAAACAATCTGAATTTTATATATTTTTTTCAACATACTATTATGTGAAAGAATATTTGTTATTACAATATATTCAACAAAAAAAACTCCTGCATTTTACTTTAGGACGTTATGTGAATTATTTATCTTATAGACCAGGGATGGCGGACCTTTTTGGGTCTGCGTGCCAACAATCTTCAAATATTTGTTCTCGATTGTGTGGCGTGCCCAAGCTCTAAAAAATAACAAAATATAAAAAATAAAAAGTGATTTTTGAGCTTGTCGTTTATCTAGATAACATTTGAAAATTAATAATTTACGGATTATTTAATCAAAATTTTAATTTTTGAATCTTAAAAATAAAAAAAATTTTAACTTTGAAATCGTTCGCGTGCCATCCAAATTCTCAAACGCCATCCCTGTTATAGACGGTGTCAATATGCCTTGAGATTCAATTCGCGTAATGAATTTCGACCCTTATTCCAATTTATTCTCGATACGCTGTTATTGTTATTGGCGCTTTATTACCCTGTAATATTTAATTGCTGTCATCAATATTCCATAATTATCCCCGACCTTATTTTCTTGTACATCGCGCAGGATTAATAAAATAAATATCGCTTTTTAATCGGCCTTCTCAGAATTTGATCAATAATCCTTTGTTCGTTATCTTTCATCGTTGTTATAACCTCGATTATTTCTTTTTTAAAATTATTTTATGCAAAATATAATATTTTTCTTATTGCGTTTTTTTTATATCTAGCTTCCTATTACGATGTAAATGTACCCAATTTTGCTCATTAAAAATGTAAAATAATAACTATCCGAAGTTGGATATTGTTAGTGAAAACATGAAAATTACAAAGTATTTTGAGGTTTCTAATTAAAATGAACGAAGTTAAAGTTGTTTATTTTTTTTATTATACACATTCTGTATTATATTTATTATAGCATAAAAGCAACAGTAATTAAACCATTTCTTAAAAAGTTCTTGGTGAGCAAAACCGGGCCTGACAATATTAAACAATTCTTTCTGTTTTACTAATTAAATGACTCAGTTTTTTTTATATAGATACTTATGCTTGTTTTTGTAGGGTACATTGATAATAATATTTCACGCTTCAGCATTTACATATATGCCAACGATCATGGACGAAGCCGTCCGCACAACCCCATCGGTTAGATGGCAGGAATAAAGAAATGCTGTGTTTATTTAAATCAGAGGAGGAAGAATTTATTATAATAAAGCACTTTTTGCATTAATTCTTACATTGTAACAAGTAATCGATGGTAGCTTTTGCCCTTTGCTAGCATTTTTAACACCTGAGAATGCTGTGTGTTTCTAGGTAATAATATAATTTGAATCGCTCATTAAAAGAATTGTTTTCGAAAAGTATTCACGACTTTAATGTGATATTGAAGTTCCATCAAACATTCTCAGTCGAAAGAATTTAATATAATACTTAACACTAACTGTAAGTTATTATTCCATATTGAGTGTAGAAAGTAAAAAGAACATTACCCACAATTTGCATATATTTTTTCATGAGACACAAAAGGTGTCTTTTGTTAATTTTGGGACAAAAAGGCAAAATATGAAATATACACAAAATTTAAATGCACGGTGGCTAACAAACTGGCGTTTTATTGACTTCATTGAAATATGTTTTAAAGAAAAACCGTTCTTAAGTCCTGATAGCAATTTTCACAGGGCCTTCTTTTTTCAAACTCAAAAGCTAAATTTACATACTAATTTGACATTTTATGCTTAAATCCTTTTAATATAAAGTGTATGAAGTTTTACACACTGTGATTACTGTAAAACACTGCGTGTTATGTCTTTTTGCCTTTCCACATTTGATAACGAGAAATTCAAATTCAATGTAAATTTTTCTCGTCATTTCAATAAAGGCTCAAGAAGCATCTGCATTTAAGTAATGGATCGGACATTAATGAAAAACATGTTCTATTCAATATGCTGAACATCCGTTATTGCCATTGTTTTGGCAGACAGCTTCCATAAATGGATCGACTTGTCGTAACGTTTGTATAAGTGATAGAAAACTTTATTCTGCCGGGTTGATCGGTGACTAATAAATATATAAATATTTCTCTCATGTTACATATAAATCACGAATCAATTAAACCTCGTTCTATCCGCAGCATTATGTTTTACTTATCGATATTTCCAAAACCCTGTCAATGTGTTACTGTTTCAATCGACTTCAATACATCTCGTTAACCATATAAAATATTTTAACATTATGATTGATTGGTTGTTACTAGGGATACGATGTATGTCACGTATTGAATTTGAGCATGGTTGACCCACAAACACTTGGATTATCGAATTACCATCAGTCACCACTTAAAATTTACTAATCTTTGATGATTTTTTAATTATATGTTAGAGGTGTTAAACATTTTAATTTTGTGTAATTTTAGATTCACTTATACTGTAAATTGTAAATTCTTTTCGATGTCAATTGTTGTTTACACCTTTTTATTTCAATTTAATTTTGTATAAATAGCACTGTTTATACATTTTTCCTATCAGTTGACAATGCTCGCAATGAGCGAAACCGGTACTGACCTTTTAAATAAAGTGGAATAAAGTACAAAAGAATATTGTGTTTTTATTAATCCTGATTTTAGTATTATATAAATTTATTAGTAACACACATCGGTTATCGTGAATTTGTGTATACTTTTAGTTTTTCGGATAGCTTGAACGATAGTTAAGACAAGAATAGGGCAATCACCTGGTGATAATTACTCCCTTCTGTATTTGGACCTTTTAATGGAGAACGTGAAAAAGTCTTTTAGGATAACGTCCTTTCAGAACGTGATCGGGCAATCAAAAAGCAACACAAAAGAATTGCCGAGTTGGGCCCTTCGGTGCTGTTAATTGATAAACGATTTTTAAATTGTGCTGAGAATAAGTACGTGCTTATCATTGGTTCCGATAATAATAGGAAAATTAATGCGTCTTAGTACATTTTCCTTCGTACAGCCACAATAAGCCAATCTATATTAAATCATAAAATATATGCATTTTGTAGCCTGATTTCGTGCGTTAAAATATATTTTCAAATATATGGTATGTAATAACAGTCGGCAAGTATTATTACAAAAGTAATATTGAATTAAGCCCCAATTCATCATTAATAGTTTTTTTATATGAATACCATACATGTCAGCAGTCTATAATCATAAATAATCTTGAATGGAATTTCAAGAAAAAACTATTGAAAATCATTTTTCCATGAAGGAAATGTCTTTCTGTGTTTGTCTTGGCATATGTTATGACTGTTGATAGGGTATTGTTCTTTTCCCTAAGAGATTGCACAATTTGTCTATACCGTTCAAGACACTTCACCCTTATATGCAGAATTATGGAAGGACCCATTTATATAACGAGTTGTTCTGCCAAGAGCCATTCTTCAACACATCGTTCTTTTAAATATTTAACGAAACTATTTTTTCTCATATTTCGTCATCATATTAGTGAATAAACTAAAATATTGTTTTACGTTTTTCTTTAACAACATATATTTTCCTAAATAAATTATGCTTAATCACTGTTTTCATTTTGCAAACATAATCATGTGTTGAAAAAGTAAACATGTTTTAAGGTATTTAAATGAAAGAAAGCATTATTTTATTGCTCCACTTATTCAATTATCGTCCCAGTTATGATATTCATATCATCAAAATAGTGCATTTTTTTGGTGTGTCGTGCACGTTAAACGGGCTTGAAGGGTCAAATATATGTTATTTAAATTTATTATTAACCACCTACAGGTGTTTAAAGCAACCAATGATTTAAGGCTAAGACTATTTAAATATATTCTAGTAAACTTGTCATTACGTTGATAAAATACTAAAACATTATTAACAACTCATAAAGTAACTTTTGTAACAGCGCTCCAAATCACAATCTGGCTTTGTTTTAGATCAATTAAAGTCTTGATTATACTCTCAACATAGTTAAGATACGTAAAATTTATTTAATTTAAGTTGTTTCCAAGTTTTCCTTGCTGAAGCGTCAGTGTTTTCCTTTTAGATTTCACTCTCGTAAACCGGATCTGGTAAATACAGCTAAAGCAACATTTGCGCTACTTCGTATGGTATAATTCCTTACACAGCGGAACGTGATGAGTGTAATAATTGACATTATTGTCTTAACCTCTTTACACCTACACGATTTCATATTTCTTTCATCATCGATGGATTATATTCTAGCATTATTGTAATAAAAGTAAGACTTTAAGAGTTTGGAGTATTGTTTATTTCACATCGGTTAATTTGTGAATACCAACCAATAGTGTCAATCACTGTTACTCAAAAAGAGGCAAAAAAAAAAATCTTTTCGGTGGATTCGACTGTAAGTTTAGAGATGTTCACTTTGTTACTCCATTTGCAATGTTACAAATTGAGACACGTGTTTCGCCTCTTTGTGAAAAGTCATCAGATAGAACATGGCAAGGCTTATGAATAATCTAAAAATGTTTCTATTATAAATGATGGGTTTTTTTTCCTTATCTACTAAACAATATTTGTGCTACAGAAAAACAGTCAAGACAAATATATTATGTATGTAATAACGTAAAATATTTAAGATGTTAACTGGCAATTTGAATTGTATTAAAAATATAATACCATGAATCACGAGCATATTAGTTGATAATGCTTGTGAAGAGCGAAACCGGTCCTGGACTGATTAAAGAATTAGTTCACGAAATTGATTTTTTTAAATTTACAATATGTAAAACGTCATTATTTTGTGATTTAAATGTCTGATATATAGCTTTCGCATCGCGCAAATTTTAAATCGCTAATTAACAATTACTCCACTGGGCTACGATGTAAATATTATTTCAACCGTTAAACTTTTTTGATTAGAATTGTTTGTTGTACAAAACCTTACCAAGAAACTGGAAATTATTTTAAACTCAAGAAACAAAATGTCAACAGTAATTACCAGCAGTCAACTATGTTTTTTTAACAGACATTTAATACTTCTAGACTCTTAGTCGGCGGGACAAATTTTAATGGAAAATTTGAGTTATTTTACATTTTATGTAGTTGTTATTAGATTTCTAAATAATATGGTGAAAGTGGTAAAAGCTTCTTGACATATTATATCTGATTAATTTTGACATGCTTAATTTTCGTTTCAAATTATGAATTAATTAATTGAAATTTCTAGACTGAATAATTCCGCAACTGACAAAGATTGAAAATAAATAATTTATATAATTTTTCGTGACATATGGTTTATCCTTATGTAATTTTCTGTTTTTGTAATTTTAGCCAATCACTACGCTAAAGTTCAATTCAGTCTCAATTTTCAATTTGGTTTCAACGGTATAGCTATCAACATTGATTTTTACTCAAACTGTATTATATTATAATATTTGTATTCTTATGTCCGATGGATTTGGTAGAAAGTTTCCGGATGCTCATTTTAAATATAAAATAAGATTCGAATATTCCGCAGCAAACAAAGTTTTTATTTATATTTATATTCGAAATAGAACCGAGACATATTTTGCAGTATGCTTTATGTAATTTAGACCGAGGCAAACGTTTAATCTACATTAACATTTATTTTGTGCGATATATTTCAAGCTGAAGATCTTATTGTTCAGTAATCAAACCGCGTGCCACTCAGTGTTTATTTCAATGTACATTTTCTTTTATGTTGTCAATATTATCCTAAACGTTCATTCGATAATAAATATAATTACTGAGCGCAGATTCAACACTGACAACCACAAGGTAAGTAAAGTTGTCTATATATGCCTTGATTGCATATTATTACTTCTTCTACTTGCAGAAAAACGTCACGCGTAAAATCAACTTGGGTATCTAAGGTACTTGGCAGCAATCAAATAGTGGCCGAGATTCTTTCTTTTTTAAACTTTTTCACTTTCCGCATTTCCGCACACAAGGAAAGCACTCGGTCTGGGGAGTGGAGACGTTGCGAGGATTTGCAAAGGTTGGAAACTTTACTCTTAGGAGGCGGTCTTCTTGTTAGATGCGGTCGACGAAAGGAGATCGTGATTTTTCCCACCGACACTTCACAGTGGTCGAGTTCTGAAACAGTCAACCTTTTTTCTGACAATTGCATTTACTTTCAACAATTAACGTTATTTAACCCCGTTTCGTAATAAGAACGATCAAATAAAAAAATCTCTTTTAAGGACATAGTTTTTTTTACGCAACTACTTGAGTACATCAGCTATTGATAAACATTTTTCTCACCAAATGACAATGGCATCTTTCCAAATAATAAATAGTGCAAATTCTAATTAGCAGGCGACATTATTTTAAATTTTGTAAAACACTATTTTTTATTGCTCTTTAAAACATTTAATTTTGAGTTGACTAAAACGAGTTTAAATTGAAATTGTTTTGTACTTGTTGGCACGTTTTAATTTTCATGATATTCTGCGGTAAGTTTTCATTTTGTGAAATATACGCCTCAAAATTTAATTACTGTCTTCGCAAGTCGGCAGTATGCTAGAACTGGTCGTACTTTTACAACCGCAGTCTGCGAGGGTGTGTTTGTTTAGGTTTTTGAATTGCGTCTAACTTTTTTTATTCAATAAAACCGCAACCCAAATTCCGACAATCGTCTCTAATAACGAAATACGGGCTTGGGTATTATCAAGGTTTTCTTTTAGGGGGTGGCATTTTTAAAAATAGTGTGATTGAAAACTCATGATTATTTTAATCCAAGTATTTTTTTATTAGCTAAGCGAGCATCCTAACATTTGCTGTCTCAGAATGATATTTATTTTGGACTCCAAAGTAAAATAAATAATGCGACACGGCATTGGGAACTTCTTTTGCGCTATACAAAAATAACTATGATGTGATAAATAATTATTTTAGTAAGACATTTTTGTTATAATATATTGTATCAAGAGTGACGATGTATTCAGAAAAAAGATGTGTATTTTCTTGAGCATTTCATCTCGTATACCGATACTACCAAATCGCATTTTTAGCGTCTGTCATCGAGTAAAGCGTCGAAGTAGAAGAATCATAACTCAAATTGAATTAGCTCACAAACTGTTTTATTAAGGGTTGATTAATTTGTTCGCTCGTACGAAAATGTATCGGGTAGAATCATTTGAAATGTAGGTTTACCTATGTTCGATTGGACTGACAATACGAAATGAAGTTTCATTTCAACATCTAGAAGGAGTCTTACGAACTGAATTGAACTAAGCATATTTAAGAATAAATTTTACTCCATCCACCTTGAGGTAAAAGAATAAAAAATATTTTATATTTGAAAACCTTAACGAAATAAAAATGGGTAACATCGTTATTTTCACAAAAAAATATGTATAAAATGAGAAATTTCATTACAAAAGGTTTTCAATTATTCATTTAGCGTAAATTGTTGATCGTTTGGAATTTTTCAATTGAAAATTCCTACCTGTTGTATAGACATAACCTAGTCATATTAATATACGTATTATAAAATGCGCTTTTATTTGATTTTGTGTGTGTGTGTGTATTCTCCAAAAATGAACAGATCGAAACGAACTATCCTTTAAAAGTACAAAATTTATATTAAATATTTTATTTATATACTAGATCGCTTTGTGTTATTTGTTCAGGAAAAACAGAAACAAAATCGGGCTCAATATTTTTTAAATGTGTTCATAAAAAGTATCGTTTGACGTATACATATCGACTGTGGAAAGGAAAAGGGACGTAACCCTCAATTTTGCAAAACAGTTTTTTTTCGATAATCACAACGTATAAAACTTGACACACATTCTATCAAAAGTATGGAAGCTGAAAATGCCGAATTAGAATCTAAATTTAGCTTTTAAGTTTGAAAAAGATGACCTTGTAAAAAATAAAAACCAAGAAAAAACACTGAAATAACGGGTTTTCCGAGACAATTTCTTTAATTAATATTAGATTATGTCAATTAAACACCAGTTTAGAAGCATCCGTGCACTTCAAGGATGTGTATAATTCATAATTTGCATATGTCACAAAATCATCAAAACACGTTTTTAGCGCCTCCTGTAAAATGTGTGGGTTACGTCCTTTTTCCTTTCCACAGTCGATATCCTACTATCAGTAAATAGTGCATTGTATCTGAAATTGTTATTTTTTGAGTTTTTGCCATGATTGGCTTCGTGACTTATTTGCTATATTTTTAATAAAAATATTTAAAACACTAACAATGAAATCATCGGTAAAAATATAATCGTTTTTATTTTCTATGAATTCAACGGATACTTTGTGGGAGTTCATTTTTAATATAAAATGAAATTAATAACTTAGTTATTCCATAAGTTGTGTGACAAATTTTGATACGTGTTTCCAGTCTTTAAGAAGCATATTGTTCTGACAAACTATCGTAAGGGTTTTTTTTACGACAAAACTAAATTTTGATTCCGATTCCTAACTTACATCCCATCTTTAGAGGCGAAAAACGTGTCACGATTTGTTTTACAACCTTTTGAAATAACTAAGTTCGCAATTTTAATCTGTTAATTTGTTTTAATTTATTTTAATAATTAAAAAAAAACCGTTGTCAAGAGTTCGTGTTTCCACAAAAACAGTTTAGTTGAAACCTTAAAATGTTAAGTTGAATCCTTTCCTACAGAATGACAACGGTATTTGACTAGAAGAGCTATACGTAGTATTTTCCATTTTAACTCAACTGTAGTTATAATAATACTTAAATCATATGAAGTTTGACGACAGTTTTATGACTAATAAAAATTCCCGCTACTGAAACTGGATACGGCGTCACAAAGGAAAGGCTGTTGAAGGCTGATAATGATACACATTGTAATAATAATAAACGTACGTTTATTCACAAGAATCTATATGCTATTCTGCAGAACGCTGTAATACAGTCGCGTACTATACAGAAAATTGCTGCCTAGTCTGTCTAATTTTGGTTTATTCAAAATAATCGTATTTTTTGTTACGAATACGAATAAATATCAAATGAAAAATTTGAAAGTTTGAGCAAAATTAATTTATGGGGAGAAGCGATAATTGACTAATATTTTTAAAATTTCGAGACTCCCTATCAAACATAAATACAGTTCTCAACACAATATGTATTCTTAGTATCACTTAACGGTGAGGGAAATATTATATTATATGCCCTATTTATTGTCTATAATTTGCACACAATTGTCAAATAATAACGCGTGGCAATTAAGATTTACTTCAATATTTTCGATTATCACTCGGTGTGCATTGTTAATTTACGGTGAAAATGTATGATATTGATAAAAAAAAACCAACTTGAACGGTTGATCAAATTTCCAAAAAAATGTTTTTGTATTTTTTTTATTCCAAAAGGGGGGTATTAGAAAGAGTGACTTACTTAAAACAAGGCATTTAATAACCTTAAACTGTTCACTAATTCATAAGCCACTATAGTTAGATAGTGAATGGACTTTTTCTAAAAACAACAATATTTTATTTTGTACATATTAAATGTACATAATATTCAGGTGTCGTATTTGCAACGTACGTACTACCATTATTTCATATAAAAGCCTCCGCACGCCACTGATGAAAATTTCAGCATGTACATACTCATATTCTATTTTTAAACGTTTTCCATTTCCTTATTTCATTTAGCAGTCCATCTGAAACAATTCGTTTCCTTTAATGGCCATATTATTTAAACAATTTGTGCTTTCAAGAGCCTACTTGATTTTCCCTTTTTCGTATATGCCCCTCGAGCAGGCCTTCAAGTGCCCAACCTAGGGCTATTAATTCTATATAATATGCTCCTTGGCGCAGATAAGAATTTACTGATAAGACAGTGGGGATAATTTTCTCATACTCACTACTCAGGAGTCAGGATTCAACACGGATATTGTATATCTTTAAGTGTAGTCTATATTATATTGCCGAAGTAATTTGTACTCATTATTTATTGTACTTAATTATAAATACCATTCTATATAATTGTCCGTTTTTCGTCCGACATTCGACTGAGTAGTAAACATCACTGGTTTCGGTTACGGAGTTTACTGGCTCGTATTCCAGTACAAAAAACTTCACATTCAAATTCAATATTAAAATTAAGTACACTTATATTGATTTTCCCATGGATTTATAGATTAGTGTGCAAATTCAAGAGTGAATGTGATGTCTACATTTCCTCCCACTTTTTTGATTTAAAAAAAAACAGATTAGCTTATTACTATCTGCGCCATTGTATACTTGATTCGAAAATAGAGAGTTTGAGTGACTGAATAACAAGCAGTTCTCGTAGATAAATTACTGTTGAAATGATGTATTACGAATCCACATTGGTATGGTTTGAAAAAAGTGAACCGAAATCTACTCAATTGTTTATTTTTGTTCCCAAAAACTAGGTAAAAAAGGTAGTAGAAAAATAATTATTATGCATTTCCATTATGTTTTTATCATAAAAAAAATTCACATCCCTAGTTTAAGAATCTATTTATTAAAGAAAATTATGTCGTATATTATAAGGCAAATTTATTATTCCGAAAATATTATTCTTTCATTTTCGTACAACGGCGAAAAGAAAAAAACAATTTAAATTTGATCTTTTAGGAGCATATACATTTCATGATTTTTTTATATTTATTAAAAAGCAGAAAAATATTCTGTTCTGCTTAGACTTCAGCTTACATTCATTGTGGATCATCTTTTACTGGTGCTTATGCATTAAATAAAAAAATAATATTTTTAATCAATGCGTAGTATATATTTTTTCATTGTCAGAATTTTACACTAAATTGACAATGTTTCAATATGTATTGCTTATTCGTAACAAATATATAATAATATACTTTTCGTTTTAACCATGTCCGTTCCTAACGTTGTGCATATGGACCTATAATGGAGTGTATCTTAGAAGTGATTCTACAAAAACTGCTTATTACTCAGTTGCTCAAGCTCTCTTTTTTTCAAAGAGTGTAGAAATAGAAGAATAGAGTTAAGTTAAGACTAGTGGTTGGCTAAACGCTCTCGCTACGCCCCAGTTTTAGGATAGGATAGGTGGGAGGAAAGGTAATTCAAGGCATCACTTATATCCATGCCTTCGAATAGAAATTTATAAATCGATTGAAAAACTAGTTTATACAAACTTGACCTGTGTAATCGAAGCCAACGAAGTTGACCACTCGACCACGCTGCCTTAATTGACTACTTATGAATAATTAATTGCTTATCTTGGTTTTCTCTCAATCATAAAAATATCAAACTGTACTTTAAAACATACTTTATTATATCGATACCCTATTTCAGAGTGCACTATGTCTAAATTTGGCAGTATTGAGTTATTAAGTATGAAAATTATTTCAGAATGCATGCATCAATCACTTCCGAAGAGCAACCAATACATAATTATTCTGTATTAGATCATATGTAAATCGACACTGTCAAAACACACCAAATATAGAAATACATTACATACAATGGGAACATTGTCGATAAATATTATATTTTTCGAAAATTATGTCAAAAATAATAATAAATTTCAATATTTCCTCAGTATCAGCATATTCAATACGGAAAAACTTCCTTTGGACAGTAAAATCTTTTGGCTCATAAAAATTTAAACGAATTTCAATAATTCATTACAATATTGACTGTTAGATATTGGCAAAGTGCTCTCTCGCTGTCACTCATCCCAAATCGTGCAAACTTTTATTTTACGTTAGTTTCAATATGAATCCGGCGATCTTTGAAATCATGAACTTTTCTTGTTGAGAGCAAAAAATGTTTTCAAACGAATAAATCTCGTTAAAAATAAACTGAGTACGCTTTTTTATGGAAAGTTTTATTTGCTTGCAAGGTTTCGGTCTAAGAGACTTACAAAGTCAATATTATTATTTGTTTATGTTCGAGTCAATCATTTATTAGTTCAATAATGAATGTTGATTTAACGGTGATTTTTGTTTTACTTTTAAATATTTTCACCGTTTTTGGTGGAGAGGCATTATATTTTTGATAGATTCGTTGGTAACTTTCTGAAAGTTCATTTTTAAAATTTCCACTTTCTATAAAAGTAGATTTACTAAGTTATCAAATTGAATTTTAGATTAATAATAAAACACTTTCAACTACGTTCTAATTTGATATCGACTGTGGAAAAGAAACAAGACGTAACGCACAGTTTTTTTTAATCACAATATATACAACTTGATACACGATCTATCAAAAAGACGTAAGCTTAATATGCCGAATTAGTATCTAAATTTAGCTCTTACGTTTGAAAAATGAAATTGCGATCAGGAATTGTTTTTTTTTAATATTGAATTAATCAGATTAATATTGAATTAACGTCAATTAAAATCCAGTTTATCAGTCTCCGCGCACCTCAAAATTGTGTATATTACTTAATTAGCCTTCGGCCCAAAATCATCAAAAACGTTTTTTGTGTCTCCTGTAAAATTTGTTGTGTGTGGGTTACGTCTTTTTTTCTCTCTAAAATCGATTTGACAATCTCTCTCTACAATCGATAGACTTGTTTCGCTCAACTTCAGCAGTCTTAACTGATAAACTCAGTAACGTAATAAATAATGTGGAGTAAGTACTGTCTTCTTTCAAATATACTACTGGCAATCCACCACTTCAGGGACATTACTTAAACTCGAGCTAAAAACTACAATTGGCGACCGCCGTTTTATAATATATAAAATGTACGTGTGTATGATATATAAACAGTGAACACAAATGAATTTGACGAACTCATTATAAAAGTTCTTTGCTCTATATTATTAGTCTGATGGTTATTTCGAAGGCTTTGTTGTATTAATTTATTGTCCCTATGGCAATGTAATGAAACGTAAAGCTCCCACTCGCCTTTTATTTCGATTTTCCCGATACTATCCCCAATAATAATATGTTATTATTTTTACGTACCATAATTTCATTATATCGGTATTTCATTATTTATTTCCCCCAGTGAAATAACAGTATTATTGTACGGTAAACACACATTGATGTACCTCTATTCTTAGTACTCGATAGCTGTAGACCCTCTCGATATCCCGTTTCTTCGATCGTCACTCCAGAAAGTCCCCTCAAGACGTCCAAATTGATGTAATTCAAAACCTTTCATGAATGAAACCTACCGCTGCAGTAGCGTGCTTCCTTACTTAACACTGGTTTAAAAAAAACAGTAAATACACATTCAGTATCTTATATTTGTCATTATTTCTCATCTAGAAAGAATTGCTTACACGAGACTGAAGCTTGTTAATTACTATACTATGTTTTAGAATAATGTATTTTACGCAATTTCTTCTTCTTTAGATTTATGGGTCTTTCAAATATTTGGCTAACTTTTAGGGTGTTCACTATAAATACTTGGTGAAAAGGCATTATTTTAAAAAAAACACAATATTTATTTTGTAATTATTTCCACTTTTATTTTTTAAGATCAGTACCGGTTTCACTCATGACGAGCATTATCAACAGGTTCTGGTCTTGTTAAATAAAAATGGAAATAAGTACAAAAGAATATTGCGGTTTTTTTTTTTAAATATAACTTATTGATAATGAAAAAATAAACGTTTAATGGATGGCGTTTGCCAAGATAAATGCCTATGCTTCAGTGGAACAAAAAGTATATATGTGAATGATCTATAAAAAAATAAAATACTGATTAAATTATTATTGACTAAACGAATAGTGATGTGCTCATGAGCAACGTTCCCTCTAAGCTGCGCGCGTGCGCGGCCGCGCAGCAGTTGAGAAGCCCCCGCGCACTCATTTCGGATTGGCGCGCACTACAAGACAGTTGCTCAATTAATATTTGATCGGTCCGCGCAGCCTTTGAAATTTCCGCGCAGCTAACCCCTTAGAGGGAACGTTGCTCATCTTTAAATTATTTATTATTTTTATTGGGGGTTTTTTTCATGTTATAATTTACAGTAAAATGACTGATAAAGGTGATAAATTGTAAATTTATTTATGAAAGTGATTTCTTTTACTATTTATTAAATTATTTACATGATTGGTTTTGTAAATAATCGATGATATATTATAAAAATTGAAAATTTTTAGATATTTTATCTATTTTTGTCAAACGATTTGGTCACTAGCATGAGTGTAATTATAACTATATTCATAAGTTCAATAGAAAAATATTGACAACATGACCATCTTCTTGTTTTTCTAGTATAACAGATGTTTGTTCGCTTTACATTCACTCATTTAATTTCAAACTTTTACTTATAAGCGCAAACTCTATTGTGTCATATTTTTTGCTCTCTTCTAAAGTTGTATTTTTCAATTTGTACTCAAGTACGTTCAATATGTGATATATACAATCTTCGTGAACGGCACTGGTTGATCTCTTGTCATTCCATGCTTTGAACACTTCCCATCATCAACGCCGTCATTCTGTGGAGTGGACGACAAGCTTTCCAGAAACCTGTGTTCACTCTTCAGGAGTACTTCGATCGCTATGTTGGAAGGATAGCAGCTCTTTAGTATGTAGCTGAGATAAAATAATAGCAATTAATCTTAATATAATAATTCATTATTGTATGATACGTTATATCAAATTTTACTTATCATCGCATAATAATAATAGCATTTAAATAAATAATTTAAATAAACATTCTTGCAAAATTCTAATTCACAAAATAGATGCAGAATTATTATGGTCTAATTTAAACTTTCACGTACAAATAGTTATAACTGTACTGATCATATCTTCTGGAATTGATCTATCATGAATAATGAACGGGAAGAATTAATCAAACCGAACTATCGAGAAGAATATAAAGGATGTGCAATAAACAGTGAAAAAACTTAACTAGGGAATCCAATCCCGAGCCAAAATGTTGATCCCGGGATTTCGGGATTAGAATTTTTCGATCCCGGGATCAGTACATTTTTTTAAGAAATAAAAATTGATAATAATGGTGAAAAATAAATTACACAACTTATTTATAAAATTTAAATCGTTCAAACTATGTACATTTTCACAGATTTTGTCACTAACGACCCGGGTTTCGCCAAAAAACAAATTTTAACAAAACTGTTGGCATTCCCATGAGCTTATCCTTTTCGCCAGCAATGGCTTTGGACTCAGTGATACATTTATTTCTTATATAAACACGAAACTTTCATTTAATAAGCATCAGTTCAAGTTCATCCGTGCACTTGAACGCCTGAAGATGCCGAAAGGCGAAACCCAGGTCGTTAGTGACAAAATCTGTGAGAATGTACATAGTTTGAACGATTCAAATTTAGCGTTGAAATTCCACCAAGCACCTTCAGTCGAAATCTTAAACTTATTTATATTATATAAACAGCTGTGGGCTGCCAATACGTTAACAAAAAGCTCTCATAATCTCAGTTATTCGCGATGTACAGGTGAATGAGTGGATTTTTTAAAAACTCGTAAAAAAATATGCGCCATAATTATTAAACGAACTTGATATGCATACATTCTGTAAAAATACGCAATATAACTTAAAATAATTTATGTCGATAGCTGAAAAAAGTATCTACCTACTTCAGACTGCAAGAGTACCTAAGATAACACTAAGTTATTTTTATATTATTTTAAAATATGCCAGAGGATCAATTGTTTCGCCATTTAATCTACGGTTTCGTTGTGAAAAGAACCAATAAAATATATTTTTATATTTATCATATCCGGCGACAAGTGAAAATAAGTAAGAACATTCAAAAGAAATAGTCAAAGTAAGAATTGATACTTTCGATGGTTTCGGCGGTAACTTTGTGGAAGTTCATTTTAATAGAAAAATTAAATTAATTAATAGTTAGTAACACAATATGTGAAATAATCAAAGTTAATTTAAATTTTCTACGTGAGAATTGATTTTCAATTCTTGCAATTATATTGGTCGAAAAAACTTTTATACAATATTATATGCGGTTTTCGATGAGTTCAGTCGCATGAAGTCGGCTTGCACGCCTTTAATATTTATCATACTGTTCATATAGAAAGCTAACCGAAAAATGTTTTAGTTGACACGTGTTTTATTACATACTCGATGTTAATAGAACAAAAGAAACATAAAATCACGCAAAAAAAAACACTGCGCTCGATATCTGATAACATTCATTAAGAAGTTGTAGAAAACAAAGACACCGAAAAATTATTACTGTAGTAAAATGCATTCGAATAAATGCGATAAGAAAATTTGATATCTTAGGCATCCAATTACGTTTTTGTATGCGGTAAGTCTTATCGCAAAGAATGTAAACTGCCGCTCGGCTTGAAAACCAACACGTTTGTTTTATAAGAAAATCAATCCAGAAGTTTCGGGATCATGTCTTCTAATCCCGGGATTTTATTGTATCGAAAACTGTACGGGATTCCGGGATCCCGGGATCAGATTCCCTAGACGTAACCAAGTCAGTGTATTTAACAAGATGATGAATTGTTTAATTGATTTAATATCTGACAGTTCTCGGTGAATGGATATTTCTAATAACCGACCAAGCTGTGGGGGTTGGGAGGCGACCCCAGTGGTCAATTATAAATTAGCCGGACCAGAAATGTGTCGTGAAAAATATGGTTTCTTTCACTCGACAATTATTTATATGAGAATGAATTTATAGCTCCCCAACTTCATTGCAACCTGAAATGCCAAACATTTAATACGATTTTAAAAAGCATGTTTCTTAATTCGGAATTAAATATCAGAATAAATTATTTTATAGCGGAATTACTCATTTCAACCATCACCTCTGTATTCGCAAAAATCGTTGTGTATACAGAGCGACGAATATCAGTTGATTATGCAAACCTGCATTTGACGATCTCTGAGTACTCTTCATTCAAATTCAGTATTCTGTGTGGACCAGACACAAATGTTCCTAAGTATGGGGATACATCAGTTCCACGTTTGCCAGCTCTCTTATACTAAATTAGTAGGTAAGGCTTAATTAGTTAACTCGTGGTTTAGTTGTAAAAGTTGCTCTTGCGGCCGCATTCTAAACGTCGTGATAAAAGATTGAAACGCTGAAATAAACGTTGGAACATGCTTGAATGTTACGCTTCCAGAAAGATTTTGTATTACTAAGTGTCTAATTAACTTCTACTGGATTAATTTAGATGATCTCTGACAAACAAGTTTTTTTCAGTCGCAAATCCAAACTCTATAAGAGGGAAATAAAACGTGTTTTATGAATAATGGAACGCAGTATTTTTTGTTGTTTTTCCATTAAAAATCAAATAAATAAATTATCACGGAACTCGTCAGATATCTGAATTCAGAAAAAAAAATGATTAATCACATATTTTGTATTAATTCCATTATTGAATTTTATATTATTAAAAAATATATATATTATAACGACTTTTAGCACTGAAGCATTAACTGGGTAAAAGTGTTGTTTATCTATAAAGGAAATTCAACCTGATAAAATATTAGCTATGTGGTATGATTATAAAGATTACGTATTATTTTTAGTGATATTTTCGTGTAGATAACACTTATTTTGGATGGTCTGGAATTCTCAACACGTGATTGTGTTGGACGGTCGTATACTGAAAACGTGATTATGTGCGAGTGTTTCAGACGCTCCAAAATAAATGCTGTGCACGCGGGAATATAAATTCTTGTATTTTATAGTGAACTTAAATTATAAATTAACTTGTCTTGTAAGTACGAGATAATTTATATATTGTTAATCACTTTATTATTTCAAAAAAATACTCGACTATTTCATTTTTTGAACATTTCAACTGATTGATGTCTTTCCGTAGATTAACAGTTAACGATATCAAAATTAAGTATGACTTACTTTTATACCATTTGTGCTAATAACATCCACACGCGACAAGTCATAATTCATAAAAAATACTAGATTATTGCACGGGCAAAAAATATGTTGACACGCTTTATTTTTTGTAGGAATACTGCTAGAAAAATGTCGCAATATCGCATAACAAAAACTTATCGCAAACATTGTTTGTGTTAACCTATGTTGTTGTTATTGCTTTCCATCTGATAAAACACTTTTTTATTATGGCAACATATTTTTATCAAGCGTTTGCATCGGCGGAACTTTTGAAAGGATTAACGAAACTCTGTTGATTTTGCATCGCGATAACAGCTGTTCACATTTATTTTACAGTGAAGTTTTTCACATTAAAATAATGGGCTTTTCTTTATAAATACATCCTCGCCGTGTCTCGTCTAAAGTTTGCGCACATTTATCATTGGCATAGTGAGGACTATAAGGATACGGCTATTCTGAAGTAAACTAGTAAGCTTTTTGTATCGCCTTGTTTACAGGCCTTCAATTTTATTTATTTGAGTGTTTTTATAGTAATTAATATCTCTGTACGTTAATCTACGCGAATTTAAACGTCAATTATTGTCATACATATTTTATTGCACCGAAGAGACAATATTTCAACATGAAAAACGACACATTTTTTCAAATCTGAATATGCAAACATTTTAAAATAAATTATTAATGTTTCTGCAATGATTCTAGGTATCTGATTTAATAAAAAGTAAAACAACTTATAAGTCGAATAATTGTGTCTTTTTTAATACATCAAATACCTTTCCAAGAATTCTCATAATTACTTTACCATTATTGCTATAATAACTAAATCGGTTTTTCCTGAAAAAATCTTAAATCTATATAGAATTGTATTTTACTTTATATTATAAATGTTGTCAATTGTATAAATATTCGTTGACAGTCGATTTGGTCTGAACATATTTTGATCATGGATTTTTTATTGATTCAATTGGAGTTTTTTAAAAATCCATTATAATAAAGTTAAATATAGCAATGTTTCTATGATCTACATTTGTTTCTGTCTAGTTTACTGATATTTTGGCTTTACACCCTGATCAGAACTAAGTAGTAGATGTTAGTAAAAAATTAGAATAAAATATATAGATTGGTATTTTTGGCCTATTCGTTATTTAGATACTAGGCACATTATCAGGTAGCGTGTAGTGGTATTATATATTATTACTTTACTGCGATATCCTCTGCATGATACAGCACCGGCTATGATTTATCAAGGCGTCGAGTCGCGTCAACTGTCGCAGCCGACGTAAACTCTGCAGATTATTCTGAAACGGTCATGTAATTCTGGTAAATAACTCCAGGGCCCATAAAAAGAACTAACATGGAATTTAGATTGCTGCTGCTAAAGTGAAATGGATAAACTTTAAAGACCTCCCGCCGCCGCATTTCAGAGGACTGAATTTAGAATCTTTAGTTGACCAAACAAAAAGATGGTATTTTTCTGTCTCCTCTTTCGTTTTAAGTAAGATTTCTACGAACCGCTTGCACTGATTTGTGTGAAAATACGCGCAGCTAAGTATTTCTCTTGAATACTTAAAAGCAAAACGTTTGTCTTGTTAGTTGCTGTGATTCGTAGTTATAAATACAAAATTTTATCGTATAGAGACAATTCTTTTATTCAACACAAAATTTTGTTGATATAATTCAAAATTTCGACTGAAGGTGCCTGATAGAAATTCAACGTTAATTTAGAATTATTTTCATTATGAACACTTCCATAAAATTCTTGGTCGAACACGACCCGGGTTTCGCCTCTCGGCATTTTCCGGTACTACTCGGTGCGAATGCATACACTTGATATTAATCTTATCATGAGATCGTCTCGAATTCTTCTAGTATTACATGTATTGCGAGGTCGGATATTATTATAAGGTGTTTTAAAAATCATCTTATGGTTTCCTCAAAAAATGGTTGTATTGACTCTTATCTACTTTTCATACTTTGAAGGTTTATTATTCTTATACCAATTGTAAAATTGTAAATAATGTTAGATTCGAACTAATTTCTTTCTAGATACCTTTAGTGTTTGTAATAATATCTAACCCTTGTTTTCAATATCAATCGTATCTTAAAATTATCCGAAATATTTTATAAAGTAAAGACGATTTATTTACTTAACCGGTTAATTTATTTTCTCACTATTCACTTCGTATTATAAAAGCAATGTAAAGTTGATAACTTTTGAGTTTCGCTGTATAATTTCTCCATCAATCTCAATTACAGATACGATAATGAAAATTACTAGTACTCCAAATTTAAAGACGCTATGCGGGCAGTGATTATCCTACTATTATAGGATGAATAATTATTCCGATAGTGACATCGTTACAGAACAGTAAGGTAACTAACTGCCACTTCTATTTTTAATTTCTTGACAATACGTTTTTTTGTTCGCAGTAGATTTTTTTTATTTTTACAATAACGTTAACACAGCTCCCATTTATATAGTTATTTTCCCTTTTAAATAGAATATATTGCTCGTGTAAACGATACCTAATATTTCACTCGACACAAATTTTACATGAGACGTAAAAATACTCTAGTCATTATTATTCCACTGTAATATCAACTAAACATAATACAATAATCAAATTTTCTCTGTTTATGTGGAAAAGTTGATATCACACCAATAAAAGTAACAATACATTGAAACATTGTGTGATTTATTGTGTTTTTGTCCAAGCTGTGGGATGCGAGATATTGTTTTATAATAAGCGAGATCATATTAAAAAAAATATTACCCCACGAAAGCGATAAGCTTTTAAATATACGTACTTGGTTGGGGCATAACTTTCCATCTGATAATTGCATGAACTTTGTTTTATACATAAACAGTTTTATAAAACAGCACAGTTTTTTTTTATTTGTCCTGTCTGTTTATCTAGGAGTTTTATATGTATATCTATACAGTTGTAATCTTGGCACAATCTTTTAAATTCAAAAATATAATAAATCGAAATTCAAAGTTACGTTGTGCAGTCGTTTTACCGCTCGAAATTCATTTCCGTTCCATTTTCTGTTTACGTTTCAGACAGAAAAAAACAGGTAACAAACAGTAAGTATTATTTTTGCGATTAAAAGATTTACGGGCTTTAAACGCACGTAGCACTTTTGTTATTGATGATCAATGCTATTGTATGTATTTATATTGAAAAAGATATTGGTTTGAAACGTTTTTTCGACATGTAAATAATAAAAGAAAAAAAAAATATTTTTTAAAACATTCCAGTCCTTACACAATGACTTATATTTGTTTTACAAATAATTTATACATCTCCATGCTAAAACTAAAACGCCTTATTTTATTAAAAATATTTAAATGTTAATTTTATACATTCGTTTAAAAAAAATGAATATAAAATCCGTTTCCTGTCCTTAATGATTCACTCCATTGATTTTATTTGACAACCCGCTGAGTCTAGCGGACCGCGTTTTCGTTTTTTTTTTGTTGTACTATACTGAAGTTTGATGAACCTCAATGAAAATCACGAGACAAATTTGTGTTGTAATCAATTTTGACCGTTTATACGCAGAATTCGGGGCATGTAAAAAAATATTCAGGAATGGAATGGAATACTTTTTTGACTACATTCGTTGTTTTTATTCAAGCGTATTTTGCACTTAAAATACAATCGGATCATACACGTTTGTCATGCGATTGAGTCATTATCTAGATTCAATATAAGTTTAAGGGCGGGAGGGGGGGTTCGTTAGATTTCTAGATTCTTGACTTTGAATTAATACTTGATATGAAGTTCTAGTGAAGTGTTGAAATATTCTTCAATTATTTTAGTATGTTAGTAATTAGTTAGTAAACAGACATCTTCATAAATTCATAATATTATGTACATATTGATTGAATCGGCATTTACTTGGTAGAACTCCATTGTAATAAAGTACAAAATATCAACGTATTTAGTTCTACAATTTATAAGATGAGTTTATAGCTATTTCGGCGTGCACCAGCACCCGTCAGAACTATGTTAAAACTTGCATATACTCAGCTATGGAATAGAAAAATATGAATGAGGAAAATAAATTGTGTAAATAAAAACTGCAATAGTCAAAAATTCGATACATATAAATGGTCTCGATAAAATATATTTTTAAAGAGATATTTGCGTCCTTATTTGTGTTTCCGTCCTTTCAAAGAGTAAACGAGCGTTTTCGTCCTAAATTGAAAGGCAATGTAGATTGTTAGAGCTTTGCTTGATATTTTTTGTCAATTTTCGAAACGCAATTCTCCAAGATTAATATTTATAAATACATTTATTGAAAAAAAAAAAATGTTTTCTCTTCGTTTATAATCGCAACCATCTGCGCATAATCCAAATTGAATCATGTATGTACAACAGAAATTATTACTATTCGAAATTTAAAAATATGTTTCCTAATACACAGCTTTTTTACCCTATGTTACCATGGATACGTATAGTTTAGATTTGATAATACATTAATGACTTACCTCAAACGAAAATTAGATTTAATTTAACCTATCTTTTACCGCATTCCCTCGAGGAAACGCGTATTTCGATTAAAATACGCACAAACAATTAGCATGCCATTAATATTGCTACCCACGTATATTGCTTTCTAGGAAACTAAGAATGCCTTCGTGTGTTTTTCACCTTTATAAGTTATCTTTGTAGGCGATATATAATATTCACCCAAAATTTTCGGTCTTCATTTATGTTCGTCTATTACTCGATTTAATAATAATTGTATTTAGTAATTAGTTACTGTCTTACACAAGCTAATTATGGTTACGCAAATTTAAATAACGATGAATATCTTGTTGGGTTGTTATGTGCCTATATTTTATTTTAATTAACTACCTTAAACAGCGGGTTAGCTTTTCGTATTTTTGCCTGGTTGCTAGTAATATTTACCATATAAATAATTATTATACAAGATTCTGCTTACATTTTAAGATATATTCTTGTTAAATTTGTAGATGAAAATATTTTTACCTGGCAAGTAAACTCAACAAATACCACGTATACATATGTGTAAATACTGTATGTATAATGTTTCGCGGTATTTACTCAATAACATAATAGTGCAAATATTTCCTAAGGGTAAAACATGTATAACTTTATGAAAATATAAATATAAAAAAACGTTGCACTAATCACACGTTTATTGTTGAGAAGGACTGGTTTCGCTCATCACGAGAATTATTAACTGGTGAAAATATTTTTTATAGTCGAATATGTACTTATAATATATACGTATTTGTTCATTCAATATTTTATTATACGGTAAAATACTACGCATCCTACTTTCATTGTTTAATTAATCCTGCTTGTATATCTGATAAACAGCAAAATACGTAAACTGAGAGATTACGTGGCATTATTTAAAGCTCTTATTAGTGCTTTCCTATTTTCGTATATATTTAGAAATAGTCAGATAATTCTCTCCTGTTCCACATTTTTGCTAAGTCCTCGATAGGGCTAATGCAGACAGTGAACCTGAGCAGCTTTAGGCGCGTATCCCAATGTAAATCTTGGAAAGCTTTTTTAAAAGCTTTTACAAGCGTAAAACAACTGTTGATTGCCGCTACGGTAGGTACGAACGCCGCCGACGTTCAGCGCAGCCAGCCAAACAAACAAACAGCCGTACTCCCTTTCTCAATATAGCAACATAACACCGGATATTTCGCACAGTACAATGTAGTATTCAACGAGGCAAACCGTGCGGCTTTTAAAAGGTTGAATTTATTTTAAGTTTTCTCACCTTTAGAGAATAAATATTTCTAACGATGTGTATATATACCAGAACTCTTCACGCAAGCAATCCCGTTGTTCACAATTTACAACAATATTTATTTCGTTGTTTGTTTATTTCTCAACATTGTCGATAAATTTAACATGTGATTTTCGTTTGCGGAGAATAATTCATGGTGTGTAGTTAAGATAAGTTACAAAACATTTAAAATGAGATATCAATGCCAATCGACAAAAAAATACTCTATCTTTATAATGTAAGTTGGAGGTTATATATTTAAATATTGTCACTCATGGTATTAAAGTAGGTTCAATTGAATTATTATTACCAAGTAAATGAAAATTTAATCAATAGGTTTAATTCCCTCACATAATTGCCGTTGCAATAGTGAGGGAATCGTCCCGTTACAAAAATATACAACGAATTATGTTCCTCAAAATCTGTTCCTCCAATACAAAGCAATGGTACTACGGTAATATTTGCGAATAATTATAAATTATATTTTGAACAGTCAAGACTTTGAACATGTTTCCCAGTTCAGATCAAACCACGGAAGTATTATATTTGCACTCGTCTCGTGTCGTGTCTTACCTTTGCTCGCGCTCTTTATTCAATTCCAACGTTAGTTACATACCTGTTAAATTCTGTACGCACATCTTGTCTCTCCTAAATGAATGCATATGAAATGCAAATCGAGATAGTAAACCTTTACCTAGTAGTTTTAATCCCTACAAACACTTTTTACGTAATTTTCGTTTTTTAATCTAAAACGATACATGATTTACAACGTGGTTCCGATTTTCTACTAATGTCGATAGTTTTAGGTATTTTATACAATAATAATATGATTGACGTATGTATGTATTATTATAATGTATCAATTTCGATCACTTTGTTAAAAATTCCGAAATTATAATTATGTTTGTAATAACACATAGAGGTGTTAAACATTTCAATTTATGTTAGTTTAGGCTGCTTAGTTTAGAGTCACTTATTCATAATTTCTACTGTTATTTGTAAATTCTTTTCAATGCCATTGTTTATTAAACCTTTGTATTTCAATTTGTTTTTGTATAAATAATACTGTTAAATTCTATTTCTTATCAATTGTTAATGATCGCCATGTGCGAAAACGGTCCTGATCTTAGTAAATAAAAGTGGAAATAAGTATAAAGGAATAATATTGCGTTTTTCTAAATTGTCGAATGTCCTTATATGCGCAAAGCTATTTATTCTGATTAACCTTCGATTTAACATTTCCAATGAGTATTTCACTTATCAACCTTAAGGTTTCTGGATACAACTTACTTCTTTGTTTTTTTTTACATAATTTCGTGAATTTGTTGATATTTAATAGTTAATTTGCTTTTCATACACTTGGTGTTGTATTTAAAAAAATAATCCAACTTTGAATGCAAATTTGAGATGTATCAATCGATGTTTCAAACACTGAAATATAGAGATTTACATAATTAAAAAAAAAACTAGCACGGAAGCATTCTAACCATGGTATGAAAGGATTCGATATAATATTATGTATTAGGTAGTTTATTATATTATCAGATTATATCGAAATCAAATCCATATTAATTAAGTATTCTTGTTCATATTATAACATACGATTTATTTAGCGCACAGTCGTATCAAAGATAGTTATACCATGGTAATTTAAAATTGCATAATACTAAAATGCATAATCGTTTTGCAACCAAGTTCGCATCTTTATGTGCGGCATGTATCCCAGTGTGCATCTCTTCAGTTTAACGAGAAAAATGATACCGATCAAATGCATAAAACGTGATGTTGTAAGATGCTATAAAAGTCGCTTATATAGCTACGTTTATTTCAATAAAAGATAAACTCTTTGTGGAATTACTATCACAATAAAAACAGTAATATCATTTATTGTAATGACTGAGATCATTTATCAAAAACTTTGTTGTTAATTATAGGATCTGGTCTAGTCAATCAGTCGCTCATTTGAGATAAAAATATAAGTATGAACCGGCTAAAAGTTGGCTGATTCGATCTTTCGTCGGATAAGGTTCATGCCTTATAGATAGATCTACACCAGAAATACCTAAATCGATTTAAACACCTCGCCACTTTATAATTCCTTAACCATAGATAATCAATAGCTGTAAAATGTACTTGTCTACTCCAGCTTGCAAGCGTGAAGAGTTAAAAAATTTACGCAAAAATTGGTACTATTATGTTTACTTAAATTCCATGTTTCAAACGATATTCTTTAACCTTCGTCGATAACAATATATGTCAGAAATTGTAGTTAGGCTCTAATTTGATCCAAGAAAGTTAATTTTTCTTACCTCAACAAGAAGCTCGCTATTATAAGTTTTAATTTTACAAGGGGTTTGCACGAAGCACTCCGAGCCCTTTCCAGCCCACTCCTTAACATAAAAGTATAAAAATACTGACTGGATTGAAATGACTGGGCCTTGGATAGGCATCTTAGCGAAGGATGCGTAAACCGTTAGGGGTTAAGGGCTCGGGTACACTACCATGGCATATGGCAAACTAAGAGTACAAAAAATTAATAGTTGTATGAGTTCGAGAAAATTCTTGTTTTCTATTTATGATATCATATTTTTGAAAGAAAACTACAGTACCAAATGCTTATAATACATTGCATTATTTGTTTGAAGAAGCCCCTATTTAATTTTCTACCCACGATTACGGGACAAAAATAATCTGAGATTCTTATTATTACTATAGCCCTTTTGTTTCTTTATGATTACAATTTAAACCGTTATAATTTTCTTTATGCAGCCGTTTTGCAACTGCTTTGTATTTTTAAGCGCACTTGATCCTTTCTCTGAATTAATTAGACTTAACATATTTTTAACTAATTTACTTGACTCTTTAAATCCCCAGTCGGCTTCCTTGACAAGAAAGTTACTTACCTTGTTAATGTAAAGATAATTTATCACTACAATTATCAATTTCCCGGTGTAATTTTTCCTTCTACGGAATATATATAAACTTTACCTGCGAAAAGTAATGCAATATCTAGTTTTTGCTCATATTTTTTTTCTCAAGATCGCGATTTTCATGATAAGGATTCCGCGGGGAAATTTGTTATATCGCTATATCTAAATTCTTGGAAGTGAGTTGTATCTTTTTATATATTTTTTAATCCAATGTCGAAACTTCAATTTTTAATGCAATTTTATATAATTTTTTATGTATATTCACGTCAGGCGACGTTGTACAAGTAAGTGTACAGCTTTTATACGTCTGTTAGTCATTTTACAAAGAAAAATACGAATAAATTCTGGTTACTCTGTAATGGAAAGTGAAAAGTAACTGAAATGTATATGGAAATTAATTATATTCTAACATATTATTAGACCACTCGTTCGTCAGAACTATATTTAAGAGAATGTTGGCTGAAATGAAAAACAGCTAGCTGATAGTGTTAGACCAGCTTTTTACTGTAAAAACTCATTAGGCAAATTATTAGTTAATAATAAAGATAAAATACATTACTTAAATAAATTCGGGATTTATAGATTGCAATGCTCTTGTTGTACAAAGTTTTATATCGGCAAAACAGAAAGGACACTGAACATCCGACTTTTAGAACATATGGCAGCCTTTAGATTGAAAAAAGACACGTCTAATTTTGCTAATCACTTAATTTCGGAAGGACACGTGTTCAATCAGGAACAAGGGATAAAAATGTTACACCCAAATACGGACAGTCATAAGCGCTTTTTCCAGAAAATTTTGGAAATAAATAGAGCACAGCTGCAAAGTCTTCCGATTTTAAATGAAATATTAAACTTTCCGGCATCTCCACTTCTATACCCTATATAATCATAAAATAATATAATCATAAAACCTTTACCGACAAACAAATAATATAATTCTTGAAACTACTTACTACTCAAATCTGTTGGCATTCCCGTGAGCTTATCCTTTTCGCCAGCAATGGCTTTGGACTCAGTGATGCATTTATTTCTTATATAAACACGAAACTTTCATTTACTAAGCGTCAGTTCAAGTTCATCCGTGCACTTGAATGCCTGAAGACGCCGAAAGGCGAAACCCGGGTCGTTAGTGACAAAATCTGTGAGAATGTACATAGTTTGAACGATTCAAATTCAGTTATTTATACTGACTTAAAGAAATACACAAAAAATATTTTTATCCATTCTTACATCCTAATTTAAACGAAAAATAATTTTTTAAATGTAATAAATTGACTCTTTTTTAATGTGTGATGATTATGGAATTATTATTCAGTCTTAAAAATGAAATAGTTTATATTTCAACGATTATGTAGAATAACAGTATCTCTTTGTAATGGTTAAGATGTGTTAATGGGTTAATATTTGCTTGATCATCAAAAATGTTATTGACTTTTATATATCTATTAATATATTGTTTTTCTAGTGAATTAAGCCTTATGACCTTTATTTAAATAATGTCTAGGTTATATTATATTTATAAAATTAGATTAATGCCCCATATATTGGCGTATTTGTTTAACGAGCTCATGAAACAGTGACATACTGAAATTTGATCACCAACCATAAAGAAAGATACACTCGCTTGGAACGTTACTTATCAGCAAATCTGTGAAATATTCACCAGTCCCCAAAAGTGACTACCGATCACAAATATAGTTATTCGTTTTTAACATACCTGTCTTTTTATTTCATTTCATGTAGTTTTAATGTTGATTTTATTTTATTTTAGGTCAAATCCGAACACTATCTGTTCTGGATACAGAAACAAGAGATCATTTTTGGCTGACAGTCTGCGCTCAGGACCAAGGAGTTGTACCACTGCACTCTTGCGTAAAGGTAACTAACTATACTTATAATAATTTATTTACTTGTAAGATCGTCGTCCTAGATAAAATAATTTTATTTAGTCCTTTGACAGAGGAAAATAAGCTCTTAGTCTCATATTCGTAATTAATGAGATAATAATTAGTTTAGGAGCACAGCGTATACGTCAATTGTGTTTTAAGTGAAATTAGGCAAGGACACATTTCGCAGTCTTTTTTGTAGCTTTTTTGGAATGGCAAGATTTCAGCCTATTTTATTGGATGTCATTAAATATTAACAATTAATTTCTTTGCTATTTATTATTTCTTGATGATCTTAATATTTATATTACACGTTATAAACGTTTCATTGAAGAATTTCATAATTAATGGTGAAATTAATATTTTGAAGTGTCTATTGAAATAAGAAATACTGTAGGTAATCGAATTCTTAACATTGTTTATTCAAAAATACAGATTAAAGCCGATGTTCCATATTTTAATATATTTATAATCTGATCAAAAAGGATATTACAAAGGAAAATATAGGGCGATGATCTTAATTGTTAAATTTTATATTGAGCATACCCAGGATAGGATTGTAATTTGGATTATAGGCAGAGCTCTTTTCACTAAGTCACATAGTTCACCATCAATTCAATCGAAAATTTCTTTTCTTTTATCATTTTGATGAATCTGGCTTGAACTCGCTGTTAAATTCGTAAAGCTTTTTACTTTGATAATCAGTTTGATCAATGAAGTTCTTGCACATTAAGTATGTACTAAATACATATTTTCTACCCCTATGTATATAAGTTGGTTTATAAATTCTCAATAGTTTGCACATCTTATTCACATTTTTTAAATATAAAACCTAAAACGATACGATAAACCCAATGGTAACAATACAAAATTCTTTCATCGGTTTTTTACCAGTTCATAAAAAAAGATGTTTTTAGTTGTTTTAAAATCGAATGTGACTTAAATTAAATGTCTTAATTCCGCATGCCTTATCTATTCGTTGGTTGAATTAAAAATTGAAAAAGCATTTAGTTTCCAGAAAGACGTCGACTATAATACTTTCATGGGCTTGTTTCGTAATAATATATGGTAGCATTTTCATTTCTACGATAACAATATAGTATGAGAATACGAAATTACCATCACAACCGTAGATATTTAACAGTTTCATGGTTATAACATACATGTAAACTGCTTAACGGGGCCAAATTTTATGATTTCATTCGCTTAATTGATGTTGAAAACATTTACAATATAACTCGTAGGTTTCATTCCTATCTGATTCTTCTCCTGTGGAGAAATTGCATTCGAAATTGCCAATCGAGTATCAAATAGAGCAGAAATAACGAATCGTTTAATCCAATGAGCGATTCAACCATTTACAGTTTTCGATAAGCGCTTTTAAGTATCTAACAAATTTTACGAAGTCGTTGGAGAACGGGTGCATTTTATCCGCATATTTTTAACAATATATTGCATTTTCAAACATAAATTAAATTTTTGGTGATATGATTCTACATGTTAGAGGTGTTGAACATTTTTATTTGTGTTATTTTTGAGTCACTTATTCATAATTTCTACTGTAATTTGTAAACTATTTTCAATACCAATTGCGCCTGAGTTTCAAAACTTACCTAAATCCAAAAACCAAAATTGTTGGCAAGGTGCAAAAAACTGCTGTGGGCTTTTTGGATTTGAGTAGGTTTTGAAACTAAACACGGTTTCTGTGTATTTAGAGAGGTTTTGAAATTGAAAATTCATTGATTGCGTAGATATTGAAATAGAGAACAAGTTGGCATCAAAATTTGAAAAAAAACAAAAATGGTCTTTATGTAGGTTTTGAAACTGAAATCCTCTTGTTTATTACATCGTTTCATTTCAATTTGTTTTTGTATAAATAGCGTTGTCTAATTACATTTTTTATCAGTTGACACTGTTTTTCATGAGCAAAACCGGTCCTGATCTTAATAAATAAAAGTGGAAATAAGTACAAAGAAATATTGCGTTTTTCTAAATATATTGCCGTTCTACCAAGTATTAACCGTTACCTAGTTTGGTAAATAATTCAGACAGATACAATTTTACTGAAATCATATAGTGATAAAAATACTGCGGATTAGAAATGCAGTATATTTCCCATATGATTTTGTGAAAATATCTTTTCGTCGATTCGTTTAATTGGCAGGAAATTCTTAATTGTTTTGAATTATTCGTTGAAATTCCCGGAAACAATGACAGCGGTAAATTGTGAAACGGATGTAGGTTTAAGTCTATCGGGAAAGCGAATCTAATGTCCCAGTGGATAGCGTTAAGGCAGCGTGATAACCATGCCATGTTAATCGAACGTTTGTTAATGGACTTATACCCCGGTTTTTGGCTAACCGCAAACCAAATGCATACGCTTCTAGAATCGGTTTATCTAATTAAAGCTACCCTTCATAATTACGTCACATCTATCAGTGAATTTTCCCTACATATATATATATATATATTGTATATATAAATATACTTATTAATTCTATTATAATATATTAAACTTTATTTCCAAACTGTTGCCATTAATAATGACTGTGAGAAAAACAATCTTGTTTTTTTACTGATTTTAAAAATACGAGATGATGGCATATACCATATTTTTAAAAATACATATACCAACTACTGAGTAATTTTATATCAAAATTCAAAGAAGACAAGCAATTCACCTGCAAATATAGAACGCAATAACTGATTAGTAATCGAATTACAAAGAAACGAACTTTACTATTACAAGTTTAATTTGATTGTGAGAATAATGAATTATTGATGTCAATAGTGATCCTGATTTTTTAGTATGGAAAGGACCGCTTTTTTACTATATTTTTGTAAGGGAAGAAAATAATCCTAAAAGAAATACATACATACATCTAAAAAGACAATGAGTCACCATTCTTTTTCAAATTATTATCGCTTACTCTCCTTCTATCCCGGTCACCAAAAAAATTCCCCCCTTCGCCGTTATTTTTCTTGTGAATTCAATAATTATTTCAACTACTCATTCAGTATAAAAACGCTTCTGGATATCGCAAATAAAAGCGTTCAAACTTATAATATCTACTAGTCAAATAATAATGTTATCAACATTGATTCGTATAAAAATGAATTTTCAAATAGTCACACGTGGGATATTCATATAAAGATAAATTATAGTATATTTATTTTGATTCTACTAGATAACTAGATTGTATTAATTTAACAAACATATTACATTCATACTATATCAGTTTAATGCTAGTTAATTTAAATGCTGAAAAATAAACTAGCATGTAATTTAAAGCGAAGCTTTTATTTGTTGACTAGCGTTTGTTTTTAACGAGGAATTACAGCGTGTTCCGATCGAATTGCACTACGAGGATTTCAGGAGAACTGAACCTGACAGACAAGCATGAGATGACTATTGACATACCTTCCAATGAGATTAATTAAATCAAATCAACCTGTCGAAATTATCCTGCTTACCTATCTCGCAAAAAGAGTGATGTTGAAAATGTCTTTTATATTGAAACAATTATTTGAGGGACAAATTCGTCTTTCATTTTTGGCAGGCAGCGGCATTGAGTGTAGACCAAAATTTTAATCGAAAAATCTCTTAATTGATAAAAACCGTTTATCTCTTCGTCGGGTAAGCGAACTTTTAATAACTTTCTTCTTCGAAATACAGTAAAGTGGTCGTTGAACAATTAACCTTTCATTCCTGTGAACTGAAGACTACGTGAGCTTTGTACAAAATATTTCAATAAAACGGAAGGTCTTTTACACGACTTTATTTAAAACGAAATTCTCGTATATTTCAATTCTTATTGCATCGTCTATCTTTAAGAATTATTATCAATTCTCCGTTAATCTTGCCAGTTTATTGTCTCAAAAAGCAATTACAGTTTGTATTATTACACTTATTGTTTTTAGCCTCGTCTGTAAAATTACCAATAAAGTAAAATCTATTTCGATATTAAATCACTAATTAAACTTGTAAGAATCATTTTTTCGTATTTGAAATGAATAGGCCGTAATATAGAATATCTTATTTATTTTTTAAATTATTGCACACGTCTGCTTATACATCACAAATTCACAGAAATTTTTCTTATTTATTCAGAAAAAAGTCGAATAGAATTTTCTATTTGGCAACGGTGGTTTCTTTAAATGATATTATTGTTTTTCTGCCTAACCTCATACGTATTGCTATTAGAATTTCCTTCATATTTTTTTGATTAATGTACTGTTTTTGGTATTTTAGATTATATAAACATATAATTTTTATGATATTCATAAAATAAACATCGATAGAAAAACACTCTTAAATTTATTAATTGTGTCTATGCAGTACTTTCGATGGTTTTGGCGGTAACTTTGTGGCAGTTCATTTTAATAGAAAATTTAAATTATCTTTGGTTATTCACGTATTGTGTTACGATAGTAAGTCTGAAGATGCCTCTGAAAGAGGCGAAACACGTGTGACAGTTAGTAACACAATACGTGGAATAATCAAAGTTAATTTAAATTTTCTGTGTGTCTGTGCAGACTGTTACATCAGTTGGTTTCCGGTTTACTTATTAAAACATTTTTTGAATCATTTGTTTTAATGAATATTTATAATTGGATTGGCAATGAAATCCTTCTGACAATTACATACATATTATATTATTCAATAAATCTTATAGCAATTGAACGCAAAGAAGTAGAAAGCAAATACACTGAAAATGCGCTCGGAGCTTTCCAACGTTTTAAATACATTAATTTATAATAATCTATCGTATGAATTTTTCGTCATTGGTTCGGTTGCCAAATTAACCGCGCTAAAATTAAGATTTATGTTGGAAAAATTTTGTTCTTGCTTTCATGAGATTTTAGTGTATAAAAACTTTGTCTTCATCTCTAAAGGAAAAGCTGTGCCTTCAGTTTCCAACTATTTCTTTTACCACTTAACATTAAATGTCCCATTTAGAGAGCGCGTCCCAGTTAATACTTCCTTAATTTCCTACGATTTTTCCTTTGTTTTTAAATCCTTGGAAAGCTCTTTGCGGCTGTACATTGTTGGCCAAAGATTATTTATAGCGTTGATAAATTGTGTGTCGTTTGTAATCGTAAGTCTTGTGGCCTGAAACTTTTACTTTTTTATGAAAATTACAAGAATTCTTTTTATTTATGATACTTTTTACAACTACACTTTATAATACGAATGTTTTTTTACCTTTTCGTACTTTCTCGTCTGTAATTTTTTAACATTTTCAAAGTAATGATTTCCAGAGAGTGCTTTCGTAAATCACTTTCATCTTTTTTGATTTGCTTATATTTCCATAAAATTATTTTAGTAATAAGAGAGTAGGTAATTTATAACTTCAATATAAAAAATATCATTCAAGTTTTTCAGACAGGAATTTATTTTATTTGACTTATTAATTATTTGTTGTCTACTCTTATTTTTTGTTTCCTGCCGTATTTATTTTTAATGGATTCATATAAATGACTCGTTTTTCAATATTTGATTTTTGGTATACTAAAAGTTGACATTGGGAATTCTTGTGACGTTTCTGTGGACATATACATTAAAAAATCGATGTAGCATCCAAAAATATACAATAAAAGCACGTTTATAAATTGTCATTAGAATGTGGAATATTGAATATACTTTTATCATTGTAAATAACGATTCCTTCCACCGAATAAGACTTACTTGCTGTTATCATATTTTATTTTTGGAATTAAAAACGGCAAACGAAAGATGAACTTTTGTTGTACTACTTTGCTGTACGTTGAATTCCGTTAATGGAGACTTCTATGCTTTGATTTTTCATAAATTTGTAACCTAAACTATGGCTTTCTTTGATGATAATTTCATCGTTAGTCATACGTTAGAATTAAACTTTTCCTAATAGTCTAAAATACTATATTTGCTCTTTTTAATTTGTTGTTTAAAGCATTGATAGTTTCACTATTCACCAATTAGTTCACAACGCTTTCTAGCCACACAAAAAAATAATTATTTATACATTTATTAAATATTGAAAACTCTTCATTGTCTTTCATGAAATACTTCATCATCTAAAATACTTTTAATACCAATGTAGAGAAGTCTCAAAACACCATTTCTTTTTTCTTAAAATAAATGATCCGTTATACGAGTGTATGAAAATATGATAATAATGTTTTTTTGACGGAATTCTCCGTATGTTATCGAAATTGAAATTGCTCAATTTCGCTTGTTCACTTTACAAACATTGAAAATTCGTTTTAAAAGAGCGAGTGTTCACACCAACTTTTACCTTAAACGCCTCCTTTATTCACTTCTATAGATTCAATCTCAGCCTTCTATGTCTTAACCGATCATCGGAAATTGACTATTCCGCAGACTCAAGTGGATTTTGACGATGTTTTTTTGCTCGATTTTCTTTCTCGCGAAATTTCCTTATTGTTTGTTTCTTTCTTAACGCTTTCGCCAAATAAGGAAATTGAATTACCACTCAATAATTTGTCTTTAATACCTTGTTATTGTTTCGATTTCTTGTACACGAGAAAGATGTTTTCAGCGAGCAATTTTTTAGTTGATTTTTATTAAGCATCTCATTACACATTAAGCATACTGCTGCATAACGGTGTCACATTGCGCATAATGGTTGCGATGATCGAAATTTCAATAAAAAATATTTGAAAATTGTTTAATGTCTATTCAAACAATAAATATGTAAAAAAAATACATAATAAATTGAATTGAATTTATTATGCTTTTTTGTTAATCTTAGAATAATAACACAAGAATAAAGTTGTAACGTAGAGGCCAATCTGTTTATAAATACTGATATACTCCTAGCTATTAAGGCTAATAACTTGAGCATCTTCGGTAGTCGGTACTGATTCGGTTTTTTTTACCACCAAGTCAATTATATTTAAACAATCATTTGTCAACGTTTCTTACTATAAAATTCAATGTGGCTTAGCACAATATAAGGCTTTAAACACGGATGCAGATATGCGCGATTATGCGGCGTGTATTTCATATGCCTAGTGGGCATAAGAAACTATTCATAATCTTATGTTATTTCAGATAAGAATGTTGTTAGTAAAGTTACTGATATAAACATACATATTTTATTTATACAACTTTTCGTCTCAGCGTATTGTTTTTGTGCATTCGTATACACTATACAGTGTTACTTCATTCAGTATGGTAAATTAGCACGGATAATATTATATGCTTACAAAATAATTTGTTAAACGAACCTCCCGACACTATAGTGAAATAATAGTAATTGCTTTGCTCCCCGGCTTTGAAATATAATTAGTATGCAGCCTAGTAATATTATATTGGGCATATTTCACACTTATCTTTGAATACCACTCGAACGTCATCACGCCATTGTGGCCGTGATCAGGAAATTAAATTCAATCAGAACCGTGCATGTATATGCATTGAGGGTCTATTTGTACTAGACATGGGAAATGAGTCGCTTAGACGTGAGTCGATCACGCTGAGATGATCTTTTTCGATTCTTTCTTTCTGGAGGCTTCTTTGACTAAAGCCATTTTCGCGTAAGTACTTTGATGTCTCATTGTCACAGTAAAATGTAAAGTACTTTAATACGATGGAATCTGTCATATGTTGACTATTTTAGACCAAATTATTAAGCTCTTCTTATTCAAATTAAACATTGATTCGTTTGTTTTCTCACTGCTTCTGCCAATAACAAATCGTGTAAGAGTAAGAAAACAAAAGGATTCATGACTAATTAAATTCTCTGCGATTCGTTTGTTTTCCCACTCTGACTGCTATTGACAGAGCTTTGTTAGAATATTAATATACCCACAGTTGAATTATTGCTTTTAGAATCTCAGATATTTGTTTACTTACTTTTCTTACTATGTATTGAATAATAAAAAAAAACATTTTTTAACGATTATAATATTTCCAATGGATATGGACGATGGACTCGTCAGATCGGATCAAGATTTAATCGTCAGATCGTTCGTTTGCGAACGACGCAAACCTACTACGTACATTTAAAATTCATTACATCGTCAATTTTTACTTGCAATTATAATTATTCACAGATTTAGTTGTAAGCGTCCAATAAATTATACTTGTTTAATAGTTAAGCCTGAAACAAGAAGAAAACTGGATATTAACTTATTCAAGCTCTCTCCATAAGTAAATAAGCTGATTTTTTTTTCTTCTACAGAACGTCGCAAAAGAATGTAGACGAATGTGAAAGGATTTATTCTTAATGAATAAATCATAATTCTAAACCCTTCCGTTAACACGTTTATATTCGATAGATTCGGCGGTAGCTTTATGAAAGACAGTTCATTATTGATGTAAAATTAAAGCTGATGTATAATAATCATTTCAGCCGACACATTCATGAGCAATCATGATATTTTATACGAATAAAGATTCAATCAAGTTTATTTTGTTTCTAAAAAATAATAGTATTAATTTTTAATGTGTCATTAACTTTTTAATAAAAAATATATTATTTTATTTATTTATAGTATTATGTTGCGATATTTTTTCTGAGAATGCTTCTTAAAGAAGCGAAACACAACCTGTGAAGAAACAAAGTCATCACTATAAATTTACCACCGAATCCGTCGAAAATGTTGTACACACTTATTTTATGAAACAATCGTATCTGTTTCAATAAAATCGGGTAATATATTGTTCAATTAATACACGAAAAATCTAATGTTCTCAATTTCGTACACAAATTAAGTTCTGTTTACATGGGAAAAACAACCGCTTAACAACATCGGCAGTACTCATTTCGATTTAAAATTACTAGGGGAGTTGTTTTGCATCAGCTTTGATTGACGATACTCAATTCCACAGATTTTTGAATAATATCATTAGCACGAGTAATTGATTTTACAAATAGCAATCTGTTATATATATATATATACAGTAACAAATGAATAAGCTCGCCCGTTCTATTTACCAATCGCAAATTAGTAATTCTCTTTTCGTCTGGTTTTGATTTTCGACTAAAATTGTGCTTGTACGTACTTGAATATTTCTCTCAATAATTTACTATTATAAACTTATCGCTGCTCCGACGTTCCATATCTCATAAAGGCGATGCTTATTAATTTGCTTGTAAAATAATGATATAAAAGACCTTTGATTCAAATTATTAATTGAATTTTAAACTCATAGTGGAAGTTGAATATGTAACAACCTTATATTAATTAAAACGTATTGGTAAAACACAAAATCATAAATTTGAATTATTTGAAAGCATAAGCAAAAGCATAAGTTTAAATAATTATATTATCTAACGAAAACATGTTCAACATTGATTTGTCGACGACATCAAATTGTCTGTATACATTTGAAACTATTTGATTTGGATATAAAACTCGGGATTCAAATATTATAACTCAAATAAAGCAGGTTTTTCAATTTAAAATAAAAAGTTTGTCGGGAATGGTATTTTTATTTTAACACATTTTTCGATTACATATTAAATATCAATTTGCTTAAAATTTGTATTTCTGAAATGTTTTTAGTAGAATCGGTTTGTTATTCAAATTTCATATTGTTTACTCTTACTTTGATTTGATGGTATCGTGTGAAGTTGATTAGCGGATATTTAAGTAAACTGTATTTATTGATGATCGCAAACCTTCTTTCATTATTTATATTTATATATTTGTTCTTGATTGAGACGTAATCAGTAAAAAATGATGATTTTTACGATTGATAAAAAGTAAATGTATCATTGTGACTTGGCACACATTAAACCTTAAAGTCGCTTTTGTTTTAATATGCTTAACATTATATTCTGCTGCACACATTTTATCTTCCGCGTGCGAGTCATGAATTAATATCTATTAAATCATGTGGCATAAAAGGACATGTTGAAATGCCTAAAACCATAAAAACTAACGAGCGGACCGTAGCCGCAGCTCATCGTAAATCCGTTCCTGAATACTTAAGCTTTCCTCCGCATGCGTCTACGAAAGTCTACGACACTACGCTGCCTACGCCAAACATGCAACGCAATGACGGATACATCTACTTAAGTGGGAACAATAAAAGCTAACGTTTTTCTGAAATATCACCGCCAACTTCCTTCCACTGGAAAACCTCTTCTTTGATAACTGTTTCAAGCAGCCATTCTTTTTTATATGATTATTTACAAAAGCTTTTTTGAGCAAAAAACCGCAATCTTAACTCTGATATGTTGAGGCAATAATGATTTATTTTTTAAATATTTGTGAAATTTGTTTGATATTTAATGATTTTGAATTTTGCGCAATTAAATAAAGCTTTTCTTTAATTTCCAAAATGTTATCTTACTATTCACTTACATTTGAATTGGTATCGACTAGGGATTCTGAAGTCTCGGGTTTTTCAAAGTCCCGGGACACGAGACGTGATAAAGTCAAAGTCCCGGGACTTCCCGGGACTTGGGACTTTTATTTCCCCTTTAATAAAATTATGAATTTATTAAAATTAAATATTTGTAAGCACTTATTTACTAAAAAGGGATGATAACGGTTCATGTATTGAAAAAATAACAATGAATTGGGTAAAATTATGACCGTTACTTCACAAATCACAATACAACTTTTATACCTTTTTTGTCCTATTGAGACATTGGTAACTTTGTAGAATAGTGAAAAACATTTGTAAATAAAACAACATCAGGTATGAACACTTAATTATAATATTTTTAATTTGTTTTTGCTACAGTTATATTTTTAATACGATTATGAATTGATTTAAACAAATTTCTAATAACATAAATGAAGATATCTTTCTCCCAAACGTTTTAAATATTTCGTTTCAATTAAACTATTTTTTTTGAGCATTTTTTTACGCTGTTAGACGTATTTTTTTTTCATGCGTACTTTAAAAGGGCGGCGAAAGTATGCGTTAATTAAAAAAATACATCTTTTGAACACATTTATTTATTAATAATAAAAATATTAAATTAATTCAATAATAAAGTCACAACCTCAAATCATACATAGTATGTATTATTTACACAAAAGTTAATATTTTATTCTTGCTTATCAAAATATGCTTTTAAAAATAATAATGAATTTAATGACGAATCAGACAGCCGATTTCTTATTTTTGTAATAAACGTTGTTGCTCATCTTCATTGTAAGGCGATGTTGCTTTAATGTTATATATAAAAAAATAATCTTTGTTTCCGTTCTTCAGTTGATTTTAAAATATTAAATTCCTTTAGTTTTTAATGGAGAAATCTTTTGTTTTTTTGTAATCCAGTGACAGTTCTGCAATATTTATCTCATCATCGGTATTTTCTTCAGATACCTCGATATCTTTTTCCACGGAGAAAAGACGTTGTAGTAAATTATCTCCGTATTTCAAAAATATTGTTTTGGAGCATTTGTCAAAATCTTTCGTGTATTCTTTTCGAAAATCAATTAGTCTTAGCAGAACGGTTGGTAATAAAAGTTTATAAGCCGCCTTGATTTATAACATAATTTTCTAGAAATAACTATTGGTTCCATTAATTCTTAGAATTCTGTGCGATTATCCCATGCTGCAAAAATAGGTAAGCGAACACGTGTCTAAGTTTTTTTTGTATTTCTGCATGTCTCTTTCTACCCATTAAAAATGGTTGTTTTGTATTACAATATATAAATAGATGTTATTTGAAACTTCAACAATTATAAATCCAAACAGCTGTTTCTTTTATAAGATTCCTGTTATAAATGCATACTTAATTTTGTTAAAACCCCGGCCTTTAATCCTTAGCCTAAATATAATGCATTTTTTTCAAAACTGATCCCGTGGATAGACACCAATGTAACTTTAAAATTAACTTTTTAGGTCACATTAGCGATTGCTTGCATCCAATTTTTATTTGTTAGAATGGTTTTTTCAAAATTAAAAATGTACAATTTGGCTGTTTTAAGTCCCAGGACTTGGTTGTTAAATGTCCCGGGACTTAAGACAGCAACAAATCTTAAAAGTCCCGGGACTTTTGTCCCGGGACGTCTCGACACAGAATCCCTAGTATCGACTGTGAATGTTCACTTCGTTCTGAAATAAAAACCAGTTTAAAAAATACATTACGTTTTATCCGTTTAATCCGTCAGTCATATATATACCTATATATAATATTTATTTATGTACGTATAATATATTCAACATTTTTATGTGCTTGACTTTTAAAATATGTCAATAACAGAGTGTCTGTTAGCAACCTTATTGTGATGTTGTCTTACATTAAATAAGTACTTACGAAGATTTTTAAGTAACCCGCGTTCGGCAGTGATATTGAAAATGCTTTGTTAAAAATAACCATCGTATAAAAAAAATCATTAAACAATTATAAAAAGTTTTTTGTGATTTTTACGCGATCATACTCTTAAAGTACTAATTGAATTCAAATATATTGTAATTGTTTTTTTTCTGTCATTAGAAACACAAGCAAACATGTTTTTCACATATAAACTCGTTCTGTATTCTCAAGTAAGAACCGAAGAAATCGCAATAAAGGTGTATCTGCCATCTTTAGCATTATTGTTACCAAACACGACCTGACTCAACATGTAACTATACATCTCGCTTCTATCTTGTAATGAATGGCTTTACTTAGCGGCGCAGAGCTTCGCGAGGTTTTCTTTACTCTAGTAAATTGAATGCCGGCAAAGTTCCGGTGAGGCGCCGCAATTTTTTTCGCCTTTAAAAACTTTCATTCTTAATGAGTGCCATACTTTTCTTCGCGCCAAACAAAAGTGTTTAACTAACGTGGCAATTCTGTTGTTGAAGGTTTTTCATAGTGTCATGATAAATTAACAAATTCCGTTCTCGGGCGCCATTCTAATTTGGATTCGTGTTTTGAAAATTACACGGGATATTTTGAACAATTAGCGGGCTTCTCCGTTATTTTTTATTTAAAGTCTACTAAAAAACATTTCCCTATCAATTATAAAAATGTTTCGTAAGTTTCACAAGATTTTTTCAGACACACACTTAGATGCATGATAGCAAGTATTCTTGAAGTAAAAAAAAATATACCGGTATATTATGTATATCGAAATTTCAAACTTTCAAATTTTTAAATTATTTAAATTTCAGTCGGGGTCTGGGGACTTAGGCTGCCTTTTACCTTTGCAAAACTTATTTTTTTAAAATGTCGACAAATTTTAGAAAAAAAACATTGGCTTATAATGTAATCAGAACCCCCTGGTATGTAAATACATAATTAGTAAGTACTATTCGAACTCAGTAGCTTCCTCCCATTGTAGGTGCATTTTATTGCGGTTTGTTGATTGAAACAACTTGTCAATCTTAAAACTTGTGCACTCTTTCCAGAAAGCCTCAAATTTCTAAATCAACGTATAACTAAGCGAAAATTTCATCAGTTTTTTGTTGTATGTAAAATGTTATAACAAAATTATATCCTTCAATCCGTTAACTTAAAATCGGAAATTTTGTTTAAAATGACTTTCACTAACGTATTTATAGATATTTAATTGAAACTTTCAGATCAAGCATATACCGTAAAACCCTTATAAACGCGAATGTTGGGACCGCGTAATTGGGAGTCGCGTAATTTGGCGTACGAATCTCATACAAAAATTAGGGGCTACGTTTTTTTCGCGAAAAAATCAAAACTGCCAAAACTAAGAATAAATGAAAAAAAATACATGGACGAAATATTTAGTTACTAGGTGGTAAAATGCATATCACTCGCGAACGTTTGACTTTATGCACCACACAGACATCCGCCCGGCTGTGTGTACAGCAGCAACGATAATGTAATGCGACTGCGCAATTAGGGGATTTGTGGTGAATATTTCGTTTCGGTGCGTAATTCGAGGTGAGGTAGCGTAATTGGGGGTTCCACTGTGTATTCAAATAAATTCCATAAATACTGAGATTATACTGCTTTTACTAATTACTCTATATCATATTAAATATAAAATATAAAATTCCCTCGTCTTGCATTTTTTGATTTGCCTTCAACTATTTCGACTTTATGTTCTTTCTGACTTTGTGGGTCTAAAAATGTTCGTTTAATAAAAATATTATTAAAGCATTGCATTACTGGTATTGCCGAAACCGAGAACCCATTAGATATACATATGTTTCCCGATTTAGTTTTTCAATGACTGTTTGATTTGAGAGGGGTTTTTCAAGATCACAGCTTACATGGAGTAATGTTTTTTAATTTTATATGTTAATTATAAGATATGCGATATATATTAGGTTTTTATATTTAAAAAAAACTATTTTGTGCTTACGTATAATATATATATGTATACATAAACATTATCATAATATTCGTTCAGTTTTGCAATTCTTCCTCTCCGGTTCCGGGTAGTCGACACGTCAAGATGTGAGCTTTCATAAGCAGACCACATTTCAATGGCCAGTCTGCACTTTCCAAATGAAAAATAAACGTTAAAGTACACTCCTTCATATGTTTCAATGTGGCATCATAAATCCGTGTACACACTGTAGACTTGTGAAAATATCGCAAATCCCTTTCTATACGAAATATCTACACCTGATGATATATTACCTGCTGTCGTTAGAGCCTTTTGAAAACGTATTTATTGACATTGCGTGTTTTTAAATATGCTCAATAAATTCTCCGTGCTTCTTTTTCAATATAAAGTCATGTCATATCGATTATGAAATATTATATTGAATAATCAAACTACGATTATTAAGTTAAAAAGATAATATTTTTTCTCCTCACTGAAAATATAACTTTCCTGTTTTAAGAATACTGAAATGAAAAAGCAATCATTTGGAGTAAGCACAACTTTCAACCTTCTCAGTCACTTAATAATAAAGATATTTATCACGTGTGCTTTGCGTGCTCATTTCAGACGGTTTGCATGAGTTTCGTTTCATATTTTGATATTTGAATTGAAAATATCGAAGACGTTTCCTTTTATAGCTGAAACTTGACAAACAATATGAGGTCCCTGAAGATATTCCGCTCCCCCTTTATTTTCGCTGAATGCTCTTTAAATTGCTTCGGGATATCTTACGGTCTCTGAGGAGTCAGCGAGGACCTATCTTGTCTTTTGTTTCTTTTGCCACGTGATACCGACTCATCATTCACGTCGGGGAAGGTATTAAAATATTTATTGAAAACGTACAAAAAAGAACCGCAATATGGCGGAATTATTGTATTTCTTTTGACTATTGATCTCTGGGCTTATCTTGGTTATTTATTCCTTTGAAAAAAATTTAATGTATTTTTCAGACATTGTTTTTAATTTTTCAAAGGAAACATATGAATCTGAGTACCACCAAGCTGTAATAACTTTGTATTAACGCTTATTTCACGATAAAAAATTTTTTACCAGGAAATAAAGGTTTCGTAAATTAGCAAAAACATTTTTCATTCTAATGTAAACAAAACATGCTCGGCTCCCAGGCTTTTGTGTTTGATTCTTTCTTGGGAATCCCGCTCATGTATTTTGATTACCCACTACTGACACATGCACACTCTACGACTAATTCACGGTTAAATCCTCACCTGTCATATTTTTTGTGGGTTAAGTAATTGACGATATTATATGCACTGCATGCATCTCAAAAAGTAGGATAACAAAGTAATGAATTTTAATTATACAAAAAAGAACAAAGTTTTATTATTGTATTCGATAATATTATATGTGTTAAATACACTAGTGTTTTTTTTAATAGAAAATTCGATATCCATCACAAGTTTGGTATTTCACTTCTATAATTGATTTCCTTCAACTTGAGGCTTAGAAATATCAAAAATCAAACGATAAAATTATAGGCACGTCGACCATCCGTCTGCAGATCGATGCCATCAAAAGCTCTCTGGATAATATTTTTTTATACATCAACTTATAAAAATTATATAACCATAAGTTGCTGTAATATCGTTAGATTTTGCGTATACACGTTTGAATACTAAAGTTTATGGGCCGGAAAACCAGCTCTCCATAGTTTCGTTCATAAACTATTCATATTATGTAATAACTTATGAGTATGCTTTTATAATAACTACTCGGAACAACAAGAGACTGCATAATTTATTTCGGTGTTCACTTACGCATACGGTAAGCACAACTTCCCTTACCCTATATTCCACGGTGAATGGGCTTAGTAACACTAAAACCCATCGATAGTTAACCACATCCCTGTCGTCTCATGTTTTCAGATATAAAATATACGTTAGAATATAATGACTATTGTGTGATTTGAAATTTCATAAATGTTTTTAATACAAAGCTAAGAAAAAACAATAATAAGATCATAATAATTGTGTATTTATACAATTACAAATTTTACCATTTCGTGAAAAGGTGTTGACCTGTAGGAAATAAATAAAATTCATTCAATAACTTGTGCTTTATTTTTTATCGAAACTTTTACAAAAACTGTAATATTTTTTTTCATAGTTTATATTCTTGTACCTAAAACAAATCCCCTTTTTTAGGTATACGTCGTCGTAGAAGATGAAAACGACTGCGTTCCCATCACTGTTGAGAGTGTCTACAAAGGAAAAATTGCAGAAAATTCGCACGGTGGTCGTCCGATTCTTCAACTCCAGGCTGAAGACTGCGATACCAGGACGAACATCCCGTCGCATACCACCTTTAGGATACTTTCTGGTGATCCAGGTGGACTGTTCAGCATCAATTTAACTACAGGTAAGAATTTTAGATTTCGACTGAAAGAATTTAATATTAAATTTGAACGATACAGGTAAGAAAATAAATATATTAACATTATTTAAAAAAATTCTATCTTGCATTTACTCAATCAAGAGTCAAGATATACCTGCGTGCGTTGCGTATAATTTAGTATTAAATTAATAGAAAAAAAAATCTATTAAAATGAACTTCTACAAAGTTACCGCCGAAACCATCGAAAGTATTAGTATTATATTAGTCAATAGTATTCATTGCAATGTAATATGAGCTCCTGAAAGGTAAAGTGAGCTATGTGATATTTTATTTAAAAAAATGGGTTAGCTACGTAATAATTTTCTACATGCCTTAAAATATCGTAAAAGTGAACTTAATAAATACACACTGAAATCATATTTTCAAATTAATCTAAAACTATACAATTCACAAAAGCACAAGTAAAGATGTGGTGGTACCCAAAAGGGAAATATAAAAGTTCAACTATTTTTCTACTTGGTTCACTTCACTTCTTAATGGATCATATATAACCTAGAAGCTAAACTTATGTAATAAATATATTTATGATGTATGAAAATATTATAGATGGGTATATTTAGGTAAAAGAAAACATCTCATTTAATTCTTAAATTTGGTAAATAGATCGAGTCCATTTATCCACTTTATAGAATATCAAGTTCTAAATAATAACTTTTTTGTGTATAAGCGATCACTTTTTTTATTATATACTGTGGCAGTATCCAATAATGGGAGGTAAGATAATGGAATGATTTTATTTCATTTCGTATCTCCGTCGAACTCTATCGGCTAGATTTCTTTTTGCCTTGGAGATTTGGGAAGTCGAGTGTAATTGCCCGTAGACCCCCTGGGACTTACAAAGTTCCCAGCAATCTCAATCATTTAGCGATAAGCCAAGATCATAATGTATTCTATCGAATGAACATAACTAGATTTTCTATCGATTTTTTCATATTTTTTTATTTTTGTAATGCGAATTTGAATTGCCCTCAAGTGAAATATTACTATCGACAAACACTCGAGGGTTGTTTTTTGATGTGTACATTTTAATCTCTCAATGCCTGACGTTGAATATGTCGTTATTATTGGTTTATCTGTGCTCAAAGACAATTTAGCATCATACGTGGTGAATATTTACTAAATATATTTTTTTTAATTTCGCCATTACTTGTTTCGAATCAATCACCCTACGTCCTTTTTCAGTATGGACAAAATGATTTGACCTAAGATGAACTTTTCACTCACTTTACACAGTTCGTATAGGTAGTATAATTTACAATATCACAGGGAGTCCTCACCTTTGGTAAAGTGAAACGTTATATGAAAAGGTCCCAGCTTGGGAGAGAAGAAGTCATAAATTGGAATACAGAAGCACAATATTGCTTCTTTAGAAGTACAATGGCGCAATTGACGAATGCATAGTTCTTTAGAAATCGCTATTTAGTTTTTTTTCATATATGTAAATAACAATTGAATTATTATGGACCCCAGGCCGTTTGTTTGTAGCTGGTTTTGTAAAAGTATTCATCGCTCTAGAAATTGTAGCATTCGCAAATCTGTCAGCATAATCTTTTCTGGTAGTTATATCCGAGTTCGTTGGTTCTCGACTTCAAAACAACAAATTTAGCGTAACTCAATATTGTATTATGTTATAGTTAACACAAACAATTCAAAATTTGCACTTGCGTCGTTTTCTTCCGGGTTAGGCAACATCGTTATAGCAGCTCAGCTGTCAGTCATATTGTGTGTGTGAAAAACATCGTCAAATATGTATAAAGTTATTTTTTGTGCAATCGCTACTATGCTTACCATTTGTACACGTTGAAAATATTTTGTGATATTCAGCTTTTATAACGCAATAATAATAAAAGTCTGCTTTAAATAAAGAAAGCACGCGGTTCGCCTTAATTCAACATAAAAAATAACGACGGAAATTTAAGTGTTATTTGTGGGGAACTTTTGAAATGACTAATATTAGAGCTGCGGTCAGAAAATTAACATCTATTTGGGTAACCTAATTTTGAATTGTAGCACGCGTGCTGAATTAAAAAGAATCATTTAAGCAACCCTTGTCGATTTTTTTCGTGAATTTTACACACACTGTGGATCAGTAGTTTTCTTCTGTTTGATTGTGCGACTCAAAACATGGCGAATTCAAATTGGCCTTACTTTCGTGGAAAATTCGTCACCTGTGGGGATCGAGTAACAGGGTTATCGTGAAACTTTCAATTAGCATTTAACCCCGATAACACAATCAAACCGTATCCGTTTGTATTCTATAATTCAGTATAAAGTTTATAGTTGAATGGTCATTGTTAATTCCTATATACATTTAAAGTAGTAATAAAGTTACTTATATTTCGTCTTAAGACTCTAAAGAGTCTAAAGTATTATATTGATTATTAGTTTAGAGTTAAAGAATACAACATATTGGAATGATATGAATGTTAAGTATTTAAACACCAAAATTTTTTTTTTTAATATTTACTAACTCTTGCAAAATACAATTCATTGTGAATCCACCTCTAATAATGATTAGTATTTTGCAAATCACTGTAGGATGTGATTGTTTACAATCCTATTACACATCCTATTCTTAGTAAATCTCTTCCTCGCAACCTTTTTTCTTCAATCGAACTATCTCTTGGGCAAATGTTTAAATTCATCTAAAGTGATTTAACTATTCTTTCAACGAAGATTGACAAAAAACCTTGATTTTTATTTTAAAAAATATATACTATTCCGACAATCAATAAAGATACGTAATATATACTACTGTGCTACTGTGTGCTCAGATTACACTGTGTTAGTTTATTCTTGTATTTAAAAAAAAACTGAAATATAGTGTCAATAGTCATATTTTAAATATCAGAAACGCTGAAAACACACCATATTAATGTAGTTACTTTTACATAATTATTCCTAGTAGTATAATTTCGAGGGCATTACTTATAAAACATACTTTCATTCGCGTACAATTCACTTGCTTAAAAAATTTATCCGGAAACATTTTTCTTCATTTTAAAAATAATATCCTTCTATAAAATTTAATAGTTTTTTTGCAAAAAATAAAAGCTTTATTATCTTTGTTAAACAACGCCTTACACTTATTAACCATAAATAAAGCAACTTTTGCGTAATATGTATATATGTAAAAAGAATTTCATGGCATTTAATTTTATAGCAAAAGTTTCGATCTAAGTTGCGTGCCAGTTTTATGTAAATTGTTTTTTATTGCCTTTCAAAATTTACGATCTTTTCAAGTTACCATAATAATATTACACCAGAATTGTCTGTGAAGTATATTTCTTATTTATACTATGAATAATTGTGTTAAGTCGCCGTTATTTAACTTGTTAAATAGTTTATCTGTGAAATTGTTAAAGTTCCGTTTGAATTATTTATTTATAATATTAATTACGTAGGAATAGGCTGTGATTTTGAAACTAATTTTCTCATGTATCACAGCAATAATTCAAAGGATATAGTAGTTTAATGTGAACAGTTGCCACTACAGAATCCGGTCGTTAATTAAACTTTCCTCTTTCATTAATTATACCGATTCATAAAAGGCTTCCCTTTAATCTCTCTAACAGACCCCGACCTAAGCCCAGAGGTTTCGCCATATTTGTCACATGTACAGTATTATTGCTTTTCGTATCGGCATTTCAAATTAAAGATCTGACGTTCATTAGTTATTTCGAAGCAATGCTGAAAACGGTCGTATTGAGTGACCGTTATAATAGGAAACATAAAATATATTTTAGTTAACGGAAATTAATTTTATGACTATAATCATTGTTTAACTTTTATTATTTAGCGGTTGTATAAAAAAATGTCTTTTGCAATCTAATACAATCAGACAATGCCCTTAATTAGAGATCAAAACATATTTTATTATTTACTGTCAACAAGATAATCTAGTGTTACTTAGTTAAAATAGAAAATTATATATTGTTTTTTCTCTTGTCTGGTTGGCTTCATCGTTGGCTTCTAGTCATATCCTTCCAACCCTACTATTCTCTTCGAAAACAACTGATTAACCAAAAATTCTCCCAGAAAAAACTTCTGTTGAAATTCCTCCATAAGAAGGTCTTAAGCTCCACATTGGTAGCGGATATGGATTTGAAAAATCCTCATTGCTTACTACGCGCGACTGTTGAATAAATATGTTAAGCCGCTATTTTTTTATTGTTGAATAATTCGGTTGACTTTAAACATAAATCATATGAACCAGAAACTCACACAACGGAAATCTTAGGTAAGTATCATATTGTTTGGAAGTAGATTGTCTTAGTTTGTTTTAAAGTTGTTATATATTATATCTCTCTAGAAACTGGGCGGCCCATGTTTGATAATTATCTTTTATTCAATTTGCCAGCCTACGTAGCAACTTCTCAGTTGATGCGAATCAGCTGTTCCTTGTTATAAAAGATCATTTATTGTTATACTACCAAGTGTGTTTTGTTGGGTAATGCGGCAAAACACCACGAACAGTTATCCCAAGTGTCGTCTGGCAGTTTAAATCATCCATCGATTTTCCATTCTGGCTGGCAGATTATAGCAGTTAGGCTAGTTTGTTAAAACGGCCTTTCAATTAAGCCATTATTGCGGATTATACAAGCTATTATCCCTCTGTTTTGCAGGCTGCGCCAAAGAGACGGAATGCCCCCTAAGTTGCCGAGAAAAAACTTTTACGTAAAATGAATCATTAGCACCAATTATCGTCGAGTTTTACTGCTGTAATGGTTCCGAGTGGCGCCGTTTAATTCTGTTATATGAAAGCTTCAAACGCAACATATTTCCTCGTTTTCTCCTGTTCTTTACTTAAGATAATTTGTTCTACGATCTTGACATTTATAAAAATATCTTATCCAATAGACGACATTAAATTATATTTCCCAAGACGCCCAAAGCTAACAAGCTACCATAATAATATCTTACACAGTAATAAAACTTCCATACTTTGCATATAAATAGAGACAGTCCTTTCCAACTGGGAATGCTTTCTTAATCGCAACTAACTATTTGGTTACTCGCTTTAATAGTAGTAAATGTTCAGTAATTAATTATTCAGCGACGGTTTCTTGTATAGATTTATTTTTTACTAAATTAAATATATTCTAATTAATGATTGTTTTTAGATAAGAATTAAAAGTTCTCGAAACACTACTGACTTCAATGTACCGTTAAATATCATTTTTTTTAATTTTTATATTGTTAATAATCATTTAAATTAATTTGTATTATATTTTACTTTAAGCGATATTATTTACTTGCATCTTATTCTATATTATGACAAACTTATATTATCTTGTAGAGTTCGGTCTCAAACATGTTGGAATATCAACCAATTAGTCGGACTATAAGATAGCTCTGAGGTATTAAAGTAAAAATATTTAATATCTTACAAAATTGACTTGAAATTATTATATATATTTAAGTTTTCTGTATTTATTTTAAATAACAAGAGTGGAATTCAAATACACAGTGTCTGCTTATTAGCAGAATGAAAATTTTATCAAGCATTTAATGAAAATCGTCTTATTGAATCCTCAAAAACGATTTATTGTTTTCGCGATAGTGAGAAAAAAAATGTTTACGCGTTCCAAATACTTCCCGCATTATCTCTCCGCCAAATCCTAAAAGCTAAGACAGATTTCATCTTATCTACGACCATACTGTTAAACTCGTGCTACGCTTTACAAATTGCGTAGCTCTCACGAGGGTCTACGCCAATTATGGATTGCCACAAATTGATTACATACGAATTGTTTTCCTGTATATATAATATATAAATAAGTAAATAATCTTTTTTAAATATAAATTTCGGTCTCTCTTTTGATTGTGGCGTTATTTTTCTAAAACGATATGTATCCTTGTTAGGCTTCATTGCTTGTAGTCATTAAAAATATTTATGCAACTATTTTTAGAAAATTTTGATTTACAATTTTATTGAAAAATATTAAAATAAACCTGCAATATATTATATGTTGAATTTTGCCGCTATTTTGGCTCATGTGACAGCTTTTTTAAACACGCACACACAATATAACAAATATATGATGTATTTGTATATATCTCATTATACATTGTCCAAAATATTTATAAGAGGTGTGCTTTAAAAGTAGAGGGCTTAAGGTTCAAGACGTGAAATGTTGATGTTTTCAATTCTTTTCAAATCTATATTATTGTTCGCTGGGATATGATTACTCTTTCAGCTGATTTCAACTGACATCGACAGCATTTAATAAAAGTTTATTTAAAATATTATAAACACATACATAAATATCTGGCTCATTGGAAAGTATTAACTAGGTGTTTTTTTTAAATCAATATTTATTCATTAACTAACCGTTTTGTATCTTCAAATCCTTGGAAACATAACAATTTGACCCATAAAAGGTGAAGTGAGCCAAGTAGTATTTTAGAAAAAATAATTAAGATGCGTAGTAATATTCTGCACCTCTTAAAGTATCGTAAAAGTGAAGTAACCTCAGTTAACACACATTACAATAGTGCTATCTCCGTAAAATAAAATTATGCAATCCACCAAAACACCAAGTAGAGACGTGATTATACTTAAAAGTCCAAGAAAAAGTTTTACCGATTTACTTGCTTGACCTCGAAAGTGGTTTTTAATTACATCGCCAAGCCTCGTAGTACTAACATAACGATATGTAAACATATTTTTAATATCACTCCTAATTATAAGATTTCGACTGAAGGTGCTTGGTGGAATTTCAATATTAAATTTGAATCGTTCAAACTATGTACATTCTCACAAATTTTGTCACTAACGACCCGGGTTTCGCCTTTCGGCATCTTCAGGCATTCAAGTGCACGGATGAACTTGAACTGACCTGACTCAGTTCAAGTTCATCCTTGCACTTGAATGCCTGAAGATGCCGAAAGGCGAAACCCGGGTCGTTAGTGACAAAATTTGTGAGAATGTACATAGTTTGAACGATTCAAATTTAATATATACGTGTTTCACTGAAATTATTTCTACACCCGTCACGACACTCTGAATTGAAATCGATCAAATCATCCCCCTTTTCCTCATTGTTCCCTCTCTTCTGAGAATTATTATACTAATCCGACTTACTCCTGGAGGACTTCATTCACAAACCGTATATCCGTTGATTTTATTCATCTCCCCTCTTAGCAACCGTAAAAGCCTCGATTGCGGGAACGCTGCAAAGATTTTCAAGAAGCCTCCACCGACTGATAGAGTTACCTAGACTTGATGTACTATTTGGTAGACAATTTCATGTGAACTAGTTAAAAAGAATATTAAATAATGTAAAAAAGTACGTGTTGTGACAAAATGGAAAAATAAACGAGCCTCGTTTGATTATAAATTTTAATTTTAGCTACCCAACTACCTTTATATCATTAATGATTATTCGACGCAGACGATATTTTTTATAAATATGTATATATACATATATATATATATCCATGTCTGCTCTCAATGTGGAGCATATGGCCTCCTTATAAGGGTATCTCATCATAAGTTTTTAATACGAGAACTTATACGAAAAAATACGAGTTTATTATACGAGAACTGTTCGTTACTCAGTCGATCAACCTCACTTTTTTTCAAAGTGAGTAGTAGGAAAAGAAGGATAAGGCTAGATCAGGCTATCGCCTGATATGGCCATGTTGGTTAGAGCTTGCTCTACCGATCACGCACGTTGGGTTCGATTCCCGGTAAAATCACAGTGAATTTGAAAATTATTAAATTCAAAGTTGTGATCGAAGACTGGGTGTTTGTGATGTCAATTCACATTATTTCCTCTCCTCCCATCCTTTTGATCCTTTAATAACTGGGTGTAGCAATAGCGATTAGTTAACCACTACTTCTGTTCTAGCCTTATATACGTATACAATGTTTTTATTGATAATTTGCTGTTATCACTATTTAAAAGTCTAACATATATATAACGATGAATGAAGAGGTGGGATAGGTATCGATAACAAATAAATTCATTCGTATGTAAACACAAAAAAAAATGGTTTATTTCCGACATCTCTGATTCCGCCTATAATACCGTCAGGCACGATTTCTAGTCAATTTCAATACAAAAAAAAACATCATTCGAATAATTCAATGAGTTGTAGAGTTGTAACGATATCAATAATTCAAATGACTCTGCCAGGAATATTGAACTGTCTCACATATCAAATTTAGATTAGTTTGTAAGAATTTATTTTATTTACTTTACGTATTCTTAACCATACGCAACATTAATATTTCAAATGTCTGTGTAAGCCGATTTTCGTACAGTAGTCCTATCATTATCTTGATATAGATATAATCGCTTGCAAACGTATTTATTTTTCTTGGAGCTTGGTTAAATATTAAATTGGTTGTAAGAAAATTGATTATAAAAAGAAAAGCATCGCGAAATATTTTCGATTCGATTAAGAATGAATTATGGTACGTAATATTTTTTGATCACATATAAATACAGTACACTTTAGGAATAAGAAAATGTAATCACGATTTTCTACTACCATCCATTTATTTGTTCTCTTATATCATTTTACTCAAATTAGTCTTAATTTTTTTCATAATATCATTAAGCCGTTACAGTTTACCATCTGTATTACATATATAGCAAATATAAGTACACATTATTAAGTTCCTTAGATATCATCTAAAATATAAATATTTTTTAATACTCTGAAGCACAATAGTGTTCTTAACTTAAGGTAAAAATATATCATGAATTTTGTTTCTACAACTATTAATTTTACATACGAGAAGCTTGGTATCAAAATTCATAAAATCCATATTTTGTTATTTTAGATAACTATACCAAAAAAAAATCAAAATGCATCGCTACATATATCTATGTATTTATAATATTTAATTTAAACACTTAAAACCATTGCCAAAGATCACTATCGGTGAATTAAATGAATAATATGATACGGTTAGAGAGAACCAAATGGCGATCTGTATTATTCATGGTGTAGTGGTATATTTTGAATTTTGAGAAAATGTTTCTCTTCACTTGCGATAAATAATCATTAATTAAGTATTTAACCTTTTTTATAATTACGAAAAATTGTCCTCCTGTGGTTTTTTGCGATATTCTCAAAACTCAATATTTGGAGAAAGTGAAATATGATACTAGGCTCATCATATGGTTGATAGCTATTTCGACTTTACCTCCTCTTCAAAACTATGTTTTAACTTACATTAACTTTTCTTTATACACTGGCTCAAAAGAGATACACAATAACTTAAAAATTGACTACTTAATAATCCCATATTTGTTACAGTTCCAGGAAAAAAATACAGTATTTTTCAATTCAGATAAAATGGTAAAATGAATAAAAAGATGTATAATACAATGTAAGCTTAAATATAGTTCTGACGACGGCGTAAAGCCAAGCTATCAACTATATATACAAATAATAATTTTAGAATTAGAAAAAAAGATTTTTTCCTTATTTAAATGCCAATTCAATCAATATTCAGTCAGAGTTTATACAATAATAATACTTATATAATATATGTATGGAATATAAAATAAAATTTACTTGTTTTTTTAACCTTTTTCGGAACTTTCGAATCGTTTTCTGTGTTTACTTTTATTCAAAAAAATATTTGATGTATTTAAAAACTTTCATTAGTTTCCAATTTCATCTGACATACAATAAATTATGTAGAAAAAATGTGTTTTAAAATTTAAATATTCATTGACTAAAAAGAATCATACAGATTTGATATTAAATAATTATAAACTATACTTCAGTCTTTCTTATGGTATTTTGTTATTCTTGAAGTAATTTATTCAAATTGACGTGATGTTTATTATTGGGATAGTATTCGATACGTTTTGAATAATATTCTCAAAGAATTTTATCGAAAGTTAGAACGAATTTCTATGATAATATAATACAAACGAAAATTTTCAATGCATAAATATTTGAAACTTTAAATAATATGAATTTTAAAAATAATGCTTGAAGTACATTCATCAATTGAAATACATACTTAATTTTATAATTGGTATGTTCAGATTCTTTGATGCTTCTTTTAGAAATACATGATTCTTAGTTGTTTTGTACGATGTATGTATTCTCGTTAGAGCATGTAATTAATTTCTGCAGTAAAATTTTGTATCTTTTTATATTCAATGCTTACATCAAATTGTTTCGTACTTACTACTTAGTAAAACATCACTATTTTACGCTTGTCTGGTTGTTTATAATATAGTGATCGCTGTGTAACGTTTATGAAATAGTCAAATGAAATTGCTGAAATTATAAAATTAATATTTGTTTCGCATAACACGAAGAAAAAAACAAAAGAAAAGTAGCATACGACACGCAAACTTTTAATTATATAAAAAAAAACATTCTACCCACAGTTGATGATGATTCTAAATCAGCCGGTACCGTTAGTCGGACTTTCTTTCTACGATCATATCTACAAACATAGCTAAAACAAAACACAGCAATCCGCTATTAATACAATGATTAGATGTATCAAACTTTATTTACTCACGTCTGTATTTTTATGATATGACGATAAAAAAAAAAGGCCGAATCAGTGTATTCGACTTGAATAAAGTCGCTGGACCGATTTGTATTTTTAATCAGAATATAACTCAACCAATAATTGAATATTGATAAAACAGGCAAGATATTTGAAAAAAATCATTCAAGATTAAATACCTTCAAATTTAAAAGTACATGATTTCAGAGGGTAGATAACTATTATACCATACCTTATATACATACATACATTATAGTGTACCATAAATAAAGCGGCCATTCTCTATTCTCTTATTTAGTTTCTCTCTCTGGTTTTCGACAGTTTCTATCTTATAATTGATAGTTGTTGCATTGGCTATGTGTTATTTTTATGCTTTATTAATGCAAAAATCGTTCTCTCTTTATGAGCGGCGTTTTATTTAATTTTTCTAAATAAAAAAATGTCGTCACTTTCCGGAGAGAATTTTTTTTATATCAGAACACTGGGACGTTTTATTTTGATTGGTACTTATAACCAGTAATTTTTTAGAATTGTTACATAAACCAAACCATATTTTTTGTAAAATAAGATTTGACTTGCTTGTTTTAATTTAAAACTCGCCAGTTATCCTTTGCATTGTGATTTTTATAGACTTCGGCATTGGATCCATATTAATCATTAACATGTCATACATTTTCCTAACCGCGTAAAAAAACGTAATACGTTATAAATTTTTATTTTAATTTACTGTTGGTCCGTTCATCTCGCTTAGTCGTTAGTTGAATACCAGAAAAAGCATCAGAAGTCTTTTTTTAAAAATGTTCACATACTTATTATCAGCTGTGGGCTGCCAATACGTTAACAAGGGGCTCGCTTTATCTCAAAGCAATTCTCGGTGTTCTGGGGAAGGAGTGAGTTTTTTAATCACTCCTATGCAATTATATTCAATACTTAAATAAACAAACGATTGTCACTTAATACACTTATAATATTTAACAATATGCAATTTACCGTAAGCTTGTCAATGTAAATGACAAAAATTAACTACTGTGTATACTAAAGCTTTCGTAAATAATATTTTACAGAAATTGCAGTTATGTACTTATTTGATATTTTACTACTAATCTACTCTTTGAATATTTTTTTCATAACTATACGAGGGGCTCGCTATCTGTACTAAAATGTAACAAGGGGCTCGAACGACCCCCTCCGAGTCCCATGAGCCCACCCCTGTTTATTATAAAAAGACCTATCCTTTCTCAAAACGTCAAGTCAGAAAATAACATCTAGATCTTCTGTTAAGATTTAATCTTTGTCTGCATTAGAAAACAACCTATTCGTTATCATATTTTTCACGTCTCGTTTGTTATTCGCCGATTACACCTGTCGACATCTTCTCTCTCCTCCGATGAAAACACATCAATCACCCCAAAAAAATCCGGAATCAATAAAACCTGACTAAATGCTTCCAGTATACTAGATTTTTGAACCCGACCTTCCTCTCCCATAAGATTCTGCTACATAAGCCACTCTTAACAATTTTACGACCCGGCGTGTTTGCGGAAAAGAAAATTAAAGACAGTTTTAATACGATGTGATCCTATGAAATCCTTTGAGTTATATACTTTTACTGCATTCGAGATGACCCTGTCATTTACTTAATTTCTTTGGGAACTTCGCCTTTTAAAAATTCAATAATGAAGCGAGCTACACAATAAACGTAAGCGTGTTTTACTGCGAATGTTAGTTGTTTATTTTTCATCATTACTATTATTTTTAAATAATCAATATGAAATAGATCTTAGTGTTATTCATAAAAAGGTTCCGGAATCGTATGATCGCCATTTTCGTAATGAATATGACTATTTTTGGTTTTCATCTTTGGTTATTCGCAAATTACATTTGGGTATCAGTTTACACATTATAACTTTCGTAAGTATAATATACATATTTATATATCTTATAAAGACAATGATTTTTTTCTCCGTAAATTCTTGGTTGTAAAATTTATTGTGTAAGAGATAACATACCCCTAAATGCTTCCTTTAAAATAATCGCATGAGAAAAATACGAGCAGATGAATTGGCTTTTGAACGTATTCTGAAAGCCGTCGTATTATATTTACGAGCACATATTTTTGTATCTCGTGTGTTATTACTTGTTTTTTTTTCTTACGTAGCGATTCTTTCCTCAGCGAGACATCGGCTTTCCCTTTTCGTTCAGTGGAAGTACCCAAATGAAAATGGATGACGGAAAACCAAATTTATTTACGTACAATATGCTTCCAATCCATTCAACTTATAACTGGGAAATACGAGATAACAGAACCTCTAACAAAAATCTAAATATATTTACTTTCACTTCGGCCGCCTACCTACAATAACGCAAAAGCTATTTACCATAAATCTAACACTTACATTTTAAGTTACTATATGCGAACTGGAAGATTCTCTACAAAAAAAAACATTTTGAACATTCACAAGTTCGTACAATATATTCCATCAAAGCAATTTTTTATTATTTCAATCTTCATACATCATTTTTTTTTATTGTTTAAGACAATATTTTAGAGTATATACTATCCACGTATGATGACTTATAAAACTTGGAAGATATTCCCAGGCTCATTTTTTTTAATGTTTCAAAAAATCTTCCAACACTAGCTGCTGTATTACCGGTAAAATAAAATCAAAATGGCGGCGTAAATATCTCTAGAATTTAAAATGAAAAATCTTTCTAAAATACTTTTATTGTGGCCGCACTGGTTATCGTAGTATTTGAGCATTTTCAAATGACTTTGTGCCAAGAGTTGACAATATTACATTTATATTTTTTTATCATAAGCGGATATATTAAAAATCTAAGCAGTTATTTTACGATTGGTAGGAGAATGATTAAAAATAGGGCTCTATGCTTTATTTTCAAGTATGTTAACCAAAAGTTTGTATTTAAATATTAGTTATATAATAAATGAAAATATAATCACATTCAGCATGCATATGCTTCTCAAAGAGGCGCAAACAAATTTACACTTTATTCACTTTTGAATAAAGTGTAAATATAAAAAAATGAATCTCCACAAAGTTACCGCCGAAGCCATCTAAAATATAATACGATGCTGACGTGTAGTTGGATACATTGTGTAAAAGAATGTTACTAATTCATGTTGTATTGTAATATATCATTAACCTAATTAAACTTCCACAAAATTACTTATTCATTAAAAACAAAATTTAACATAACATCGCTCATTCTATGATTCAATAGATTTTCGCTTGATTTATTTTCCGTTTTCACCATATACAGCAGTTATAAATCATTTTATTCAATTCGGAAACGTGTTACTATTATTAATGCGTGAATGTAAAATTTTGTAGTACCATCTATGTTTTTGCCAGCAAATTATATTTCACGGTAAAAGTTTGCTGATCTCCTTTTGATACGATTCAAAAATTGTTACCGAAAAAATGTTTCATGTCTGAATGTGCCACGGCTGTTCTGTATACATGTGGTGAATGTGAGATCATTGCTTATTCAATCTACTGAGGATGTTATGTCTGGTAGATTTAAACGGTTTTGATATTGTGTTCCCTCTAATACGCACACTAAAATTCTTATTTTTTTAACATACATACATAGATAAAAAACATATAATTAATTACATATCTATTTGTCAAACATGGTAAATTTGCAATATTTCAAATATGTTTTTCATCTTTTATACGGTGGCCAAATTTAGTAATTACTATTTACTATATGATTCTTTTAGGAAATAGAAAGCTCTGCATCTAAAACCAACCAAATATGTGATTTTGATAAGTTCTATAAATAGTCATGAATGGATTGTCCCAGAATGATATTCACTGTCCAGAAATCCGGTTCACTAATTAATATCAACAAGACCAAAAGCTGCCGAGTAATAAAAATTGTAATGCTTCTTTTGGGCATGGTTTTCAAATTATTCGTTATAAATAGATTTTATTATCAGTTTTGTCATTTGCGTCATACGTCCCAGATATTCTTACTTAAATTCCGAAGAGCATTCAAAAAATATGCTTTGTTTATAGAATTAATATCAAAAGCAGTAAGTATTAGTAAATGTTCTCCTAAAAATGATTGAATTGAACCCGTTTCCGTTTTATTATAGTCGAATTGTAGACTTTTGAGATAAGATTGTTTACATTGTAGTCAATTTTAATTTGCGCTAATCCGCTGGAAGCGGATATAGTAAAAAAAACATAATCTATTTTTTTGACTACTTTCTAAATAGTTATTTGGATCGTGGTGTTTTTCAGATGATAGTTAATAATTAATTGCATACTAAGGTAACAGTAGTTTGCTAAATGCTGTTCATTATCATATCAAGTTAAAATTGTTTTGCGGTTGTCAGTAAAATAATTAAAATAAAATTGTTTTTTTGTTCTAAGGTGTCATTTCAACATCAGGACGACGCCTGGACCGAGAGACCCAAGCCCAGCACGCGCTGGAAATACAAGTCTCCGACGGAATCCTCTCATCGACGACGAGGGTCTTGATTGATGTGACTGACGTGAACGACCACTCTCCAGAATTCCTCGAGCAGCACTATTCAATCAAAGTTCCCGTATCAAAGAAACAGACTCCATACTTCCAGGTCTGTAAATATAGAATTAATTGTGTGCATTATTTTACTAACAAGAATTATTTATTTAAGAAATTTGTTTACGAGAATGGATAATATGTATTGGTTTTGCATTTACAAACATCCGCATAAGCGGCTTAACAATCACAATTGAGAAACTTCTAAGAAACATTGTTATTTTGTCCTGTTGTCTGTGCTATTGATATGGAAACGGTTGTTGTCAATTACAGTTGTTTCAATATAATGTTGGAAACATGGCCGTATATTGGAGTTTAAAAAATATATTTATAGTTGATTTAGAGGAAAGTTGATATAAAATTGAAAACATTTTTAGTGTAACCGGCTACAATGAATGCATAAGAAGTTCAATAAGTAATCCCTACTTGATTGAAATCATACTTCTATCTATATTATTATTCATTCGATGCTTACAATTCAGTAAAAGTTCTTCCGTAAACTTGAATGCCTAAAGAAGCCGAAAGGCGAAATCCATTCACGAGTGACAAAACGAATGGAAACGTACACAATTTAAAAGATTCAATTTAATTTACAGTTTAATTGTAATATTAATGGATACACTAAGTTAAGGTGTTCACTGTCAATACTTGGTGTAAAGCAGTGAATGGTATGAATGTTATGTTTGAATATTATTTCATGAAATATAACCGCCCCTGCATATACAAGCGGTGCATTGATCCAATGCCACATTGACCGGCCGCCGCTGGTGGAAAGCCATCATATTAAAACATAAAACAATATTTAGTTCTAGTTCCACGTTTATTTATTAAAATCAGAACCCGTTTCATTCATCATTTTGATCAGTTGAAAATGCACGTGATGAGCAAAAGCGGTTTCGATCTTAATAAACAAATGTTGAATTAGTTCAAAGAGTGTTTTATTTTTTAGTTAATGTATTCTTAAAAATTATCTGTAAACGAAGAACTTATGATAAAATCAGATTAACACAACAATGTATAACAATGTAATAACTAAATCACTGTTATAAATAATAGGCTTTTAAAACAATTTTTATTTTTTGTTTTTAACATGTTAATAATAATGTTTACAGTCCTTTAAAACGTTTGCTAAAGCTGAGTGCAGAATACTTGTTATAACATCATTTGGTTGTGATGAAAGCTTTTATCCATTTGAAAATGAATAATAAAATTTTGTATCCAACGGTTATGATAAATCATACTTCATTCGTGCGATTAAAATGTAAAAACCGCACTGAAATGTTCGGAATAATTTATCGCCGTGCATTTTTTCAAGATCCTCTCACCAACTGTCCCATTTATCAAAACGAAAGATATAAAAAGCGACACCGTTTTAACTACGTGCATGAGCTCTAACTACAACATCGAGTTATTAAATTCACATATCCGAATTTTTAGCCCACTCCGCCTTCTAATGGCTTGTACGTGCTGCCACTGCTGCCCACGTATAAAAAACTATACCGTATGGTGGACAAAAATTAAGCCCCGGATTATATTTCGCATATGTATAGTATACACCTACTAAGGCTTATCGGTTTTCAAATACCGGGTTTGAAAAACGGTTGTTTATAAAAAAAAATGTGACATTTGACAGTTTTTTGACATGGTAACCCGGTTTATATTATTAGACTGTATTCAATTTATTTACTAATTATTATTAAAAAACATTAATATTTTAATTTGAAACTGCCATAGTTACAAGTAAAGTCTAAAAAGAAAAGAACAAAAAATATGATCTTCTTTTAGATGCCTTTTAGACGAACTTTTTCATAACCCATCGAAGAAAGCAAAATTAGCTAAGTGGACTATCAATGGACGCTTTTTGCTTTAACCGAATAAAATGTTAGTATTTATATAATTAGTTGAGTTACCCATTTTGTGAGACTTTCGAAAACCGAGTTTAATCTTGTTTTAGTAAATATTGGACTTCGAAAACCGGTTTTTTCAAATGTCGGTTTTTGTATAAGCCATAATGCCTACTATTTTCTTCATGAAACAATAGAGAAGCGATTTGTTTGTTTATATATATATATATAAATCATGTTTGCTTCCAATGTGGAGCATATTGGCTCCTAATGGAGAACCTTAACATAAGTTTTTAACTTGTTGTTAGTCATTCTTTCAGCTGATATTTTTGGAGAGTGTAAGGAAAGAAGCATGAGGCGAGAAAAGGGCTGCTAAAATCGCACTCTTTGCGCCCTTCCCGTTACTTAGGATGAGTTGTTTCTATAATTTATCGTTTGCCAAAACAGCTAATGAAATTAAGAAAAACTAAAGCTTTTAAAGTCGCATATAATGTTTTGTTGTTCAGATTTTCTTCGTGATCTACATTATACTTAGTCGTTAGTATAAAATACTAATTCTTGATATGATGCAATGTACAAACAGCGAACCGCCTGTTGTTCTTTTCTTTTTTTCCAAATCTTTACTTTTGAAATGATATGACATAAGCGAAGTCGTGTTCATAAATAATGTATTCAATGATTCGACATCTTCGCAAAAGTGGGTGCACGTATCTAATATATAACACCAAAGACGAAGTGGAAAGCGAAAATTCGCCGAAAAAAGCCATTCGCGATTTGTCTTGTAACGAATTCCATCAACTTGAACGACACATTAAGATGTTTTTAATTTAAAAAACGCCATATTTAATACGCCAGAGTTTTATGTTTCTCAACTATAATTTATTAAATTGCTTTTTTATCTAGTGAACCCTGTATATACAAGTTTTTTCGGCTTTTGCAGACCGTACAGTTTCCACGAGAAAATATTAATATCTCATTTTCAACGGGGAATGTTTTAAATATTTTATCATTTTCTCAGAAGGATCGCTTATTAAATTTCGCCGGTAATTGTGATTGATTAAGGATTATTGACACGCGTCAATCATAAGTTTAATATTAGCTTTCAATCTTAATAATAATTTATTGTGGTCGTAAGACTTTTTAAAACAATTTATCGGGTTTCTCATGATCATCTTTTTGAGCTATACTTTATTAGGAAGCCAATATACCTACAATCGAAATATTTTTGAATATTAATAACAGAAAAACAGTTTTACTAAGGTATCTCTTCTTTCTCTTTTACTGATCACAATGTTATGAAACACACTTTGATTAACAAACTCAATGTACATATTAGGTTGTCCTTGCGTATTTTGCGCGTAAGAGCTAAAAATAAATATTAAAAGTTTCCCAATGTTCTTAAATACATATGATCTAGTTTTTGAAAAACTCTTAGCACTGTGAATCTTGGATTTGCTTTGATCCTCACTTTTAGTCACTCGAGGACTACTACTCTAATTTGACCCTTAATTTTACTGCATCACTGCCTTACATATGCTTTCAAAAACCATACTCCCGTTATTTCTAAGTTTAAATTTATACCATATAATGTACTGAAACAATATTTTTTTCATCTCACTTTAGATTGTTTGTATCGGCTAATGCCATTAAACACCAAACACATACTACAAATAGCTTAAATATTAAAAGAAAAAAGCATATTGCCCGTGTATTAAAAATAAAATAAGATTCATGAGACAACCTATTAATTATTCCATAAAATCCAGAACTGGTTTCGCTATTAAACTGGTTATGGATTTATTTTTTCAATACATTAACTCGTATCGCAGGTCAACTTGCGAAATATATATATGTCTAAAATAGTAATATATATAATAATAACGGTGTTTAAATTTAATTAATATTTTACAACTGCAGTGTTTTATTATATAATCTTGTTTTATTTTCGAACTCGGTTAGTAAATTTATCAAAGTAATCTGTACCGTAAAAATAATTTGTAACGTCATTTCTTTTGTCAGTGAACGTAAAAAAAACTTTCTCCCCGTGTTACTGGATACTTCTTTCTTCACGGAAAGAGTTCAATTATTTACCTTAGATTGGTAAGAGTAGATGAAGTTTTCTTTAATATAAGAGTAAACGTATTTTCCCAGTAGCTTTGTGATTATATCTTTTATATTGGAAGACATCTTCTATAATGGAATGAATATTGAAAGTGTAACACGTTTCTTACAGAACTGCCATCAAATTTTATGGTTCGATAACTATTGTTTTCTTGAATTTAAATCCCCCTCCTGGCGGACTCGCCCATAAAACGTGATTTTAATTTGACATAGGCCACTTTCGTATTCTCTTCGACGCTTCCACGTTCAGCTGAGTTTTTATCGCCGCCGGAATAATGTACGAAGGGAGATATGAAGATGCTATGTTATGATTACCGTGAACAAAGGGTGCATAGTTGCCAAACGAAAGCTTGTGTGCTCGCGCGATTTATATTACGATCGTAAAATCGTGTTTAAAAAAATATTCATCCGCCGAAATGAAGACACAATTTACGATATTTGGGTAGTAATTTTTTGCGATCTGTGTTTTATGTGGCCTAAACTAGGGATTTTACCACTCATAAAAACAAGAAGTTTGTTCTATTAGGCGTGTAAAATAATGTAATTACATCACGTTTTCAATAATAACACTACTCAATAAGATGATACATTGAAGGAAGCGAAGGAAACGAATTTACCATTAAAAATTTGATCTTTCTTCACAATCATGTCGTTTTGAAAACTGTCAATTTTAGGTAGAAAGTTTGGTTGTTGCAAAAGTTTTGACGTTTTTGTAGGATACCATTTTTTATTCTCTTAACTGAATATATATTCTTTTTTTAATCAGTTATATTGTTTTAATGATGCCCTTATCTACTTTGTATTCAGTTTTGGCATGGCCAGAAGCGAGCACTTGACAGTGGCAATACAATCTCATTCTTGGTTTCTATTATAACTTAACTTTCGAAAATAATTAAGACTAAACAGCGAAAAATAAATTATGCTGCAATACCACACGATACATTTTTCCAATTATTCCGAATTCAATTCGCAATTCTGCTAAGTTTGACGTTTTTATTCGCGCGATATGAAAACTTTTGCGGCGCTCTACTTTGGCAGTTTATGAAAGGCGAACGGGAAACATGCAACAAACCGAAAGTTTGAGACCACTTCGACATCATAACTTCGTGCGATAGTTTGGAATTTTCCTCGTGATATATCGGCAAGTTTGCCGTTTTGATTTCAGCAGTCCGCGTGCCACATGTTGGTCGCATGCCACAATCTAGCTGTCAAAGAAAGGCGATCATAAAATGCTATTATTATCAAGTTTATGGAAAATTATTGACAGGCGAACTTATTTCTAAATGTAATTTTGAAAAAGAATTTAGTTACTTACTTTGATATTTTTGAGAATGTGCCAAAAATTCATCATATCAATATCCTTTTTTTTTTTTTTAAATTCAAAAAATAAATATTTGGCATTACAGCTAATGCCAATGTGCCAAATATTTAAGTTAAAAAATCATACCAGATAAACTCTCGAAACTTCAAGTGAGCTTTTATATTTAAACATTTTTTTTTATATTTCATGAAATTGCGTTATACCAATTGCAATCGTTTTCCTTTTTTTTTTACTTACGTTGTATTTTCCAGTTTATATTCGAAAAATTTTACTAACTGAACAATCCCAAAACTAATTTAAAAAATAATTGTGGAATCTATTGTTATCGTTATTGTAAAAAATAAAAGTTAATCTGTATACATTGTCACACCAATTCAGTATGGCCAATGATATATATTTTTTAGTTAATAGTTGGGTTTATAGAAATTCATTATTCTGGAAACTTGTCTCTTGGATTTACTTTCATTCATGTGGTATCCATAATGTTATTCCTAAATAATACTTATCCAAACACAGTACATAGTTTAATTCAAGATGTCGACTGAGGATGCTTGAATTTGGATATAAAATTTGAACAACACTTAGTAAAAGACATGTATTAAGAAATTACAGAGCAGGAAAAAATGAAGTGAATAGAACTTTTAACACTAATTTATGGTTTTTAGATCTAATATTTACTTAGTTGGTAAGCATGTCAGTCGATTATCATACAATATAATCCAGATTATCCCGTGTAATGGTACCCATCCGTACATGTGGTACCTATATAACAGAATTTTAACTCCTCAAGGATGTTTATTCATGGAATGTGATGAAACACAACAAACCAAATAGTTTATCAGTATTTTGGTTGATTATCGATATCGTATTTTACAAATACTCCCCTTAATCTCAAGGTCCATATCAGTTTGGATAATTGGGATTCTATTGTTATGTATTATTAGTATCAGGGTTTTATTGTTTTGTTTAATTGTTTGTGTGTGTGTGTGACATTGATCGAAAACACTAATTTCACCATTTTGTTTTGTCTTATTTCGGCACATAATAAAAAAAATGTAATATATTTTTATGAATTAAAATTATCTAATTATAATATAAGTATCAACATCTATCTGCTTTTAAGACACTGTACGAAGGTTGTTACTCAAAAATACTTACACCCATACAGGAAAAATATGGATTACTGATTTCATAACATATTTGCCATTACGTAATTTCACTATAGAGTTATATTTTTATGGTGTGTTTTTCTTGATATAAAACTAAAATGATTCATCTGAAATTGTAAATTCTTAAATTAAAATCGCTTATTGCAAACTCATATATTTAGAGACACTAAAACAAAAAACTAAAAAAACTCTAAAGAGATCTGTATGTTATTACATATCGTCCAATAATGATACATATAATATATCTTTGCTCGCTCGACATTTGAGATATAGGGCAATGTGGTAAGTATTTCTCTTAATCACTGCAGTATGGGGGCCAATTAAATTTTAAGATGCTTCCTAAATTATTATAAGTACTCACTAATGGCCATTTGAGTGATAACATTTATTTTTTTGGTAAAATATGTTCTGGTTTCAGTAAAAATTAATAACCACATTAAAGATATTGTCACATGCCTAACGGACATCACTTTCTCTGGGACACATTTTTTACAGAAGTGTATTTTTTTCAATAAAGAGTTAAAATATTTTCAATATATTTTGAATGAAATAATTTAAAATTTTTCATTCTTCAAAATTATGGGAAATCATAATTATTAATCTTTGTATATCATCATTTAATTCTCTAGATTTTTTTTTTCTTTTTTGAGGTAAGCAGTATTTATCATCTTGAATTCATATTATAGATCTACTTATGTAACTCTATAAACATTTATTTTAGAAAAAAAAAACTCCCATTATATTATGTTAGATAGATTGGCCCATAATATTGTAATACATTTATGGATATAAAAAGAGATAAATGCTACAAGATAAATGGATATGGTCAGTTCAAATTATCGAATATATCCTTATCCAAAATGTTTATGTTACTAAACACCCCAAAGTAATTTTTTGTGCTTTTGCATTCAGTTTGGCTTGAATTTGGTTGTGTAATTTTTGTTGGTTGGTAATGCCAGAATACATTGGATGAGCAATCTCCCGACCTGGAAACGGAAGGTTCTGGAGACGGTCTATCGGATGAGTCGACACCCTGGGAGACGTACAGCGGAGAACCGAAAGGATTCTCTTTGTTTAGGGTAAGGTCGGAGCATGACCGGTGCACGTGCATGAAACAAAGCCATATCATCTGATAACCTTCCACGTAACATCTTCACCACCATCGTCATCGTATTATTTCTTTATAAGGGCTGGGTCTTGGTACAACCGCATATTAACGATTCTGTCTTTATTGTTGACAGAATCAATTTATTAATATATGTTTACTAATATTTTTTTATAAATGTCTTCTTAGTATCCATGGTAAGAATGTTTGTATGATCATGATAGTTGTCAACATCACCGACTTCAATCGCAGTGCTCATGGGCTCGGAACCCAGTATGGGCAGATTCATTTTTCAACTGATTTCTGTTTAACAACCTGGATGTTTTTGTTGTTTAAAATTCCCTCCTTTCCCTAAAGTGTGGCGTTATGTGACAGATTTGCCCACCAATCGTCTTGTTCTGACCCCATCATTTTATACCTACTCTTTTTGAAAAAGACAGGTTAACTGTTGTCGTAGGACAATAATAGAGTCCATATGCTCAGAGCGGACATGGTAATTAAAAATATATACATTTGATGAGGTATAGTTAGTATATTATTTAAGTTGGTTTATTTTGATTAGTCCATTAGTCCTTTCAAATATCTCAAACTAATTAATATATCTGTCTTCTGTCATTAATTTATTTTAATAAGTGAAGAATTTTTCAGTTACTTCAAACTGATTGCAAATTCTTCAACTTTTTGCGGCTCAGGTTTTATGTTTCAATATGGTCAGGCCACAAAAAAAACAGATGTACTCAAACTTGCAATTGCTTTTGTTATATATCATACTATTTCACACTTCCAGTTGTTATTAATTTTAAATCTCATATCGTAAGTGTTTTTTATTGGCATGTGCTCAAACCAAAAAATCTTATTTATCAGTTTTATATCAATGTTTTTAATTGGATATATTCCTAAACTTAACATCAATTAAATGAACAAAAGAACTTTTCAGTATCAACTAATAAATCTAGTTTATAAACATCTTTATACATATAAAAATAATATTTTTTAAAAACTTTGATTCAAGATTTTTTGTAATATACATACCAATAAGTCATACAATGACTACAATGCTCTTGTTCTTTATATCTGACAGGGTACAGTATAATTCTACGTTATTTTGTAGAGATGCAATATGGATGACTCAACACCAGAAACTTTTTGTTAGGCAGTATCTATAGGTTAACGGTTACAGGTCTTGATATAATATACTCCTATTATAATATGTTAATGCTCCTATCGATAATGTATTAAAGTATGTGTGGAGACGAAGCATGTCTGCTGATAGAAGTATTTAAAAAAGAAAACGAATACATGTTCTGCTAAATTTACAACTTACAAATCTATGAATATTCAGAGAAATTCATTAAATTATCCCTACTGGATATATTTAATTTGAATTTAAAAAATTCATAATGTCTTCATTTAATAATCTAGTTATTCGTGATTTAATGGTATATATTTTCCAAAATCACCCGAGATAACAAAAATATATCTTAAAATAATCTGTCATGGTTGTTTTTTTTCTATTACGGTATTTTTCTAAATTTCATGAGCTTGTTTAAGACATTCATCATCAGTATTTTATGTGCACATTTCCATTGAAGCATTTTTCTAAATTCACAACCAGCATGCCTTCAATCACAAAAATAACATTAATTTATTATTTCTGCATATGGATGTTAGATGTTATTATTTTCTTAAATGTTTCACTTTTCAGGAAATCGAATGCCTGATTTATATTCAATAAAGAGTTTGGAAAATACTGTTCCCCTCTCACTGAAAATGCTTTATTTTTAAATAATCGCAAGTTTAGCAAATATTATAATTGTATAATCTTTAATTTGACTTTACACTCAGAGTCAAATAACAAATTGAATGATAATTGTAGTTGTTTTATCATTGGCATACAAAAGAGTTTTATGTAATCCATTAAAAAATTAGTTATTTGAGAAAATTCGTTTGCAAAATATAGACTGAAATTAAGGCTTATGTTTAATATGTAGAATTAAATAGATAGCACTTATAATATTTCTTAGGTAATAAATTGTTCATTAATGTTAATTATTATTAACGTAGATATTGATTTTTAACAACATAATTAGTTTAAAGAGTATCGGTGTAAAGGAAAAAACATTTTAGTTTTGTACTAATCTATTTGATATCAAAATGGATTATTTTAAAGAATCTTTGGATATATTCTTGTTATGCTATCTAAGTCTGAAATCAATGATTGTGCTGAAGGAAGCAATCCAGTTTTTAAAATACTTATTTCTTATATTATCTTATGTCTGATTTAGTCATTTTTTTTAAATTGCAGTATTTTTATTTTTAAATTTTATGATAGATAATATAGAATTATTATTTATCCTTGGATGTATGGACTTTTTGTGATTGATATAATGTTGAATGTCTATTTAATATATTTTCTTTCTTTGTAGGTGCTTGCTAATGACGAGGACGAAGGAGAAAATGGAAATATCACATACAGCATCAAGTCGGGCAAAGGAAAGGCGAAGTTTCACATAAACCCTCGAACGGGAGTTGTTGTTTGTAACTCAGAACCTGAACCTGGCACTTACTATGATCTTAATGTATGTAAACTAAATGCCACATTATTAAAATTTAAATAATTCCTGAGCTTGTAGATAGAGCACAATATGTATGGTGAATAAACTGTTAATAATTTTTCAGATACGGGCATTGGATAATGGCGTTCCGCCCAAAGCCCAAACGACTCGTGTCACCATAGAAATGGTGGCTGTTCCGGAAACTTCTATTCACCCACCCAAAGTTAAAAGCACTGTGCAGACCATCAAAGTTACCGAATCTGATAATGTCGGATTTCTGGTTACTTTAATTCAAGCCACCGACGAAGATAATGATACCATATGGTATGACATTGTCGGTAAGTTAAATCATTCATTTTTTATTTAATTGTCAATTATTTTTTTGGATTTTCTAATTCTTATTTCTCTTAATTATTAGGTGGTGATTCCAGAAATGACTTCTTTATTGGAAGAGAAAATGGCAATGTTCTTCTTGCTAAAAAACTTATGTGGGAAACACAGAGTTCCTATACTCTCAATATTAGTGTAACAGATGGTGTTCACAAAGTTTATACTCAAGTATGGTTCATCTCAGATAATATAATATTAATTCTTAAATCCTTTTACTAATAATGACATCTCTCAAAATACTTTTTAACTAAATTCCCTGAAACAGATTACTGTAATTTGAAACTTAATTATATTTAACATCAAGAGATGTCTATTAGAATTTAACAATAGTAATCTGAAAACATAATTCATTTTATCTATCCCAGTGGAAGGGAACCTGAGGCCTGGCCTTTTGTCCAGTTAAGAATTGATACAATGGTGGTGTTCACTTTGTCACTATAAATCCTAATATACACTATTTATTATTTTTTTACAGCTGAACATCATAGTCATTAATGATGTTAACGAACGGGGGCCTGAATTTGGTCAGTCTTTCTACCTGGTCAATGTGTCGGAGAACTTATCAGCTGGTGATTCCATACTGCGTCTGACAGCCACTGGCCGAGATAATCTACTATATAGTTTGCTGAATGCCCGAAATCCTGTTTCTTTACATCTCTTCAAAGTCAATTCTTTGACTGGGGAGATAACCATCAAGGAGTCGCTCGACAGGTTAGATTGTAGTTTCTTGTGCAGCTAAAATTTTGTGTGCAAAAAATGAACATGATTAGCTGTATATATAAATCTTGATGTTGATTCAAATCTCGACTGTAAATAAAAAAAAATACTTTTAAACAGTGAACACTAACCTCATAAAATGAGCAACGGTTGTCGTGGTTGAAAAATTCATTTAAATGTAAATATTTTCAAGTCGATTAAGCGTTACCTTTCTGGGGTATAATCAATGTTAGTCCAAATTAGTATCTAGATTCTGAGTAAAGCCAAGTAGTCATCCTGTTATATAAAAAAACAGCAATATATTTTGAAGTATATCAATACACAAACTCTATTTACATATGAAAAAGATGGTATTTAATATTGTCCAAATAATTATTGTAGTTCTTATTGTGTTGAATTTATTCATACCAAAGTATTTTACCTCACTTAACTTTTGTATAATAATGAAATAAAGCAAAAAAAATGACGTCATACATATTTTACTTATTCAGAAGAAAAAGTATAAAAGTAATATTGGTGATTTCATTTCAGGGAAACCATGGAAGAACATCTTTTGACTGTGATGGTTCGCGATCAGGCTATCAAATCTAAGCGCAGTTATACCCGCGTGTTAATTCAAGTATTGGATCACAATGATCATCCACCCGAATTTAGCGCTAAGATATTCCAAGGAAAAGTGTTTGAAACATCTCCTATTGGCACGTCGGTCGTCAGAGTCCTCGCCAGTGATAAGGACAAAGGAGAAAATGCCATAATATCGTACTCAATCACAAGCGGTATGTTTGATATCACACATTTAATATTATAAACTATCCTAAAAAAAGAAACCTTTTCTATCTTAGTCTATAATGTAATAAATAAAATCAGTTAAAAACATTAAAGTCTTAAAGATAATTACTTATGTATATGAAATATACTACAGAATGCATGATTATTTTAATCATAAATTTGTTTGTCAGGTGTTAATACCACTCAAAGATTTTCAATAAATGTAACCTGTCTGAAATCAAAGTGAAATGTTTTTAATATTCGTTACAGGAAACATTGGAAATATGTTCTCGATCGATCCTGAAATGGGAGACATCACAGTGTCTAGAGAATTGGATTTGAACAGCGCATCTGAGTATAACCTGCAAGTTAAGGCATCAAACCCTGGACGACACCCATCATCGACTTCCGTTCCAGTTCATATAATGATCACAATGGCTGATAATGCGCGACCTAGGTGCGCAATGAAACATCATTATAAATATATTTGTCAAGATTTTACAATTCAGTATAATTTATATTTCAACTTTTTGGCTTTTTTCTCACCTTTTGCACTCTTTGCATTTAATTTACGACTCTCTTTTTATTGTTTTGATAAGCTGAATATTTTTTTTTAATTTCACCTAAGAAACAGATTGTATTCAAACTTTTCATGAGATTTTATGTATCTTAGGTTCCTTAAACATGAACTCATTTCTGAAATATATGAAAATGAGCCGCCGGGTACTTACGTTGAAAATTTGGAAGCCAGAAGTACATCATCATTGCTGTTTGAAATTGTGGATGGCGACGAAAATAATATGTTTAGCATAAATCCATCCACTGGAGTCATTGTAACTAAGTATCCACTGGATTTCGAAAAAGCACGCATTTACAATTTGACAGTATCCGCAACCAATATGGTAAAGTGATAATCATTATTTTTGAATGAGTGTTATTTGCCATGAACATTTTGTGTTATTAATATTCCAAACTGTCTTGGTTATTTATATGTTTATTCACAATCATATTTCAGGGTGCTGCATCCTCCAAATGCTCTGTAGTTATTCATGTCTTGGACAGAAACGACAACGCTCCTCGCTTCCTGTTCAATAAATATTATGGAAGCTTGTTAGAATCTGCTCCGGTTTCATCTCTCGTTTTATCAAATGCCAGCACACCTCTCGTAATATCAACTGAAGATTTGGATTCAGAAATAAATGCATTGCGTAATTATGAAATCGTTGAACCTCTGGCGAGACAGTATTTTACTATTGACTCCACGACAGGTGCTGTAAAAACTGTACGGGACCTCGACCACGAGACCATTTCTCAATTCATTTTCCATGTTATGGTAAGTGTATACTAGTCTTTATCTGTATTTTTTTTTGTCTGGTTTTCTTGTAAAAATGTAAAAAAATGAAAGAATATTTTACAGAGGCTTAAGTACCTGTAGTGCTAATTCCCAAGCGCAGAGACTTATTTTGGACAGTCTGAAATACTCAACACGTGATTGTGTTTGAAGGTCCGCATACTCGGAATGTGATTGTGTTGAGTATTTCAGACCATTCAAAATAAGTGTTATGCATGTGGGAATAGCACTGCAGTGCGATGTTGCCAACAAAAGAATTATAGGATATTATAGGAACAAAAGAATAGTTTGTCATTTAGGTTTGACAAATCATCAGAATTTTGTTAAGTATTGATGTAAAATTATTTTACTACAGAGAACCGCTGTTTATTTTAACACTTTTTGGTCGGGCGGTCCAAACAATAGACTCTAGCCTGTAGCAGGCGTTTTTTAGTGATTAGCGCAATAATATATTACATTCTTAAAATCAACAGAACTTCTAAACCAAACAATATTTTCAGTTGAAATTTTCAAATAAATGATATGTGACATTTAATCATTAAAAATAAAGTAAAAACATTTTGAATACATTATAATTTCACTACTTTTCTAAGCTGAATATAAAAACCTGTTATTAATTTAGTAGATAGCACTCCATTTGTTATCAATATGAAATATTCAAAATATTCTGTATAAAAAATAACATTAATCCATAACATACAATTATATAAATAATTATAGTATAAAATCCACATTCTTACAAATTTACGATCACTGGAACTGTGAAATATGATGCCCTAAATATTCGAGAAACATGTGTCGCCTTTTTAAAAAAAATACCATGTGTGAACATTCCGGACATAATAAATTATAATTTTTATTGCTTATTGTCACTTGCCGCTGCAGTTATTTTCAAGAAACCATTAAATCTATGAGTCAATCTACCAGCACGTTTATTGATTATAATTATTTCATGAACGAACTATCTGATAAATTGTCCGCGTAATCTTCATAGTCATTTATTATTTTTTAAAGACATTATTGTTAGTAAGACGTCTTATAAAATGGTAATAATATATTTGAATAATAAAATACGAAACAATAACGCTAGTGGTATGAAAAATAGTCCAACTCGTTAAACGACTCAATCTAAACTAAAGATGGAGATCGCAAAATAAATCTATAACACAGTTGAATTTTTGTTTATTAGCCAAACTTCCACCCTTATAATCTAGCAAAGAAGTAGGACTAATGTTAATTAGTTGCGGCATTTTATTTAACGCCGACAAACAAACCCGTGATATTATGTGTCCCGCAAACAAGCGACGATATAAAAAAACGTATTATGCCGTGATCCGCATTCTACCGACAGTACGCTAAAAACGGCCTTTGCCGTGTTCCGCCTATTAAGTGTTAAACACCTAAGAATCAAACATTTTTAATTTATTTTGTATCGTAGACTATACCAATATCAGAGATTCATTTTATACCATATTAATGCTAGAAAAACATAAATGAACAATATTGTATTCAAAATCTCTCTTTATAGACAAATCTGATAGCGAGCATTTGCGACAAGGGTACAATAATCCAAGTATATGACAAATTACATAAAAAGCACTAATTTATTGATTTGGTAATTTTTTTGAATTGTTTTAGGTTGTTGATTTAGGGAAACCGCGTCTTTCATCTGAGACTGCGGCAGAGGTTCAAATAAATGTTTTAGACGTCAATGATTGCCCCCCCAAGTTTGACGAAAAAGAATATAATGTCACTCTTTTACTTCCGACCTACAAAAATGTTGCCGTGGCGACAGTTCATGCCACGGATCCGGATACTGTACAGAACAATACGCTCAAATACTATATAATCGAAGGCGACAGTAATAATATATTCTCCCTTGATCCTGTCAAAGGAGTTATTACTATTTTGTTCCCGGACCGAGTGAAGCACTTCCATAAACTTTATATTAGAGTTTCTGATGGTACATATTCAAGTGTGGCTCAAGTCAATATTAGAGTAGAAAAATCGGAAAGTTCAGGATTAATATTCCAGAAACCGCATTATGAAGGCAGTATTTTTGAAAATTCAACTAAGATCGTAACAGTAGCGGTGGTTAATGTTTTGGGTGACAGCCTGAATGAGCATGTTGAATTTCGTATCCTTAACCCTACAGATCTGTTCACCATCGGGCACAGCTCTGGTGCTATACTTACGACTGGAATTAAATTTGACAGAGAAGTTAAAGATATGTACTTACTCATTGTTGAAGCGAAAAGTTCGGTGGGTACTTATGATGGAGAAAGAAATAGTCCACGTGTGGCGCATGTCGTTGTCAATGTGACAATTTTGGATATAAACGACTATTGTCCCATGTTTGTGAATCTGCCCTACTATGCCGTTGTATCTGTTGACGATGAGAAGGGTCAGGTGATCACTAAAGTTCACGCAATCGATATGGATAGTATGGAAAATGGAGAGGTTCGCTATGAGATGAAACGAGGTCACGGAGAACTATTCAAAGTCTGCAGAAAGACCGGGGAAATTTCATTGAAACAAAATCTGGAAGGACACAATAAGGAATATCAGTTGGTGATTGGAGCATATGATGGAGGTATGTTTTGAATTAATGCATAGTTAAGTCTTGATTATTATTCTTTACCAATATAATTTTGGCTACTAAGAGTATCATCAGGAATTTTTAGGTAATAATAAGTTATTAGGATCTAGACAATAATTAAGGCTGGTCCCTAATGCCGATCCATATTTAAATCTTAAAATAGAACTATAATTTACGAATAATGTCAAACTACATTTTGTTAACGAAGCAGTTGTGACCAACGTTTCCTCTAAGCTTCGCGCGTGCGCGGCCGCGCACCAGTTGGGAAGCCCCCGCGCATTCATTCCGGGTTGGCGCGCACTACAAGACAGTTGCTCAATTAATATTTGATCGGTCCGCGCAGCTGGCTCTTCGGCTTAGAGGGAACGTTGGTTGTGACTAGCCATATTTTGTTTTGAATTCCTTTTTAAAATGTTGTGATAATAGTTAAAAATTGTATGCGTTGGATCCAATATATTTACATCTTCATTTCTAGGTACTACACCGTGTTATAGCGAGGCAATCGTTAATGTGAAAGTGGTCGATAGATCTATGCCTGTGTTCGATAAACAATTTTACTCTATGAGTGTGCCGGAAAATGTAGAATTACAAAGCCCTCTCGGAGTTCCAATGCAAGCTTCTTCGCCGCTGGGTCGAAAACTTATTTACACAATCGTCGAAGGAAATGAATTGGAAGAATTCGCGCTCGACTTCAATACTGGTATTTATAAAAATGTTGCTTCCGACCTCTTCAAGATTACACTATTCAAAAAATTGTTGTTTGAAGCTGCCAAAAAATGGTGTGCTGCTGTTGTGACATCTCATTATCTTAGTAAATGTTCCAGTAAACAGATTTTATATCGCTTTTTTTCTATAATTTATTCTCATAAAAGAATGGATGTTTTTTTATCAAGGTAGATACTTTTTTTTATATTATACATGAACACTAAAAATAACTAACAGGCTTTTATTGGATGTAAAATTTCCATTAATATTCATAAAATAGCAGGTCTCAAAAACCTGGTGTGATTTATTTTATATCAGACTTTTGCCAATTTTTTCCGTAATCTTCTTTTAAAAAATGGTATTGGTTCCTTTAATTAAGGCTGTGGTTATCTTTATATCAGTTTTTTTTATAATAATTACCATATTTAATGTTTGCTGTAGTATAAGTTTTAATTTTCTAACTGCATGGTTACGTGTTGTCGCTCTTGGATTTATACATAAAATTTGCGCTTTGTCTGTTGTATCGGTTCGATGAATTTTTTTAATTCCTTTACATCGGTTAAAAAATATTATATCAATTGTCGTATTAAGAGTTTTATTTCATGAATCCAAAAGCTATATCACTTTTTGTCTCACAGTATCCTAGGCGGATCATTATGTTTTTCTTTTTAATATGTTCATATTTGTACAATTCATATACCGAATACTTTATTGTGTCAACTTTACCCAAGTTAAAACAAATAGTTTTTTTTTCTAACGACAATAATCATAACAGAACCACAGCTGGTTATTATTACACTCTAGAGGTCTAGATTTTCGGTTTTTATTTTAATCTTGTGCTTTCATGATCTAGTAGTTTATAAATTTTCCAACGTAGATTACAAAAACATAATTATTTAATTACCCTACGATGTTTCAAATATCTATAGACATTCAATATTCTAGGTAATATTTTTTTAATCCAATAAATATTAGTCCTAATGCAATGTGGATACTCTGGCATCTACGGACAAAAAAATACCCCTCCTTAATTTTTGGCAGATAATATTTTGTCTGGGCTTGTGCTTGCTATCTTTTTAAGTAGTCACTGTGAACTTTTAAAAAAAATATTTGACATTACATTTAATGCCAATACACCAAATATTCTGAAGTTAAGAGATCATACAAGATAAATGATGAGAATTTTTGTAAGTCACTCAAGATCATCTTGAAGAGAACTGTCATCACAAACACCCATGTCTTAGATCACAAATTTAAATTGAAAAATAATAAATTTTGACGTTGACCGTAGCGGGTACCGGGAAGTGAACCAAGACCCGTCTGAACGATAAAACCAAGATCTTGCCAACTAGGCCACAGTAGGCGACATACACATTGTGAAACCAATCAAAAACTCTTGTTTTGTCTTAATAGCGGAACTTTTTACAGACAATTGCAGTTAACTGACAGTCAGGTTATACCATCAATGTTTATGTTGCACAGTGCCTGTCAGTGTGAATACATCTTGTATGATACGTGTTTACCGCATTGAATGTCTGTAAATATAGATCTGTCTTAAATGATAATGATGTCAAGATTTGTTTTTTCTAAATTATTGCACTTTATATTGATTAAAAGGTAATATTACTTGCCTTTATGCCTGAGGTATTTGTTCATTTTTCCACTAATAAAACTGGTGAAAACTCTTTTATAAAGATGCTTCTTGTCACATGTTATGTTCATATCTATCTGTTGGAATGTCATGTCTATAAAGACATTAAACATGAAGTCGATACAAAAGCGTACTCGGTCAATGGATTGTCAACATTTCTCTTAAACCGACAAAGACTGGATTAAAATTATGTTTATCTCCCTCTGTCCACAGCACCCGACAGTTACAATGGTCCTTGTGAGTATCTTATTATTGTTGTCAGTGTATTAATTTTCATCTTGTGTGATGTGAGCGATGCATCTCAATGTTTTTGCCTTCATTCACAGTGTTGCTCATGTTTCGGTGCAAAAACATTTGCTGCTTAACCACCCTATACATTAGTGTAACATACTCACGGCTTTTTGTCCTTAAATTATGAAACTCATCCGTAGACCCTGTCATCTTTGGAGAAAGTGATAAAAAAACTTCTTGATTAAAAAGTTAATCATTTTTGTAACAATTACTTGCTTATTATAAAATAAGTGAGTATTAATTTATTTACCATATTTCAAGCCAGGAAGATAATTTCAGTAAATTATTTCACGTATTTACATCTTATTTGATCATAAACCTAAAGTGTCCGATTGATGGAATTACAGAATTCTGAATAACTTGTTCATATTCTTTTGTTTTAGAATGAAAATCATAATAAATATATTATTTGAATATAAATTGCATATACATATTCTATAATCTAATAACGAAAATGTTCAAAAAGAACTTGAATTTTATTCAATTCAGGGCTATTATTATATAAGAATTGCCAATTTTTTTAAAGTAATTCAATCCCCACTTTTGATAATTGGGAATTCAATTCACCTGCTTACTAAATAAAATAATCCTAAATAAAATAAGTTTAGAAATATCTTTCAATATAGCAGTATAGTTAATGAAGATTTTTATTAAAACAGTTATTATTTTCTTTCATTTTACTCCCATTTGACATGGTCTAATTATATATCATTACATTCTATGCTGCTAATTTTGATTCTCTGTAGATGCATCTATTAAATTGTTTAATGGAATCTCTTAAGAATCATAACTAGTCGTTATGTCCATTGCATTCGGTGCTGTCCGTACATATTTGGCTTGTATCAACGACCTGCAGCTCGTATTGAAGTAAAGTATTTTACTGTCTGACTACAATGTTTTCATTGGGACTCGTACGTCACTTTGTGTCCGTAAATAACCAACATATATTATAAATATTACTAACCACTTCATACATATGGGAATTACTAAAGTTATGTGCATGTACATTTGGGGGTTTGGTTTTTTGTTCAGTAGGTATGTAACAAAACATTTCCTTTGTTTATTGTCTTAAATTAGTTTCACTACATGAACAAGTTAAAGTTGCTAAGATCATAAGTGAAAAGAAAAATTATATAGTTTCAAACTTACTTTTCCTTTAAAACATTTAACATTACGGTAATATTTTGTTTTGAAAGACATGTCTCTTAAAATTAATGAACCGGTATTCTAATTGTACGATCGACAACCAACAAAAAAATAATATTTTGTAAATCTTTCTGTGAAGAAATTAAGTATATTTTAAATTTAACATTTTGATATTTCATTGCCTAACCCTAAAATAACCAGCTTGCTTATATAGTAGAATATAACACAGTGTTGTTGTTTCGGTAGGCATGCTGTTTGCTGCTGAAGAGCTTGATTACGAGCAGCAGCAATCTCATCAGTTGACAATACGTGCAACCGACAGCGTGACCGGAGTCTACGCGGAGGTTGCCGTTTCAGTTATTGTCGAAGATGTGAACGATTGCCCACCAGAATTTTCAACAGACAGTTACCATGTAAACGTATCTGAGGCCGCACCCTTTGGCACATTGCTAATGAAGCTGGACGTTTTGGATAATGATACAGGTATTAAATTTTTTACTGATGACAAATTTTGCTATCAAATCCTTTCCCTGCCCAAACTGAGATTCATACCCACACCTAAAATTTCAATAAATAATTAGGCAGTGATATTCAGTGGCGGTTCTTGACCTAAAATTTTGGGTGGGCTAGAGAAAAGTTTAGCATTGTATACTATTTATGAAATTGTGCACGTTTCCACTTCACATAATACATTAATTTACAAGCAAATTAACAAATACTTCGACACTACTGTAAGGCATAAATTATTATATAATAAAATCAAAGCTAATGTAAGTATGAAATAATAGAATAGTAAAAACTGGACCTCAAATTTGTCTCCTTCAAAGTGAATTATCGTGTTTTTTTTCATACAATACAACTTGTCTCTGAATACAATGAACTCTGACGTTTATTTTTTAACAAACAGAGGTTGGCACGAGTGATTTTGAATGTATAGGCTAGTATAAATTAGCCCATGTGACGTAATGACTGCAGGCTTAATGCTGAGACGCAGTTGTGTACGTTTAGATGACGTTTCCATATGGCCAATGCTTATAAAATACATACGTTTTCTAATCATGCTTGATTGCGCCCCATTGTAAACAGAGTGTTGCAAAAAAGCTTGTGTCTTAGCTCCGACTAATTTCAGAGTAGCCCGAGCCTTTGTTATCATTATCAATAAGTAGGTATCGCCAGACTGACGTCACATTGCCTGTTCTGTATGAAGTGTGTATAGGGTTATTGCTTTTTTTGTGCCGGCTCTGTTTAAAATTGTAATATAAAACACAATCCAGAGTGTTATTGTAGGTAGACATAGCAGTGTCTTATATTGACAGAGGAAAATCAAAACAAATATATTGTATAAATTTGGGAAAAGTCAGTTTATTATGTTCAGCAGCCGAAATGCTGTTCATTTGTATTCAGCCATCTTAAGTTTTTTTTCTACACAGTTTGGGTGAAAAATTCAGGTCGGGCTAAGCCCACCTAGCCCAGTATGTAGAACCGCCACTGGTGATATTGTTTAAGTAGAATACAACACTATTGAAATATTTATTTATATCTCATATGTCCAATTCTTGATCCCATATATATGATGGATGGACAGAGAATAGGTTAACTGCATCAAAAATAAATACATTCAATAGCATTCATTTTCCAATGCTTTGCATTATCTTTGTTTATTCTCTAAAATGAATAAGAATGTTTTTATGTTAACATTTGTACTGTTTTTAGGAATCAATCAAGAAGTTCTATTCTCTATCTCGCCTTCCAGTGGCAATGCGAGTCTATATTTCCACGTAGATTCAACAGATGGCAGTATCTATCTGAAACAAGCACTAGACAGAGAAACATTGAGTTCGCATCATTTCACTGTTGTAGCTACAGATAAAGGAGTTCCTGCACTTTCTAGTACATCACATGTTTGGGTAACTGGTAAGCAATAGAGATTTTATTTATAATAATATATGGAAAGTTTACATTGTTGACATTGGTGTAATATGTTGCAAATATATCAACAACTATTTTTTTTGTGTTTTTGTGAAATAATCATATCCTTTACAACAGTAACTTTAGTTCTTTTAACCACTCTAAAGCTAACAACCCACTGGTGTGTCGCATACCTACTAACCACACACGCTACCCACCAGTGTGTTATCATTATTACGACGTCAATAAATATTTTTTAGAGTTTGCATCATTGAAAAGGGGTCCGACATCTCTTAAAGACTCACAAAATGAATATTAAGTTTTCCTTAATTAGCATTTAGACAATTGCTGGCTTACAGGACAAAAAAACGTTATTTTTTTCTAGCTGTAAACGGGTTAAATAAATAAAAACTGTCAAATTTTTACTATCGATATCACTGTTTTTCGAAATGTGATTGAATGAATTAAGTGCTTTTTCTCAGACACTTTTTGAGTTCAAGGTATGAACAGATTTAATAAAAATAGAACAAAAAAAACAAAGACAACAATATCAACAATCTAAAAACATAATTGTCAGACCAATTGTGAGATGTGGTAACAATTTTAGTACTTAGATCCACGCATTAATACAAATAATTACAACCTTTTACCTTACCTATGAACACTTCAAAGTGTAATATCTAATTTATGAATATTCTAATTTCACTTTTACAGTTTTGGACATGAATGACAACCCACCTCGAGTAGATCAACCAGTGTACAGCTGTATAGTGTCAGAACACGCAACACGTGGCCAGTTTGTAACCAGAGTGGCCGCCAGCGACCCCGATGCGGTGGATCAAGGACATCTCGCATACACCATCGTCGGTGGAAATGATCAGCAAACTTTCTCTATCAATAACACCAATGGTTTGTAACAAATTAAAACAAATAAAACAATCAATTCAGACTAATGCTTCCATTTTATACAGAAACGCTGATATTATTTCTGATAGAAAGAATTCTATCGTTTTAATTTATTGATAGATTAAAGGTAGAAGCTTTTATTGTATGTAGCTTCAACTTTTAGCAGGATATAATTATTTTTGTAGAAGTAATGTCTGTCCAAAGATGCATCTTACTGAAAACAGGTCAGATCAGCAAGTTATGAGAGGGGAAGTTACGATTATATTGAATTTTTTAAGAAATTTTTGATAAAGGATATTTTTAAAAGTAATCTAATATGCACAATGCTTACATTTCTTTTTTTATGTAACAGATTGAGAATTATAAGATAGTCTTCTAAGAAGATTTAAAAGTGACGTACCCCAAGCAAATAAATGAACTTATTAGAGAATATATTTAAAATATTTTTATTATTGCAGGCATTATATCACTGTTGAATATACAAAAGTTTGGGTCCACTCCCTTAACTGTCCTCAATGTCTCTGTCTCTGATGGAGTGTACACAACATTTAGCCGAGTGAAAGTAGCACTAAGTCCTGCTAACAAACACGCACCACGATTCAATGATGTTATTCAAGATGCTACAGCTATGGAAAATAAGCCACCTGGACTGCGCATAGCAGTGGTATGTAGACTCAATAAATGTTAAATGATTTGTTGTATGTGCTCTATTAAACATAAGCTATTTCATATTGTTATCTGGTTTGTTATCTAGCTTGTTCTATTCATCTATAACTGGAGCAACCTTCAATTTAACGCAGAAAGTCTGGGTCCCAGCTAAAACAATGTGACCATAGCTCACCTTTGCTCCAAATCTTCTTCTTTGGCCATGTTTGCTCCCTATGTGGAGCATATGGTCGCCACGCGGCACCTCCATGTTTCCCTGTCTCCCGCCAATAGTTTTGCTTCCTCCCATGACATGCCAGCATCCCTCAGTTCCGCCGAGTACATCCTTTGTATAGTACCCGACGGACGTCCAGGACGCCGGAATCCCACCAGTCGAAAGAAGAGGCGGGCAGGATTGAGGCTTTCCGGAGGCATCCGCAGCACGTGACCCAGCCAGTTCCAACGTCTCTCCATAACCACTGACGTGACGGGACGCTGTCTTGTACGCTCCCTTATCTCTGAATTCCTCACAAAATCAAACCACCTCACCCCCATTATCCGACGCAAGCATCTGTTCTCGAAGCTCAGTATACGGTTTTCCTGAGTCTTCGTCAGGTGCCATGATTCGCAACCGTAAAGCATTACCGGCAGAATGCAAGCGTTGAACAAGTGGCATTTGGTTTTAATCGAGTTCAGCTGTGTGTCCCAGACAGTCCGCATTGAGTTGAATGTGGCTACATCCATTCCTAAACGAATGGCGAGCTCGTTTTTTGTACTACCGTCTTCGGGGATATGTACGCCGAGGTATCTGAAGCTGTCAACCCTCTCGATGATCTGTCCCGCGCTGGTAAGGGTCCTATCAGAGTTATGACAGGTTTGGTTATACATCACATTGGTCTTACTAGTATTAATTTTTAGACCAATGCGACCTGAGTTAGTTCCTAACCCATCAATAGTCTCCTGGATGCCCTCAATGGATTTATCGGTCAAGGTCACACAGCTTCAGACCGGGACCAACAGCTACACCTCGATCAGGCGGAATTGACCTGCGAAGTATGAAGTCAAAGATAATAATAAACAGGAACGGTGCAAGAACGCACCCCTGTCTCACTCCGGTTGTGACCCCAAACCATTCGGTATTTGAGTCACCGATTCTCACACAACATGCACTATTCTCATGTAGGGATTTGATAATGGCCACAATCTTTGACGGAATCCCGTAGGCACCCAGTATCCTCCACAAAGAGGGTCTGTGCGGACTATCAAATGCCTTCTCATAGTCGACGAAACAACAAGCAAGAGCACTGTTAAATTCATTGCTCTGCTGGAGGAGACATCGAAGATTGTGTATTTGGTCCGCACACGACCTTCCAGGGAGGAAGCCCGCTTGATTTTACCTAAGTATTTTCATAATGCTCCAAATAGGGAGCGGAAATGGATAAAATAACAATGTTTTTTTATGAATAATCTTAGAACAATTATAATATATTTTTTGTAATCTTTTTCTTTAGGTCAAAGCCTATGATGAAGACTTGGGTGATTTTGGTGTCGTCTCGTATTCTATACCATCAGAACTTCTCAAAAAGACATTCACTATTAACGCTCAGACTGGTGAATTGACTACTGTAGTTAAATTAGACCGAGAGCTGACGAGAGAATATGAAGTACCAATAATGGCATCAGACAGCGGAGGCAGACCAGCATTTACAGCGATTCGAGTTAAAATTGCTGATGATAATGACAATCCTCCGATATTCTTATTGAAAGAATACAAAGTGGCGATACATTCTAACTTTAGTGTAGCAATGTCATTTTTAAAGGTACATATAAGTTTATTTTACAATACATTCATGTTAGAAATTTTATTGTAAACTTCCAACGGTGCCACAGTTTTTAAAATCAATACTTATTACAGGTGAGAGCTGTTGATCTAGATGACGGCCAAAATGGCAAAGTCCAGTATTCTATTTATGAAAAGGAGAAAAGCGGTGTGAGTGATATATTTGGTGTTAATATCAACACTGGATCTATAACTCTGATAAGCGATGCAGAATCTCTTGGTATGGGCACAAATTTTTAAAAATATAATTTAACATATAGCAGTAAACAATGTAAAATATTAACTACTTCTCAAAATATTTCAATCCTTGTTTTATTGTGGAAAACTGTCAGTAAAATTAATTCCCAAGCAATAGTTTTGAAATTTTTCTACTCTTTAAATATGTATTCTCTTGTTACCAATATATAATATTATACTGTAACCCTTGTATTCTCAAGAAGTCAATGGGTACTTTGTTTTTCCAATTTAAATATATATATTATAATACATATAATAACTATTTTTCAAAGTTTATATATCTTTTCCCGTATTGTACCCAGATATGCAGTGTTGGGTGTTTTCAACATGCTAACTTTTTTCTTAAAAATTATATAAGCTTGTAACTTATTTCTATTTTTATGTCACTAGAATCCCAAGTATTCCAGTTCTGGGTGAGAGCAACAGACCTCGGAAGACCGGCTCTTCATTCTGATGTATCAGTAGAAGTTTACATCATGGCCCCTGAAGATCAGGCCCCAATATTCGAAAGGAATCATGATAAGTTCTTTGTCCCTGAAAATTCACCAGCAGGTAAACTTAATTTACGACATACCTTTCATTATAAACGAGTATTTTCGACTGTCGAAGTTTGTATTTAAGCAATAATTTCTTTGTCATGATCCATCAAATTTCTATATTTTACAGGCACTGTGATAACTCGCCTCAAGATGGTCTCGGAAGTTGCGTCAACGTTTAGAATACTGCCTGGCCTTTTTGATCCTTCTCTATTCAAAATAGACCCCCATGGACAACTTGTTCTCGCTGGTAATTTAGACAGAGAAGCGAAAGACTCGCATCTGATTGGAATACTGGCTGAAACACAAAGCAGTCCATCGTTATCTGCTCTCGCAGAAGTTACTCTCAATGTTTTGGACGAGAATGACAATGCGCCTGAATTCCATTCCTCACCGTATGTCCTGACACTGGCGGAGAACGTAGAACAAGGAACATCTATAATCAAAGGTTTATTTTATTGATATTTTCAAAATGTTGATAATCAATCAATAACAATCTCTCAATTTGAATCGAGTGAAAAATTAACTAAAATTATTTTACTCCAGAATACAGCTATTCTATGATTTTATTGTATTTATATGATAAATATTTTCAATAACACAATAGTTAGCTTCTTTTTCTTCAAAATACTCAAATAATAATAAGAAATACAATGGTTAACATTCTTACAATTGATAGAGTCCTCTATTTGACTCATGTAAGTAGAGAGAAACACGCAGTCATATATGATTCTCTATTCAGTTATTGCAGCTTAAAACTAATTTCCTTGACAGTTTAATTGTGTTTTTTTTAAATGTTTGCAAAGCGAATTTGAATATATTTACCATAATGTTTTCCAGTTACGGCACAAGATAGAGACTCCGGATCGAATGGTGAAGTCCGATATTCACTGGGATCTGATATGGAAGACATGGGAAATGTATTTGCAATCGACCCATACACTGGATGGATAACGACACTGGTTGAGCTGGACCGAGAAGCACACACTGATTACAGATTTCAAGTGTCTGCAATGGATAATGCTCACCAGAAACATGTCACCAAAACGACTGTTATTGTTCGCTTGAAAGATTACAATGATTGCCCGCCAGTCTTCACTAAGACCCACTATATTGCCTCTGTCAATGAAGATGCTCTTCCGGGTCAGTGAAGCCATAATGAAAATATATATACATAAATATCTATTTTTTGCCATATCCGCTCCTAATGTGGAGTACATTTACATCAAAAAAATGTAAACTTTAAATGCCAATAATCAATTCAGAAGTCAGAAAATAATGATACAAAATAAATACATTTATTAGATTTGAATCATTCAAACTATGTACATTCTCATAGATTTTGTCACTAATGACCCGGGTTTCGCCTTTCGGCATCTTCAGGCGTTCAAGTGCACGGATGAACTTGAACTGACGCTTAGTAAATGAATGTTTCGTGTTTATGTAAGAAATAAATGTATCATTGAGTTTAAAGCCAGCAATGGCAATGGGTCGTTAGTGACAAAATCTGTGAGAATGTACATAGTTTGAACGATTCAAATTTAATATTGAAATTCCACCTAGCATCTTCAGTCGAAATCTTAAATTATACATTTATTGGTATTAGAGATAGCTTATTGACTGTCAAAATGTTTGTGGTATTATTTAATATCGCGATCGCAGCAATGTTTCATTATATACATAGATAATATATTTATTTTTTTCAATGTGTATGAATCACAAGCCTAAGGCATTATATGATAATGTATCAGCTTTCAATTAATAATGAAACATTAATTGTTTTTAATATTGAATCTTACAACAATAAAGTTTACTACATGATGCGTGTGCTTTTTATTGAAACAGGAACAGTCGTATTGCAGCTGGGAATAACGGATGACGATAGCGAAATTACCCCGGTAGAGTTCTACGTGACTTCCGGTGATCCACTCTGTCAGTTTCAAATAAGATCTACTGGTGAAGTATATATTGCAAAGCAGCTGGATCGTGAAACAGTTTCACATTATGATTTAGAAATCATCACCACAGATGGCCGCCATTCTGCGGCAACTCTGCTATCCATCGATATTTTAGATGCTAACGGTAATTTAGACGTTTTCAAACCTGTAAAATATTGTACATTTATTTTATAGTTGTGTAATGCATCACACGGCTAAAATATATATGTCGGAATAAAATTAAAGCTGTTAACTCGTCGTAAAATATTATTCACATGTATAAATATTTCTTTTTTGTCCTTTTGCAGATAATCCTCCTTACTGTACCCGCCATAGATACCGTCACACGATATCTGAGTCGGTTCCGATCGGCACATATTTCCTATCAATCTTAGCCACCGATGCAGACCAAGAAGAAAATGCTAAATTAAGATTCTTCTTATCCGGTCAAAATGCGGAACATTTTATAATTGACAGGAACACAGGAGATATAAAAACTGCTATCATGCTGGACAGAGAACAAAACTGGAAATACCAACTCATGGCCCACGTCCAAGACAAAGAAAAAATTGTTTGGGAATGTTCATCCGAAGTGGAAATTCTTATATCTGACGTGAACGACAACGCTCCTCAGTTCTCTATGGGTCAGTACAGTGTCACTCTTCCCGAGGACGTGGAAGTCGGCACTCTGGTCACTAAAGTTCACGCATCTGATGACGATTTGGGTATCAATCGTAAAGTGAGATATTCACTCGTTGACAGCTCGAACAAACAGTTTGCCATGACACCTGACAGTGGAATTGTAACGGTACTGTCTCGTCTGGACAGAGAAACGCAGAGCTCTTATACGTTGGAAATTCGTGCCAACGATCTGGGAAGCCCCAGTCGTTGGAGTCATGCCACAATTCAATTGACAGTGTCTGATATTAATGACAATCCTCCAGAGTTCGCGACAAAGTTCTATTTTGCCATAGTCCCGGAAATAGATTCTGTGGGTACGGAAGTGGTGCGAGTATTGGCCACGTCCATAGACACAGGAATCAATGCGGAGATTACTTATTCCATAGTCGGCGGTAACGAACATAAAAAGTTTGTTATAGATCCTAAAGCTGGAGTTATTTCCATATCAGAACCTCTAGATTACGAGAGAGCGAAGGAATATTTCCTGAAGATTCAGGCGAAGGACGGAGGTGTTCCGCCGCTCACTAATATTGCCACTGTAAATATATCTGTGACTGACAGCAATGACAACGCTCCGATATTTACTCAGAGCACGTACAACACCCGCATTAGAGAAGACGCGGAAGTTTTTGATAAAATTATTCAGGTGTTCGCTAACGACATCGACAGCGGTGCCAACGGACAAGTCACCTATTCTATCGAAAGAGGTGATCGGTCTGGTCAATTTTCTATTGACCCTGATTCTGGATATATTTCTGTCGCATCGCAACTCGATAGGGAGACTCAATCCAGCTATGTTCTCGAAATACACGCCAAGGATAATGGCATTCCTGTGATGACAAGTTTTGTTATGGTGAACGTAGAAATTTCTGACGCGAATGATAATCCTCCATTGTTCTCGCAGTCAAATTATACTGCAGTCATACAAGAGGATAAATCTTTAGGGCACATGATTCTGAAGTTTGTTGTTCACGATGCAGATGCCCATCCCAATGCGGCACCTTACACATTTGATTTCAGAGGTGGAAATGAAGGTGGAGCTTTCAGATTGGAACAGGACGGTTTCTTAAGAACTGCAACCAAATTCAATCATAAAATCAAAGACCATTATGTCCTACAAGTTCGGGTGTTTGACAACGGTCAAGTTCCTCTCTACTCAGATGCTTTCGTCGTCATTAAAATCATTGAGGAGTCTCAATATCCACCCGTAATCACTCCACTGGACATCAATATCAATTCTTACATGGACGAGTATGCAGGTGGTGAGATTGGCAAAGTCCACGCCTCTGATCGAGATCCCTATGACACTCTGACCTATTCGCTAATGCCTACTCTAGGAATACCGTATCCTACTCCTGACTTATTCCAAATTAACGAAAAAGATGGAACACTTATCGCATTACCGAGACTGGATATAGGTGATTATCGAATTAATGTTTCAGTCACCGATGGAAAATTCTCATCTACTGCCATCGTAAAAGTTAATGTGGAACTAATTTCTGAAGAAATGCTGGAAAATGCGGTGGTGATTAGATTCCGGGAAGTCAACCCGGCCACTTTTGTCCTGAGTCATCGGAAAGGTTTCGTCCGAGCTGTCAGAAACACTTTGAACTGCCGACTGAAGGATATCATAATTATAAGCGTTCAGCCGTCTTCCGATGATATCAATTTAGTTAATCATAAAGATAAACGCTCTGTCTCACTTCTCCAGAATATCACATCGACGGAAATGGAAAGATATATCAGACACAGGCGTCAAATAATAGCTCACGATTTGGATGTGCTCTTCGCTGTCAAAAAACTAGATCCGCAAAATACAAATGCATTTTTCAGTTCAGAAGCTGTCAGAAAATCCTTGAATGCTAACATCGAAGAGTTGGAGTCTACTACTAAATTGAACGTTGAAGAAATCGTTCGCATAAAATGCAGTCCTCATTATTGCGCTTACGGAGACTGCCAAGATCGATATATTCTCGATGTTAAAAAAGTGATACCTATCGCTGCCGACGTCACCAGTTTGGTCAGCCCGACGCACCAGCACAAGACCGAATGCAAATGTCAAGACGGCTACGGCGGAGACAGATGTGAAGCCAAAGTGAACGAGTGCGCTCGCAAGCCTTGCCCTGAAAATAAAAAATGTTTCCCTGACCAGACGTCGCAAGGGTACAACTGTCAGTGCGTAGAAGGGATTACAGACAGCAAATGCGATAATGATATCTCCAAATGCTACGGAGAGAACTGCTTCAGACCTATCAGTCCGGTATCTTTCGGCGGTAAGAGTTATGCCCAGTACAAGGTCGGCAAAGACAACATTAATGGGAAAAAACTTTTAGAAGATCAGTTGACGTTGTCGCTGAAGGTACGAACAGTCAATCCCTCAGGAAATCTCATGTACGCTGCTGGGAAAATTGACTACAACATCTTAGAGGTGAGATGGCTATTGAAAATGTCAAATTTTCTTTTTTTAATTTTTTGACTGTAATTCTAACTAAATTTAAATCTAATTATCCCTGTCCATAATGTATACTAACAAAAGATTCTATTAACAAAAAGAAGGTTTTAAATGTCATTGAATGTTCAATAAACAAATTTTGTACTGAAAGTCAGAGTATACTTTAACTTTTAGTATAAGTGATATTCAACATTTTCAGTAAAATCAAATCATATCATACAAATTTAGTTTACCTAAAGTCTTTGATTATTTCAGATAGTAAATGGTGTCGTACAATACCGAATGGAGTTGGGTTCCGGTGAAGGAATTGTACGAGTGGCATCTGCGAGAGTATCAGACGGGCGGTGGCATGAAATCCGCTTGGAAAGAGAAGGCAGCAGCGCTCGTCTGACGGTAGATAACAAACACATTGCCCACGGATCTGCTCCCGGCACCAATGGTATTTTAAATGTGCTTTCCGATGATCTGTTTCTTGGGGCCGAAGTCAGGCAGCATCCCACAATTTTGGGTAAATATATACACTTACATAACTTTCCCCAAAGTAAAATTTAGATTTACAAACAATTTAAGGGGAGAATTGATCTGAAAATGATATATCAAGTATTACATGGCCTGAGTAAATAATATTTGTGGTCTCTAAATAAATGAGCCGCCTGTGTGGTCGAGTGGTCAACGTTGTTGGCTTCGGCTACAGAGGGCCCGGGCTCAAATCCCAGTACGGACAGTTTTATAAATTGATTTTTCAATTGATTTATGAATTTCTGCTCAAAGGCATGGATGTATGTTTTGTCTTGAATTCCCCCCTCTCACCCATCCTACCACTAATCCTGTCCTAGCCCTATTCTTCTATCCCTACTCTCTACGGAAAAAGAGAGGTTGAGCAACTGAGTAACAAGCGGTTCTCGTAGAAACACTTCTGTTGAGATAAACTCCATTAGGAGTCCATATGCTCCACATTGGGAGCGGACATGGCTTAAAAAAAATGTTGACAACCCAAGCTTGTTTCTTTCCATGTATTTGACGGGTTACTTTATTTATCAAACTTTTGCTAATGAGTATTTGTTTTCAGGTATAGAAGATATCTGTAGAGGATTTGTCGGCTGCATAGGCGATGTAAGAATATCTCATGAGATTGTTCCACTCCAAAACAGCGGGACAGATGGTGCAGTCACTCTCAAGAGTTTGGCGAATGTTGTTAATAATTGCCCAGCAATTCTCAATCCTCCAGGACCATGCGGAAGTTTACCTTGTCAAAATGGTAAGTTTTTGATTGTACTTTGAGTACAAGTGTTGCTATAAATGTTTCTTTATAATGTTACCTTTTAGTCTTTTTTTTTTAATTGCAAAAAGAAGTTACATTCAATTATCCTTTAAGATTTATCTCTACATACTCTTAATCCCCGATGTGGTGATACTTGCTAAAACTCGTGTGATTCCCTTTTCAGGTGGGACATGCAAAGACCTCATGAACAACTTGGACGAAGGAGACGTAGCTGATTATGAATGCCAATGTCACAATAGATTTGCTGGACTTCATTGCGAAATAGACACTGATCCATGCGCCTCACTACCTTGTCTCTATGGAGGACTGTGCACACCTTTAGTTGAAGGTTAAACTTATTTTTTTATATTTGTGTTGTCCAGTATCAAACACGGCCAAAAGTCAACTTAACTTTATTTTTCAAGAGAACCGAAAACAAAATTTTATGCCTTTTTTCAATCTTTTCAGTTTCAAAATTTTTAGAAAAGAGACTTACAGCGATAATATTATTAATAATTCATCTATACACCATATTGCGGTTTTCTTAATATAATGCTTTTCCACTAAGTATTGACAGTGAACACCCTAAAAGTGATAAATATTATCTCTTAACACATTGGTTACGGATGACTCGTATACGAGTCTTTTCGCCGGTCTGACTGACGCATTGAAATATATACATCCAATGCGACAAATGTTTTAGATTCTCTACGCAGATGGCGTAACAAATGTTTGATGCATCATTTAAACAATAAAATATTAAAATATATGCACAAATATTTTTTTTATTCGGTGATTTCGGCAATGAAAAGTCAGCACACAGTTAAAATATAACTTAAAAAAATAGGCCACCAAAATATAAGCAATTGTAGGCTAAAACTAAACTTTTATGTTTTCTAATTTTGTTTTGAAATAAAATAAATAGGAGCAAATGTTTATTTGGCTTGTTATTTATTACGTTTTCGATGAAATATATAATTCTATGTCAAATACCCGATTTTCTATATTAAAAAATACAAAAGTTGAGTATCGCTAATAAAAGCAGGCTAAAATATATAAAGTATTATGGAACAAAGTGTTGCACAACTGGTGTCCAAATTATTTTTTTAAATGTCAAACAGTTTTAAAGTTATACCCTTTTTTCAAAAGTACTTAATTTTTTGCAAAATTTCGCAAAAATGCCCCGATACGAATGAGTTAAGACAAAACACATTGAAATGATTTTTACAAAATCTATTGAGGTTAAGGTTTCATGAATTGCTGGAAAATTATGTGTTGTAGGATCAATGATTTTCTGTGAAGTAATATGTTTTTTTTTCTGTATAGGTGATTTTAAATGTGCTTGCGGTGCCGGTCTATTTGGACGTCGCTGTGAGATTGGCCGTTGGTGTGGTTCTGGTGAAGTGTGCTTGCATGGAGGACTCTGTGAAGAGGGGGAAGGAGGACCGGCTTGCCGTTGTCATGGATTCCACGGACCTCGCTGCGAGGTAAAAGTCTATAATAGGATAAGAGCTACAGTGATTGGCCAATTATGGGTATCGCTTGCTTTGGTAGGTCAACACAAGCTTATAAATGGGGTTTTCATGAACTGCATTGTTTTTTCATGTTTAAAACCATGTGTATTGTTGTTTATGTATACACCCAACTTTTTTTACAAGATAGGTACGTTCCGCAAAAAAATTGTGTAAAAGAAGTGATAGAATTCATAGAAAAATTGAAGATTGGTTCCCTGATTTTAAAAAACCATGTAATGACAAGATTGTAGTATAGAAAATCCTGTAACAAAATGTAAAGAAGAACCGAAAAGTAAATTACTCAGAATATTATTCTTTATATGTATGTGTTTTAATTAAGAAAAATAATACTATTCATTGCTACTTGATTATATATGGGGACTCATGAGGGACTGGATATAAAACGCTTTCATCGCTAGAAATGTCTGACTCTTCTAATGTGTTTGGATCTAATATAGCTTTTGTTTGTATTGTTTGTCTTGTTATTAAGAAATCCGTTACCGGCTTCTGTGTTTTTTGTGTCTGGGATTCGTGTTAGAACGAATAGTTCATGTAAAAGTATAGTATTTGTCTTATCTTACTATTTTATTAAAAAAGGCATATTCTTTTGCCTCTTTGTTGAGATAAAAAAAGAATAGTGACAAAAGATGGAAAAGGGTCTTGGAAAATTATCATCCTGTCTGTTGAATTTTTCGTCTCTCGAATCGCTGTTCAAACATACCATTAAATACTTTTGGCATATGAATAAATCATCAATCTTAATTATCATCAATCATCATCATCATCATCATCTTAATTATCATCAATCTTAATAAATCATCAATTTTAATCTAATCTGGTGAGATTTAGGGACAAAATTTGCGTGAAAGCTATCTTTACATTCCAAACATTCTAGTTTATGAATAGGTTTAATTATCATTTCATAAACCTCACAATGATTTTTTTATTTTTTATTGTTTCTGCTTTCAATTCCCTCATTAAAATACGTAGCCTTTAAGTCATGGGCCAGTCTGGCCCCATCATACAACTGCTACAAATATTCAGTGCAGTAAATAGTCACCCAGCGATACGTGTCAACATCTCTTGGACTGAACAGAATTATCTGTTTAAACATCTAGCATAACAATTAATTTTAACCCATATAATTTAAGATTTCGACTGAAGGTGCTTGGTGGAATTTCAATATTAAATTTGAATCGTTCAAACTATGTACATTCTCACAATCAGTCGTTAGTGACAAAATTTGTGAGAATGTACATAGTTTGAACGATTCAAATTTAATTTTAACCCATTTTTTCCCAGTGTTCCAGTATTGGAACATTTAGTATTTTTACTTCCACTCCATTATGCATGACGCAATAAAAGTTGAGATTGCATCAGTCTCAATCTGTCTACAGCTAGCAAGCGTGGGGATCGTTTCGTGTAGTATGTTTTCAGGTTTGAACCTATCAGAGTGAGCAGTGTTTTTTTATTTGCTACAATTACGGGGAAATTCAAGCAAAAATGGGTTAAACAATATTATTAGAATTAGTTCATAAGATCCTACCTTCCAAAGTATGTTATTTTCTTAACAAAATTCTAAGCAATTGGCAGACAAAGCATGAGACGTGCGATTCGACTTGTGCTACCACATATACTGAAAATAATGTGCTAAAACAGTAGTATATGATGTTATGGGTGAGGTATTGGAAGAAATAGCGACAGTTTATGTTTTTAAATACTATTTTTTTGTGTTGTACTGCTGAGTGTCTGATCACTGGGGGGTGGTCGACAACTGTACTTATTACCTTATTTGCTTACTAAAATATTGCTATTATTGTTTCAGAATGATGTTGATGAATGCAAAGGAGATCCATGTCTGAACGGTGCCACGTGCATCAACGAGCCAGGAAGTTTTAGATGTGTCTGTCCTCCAGATAAAACTGGTAAAATTGATGATACTAATATAACATTAAATTACGGTCATTCTATCGAGAAGACAACCCCATTGAACTTCCTTAAAAGGAAATAAGAAAACTATCAGATTTACTTCCCATTTTTTACATTATTTTTCTACTCGTAGAAGACTTACATAATGTACATACATTTTATAAGTATTTTTAGTTTGACTTTACTTTGGAATGACATTTGGTAAGTTATCAAGCCAGGTTTGAGACAAATTTCTAAAAATACTTACATTCATGGTTCATCTTTCAACAATTTTGGAACAAGCTGGGTTTGCAAATAATAGCCTTACTTGGTCAATTATGACAAACACAATTTTTATAGCTATTGGAACTACTATTATGAATATAATTTAAGATTTCGACTGAAGGTGCTTGGTGGAATTTCAATATTAAATTTGAATCGTTCAAACTATGTACATTCTCACAGATTTTGTCACTAATGACCTGGGTTTCGCCTGAAGATGCCAAAAGGCGAAACCCGGGTCGTTAGTGACAAAATCTGTGAGAATGTACATAGTTTGAACGATTCAAATTTACTATTATGAAATTCTTCTAAAAGTTTTAGTACTGAACCATCTATTGACAATGTGAATCAAATTTAATGTTTGCGAGAAAGTTTTTTCCAAAATTAAGTGTAGGTATTATAAAAAATCAAAAAATATATATATTTCATACTGTTATAAAACCCATGTGAAATAGACAACACGGTCAGAAAGAAACAATAGATTTTAAAATACAACAGTTAATACAACGCTATTATGTCATCTGGATTTGGATTCAAAATTGTATTTCTTGAAACATTTAGAAAACCCTCGCAGTAGTTGCCACTGTGAAAAGGCAGTGAGCTTTACTAAAACAATGAAGAGTTGAATAAGCGAATAATTATGAAATCTTTGTTTTTCCAGGAATGCACTGCGGAAATCCTCTTCATTCAGACGCAGTAATATCTCAGGTGTATTATAAACTCTTCCAAGATAAATTGCCACTGTGGTTATTGATAACTATTTTTGTGGTAGTGATAATTAGTTTATGCATAATCATCACAATTACAACGGTATGCATCAAGAAGAGGAGAAGGTCTCGCACAAATCGCAAAGATCATAATCTCAATTCAAACGTTCTGCAACAGAATGACATGCAAATGATTAAGGTTGGTTATTCGGATTATTCTCAGCATTTGCCGTTTTATTATGTCAATGTTATTAACTAGGTATTGACCTCCTCTAAGATGTTGTGTCTGTAATGCCTAATATGGTTAAAAGTTTTATTGTTCTGTTCAAGATTATAACTGCAAAAATTTGATGATAGAGCTGACTGAGCATAAGGATAAATTTTGAAAATAATCTACTTCAGATTAAAAAAAGGCTATTAATTAAGCATATATTTTAAACGGAGATGAAGCACGATAGATTAATTTATACAACTTTATCTTTGCAGATTTGCAAAAGCATTTATCACAAATTAGTTTGACTTAATTTTGGATTTCCGTCATCCATTCCTTTTAAATATTTTTTTTTATTATTCAATACTTGAGTATTTCAACTGAGGGTGCTTGATGGAATTTCAATATCAATCCTAGATTTATTTTAAATATTCCTATGTTATTATCTGGTCATTAATGTTTTCAAAAAATCCTCATAGTTATAACAAACCCACTTAATTCATTGAAACTTGTATACATTAAATTTTTGCTAATTTACATTTTAATAGCCTTTTAACTTAGTGATCTACTTTTTAGTGATAATTTTGTATATAAACGATACAAACTGTTTACTACGCGTCAGTTCAAGTACATCCGTGCACTTGGAATGCCTGAAGATGCCGAAAGGCGAAAACCGGGTCGTTAGCGACAAAACTCATGGAAAAGTACAATATTCAAACAATTCAAATTCAATACTTGGTTGAGTAAATACAAAGTTTTTTAATGATTGATGTGATTGAAAATATTTTGATTTTTTTGTAGCGGAGTTCCAAGCTTGTTAACTTAGAAGTGCAGCGTGGAGGCGGAGCAGCAGGTGGCGTGGGAGCAGAGCGTCCCGCTTCTTACGCCCCTGTCGCTTCTTGCGACTCGCATCATCCAGCTAATAACATCCACATAAACAATCTTGACACTTTACGGAGCTACGGCTCCGCCGGTAAGTGAGCAATGATGTATTTTAATAACTATCTTTTCGGTGATGGTAAAACATTCTTTAAAAATTGCAAAACAGCATGATTGTGGCACATGTTTCACTTGCCTTAACTTCATCAACATTATACGAATTTTTGATCATAAACTGACCGGGTTAAAAATAAACCTGTTTCAAACAAAAGACAACTACCTTTGCCTTGAGTAATATACGCCGTTGAAACAATTATACATAATTATTAAAAATCTTTAATCCAAAGTTCAAGCATTTTACACTTAAGGAATGTGACAATGAAGACAAATATTTTATGTAGAAACATAGTACACGTATATGGAACAAATATATTCATTAAATCATTAATTTTATTCTATATTTAGTACAAAATATTAAGTTGTTCAAATATTCACATAGGAAATACTGAAAAATCGTTTTATATTTCGATATATTTAATTATCTTCAGGGTGAATAATGAATATACTTACATACTGTTTTAAATTGTATTCTGTGAAGTTTGTCAATTTATTCATGCCGTCTGTTTAAAAGCATAATATCATAAATGCGAGCAGTCAAATAGGTAATTTCTTGGTTTTATAAGATTAACGATATTATACCTTTATTCACGCCAGTGAGACAAAAAATTCACTCAATTATATTCAGATATATTTTATTCAAATGATGCTCCTGTTGACATTAGTTTTATACCATTCAAAAATATGCAGAAAAGTCAAATTTATATTCAATAATAGCATCGGTCCTTGCAACTCAATCTTTAGAATGTGACTAACATTGCATTTGCATTGTGTATGTGTTTAATAATATTACCGGTGAAGGGAATGCTTACTATTAATCTTACTTATTTCAGGAGCCGAACTTGAGGATATTCCTCCAGATTACAAGCGTAATTTAAACAGAGACGCTCTTCCGAAGAACACAGTGACAAGCTCTTCATGTGCTGATTCAGATTCCTTGCACAAACCGTCATGGTCGGATCAAATGCACTTGCAATCATTCCAAGATAATAGAATAATTAAAAATGGTAAGTTTTAAATAATTTCTTTTTTATTTTGAACATGTCTTATTTGCAAATCTAATCTCTAGCGAATAATCTGTGCCAAAATTAAATTATTCAAACCCTTAAACATATGATGATACGATCCGATGAAACAATCCGGTTAACAGTTGAAATGATTATTCTGGTCTAAAACAATCGCATCCTCTTATTGATTATGTGGAAAAGCTATTTTTCTTATTGTATGGATTATTATATTCCAGTGGTTGTACTATTAGGTGTGACACATGTTTTGCTTCTTTGAAAAACATTTTCAAACACTGGATATTTCTTAATTGTTTTATTTAAATTCGAAGATTAATGACCTGCTGTAGCTTTAAGTGGTAAAAAATGGAACATAATCTACATATTTTCAGAGATTTTATTTCTAGTTCTTAGAAAATTATTGTATTTATCAAATGACACTGCGAAAATTGAATGCATATTGAATGATACTTTGATGGTAAATATGCAGCACAAGAAACTAACAAATTAATGTTAAATTGCACAAATGCATGAAACCACTATTAACAGAATTTAACAAACAACAAAATTTGGCAGTTTGACAGGGGAGCATTCAACCTATTCAAAGAATTAAGATAGTTTAGCTCATAATCAGCAATAATTTAGATTTTGATAGAACGGTTTTTTCTGTGTGAAGATTCTTTTTCCTATTTGTTTATTATTACACTTCACAAGGTTATCTTTGTATATAAAGCGGTTTTCTTTTATCTTTCCAGATTTGAAGGGCGCTAGTCTTAACAACGGTGAAGGTGTTATCAGTCCGCAGAGAGGTACGCTACAAGGTAGATTAATTCAAGACCCTAGGATAATTGGTGGTTAGTCTACTGCGGCATGCTTACTTAACATTAGCATTAAACATTTTTGGCACATACATTCAATCATTTCATAATAAGAATCATTTATACATATTAGTTAAATTTTCCCCGGCGAAATAATAATGTTGTCTGGTTTTAATCTCATTGTAAATATTAATAATAGTACTATTTATTACATTTATAAGTGCAGGTGTTGTTTCAAAAAATGTAAAAAAAAGTATTATCATCATACTGGCAACCGTTGGTTGATAACAAATTGACAGTTTGGAGTAAACACTAAATGCAAATATTAGCTTTAAGGATAAAGTCTCTGATATATTATATTTCATTGATAATTATAATTTCACAATATGTATTGATGGATTTCCCATCTAGCACAAATATAGCTAAGCCCAAATAGACAATGACAATAACTTGCCTATAAATCTGTATTAATGTGCAAATTTATAGGCAAGTTATTGTCCAGCTACTGCAGTGGATGCATTTTTTATGCTAAACTGGTATAATGAATGCATCCTCTGAGTTATTTCAGACAAAGAATCGATATCCAAGAATCTCTTTGTCTTTGTAGCTTCACACCTAAGTATGTCTTGTAAGACAGCAGCGTTCAAAGTTTTCAAATCATTTATAGAAGTATCAGAATGTGTGGCAATAAGTCAAATCTTGGTTGCCATATTTCAAGAATTTATTGGGAAAGCTTTTATCAGTAGAGATCTAATTACTCTTTTTATGTTGCCGGCGATTTCGTTTTACAGTTAACCTTCTTTGTCACTAAGACAGCATGGCCATCCAGTCCAATCTTGGGTTGGACTGAATCATACATTCACCTCTTTCATTATTCGTTTGTTCAGTATTGTATCATTTCATTAAAATGTTGATATTTTTAACGTGTTGTATAGTCGATCGGTTCATATAAATTGTAAATGGATGGAGTTGTTTTTTTTTACATCATCATCATCGGCATCATTGCATGCATTAGTATGAAATATCGTCCTCTGTGGTCCAGTGATAAGAGCCATAGCAATCTTAATTCGGGTATTTCTGTTTGAAAATCTTATCTCCTCGAATTGATCCCGAGTGACATTAAAAATTCTCAATGCATTGAGCTGATTTGATTTTTAAAATTTCAAAGTATCTGGCGTCGTGGCTCTTATGAGCAGTAATGTATTTTTTATTTAAGAATATATATAAAACACAAAAACAAACTAAAACAAACTTCGTTGCATGTATTGTACATAATAATATCATGCATATAAATGATGAATTCTAAAAATGTTCAAAATTAATAATTTCATTAATTTTTCAATGTTGTTAACTGCAAAGTAGATAAGTGCAGATAAATTATTAAAGCTTATAACATTCATTAACTCAGCAAATCTAGTTTCTCTGCTGCAGTATTGTGATTTTTAAAATAAATAAATTTATATAAATTTATCAGGTTATCACTGGGATTGCTCAGACTGGTGCAATGGAGTGGGTGGTGCTCAAATGCTCTCTAATATAACAGAAGTTCCCGGAAGCGAGGTCCCCGATTCTTCCAGTTTCCACAGTAACGAAAGCAATGAATCCAGGCAAGAGAGAATCCCCCTTCCGATGGCCAACAATCACAACGGAGGGATCAATGAAATGACTCCTTTGAACGAAGAAGAGTCATCGTACGCCGGAGACGAAGATGAAGGAAACAACACTGATGACCTTTACGAGTTCAACGGAGGTAATATATTATTTTCTTTATCCAGCAGTTAATACCTTATCGAGGAATACCAAAGAAAAAAATGCAAACACTAAACTTTTGTATTATTTGTTCATTTCGGTAATTTATTAAGAAATCCTAGGGCACCCTTTTTACATTTGAATACATTGTGTTTGCTTAGTCTTATTTCACAGACTCGTTTATTGGGTCGTATGAATCATTTTGCCAATCTTATGGTGACACGTGGAAACAAAAATACTACTGTTGAATACAATACTTGAATACTAAGATATCAAGATGAAAATCCTAAATGAAGTGACAGTTGGAGCGACAGCCTTAATTATTGTGTTTTATTATGTCTGTACATTGTGTCAAATGTATATCTGCAAATATCATAATATAAATGTTTTTTTGGAAGGTACATATAACCATTAATGAACATAAATTATAAGTAACATGTGTTGACAGTCTTAATTTAAAACAATTTTTATATATCCCTACAATTTTGAAATTTATTTTATTAATATAATTATATGTTGTCAAATATTAGGCTAAAGATATGTCATGACTTGATTAGCTATTTTTTCATTATTTTTTGTATCCAACCTTTTAAATTTCTGTATAGATTATGATATGACGATACCACAACAATCGCCCAATTCTCACGGTGATGGTTATATACTGTAAGTACGCCTGTAGTCGGAATGTGTGTGGTTCTATGAGTCCCATTATTTGGCATTTACTATTCTTCCTCTTCAGTCTTCGAGTCTTCAGAAAATCGAGACGTTTTCCTCACAATATAACTACATCCTAGCTTGATTGAATCTTTACAAATCAAAATGGTTCACCAAGAACCAATTTTATAAATTCACGCAAACTGCAAGCTTGTTTAACTTTAAAAATGCAGGCTTATGCACTGTCTTAGATATAAAAGTGTCTGATAGAAAACGTACTGAAAATATCCTTAACGATTGCATGGTCTGGAATTGATTTTTATTTACAGTAATGTGAGTAGTCACTAATCGTTTTCCCTTGATTCTCTCATTATAATGTATCGATTATTAATCTATATATTTTTTATGTATCGAAATGAAACAGCAAATAAATATTATAATGACATGAATGTTACAACATGTCTTTCTAACATTCTTCACTGAAAATTTGTTTGAAATAATTATAATAATTGCATGACATATTGATAGTTTGTTAAAATTTTATGATGTTTTAAAATAGGATCTAAATACTAACTGTTTGATAATACACAAGGTTACTGCAAAAAATCATTTGCATTCACCAAGGTTTTGTATACTTAATATAAAACAAGTTTCTTGATTTGTTTTATCATATTATGAACACGTGAATTTCTAAAGCTAATAGTCATTTCCATGTTGGTTTTATTATCGATCAACCATTATTCTTAAGTGGAAAACTATCTAAAAAAATAATTGCACTGTTTTAAAAGTTCACCACATCTCAATAATTGTAAAACAAGAGGAAAAAAAAAACAAAATTTTATATTATTTTATAGGATTCATGAATATTATTACTCGCTTTAGGTACTTTCGGTTGTGTGAGCTCTCCATTATTTTTCGGTACTAATTTAATGTTTCGTTGTAATTAGCGGCCAGCTATCTACGTCATCCGAACACATACCTGCCACGCTACGTCCACAGCTCGACAGAGGGCGAGACTGGAGCAGAGCAAGAAGTAGACGGCGATGGGGACATCCCGGTGGAGCCTTATGGCTTTCCATCAGCACGAAGGAGACAGAGCTCTAGAGATAACGATATTGGCTCTGTCCTCACATTACTAGGAGGTATGCATCTCATAAAATTTATGTTTCCATTCATTAGAAATCGAATACCTAATATATATTGTACCCGTTTTGGAAAAATCTAGATTTAACTTTTAAATTTGAAAATGAAGGTCCTGCAAAAATTGGGACCAGGAAAAAGGACTTGAACAATTTATTAAAATTAGATTAAGTCAATTAAAAACAAGTTTATCAGTGTTCGTGCATTTCAAGTTTGTGGATATATTATAATATGCCTTTGGCCCAAAATCATCAAAAAAAGTTTTGTGTTTCCTGTAAAATTTGTTGTGTGGGTTACGTCAATTTTCCTTTCCACAATCGAAATGTAATGTGAAATAAACTCTTCATCTAAATTTAACAACTTTTTGGATCCTTATTTGCATTGACATATCAAATGAGATACTGATTTTTTATAATTGCTGATGCTACTCGTTCCTAAGATGTAGCAAGGTATAAAATGCAATGATTAAAAATGAAGTGAAATAGGTAAATTTTGTCAGAGAGTTGTATACATGGAATGCAGGTTGATATTCAATGTTATATCATTAATCGATCATTGTTGACCACATTACGATACACTAATAAGTCACACAGTAGTCAATTAGTTAACACGTTAATGGCTAAGACCGTATATAGTACGGAAATAGTGTTTCTCTAGGGACTCTCTCACCATACACGTTACACATATTAAAATAGTTATAATTGATACAAACAAAACCTAAAGTAATTTTAAACAAAATAAATGCAGAAATGTTGGAAATCCACAAAAAGAATACTAGCACATCATGTTGGGTCAGTTCTACTACGAAATTCGAACAGTTGAGTCGTTTTGGGTACATTAGTGTGTATCAGTGTTCAAAGGTACAATAAGATATCAGAATTTCTTAGCGCGGTATCAATGTTGGGGTGTTTAAATGAGCAGTGAACTGAATTTTTTTGTGTCAGAATAGAGGTGAAGTTGTTTTTGATTTTGTCATAATGAATAATATTCTAACCTTAATTTTATTCTTGTTACAGAAGAAAGAAATTCATTGATGGGGCGAGGATCAAATAGTAACCTATCGTATAATCTCTGTGAAATAGAAGACATTGAAAGTGAATATGACACGTGTAAAGACGGAGTGCAGCACACATCGGTGTGACGAAGGTTACTAGCCTTTCTGGCGACAGGGGCCTAGTAGAGTCGTTCACAATATTGCAAACGAAGCCGACTAATGTGAACGTGCTATTGACTAAATCTCCGTTGTTGTATTAAAATACGTGTCAAAATCGTAGACGAGTGCCAGTTGCCTTAAATATTATAATATGTGGTAAATAAAAGTATCAAAATAATATTGAAGAATAATAATTGTGATTTTTAGGGCTCGGACTATTTCTAGGTTTATCAGAGCTCACAATGGACAGCATTTTTCTTTTATGTATTTATTTGGTATTGATGCAGATCATGATAAAATTCTAGTTTCGATTAACAATCTTGTATTATCTGGAATTAAGGAAAGCACCATAAAATAAGTCAAACTATAAACATCTGTAATATTAAGGGTTCACTACTATTTTAAGTAAGATTACTTACGGCCGGTATTTTTTAAACGTTAATCTACTTCAAGCTTTATTACATGGTTATTTCCATATTTATTTAAGTGACATTTTCAACCATAATTTCAACAATTCATCAGCGACATATCTTTGTGAAAGAATTCTCGGGAGAAGAAGTACTTGCCACTCTTTTCGCTTTTGAGCACATTTTGCACTCCCTTGAAAAATGATATCTGAATAGTCTGAATGAATGTATGTCCGGACATATATATGTACTAATATATCGTTGGTACCGTTGGCAGAAGTTTGAAATAAAATCTTTTTTGGTATTTATTATTTGACAGAAGATAAATAGATTTCAACAAGGTCTATTGTCTGGAAAAACAAACTCAGTCACATTCCATGAATTTTTTACATAATTTTAAAAAGGAATATGCATTAATTGAATCCTGTTTTAAAGTCATTCTTTTTTGAATTGCTTTATAGTATTTGGGTCTAATTCGTAAATCATTTGTGAATTTCATGTGGTGTATAATTGAATTAATAGTTATTCAAGTGTATCAGTAGATGTTAAATTTCATGATCATCGAAAATGATGATTATCTCAAAACAACATTCTTTGAATTAACGCCTTCTGCCACTAAACTGATGATATGAGACAAAGAAAAAACTTTCAAAATATTAAAATATGTATGAAACTTAGGAATGAATCGGAAAATCAATATTTTATTAAAATATTACCATTGATTAGTGGTGTATTTCTTCGAATATTATTGACATATATTTTTTTAAAATTAAATTGTTGGTAAAGAAACACTACTTAAAAATTATATATTATGTGTGCCGGTTTTTGTGTTTATATAATGTAAACATTTTTTTTTTCGACACGTTTTTTTCTTTACTTTCCTCTTATGATTTAGTGCAGCTTATTTCGGCATCTAATATACCTACCGTTACAATTATTTTGAATTTCATTAAAAACTTTGATATTTCTTTCCCGCTTTGGCTGCTTTTACCAGATAATTCCGAGCTCTGGTGATGATGATGTATAAAGGAAGATACAGATGAAAATTGTAAATTCTAAATGTACGTATGTAAGTATTTATTGATAGGTATTAACTATACGAGAGTCTCATGTGAGTAGTTATTTTTTTTAATTTCCAGTAATCGGGCGATTGAGAGCGTCTGGACCAATTGTGTAGTTTAATATGTAATAATAAATGCGATTTCTGCATCACTTAAGGATTAATTAATTGATATATGTATCTGTCGGGAATTAATTAAAGATGTGGCGGTACTGCGATGTCCTGATAAAATAATGGTGCTCAGAATTATAGTGTCATATCAAAGACTTTAATTAAGATAATCATGTGTAATTAATTAATTAAGTAATCTTGCTAAATTATTTTAATAATTTCCTTTTTTTTGTAGTTAATTTCTTTTTCAATTAACTCAAACATCCTATTTGAATGTGCATATAAATTTTTATTTAAACGCCAAACTTTCCTGTGTCTATTTAATTAGACACCGACTGTGCTATGTTATTATTAATATTTTTTAATAATTTTGTATTGACCTTTTTTATACACATTTCCTTGACTGTAAAAATGTATGCGAATGGCATTCTCGAGGATCCCTTCCAAAATGTAATTAAATTGATTAATTCAATATTTGACTTTTATTTATGTGTTCTTCCTGTCACCCATATTTTTTACCATTCACAATGCAAATTGCTCACACTGAAATGATTGCCTGGCCAACAATAAACATCGTTGGGCTTTGGTATTATGCTGTTGAGCACTTAAGCAGCATTTTGTAAAGAAACTATGAGAATAAGTCTATAAGTTTAAGTGACACAATAGATTCAATTATTTAAATCAGTGGTCACCAAACTACGGCCCGCCGAAGATTTTCATCCGGCCCGCAAAAGTTCTAGATTTTTGCATATAAATTATTCATATAAGAAATATAAATTTTCATGATTTAGTTGTGAATTCACGACAACTATTTATTTCAAATCATTGATTGTCATACAAATATCTGGTAGGGGACTCAAAGTGAAGAAGTTGGATAGAAATTGGAGGCGAGACGACCAGATGTTCGTTTACTCAAAAATTTCTCGAATATTCTCATTTATTGAAATTCTAAGAAGGGCAAACATTTGTTGACATTCTAATTATTATGTAACCACATTAAATGAAATAATATTCTGATTGGGTTCAAATGAGAATTTACGTATTGGGTTAAGAATATTATTATTGGGCTCCAATAAGAATTTATTTGTCGGCCTTCCCTCTTAGTCTTTAGAAAGTTCAATCCGGCCCGCTTCTCAATAAGTTTGGTGACCCCTGATTTAAATATCTAGTAGAAATTGTTGCAAATGAAATATTTCTTGTGTTAAAAGAATTGTCATATTACATGCAATAATAACTCTCCAGTATTTTTGATATTGTAAATAGTTGATGCTAAAAGCAAGTACAATGAGAGTTTATAGATTGTAAAATATCTAAGATAGCACTTTGTTGAAATATATGGATATGAAAAAGAGTTAAAAGAATAACTTAAAGAATATGGAAATTATGGTGGACACCCAAACTATTAGGATGGAAATACATGAGCAGCATTCTTCGTACAAAATTCATATTGGGTGTAAACACAGCTGAAGGCAACGTGTTGCCGGGGTTCTGCCGAGTTGCAGCAACCATTAGACGAAGAGTACAATAACTAAATGTTTACTGGATTTTCTCCATTTATATGGGTTTGACTACAACTGCCTTGGAAGAAACCTTGTCACCTTCATTACTGATGGTGCAAGTCTTATGGTTGGTAAAAAATTAGGTGCCGGCCAGCATTTACTACAAATTTTTACAATTATTATTTTATGGCACTGTCCTAATCATCGACTAGAATTATCGATTGGCGATGCAATTAATGAAGTTGAAGGAATCATTTCCGCATCTTCATGGATATGTTGTACTCATTATACAGCAAATTTCCAAAAAGTCAAAAGGACATTGAAGTGTGCTGCATACTTGGGTCAAGACTCAAGAAATAAAAATAAATGATTGTATCTTAGGAATGAGGTAGGTTACATACAAGCTCTTTCAAAACTGTATCAGCAGTATGACAATGCTATTCATCATATGAGATGGCAACTGTACATAAAGAACGTTCAAAGACTGACCAATCAATGTATTTTGGACTCCTGAAACGCCTTTCTTCAAAACAATTTTTATTGAATCGTGCGCTAATGTACGATGTTTTATTTGAAATATTGCTTCTTATACTGTTCGAGTGCATTCGCGCACTGATTAGCACCGGAAGATGCCGAGAGGCGAAACCCGGGTCGTGTTCGACCAAGAATTTTATGAAAGTGTACAAAATCAAAATAATTCTAAATTGCTTCTTTATGTTACTCTTTGGAAAAGAGATATAACTTTAGTACAAGCCGTAAAATTAATTTGTCAGAGAATTCGGTTTATAGAGAGAATGAAAGAAACAAATCATAAAATATACAGTTAATCCTCTTTTTATGCGAATTCGAAGTTGTGGTTTTTTAGAAATGCAAATTTTAAAAGATGTATTATATTAACGTACAAAATATTATATCAAGAGAATGTATCGTTGTATTTTGGATAGAATAGAAAATGAATCATTAATAATATGCAAGAACGACTAATAACAACTAGGTACTATTTCGTCGAACGCATCTATTTAAGAAGTGATAAATGTTTGAATATTGTGTACGAATTTAAAGTATTAGATGACGATAACTGGCCAGAGGATGATGCCGGCCATACATTAAGGAACAAATGCTTCCAGAACATGTCTTGGAACACAAAATTCATGTGTTCACGCCGTATCGTGGAACATTTCACGTGTCCCGATGTAGGTTCCCATTAGGGTATCCAATCCCGAAGCCTTTTTCCAATCCCGGGATTTCGGGATTGATTTATTTTGAATCCCGGGATCCCGGGATTGAGATTTTCTCACCGAGGAATTTGAAATCCTCAATTTGCTATACTTTTTCCCGGAATCTCACGGAAACTCGTTTTTTTTTTTTAGCTCACCGAGGAATTTGAAATCTCCGATTTGGTATACTTTTTCCCAGAATCTCACGGAAACTCGTTTTTTTTTTTTAGCTCACGGAGGAATTTGAAATCTCCGATTTGGTATACTTTTTCCCAGAATCTCACGGAAACTCGTTTTTTTTTTTTTAGCTCACCGAGGAATTTGAAATCTTCAATTTGCCAATTTCGTATAAATTTCGAGAATTTGCTCAAAATTTCTCAATCCCGAAATCCCGGGATCGCGGCCATCTCAATCCCGGAATTTCGGGATCAGAAAATTGAACGGGATCCCGGGATTGGATGCCCTAGTTCCCATGTTCACCGTCTAAAACCGAGCACAAACGAGGAACCTGGGAACATGAATGCGCGCGCAGCTGTCGACGAGCTGTCAAAGTATATTTCGTCATGACTTCATACCAAACAGACGTATTGTGGAATACATCTAATAATAATCATAAAAACCGAATACTACTTGCGAAAATATATACGTAGGCAGCATTCATCGAAATCAACTCATCGGGCGTCATTTTAGAGATCTATTTTCGACTTTGTAAAATCTCCCCATAAACTAGTCTACTTATATCTCTATGTGACAGCTGTCAAAATAAACTATAGATCATAATAAGTTATATTGGGATTATCTATGGTATAATAATAAGCTTTCATAGTGGATGATAAAATAATTGTATTTTGATTGTAGAAAGCTTATAAACAAAAGTAATTAAATTTACCCGCATTTTTGCATCCAATAAAATCAAATAACGTTCGTTCGGACGCAGCACTGTACAACACAACTTCAACGGGAGACGTTTCTGTGACCCCTCGTGTGTTCAAGAACATGCTCTGGAACACAGTTCCTGAGAAAGTAGGTAGGAAGTTCAGAAACAAAGTTTCTTGATGTATGGGCCCTTTAAAAATCCAGATGGAAGTCGAATATTATTTGACGTTTAATTAAAAATGGCCGTCGTGTCAGTGCAGCCAACAGAAAAACATAATTTTATTATTTTTATTGTCGAAATAGATGAGACATATTATTTCCACCGAAAATATCATTGTGGCAGGCATAAACTAGTATACTTTAGTGGCAGGCATCGTTTAGGGAAATATTCCACGTACTGAAGGTGGAATATACACGCATTCGTTTGTGATCCACAAAGAAAATTTGTAGATCCAAACGATAGTGATTTACGCAAAACTTTGAGAATATGAGGATGCGAGCAAATCGAAAGCTAAAGCATCAATTCAGCACAAGGGGTTATTCACGTCTTATTAGGACGAATTTGTATTTTGAAATTAGTTTCGTTTTGTAGGCAGTATTTTTGAAGTATTTCTAAGAACAATAAGAGAGAATTACATTTTTTAGTTATGTATAATAATAAACAACAATAATTGACGTACAATTTATGTTTTACTAATGGCTGCACTGACACGATGGCCATTTTAAACTAGACGTCAAATAATATTCGACTTCCATTTGGCTTTATCATCACATAATAAACATTAAGAATTTATATTGACAATAGTGCGTGACATATTTTACTAGTTTGAAAACATTTAATTAAGTATCCCAAAACTATACTGTGTTCTGACCGACAATAAATCTTGATTATTAATAAAACATGAATTATCTAATATAATATGTATAAAACTTCATTGGCTATATGAACTACATATCGCACCTAAGCATATTAGTCTATGGTTGCTACAAACTAGTATACTTTAAGGTTGCAAGGTTGTACAAATTGAAAACCAAAGACATGTAGTCAAATTGCTCAGAAGCATAGTTCAGCCATAGACAAGCAAAAGAGGATGATGATATATGGAAGAGGTGTAAGAAAGCAGTAAGTTATTTTATGTACGCGTTCATTTTATTTACAGATTATTATTTTTAAAAAACCATGCAAAATCTTAAGTAGTTTATTTTTTTAACATACTTACATCATATGTTTGCATATAAAAATATTGCTTAGTAGCTATTGTCATGATTTTTCCCAATTTAATTTTCCTATTCAACATATTTCCTTGGTGAGGTGAGACTTCTACCTTACTGTGGTTCTCAATCCTTGCTTAATTGTTAAAAATATATTTCGAAATTTTGATTATTACAATATTTTGTTTTTGCAATCAAGCTTTTTTCGATATATGATTATATTGGAAAATAATATACGTGTCACTTTATAAGTAAAAATATATATAAATTTAAGATTTTTCTAATAAAAGAATTGATCGAAAAGGGTATGTTGTTTTAATTTTGAACACTATAATATTTGAAATCTTATTTAATCAATAATCACGTCTTCAATAAAAATGTATATATTGGCTGAAAAAAACATTCTATACAATATAAACTTTTTTTGTATAATATATTAACTTATAATTTGACAACAAATAAAATAACTGAGACTTCTGTAGCAAAATATTTTTATGTAAAAAAGTTTTTTTTTAATATAATATAACCATGCTGCTTTCAACTTTTTGATTTTCAGATTATTTTGATGTCTGTTTTAATAGATATTGTAAATATTAAACATAAAATGACTGAAAGATACAAAAATGGAGTAATTATAATAATATTGTTCATATATACCATTTTTTATCGATAATAGATTATTTAAGTTCTACAGTTTTTAATAATTTTTATGCGTTGATAGCTATTATTATTAAAAACTGTATAACTAAAATACTTTGATATTTTTAATCTGTTATAATGGAGTTCTACCAGATAAACGCCAAATCAATTCATTGATAATATATTAAATTTTATTCATGTTAAAACTTTAGAGCTCAATATCTTTTTTATCCATATCCACGCCCTATACGGAGCATATGGTCACCACATGGTTCCTCCTAGATTCTCTATCTCCTGCCAGTCTCTTTGCTTTCTCCCAGGCCAACCCAGCTTCCTGTAGCTCCACTGAGTTCATCTGGTTGGTAAAAGGACAGGCAGTGCTCAGACTATCTTAAGGCATTCCATCGTCACTTTTTTTTCATTATTATTTTGGACGTAATAAGAGGCTGGTTAGTCGGCTTTTTTTATCTCCTTGTCCCTGACAAAGTCAGACTATCGTACTCCTAGTATTCGCCACAGGCATTTCTTTTCAACGTGCAGTACGTTTACGGTTACTCTGCGATTTCGTAAGGTGCCACGATTTCTGGCGCACTCAAACGCACGCCACCTAATCCCTGATAACTGCGTCTCGGTGTACAGGGTCTATTGCTGGCACGTCTATCCTCTCGTTTCGCCGTCACGTTCTTTGTATTCATAGATAATATACTATTCGCATCATTCAAACCTAGTCTATGATTTAAGCTATGGTTATTCAAAAGTAGTTTAAATAGGTACCGACGGATCATCTTATAGTTCCCGACTGGAAGAATTTGTATCGGAAAAAAAACTCATACCGGATGAGCAACACGGCTTCCGAACCAAACATTCCACAAATCACCAATTACTTAGAGTTGTTGAATACATCACCGAAGGCTTTAACCGCCGATGTTTCACTACAGGCCTGTTTCTAGACATAGCCAAAGCCTTCGATAAGGTTTGGCATGAAGGTATGATTGTTAAACTTTCCGAGGCCGGCCTCGAACAACCGATGATTAAACTAATAAACTCATTCATGTCAAACAGAACTTTCCGCGTGAAAGTTAACGGCGAAAAATCGACGACGCGAACGCCAACAGCAGGTGTGCCTCAGGGATCCGCCTTATCACCCCTGTTGTACAACCTTTATACTCATGATATTCCTATTCCAACATACATACCCGGCAGCAATGAAACAATCATTGCACAATACGCCGACGATACAGCTATACTAGCAAGATCGCTAAATAGAAACAAAGCCACCGCGCTTGTACAAAAGGCAAGCGAGGACATACACGCCTGGTGCGCCGAATGGTGCATTAAGATCCATCCGGAAAAAGTACTGCAGTGACCTTCAGTCGCAGAACTAACAGACATGATAAGAATATTAAAAGCATTCGGATGCACAACACAAACATCCCGTGGGCCAAAAAGGTTAAATACCTTGGACTCGCCTTAGACTCGCGACTTAACTTCAGCAGTCACATAACTGCAAAAAAAAACAGGCATCAACTTTCATGGGCCAACTCTATCCCATGCTAGGACACAATAGTAAACTCGCATTGAAAAGCAAGCTACTACTGTATACCGCGATAACACGACCAATCATGACCTATGCATGCCCAATATGGGCACACGCAGGCATGCATCATATCCAGACACTACAGACAATACAAAACAAGGCGCTTCGCACGATGACAGGTGCTCCCTGGTTCGTGCGAGGCACCACGTTACATAGAGACACTAACACAGCCCCAATTCTCGATCACGTCATGAAGCTGTCGAAGAAATTCTACAGCGACATGACGGATCATCCAAACGACACAATAAAAGCCCTACTCAACGATTACGTTGAGTACCCGCACACTGACATAGCGCGGCCAAGGAAAGTCCTCCTCCTAAAACCGCCCTAGCTCCCCTCCGATCCCACCACTGACATGCCTGGTTGCCGCAATCTCGCGGCCGAAAAGAAGACAGGAAAAGAAAAGAAACTTTCTTTTTTATATTACATAACTGTAAATTGTAACCTCCTCTTACCCTTCACTCCCCCTCCCCGCATATATGCGACCTTCCTTTTCCCTCTCCCCACCCCCTTATCACTCTGTATAAAAAAGCACAATAGATAAACCCAAAACAAAACAATTCTAAAAAAATAAATAGAATAAAAAACCTGGGTCCACAACATTTAAAAAAAAAAAACCAAAACCAAAGATGAAAGGGAGATTGGAGCTAGGCTCCACAGTTCCCCATATAAAAATGAAAAGACACTGATGATGGCATCTTATAGTGAGAATTTATCGTTGCACCATATTTTATACATACATATGTATATTACATTTTTATTTATATCACAAAATTACTTTTATTTTAATATTAAAAAAAATATATATAATTGTGTTTTTTGAAGTAAGGTTCCAAGATTTAACACTGAAAATAATGAGAAAAAAACAATGCAATGATGTTTTTACGGGAGCTAGTTTCAAATTAACTTTTTTGATTGAAATGTAATCTCTTTGCTAAGAAAAATTCCCGTCCATTAAAACTTTCCTCTTTTGTATAATAATGAAGAATATGATTATATTGGAAGTTTTCAAAACAACAAAAAACAGTAGTCTCACGGGAATGTGGAGTGAAACTTTTGTTTCAAAACATTTTTTCTACTTTCAAAAAAAAGATTTAATTTTTTTAACGCCTCTTGTTCTAAAATGAAAGTATATCGATTTATATCCAAATATTTTAACAACAAATTTCCTGATTTTATACAGGATATAATAAAAAAGATCATTTAACAAAATTTTACAAACGAATGATTGAAAATCGTTTTTGTAAGAAATTGGGGTTCACACTTAGTTCGGAAAGCTTAATATTTAGTTCTAGTTATTTAACTACAAAAATAAATTTAAAAAGTTCCTGTTACGAATGCAACTTATCTAGAGAAGTGCTTCATTCCGATTCCATATTTTGATAAAAGATAGTTGCGTGCTGGATACAGCAATCTTTGTTTTGTTTAAATTCAGTTTTTTATTAATATCCTAAAAATCTTGGATTCAAAATAACAAAAACAAGTACATACTTCAAAGCATACATCAGTTTTGAAGTATAGAAATTTTCTTAGAAATAAAAGTAAATAATATATAAACAGAACAATATCTATTATCCAAATTGTTCATAATAAGTATATTTTTTTATGAATTTTCTGCTATGGACGTGTTTACGGTTAAAAAAATATCACGTATGTAATGGATAATACGACCGATGTGGATGGAATGGAATCATTGAAACGCTTCGTCGAAAATAAATGAGAAACTATTGACAGTGAACACCATTAAAGTGATAAATGAGAAACAGTTGCCAGCTTCCACAAACAAATTAATTTAAAAGACTTTCTATTTGCCAGCAGAATGTTGTAATTCCTTAGATAGGTAAATATTGAAAAAAATATGGAACAATATTTTGAAATGACCATTGTTAAATTCTAATAATGCAGTCTAGTATGTGATATAGAAAACATCACGAGAGTAATAGCACAACAATTTTAATATGTGCCGAATGCAATGAAAAATATGTCACTAAATGATTAAATTGCGATGCGAACTATCCTGGATTCCAAACTGCGTATGATGAGAAAATATATATTTTTTAAATTATTTATTTAATTAACATTGCACAAGGTTGACAAATTATAAATCTAAAACTTTTAAAACGAAGAAAAAAAACATAGTACAATTTAATATTAAAAGCAGTAGAAAAAAAATGGCAAGGAAGTCAATTGAGTAAGCTCCGACAAACTCTACAAAATAGTATTCGTCGGAACTCACCCACGTCTACGTAACATATGTCGACATCCGAAGCAATATTGTTGAACACCGTTAAAGCTCTCCCCAGTGGCATCCCCATTGGCAGGCTGGCTCTACACCTTAAGAGAACAAACAATTCATGTCCACGATTTCTCAAAAAATAATCAGGAAAATTTAGATTCACATTCTCAAGAATGGTGGAATTCTGCCTCAGTGGAACAAGACCAAGAAGACGAATGAGATATTTTCAAGGAGAGGATATTGATCCTACACGTTCTGAAGTTTTTCACAGTTTAGATGTCGCCATGAAGTGGTTTGAGAGCCAAGAAGAGTGTAACTCAAGACAACTTACATAGTGTCTTAAAAGTATTGAAGACTTGGCAGCTTTAAAAATAACAGCTATCTTTAAGCTAAAATGAACAATTGAATTTCTTCATATTTATTTGCTTAATCAATTATGATATTTTCAATTAACCGTGGCTTAGATCAGGATTATCTTCAACCCAATCGATCCGGATAGTTTAAGTTCTACTGTAATTGCATACGGCTAGGGGTGAGCTGGAGGGAGCTCGGAGGGGCTCGCGCGAGCCCCTTGCTGAATTTTACTAAGGCCGGCGAGCCTCTTGTTAACCCAAGAAAAAACAATATTCTCATATCAAATTAGTTTATGCTGCTTAGTATAACTGCAATTTATAATTTATATATTATCTACGACAGCTTCAGTATACATAATAGTACATTTTTAACTAAAAATAATAAAAGATTTTTAGTACTTTTTCCACATAAAATTTATTAGATCAGGACCGGTTTCGCTCACCGCGAGCATTATCAACTGATGGAATGCATTTATGTGGAAAAAGCACTAAAAATCTTTTATTATTTTTATTATAATGCCTTTCCACCAAGTATTGACAGTAAACACCTTAAAAGTGAACATTTTTAACTATTTAGATCAGTGTCTGCCAAACTGTGTACCGCGGCACACTACTGTGCCGCAAGAAGTCCCAGGTGTGCCGCGGTGGAAGAAGCCTTAAAAATGTCAATTTTAAATAATGCGTATTCGGTACAAAATTGAGGATTTCAAATTCCTCGGTGAGCTAAAAAAAAAAACGATTTTCTGTGACAATTCGGGAAAAAGTATACCAAATCGAGGATACCCTAATCTTGGTGTGCCGCGGTACTAGTTCCATTCATCACTCTGCCGTAAAGGAAAAAAGTTTGTCAGACACTGATTTAGATTGATAAGTTTACGGTAAATTGCATATTGTTGCATATTACAAGTGTATCAAGTAACAATCGATTTATCAACATATAATTTCATAGGAGCGATTAGAAAATTCACTCCTTCCTCAGAACACTGAAAATTGCTTCGAGATTAAGCGAGCCTCTTGTTAAAGTGTTGGCATCCCACCGCTGCATACGGCTCAAAGGAATTCCTTGATGGAAAGTTGAGAATAAGCAGAAGTGCTAAATGAAGGTTCTGGTACAGACATAAATTTTCACTGTGTCAAGTTATATTTGTATCATTACGTAGGGGTTGCTACTTTCCAAGTCACAGTTACAAAAAAAGTATTTTTTTAAAATTTTTAATTTGATCTACACCAGCATTTGATTATAATCAATGTGATATTTTCTTGATTATTTCTTTGAACATATAATGAAAAAGTCTTACACAACCAATACTACCAATACTTCAACAAATACTTAATCTCAAAGCAATTCTCAGTGTTCTAGCAATGCTTAAATAAGCAATCGATTGTTACTTAATACAATTATAATATGAGGGGTATAAAAGCAAAACCACCACTATCCATACTTTATCGTTTTTGAGATAATGATTGATTAATGATTCTTTTATTATTCTTTATGCCCTACAAACTTCAAACCGATGCAAATTTGCCTCAAAATCGACATCGAAAATGGTGATTAAACGCATAACCGTCTCTCTTATGCATTCATGAAGTTCAAAAGCGCCACAATCTAAATCCACCAATCACGATACACTTTAAACGCCGGGTACTGGATCGATTTTTAATGGAATACTTTTTTTTATTATACATATATATGCATCAAAGAGTTTTCCGAATCTAAGAGTAATTTTCGGGTCCTATGGAGCAGCGGTGTGGTTGTGGGCTTCCGTGCTGGACTTCACGGGTACGAGTCCCAGTACGAACAGCACTTTTTGGTCGACACCCATGTGTTTGTGATGTCTAAAAATTCCCTTCCACCCTTTCCGCCCCTGTAAAAAATGGGTGTAGCGAGAGCGATTAGGTGATCACTAGTCTTGTCCTAGCCTTATCGTTCTATCTCTACTATTCTCTAAGAATAAGACAGGTTGAGCAACTGAGTAACAAACAGTTCCCGTAGAAAAAATCTGTTGAGATACCTCCACATTGGGAGCGGACATGGATTAAAAAAAAGAAGAGTAATTAGGATTTGTCATCACTAAAACAACAAAAAGATAATTAGAGATAAAGAAGTGTAATGAAATTGGACCGCAAGATATTCGAAAATTTCATAATACCTTTTATGCGAAAAGTGAAAAAGCATATCAAGATTCATTCATTTTGAAATATTTGAAAGTTAAATTGCACGACGACACTTTCCAAAAGAAAATACCGAGGCGATGCAGGAAACCAAAGCCTCCAAAACACATACTAGATTATACGTAAGGAAGTTCACACGATCTTTTGTAGTACAGCAAGTTTGCCAAAAGTATTCTATGCATCAGTGGCGGATTAAGCACATGGGAGGTCCCAGGTGAATTAAAATTTGGAGGCCTTATTTTTCGGGTAAGATAAAAACACCAGAAAATTCAATTTTAAATAATAAAAATCTGAATAAAAGTCTATGGGATAATGGGAGGCCCCAAGCGCGTGCTTCATTCGCTTATTAGATAATCCACCACTGCTGGGCTCTGGAGTTCATAGACTGCGATCCATTGCGAAAACTTTCCTGATTTCCAGCAAAATTTTCCAAGATAAGCGTGGCGGAGTGTCTAAGAATAAAAGTTCAAAAAATTGACTTATTTTTGCGTTTCGTTAGCTTGTAAAATTGTAATTTTCATTTTTTTATAATTTTGGTTTGCGTAATATATTTTTGAACTGTTTATTTTATGTTCCTTTATGAAAAATAGAAAATAATACATATTTGAATCATATTTACTACTTTACTTTGTAGTATTGGTCTCGAAATGGTTAAATCGATAAATCACGTATGGTGAAGTGCAAATCCGCCACTTTCACAAATTGAGCTGCAGAACCTCATCTATCGAAGATATAATTGTCTTTTTTGAAGTTACGGAACTAAAATTGCTTGGTATATAATTACCAAACTAAAGACAAATCTAAGAGGATGTGAATACAATTCAAAATCGGTTAAAAATATGTAAAGAGAACATTTAAAACGTTTTTTCCGATTACTGAACAATTTGCATTTGTGCGTGGAGGCGGTTATACTTTTATACCCCTCATATGTAACAATATGCAATTTACCGTAAATTTATCAATGTAAATGGCTAAAAAGTACTACTGTGTATACTGAAGCTGTCATAGATAATATTTAAGTCTGAAATTGCAATTACATACTAATTCGATCTGTGAATATTGTTTTCTTTAAAATTAATAAGGGCTATCCGGCCATAGTATAATTTAACAAGGGGCTTGTGCGAGTCCCTCTGAGCCCCCTTTAGCCCACTCCTCCCTAATATGGTAATAATAATTTGGTTGGAAAGACGACAGATGGTTTTCAGTGAAAATAATTTTATTTTACTAACAAAAATATATTTTGATTTTCATCGCCACCTGCCAAGGCCATGCAGTTTATTCATTGACCCTATTCTCACTTTGTTTGAATATCTTTAAAATCGTGATCTACGATGTGTTGTGCTATGTACTATGTGTATGCGTATACGATTATATTACATACTAAAAATATTGTTAAAATAGCGAAGGCTAAGTAAGTTGCAACTATTTCAACATTTCATTTTTTTAATGTTTTTGAAGATTCAAGATAATTTAGAGCGCTGATTCAAAACCCTTTTTCTAAAAGGAAAACTAATGTATTTTCGATTTGTTCTAAAGCAGTGGAAATTAAAAACAATGCGTGTTATGATATAGTCCAGTGGTCTCCAAACTCAATAAGGATGTGAGCTACTTTCAGAAATTGAAATTGTCTGGTGAACTACCTATACATATTCCTTCTTAATTGTTTTTTTATCATCGACCCTTATCGTACCATACTTAATATTATTATATTACTTAAAATAAATTAGAACATCGAAATTTCTAATAAAACATGAAATGCGTACTTTAATTATTTATTTACAAACAAAATAAATGTGTGTAAAAATAAATATAAAAATAAAAGTAAAAATAACGAGTAAAAATAATTAGTGAAAAGAATGGTATTCACTTTCCTCCACAATTTTTTCAATTCTCGGTGAGTACATTGTCACTCCCATCCGAATGCATCAAGACGTACATATGTAAGTCTGTTTTTATATTAACTCTTAACCACCTTTATAGTGGAATAAAATAATTCAAATAAGTAGGTAAAACGAAATATACATATAACAATGCTTTAAGTTTGAGCGCAATTCGAACGAAAGGCCATACAGATTCTATAGTTGAGGCAACACTATTAAGCAACAAATCACATTGAAATTCCATTTCTAATGAAGGGCCATCTTCTTGAAAATTTTCGACGATACAGCTGAAAAATAATATTATAACACCTTATAAGCATTTCATTGAAATTTAGCTCAATTTTTTTTTTATTTTTCGAGTTCAATAATATTTTTTTGTAGGCAAATTTATAAATATGATAAAATATCCTATGCGTGCTACCGAAAAAAATTCGGCGAGCTACTGGTAGCTCGCGAGCGACTGTTTGGCGATCACTGATATAGTCTATCTTGGGTATAGGCCAGTGGTTCTTCACCGAAGCACCGCGGAGCACCGGTTCACTGTGAAAAAAATCCGCGAAATAATGATAATTGAAAATGTTATTTTCGCATATTTTACTTTGTTTTCTAACCGTTTAATTTTGATTCTCCGATTTTTACATCGATACATACATCCGGCAGTGGGCTGCCAATGCGCTAGAAACTTGATCTCAGAGCTATTCGCGGTGTTCCAAAAAGTGACTTTATTATTACACTTATGCAATTATACGCAATTGTCATTAAGCCGTCGTATGTTAGGTAATATATGGCGGAAATACCATTTGTTCATCAATACGTTTATAAATTTAATAACAATTCATAATCTATCAAAGAATTTTGTTTTCCTTGATTTAACGTAAAATTTAACAAGGGGATCGCGAGAGTTCATGCGAGCCCCGTCCAGCCCCCTTGCTCTCCCTAATAATAGGGACGAAGATAAAATTTTATAATAGGATATTTGAGGCTATTATTTGCAAACCTGGATCGTTCCAAAATGGTTGAAAAATTAATCTTGAATTTCATTTTGTAAAACAATATACATTTTGAAAGTATTTTTAGTTTTACACTAATTTGGAATGATAGTTTGTATGTTATCAAGCCAAGTTTGACACTGCTTTGTAAACATATATAGTAAATTACATTCATGGTTTATCTTTCACCAACTTTGGAACGAGCCGGGTTTGCAAATAATAGCCTCATTTTTCATCAAAGTAAAAAATATATAATACATGTATAAAAGAGCTAAGTAAAAATCTTTTTCTTACCATGTCCACTCCCAATACGGTGCATATGAACTCCTAATAGATTTTATCTCAAAAAAAGCTGTCTACAAAAACTGCTCGTTGATCAGCTGCTCAACATCTTCTTTTCGAAGAGTATGTACTATGTAGGGATAGAAGGATGGGCTACGATTGCTACGAAAGAAATAATGGTTAGCTAGTTGCTCTGCCTACGCCCCGTTTCTAAGATGGGAGCATCGCAACCGAAGCTAACGATATTGACCATCTGACCACAGAGCCAACATTTTTCAAATACACAATAATACTTCGGTACATTGGACTAGGAATTGTAATCATGGACGAATATATCGATACTGGCAATTCGGTATTTCATAAGAAATATCGGTATACCAAAAAAATATTAAATAAAAAAAAATAGGACCAATTGGAATCGCTTTACCGGACGAATAAATCAAAATCGGTATTTCGATATTTCAAATAAAATACGACATAGAAGCGATAAATAAGATATATGTGAAATTGTCAAAATAAGCGAATAGATACGAAATTTTATTAAATTCTATTTTCTTCTTATCTCATCTTAAATGAATTTCAGCGTGGGGTGAAAGCTCTTCTGCTATCAATTGCTACAAAAATGTAATATTTTGAATTCGGCAATACAATTCAATTCATTTCCTGTCCTGCAAATAGTGTACATGCAGAACGTTTCCTAACACTTATAATCTAATTTTAGCAGATCGTCGTATTTGGTTAAAATACTCATCTACTTAAACATGTTATGTTAATTAAGTTGTATAATTTTTTTATCATTTTGTTTTTGAACACATGTTTTTCGTCATTTTAAATTAATTTCTTCTTACATTGTATTTTTACAACAATTTCAAATGTTTTATACTCATGAATAGTCTTTTTGTATGTTTTTCTCTATTTTTAATTAAATCCTTGTTGTTTTTCTATTTCTTGTTATAATTTCAAATATTTTCTTTCAGTAAAATGTATATTATATAGTCAGTTATATTTAAATTAGACTTTTTAACTTATTTTTTATGATTAAATAAACGCTAAATCTTATATATCTTATCTTATCTCATCTTATATTATATTATATCTCATATATATATATGTAAACATGAATGTTGCTTAACTTTCGGTCGCTATGGATTTGAATACCGCTGATCCGATTGGAATAAAGCTTCGACAACAATTTAGCTTGCACTTCCGTAAAGGTTATAGGGGTATTAAAATTAACTAACAATGTCGAAAATTCTTTTTTTACCATTCAAACAGCCAAGGGTATATCACAACAAAAATGGCCGCACTTTGAATTTTTACACCGATTTGTTATGATTTGACAATTCAAATTTGATGTTCGATTGTTTCGATTTCAGATCTGTCAAATCGTAATCGTCTAAATTTTGACATTACATTTAAATGTGTTTCGTGCATTAGATGTGATTGTTTGTTTGTTATTTATGCGATGTTCTTAGATTAGTTTTATTTGGAATTAGAAACTGTACTCTATTCACTTCAATTAATACTATACTATTTATATATAGAACGTCAAAAAAATATTTCGTGATATTTAACAGCAAAAGTACATTGTGAATTATATTACACTAGGTGGCCCGACGAACTTTGTACCGCCTCAGAATCAATAAGTGTTGTGTTAACTTGATAACTTGAAACATGATAACGACCGAGCCAACCTTAAGTTGTAAATTGTGCGGTGGCAAGCCAGGCAGATCCAATGAGTTTAAAAATTCAGTTGGATAGTTGGTTGCTTCGTCTTCATTTGTTACACGGTCAATAGATTTGAAGGAATGAAGTGGACCAACGATTTGATTTTGAATTGTGAAGTTTAAATGATGCACCTCTTTTTTCTCAGCCGCAAGAATTGCTCGTTCACTCAACCAATTGTGATTTTTTTGATTAGATGTTCGGGAAAATTTTGTTGATGAAGTCGTCCTTCGTTGAGACGAAATAGCGAAAATTCGGCGAAAACGAAATTAATCCGTTCGATTCGTCAACAGGAACACGGTCTTTACCGACGATAGTCAGTAATTGCTTGGAGAAATCTTCGGCAGATGGATGGTTAGGAAATGAAACTCGCATGTTTGTCGTTAGCTGAAGTTTATTCACATAACGCCACAGAGTCGATGATTTGAAGCAAGCATTTATTTCATCGGCAACGGTCGATCTTGGAATGACTGGTAGTGTTTGGTGGAAATCGTCAGGTAGTAGAATCATTGCGCCTCCAAAACATCTTGAGTCATTGCGCTGATCTTTCATAGTTCGGTTGAGTGCTTCAAATGCGGAGGAAAAATAAGCCACCATTTCCATCATCAATTGCCTTCATTAACGTATCGTACATTTCCTTCTGTTGGGGGTTCAACAGTGGTACATTCGTTTGAACTGATTGGTTCAATGCATCTCGATCATATTCACGTTCACGTTCCGATTCTCGATTGAAAGAATCGTTCATTCCACGATCTGGCGTTGGCATTACTAACAGGACTAACGAATAACTGACACGAATTCGATGTAAAATTTATGACATGTCATCCTTGTACTTGTTCCACAGTTTACGGGGATTCGATGGGAAGCATGTCAAAATAATGATAGAAAATAATGTGCGTATCTGACTTGGAGATTCAGAAACTATTTCTTCAGCGATTGTCATGTCCTAATGATTATCATTTTCAAGCAAATTGAGCTGTTGACATGCAAGTAGAAGCATTCGTCATTTTTCGGATGAACCGTGTAAATGCGACCAAGAGCATCAGTTGTCATTCGGGTGATCAGGAACCGCATCGCTTTGCTTTTGACGTTCAAATTTCTTCGATGTAGCATTCCAAGTGTGATAACTTGGCATCGCAGAGTAGAGCAACGTTCGTTCAAACACTGTAATATTGTTGTCAAAAAATGATCATACCTAATTATGAACATAACCTTATTTCAATATTATCCGATTTTCTTTCGTTTTCATTTCATATCATCAATTTTGTTATTCTAATCCATACTCTAAATTTAAAATTATTGAAAAGTCAATCGTATGCAAAAGAAGCAGAAACAAATGAATTTTGGAAACATTGCCATCTAGTGGATGAAATCAGCATACAACGACATTTTCATTATTTCAAGTTGTTCGTCGTTTGAAAACTGTATGAGGATATTAATTTTCTTCATAATTTCTTCTCTGTGATATTTTTCCGATGTTTTAATGCTTATTCTGCTATTCTAGGCGGCGGATACGAATTTAATAAATCAAAGATCATTAAAATCTGCCAAGCCCTCCTTGAGATATACGTGGTGTAAATAACCCGACTTTTTTTTATATATATATAGATAGATAACGTTAGTAAGCCATTATTTAATGGTTATTTTTAAATGCATGTGAATAAAGATGTTTTGCGTAAACTGCATAACATAATTCTAAACTATAAACTACATAATTCCTGCGTCCACTGTCAATACTTGATGGAAAAGCATTCTATATTTATATTAAACGGTATTTATCTTATTAAATGTTCTAATATAATCTCGAATGCGAAATTATTAACAAAGAAAGTTTTAAGAGATTATTTTCATGATGTTCAACGAATATTGTACAATTTAAGATTTCGACTGAAGGTGCTTGGTGGAATTTCAATATTAATTTTGAATCGTTCAAATTATGTATATTCTCACAGATTTCGTCACTTACGACCCGGGTTTCGCCTTTTGGCGTCTTCATGCGTTCAAGTGCACGAATCAACTTAAACTGACTGAACTGAGCTTAGTAAACGAATGTTTCGTGTTTATATAATGTACAACTTCTTTTTTATGTTTTGTCAACTATTATATGTAAATGCTAAGAGTATTTTGATGGTTATGCATGCACTGATTATACGTTTTAGGTTTGAAAGTCTTTTTGAACGAGGTTTTAATCTATTAGATGTGTCAAGTCATATAAGTGTAGATGAATAAATAAATATCTTATATTCCTATGTAAGATATATATTACAGATTATTAACAGTACGACCACAATAACATGAATTTATGTTTTTTACTATTTATTTGTTTTAGGCAGTTATTTAGTGAGGCACATCTTTTTAGAAACGGTATCATAGAATAATAATTTTGAATACGAAAAAAGACTGAACGTATGAAATAAAAGTCACACAATCATGATCAGAGTGAAATGAATATTTGCTTGTTCGTACTTTATGCGTTGCCACACCGCTCGCCCGATTGCAATAAAACTTTTACATATTTTTTGCTTCCACTTCCGGGAAGGTTTATAAATCTTATATATAAAAATCAATCTTTGTATGTCTGCCATACAGTTCATTTTGACAACGTATGCTTGCACTTGCGCGAAGGTTATAGTACAATTAAATTACAGTAGGTGGCGCGTGTGTTGTACCATAGACAATCAGCAGCAAACGTCAAACAGACAGAAAAAAAGAAAGCATGCACTTCAATATACACAATTAAAACACAAACACATTCTTTCTTCGAGTGGCATTGCAACGCTTGCCGGGTACCGGCTAATAAGGATATAATTTATATATTTTTTGCTCCAAAACGCGAAATTCAAGTGTCAAAACGCTATATTTTAAAAAAATAGATGCTTAAAATACGTGTCTCTAATGATAATCATAAACGGGTGATTTTTATAAATAGCTTACGGTTTCTTAAAATAATAATACATTATCAGTTCTGGAACCGGTCAATATGATACAACTTTTAACTGTAGCGTATTTAAAACATTTCAATTCATCGCGAACAATTTCAAGGATATATGTGATGGTTCTATACATTAAAAATTCGATTTTGCCTAATTTTAAATACCGAAATAACAGTATTTTCGCATTTTCAATAACGGTATTTAGGTATTGAAAAAACATCATGAATACCGGGATTCTGGTTTCGGTAATACCGGTATTGCAATTCCTACATGCGAAGTAGGAATGATTCAGCGAGTATTAGTAAAAAAAATAAGGGGAATCCTTACCCAACATATCCCACACATTTATTAGATTACGCATCAGCATAATTTTAAACAATTATGACGACAATATAAAAGTTATCTCTCGTATTATTCTTTTATTTTAATCACTCTTTATGTTATCTTATTGTCTTTTTATGACTGATTTTACTTAATTTAATTTGTGGAACGCAGTTCCGTATACAGACAAAAAAACGTATAAACAAGTATTTATCAGATGAAACCTGTTGTACTTTTTATATAAAAAGTCATTTTATTTAAAGCGTTTGAAGAATGTTTATTAAAATATAAATATACATCATTTGTAAAATTGTAGAAAACTTCATTACTTAAATTTTCGGCGCGAATTTTTATGATCACTATGTTAAATGCTATACTGCAATTATCTATAAGAATATCTAATTATAATCTTCTCGCAATATTTTATACCAACGTTCATCGGAGGAATAATAAAAGTTTATTTTCAATGTCATTTTATCCATGAATATATATAAAAAAATAACCCAAAACCTGAATTTATTAAGCTTCATAAATTGATGTCAAGAAACGAAAAGTTTATAACACAATCTGTATCTAGAAAGACATGCTTATTATCAATCGCCTTATCAAGCTGTAAACGTGTTGAGCTTTTCTCCTACATGTTAGCCTGAAATTTGCAATAATATTTTCAATCAATTTATTGATTCGTATCCCTAATAATGGATTTCTGATTTCTGTATCTGTCTGTCAACTGGTCTCATTTCTCATACCGCTGTTGTGGGATCCAAGTTTTAATTTATAGATATTTTCCTCCTTATCTAAAAAAACACTCGACCTTGAGCTCAATGTTTTTTATATATAATTCAACTCTTTTTCATCCTCATATGACTGACCAATCCAACTATCTAACTCATCCTGTAGAATCTGACAAATAACGAAACCCCCTCCCACCTAATAATATAATTTTGCTTTCAAAAAATATTTTGTAGCTTCAATTTTTTTACATCCCTCTTCTACCTTCACCGCAAATCATCACACTAATTGAAACCTTTTCCCTTTTAGGCCTTGATGTTACAGTACACAAACACACACACACACTCTGTCTACACATCGTTCACAAAAAACGTATCGAGCAAATAGTTACAGGTGGAACTACCACCAAGTAAAAGTTTATTAACACGCTAGTTTTATAAACAGACATATTCTGATATTGTTTTCCAACAATTATTTCTATACCGTTGCTTAGGCAGAATAAAATATGACAGAATTATATGTTCGCAAAATTTTGATTGGTTTCTGATATTATTTCTCTATAAACTATCAGATGACTCGAAAGATACTAAGGAACAACTTAAGTTGTTCTTTGGTATTCATTCTCCAGCGCATGACATGAACCCTAATAAAATACCTTGTATTCTGAAGTGATTCTCGTGCCCGACGAGCTCGGCATTCCCCTTCTGCCTCCCAATTTATGTCAGTGAAAGGTGAAGAGCAACTTGTTTCCTCTTCTGAACTCGCAATTCGTAATTCGTAATTCAGTCGTTTTGCGTCGGTTGTCACGTAAGGCTGTGTTCTGCCCGCCGCAGACACATCGAAATTGCCCATCTTAAATTGGCCCGTGTGTAAAAAGATAACATTAATTTTTTGTGTCGGCCAAACTAAAATGTTTTGTTCTCATGTTAGTCAGTGTGATTTTCGCATTATAACTTATATTCGTTTGTAACTATAATAATTCTGTGTTCCTTCCGGCGATTTTCCGGCGGGAAGTCACAAACATCCGGAAAGTAGCGAAGAAAACTAAATTACACTAATCGAGTCGTGGAAGAGGTAAACACATTTTTTATATGTACAAGTGACTTTTACTGATAGATTTATTTATGCACATGTTTATATATTTATTCAGACAGTATATATCAACGTGAGTCTTTTTCTGATTATTTATATTTATGATAATATCTTTATTAACTGTTCACTTTGAAATACAATGATGTTTTATAAAACTTTTAAGCCGTAAATTTGTTTCTAGTATAGAATATCAATGTTTCACTACATAATCAGAATGATTTGGTGATTCTTCCGTACACAAATTTTCCGCACACAAAAAAATATTAAATATATATGATATTCAATAAAAACAAGAACATTCGGCGTGCGGAAGAATCTGTTCACGACGCTGAATTGTTAAGAATAGTAAACAATGGAAATACTATTCATTACATCTTTGGAACCAAATTCATAAATCGACTAAAAACCAATGTATAAAAATGAATACCCGGGACATACTACCTAGATCAGACATGTCAAACATGCGGTTCGCCGAATTATTTTCTTTACGCTTTTGAAGATTTTCTTATCAAAAAACGTTTCTTCAAAATTATGAAAAACATTCAATTTATTTATTGACTAACTTTTTTATACCAGATTTTTTTTGCAAATTCTTGTATTTATACTACACATTGTTATTTTACCAGTAGTTATAATGTGTAATAATAAAATTTGTTTACTCATTTGAGTTTTTCTGTAATGCGGCCCGTTTTAAATACTTAATTTGGCCCTTAGTAATGAAAGGGTTTGACGTGCCTGAACTAGATATTTAGATAAAAAAAATATTGAAAGTATTTTTTTATCGACAAGTAATTTGGTAGGTTCTGGTATTTGGAGTTTAAAAGGTAATGATTGTATTATAATAAAAAGTTTCTCACATATAATTTGGTAAAATAAATAAGAATAGGAACTTTGCACCCAACCGTCAGCATTCAGCCACGGCGATTGTCCTAGATCGTAGTATTTTATTATTTTCACAGATCCTTACACTGATTGAAAATCATCCTTTGCCGACTGACATACAAACAGTGGCGTAGAAAAGGGTCCCGCCACCCGGAGCGGTTTATAAATTTGCCGCCCCTCCCTAATTTTTTTTAGTAAATTCTACTATTTTTTTAATTATGAGATTATATTACTTCTGGCTTTTTTTTATGCATAAATATAATTTCTCAAAAAATATTGGACGTTGTTCATTATATTTTCTTTTGATTTTTTTTCTCTCTTATATTGAAAAATCAAATTGCAGGGCAGGAACTTAAATATTAATATAATATATATATATATATAATAAGTAAAAAATATTAGGCAATGGTCTTTTTTATTATGTTTGGAGGAAAATGGTAAAATATTGCTGTTATTATTACTATTCATTATCCAAATAAGTAATTCAATTTAAAGTTGTAAGTTAATTCAAAAGAAGAGATGCTATATTTTATTTTATAAAAATAACATTAGGAAAAAAACATATTGAAAATATAAATTCTGGATTTTCTCTTCACAAAAGTCGTTAGTAACATCATCAACATCTATTTTATCTGTTAAAATTTTATTAAAAGCATAGCTGTGGAGCTGAAATCCTTATCGTAGTCGGAAAAAACTTACGACTCCGACTGAAGCCTCCAAACTAGAAAATTTTGTCAGTGAGTGTCACAGAGCACAAATTAGAATAAGAAGAAGAACAAAAGTGAAAGGGGTATAGCTGACATTGGTTCTGTATACATATCAATCACTTAAAAAAATTCTACTAATTTTCGAAAATGCCGCCCACATAAATGTGCCGCCCGGGGCGGTCCGCCCCCTCCGCACCCCCCTTGCTACGGTACTGCGTACAAACAGTTATTTAAAAGATGATTTCTTGAAACATTGTGGCAGGAGTCCTCCATACTTTAAATTAAACAATAGTAAAATAAATATAATATTCACATCTACCTTTTTATTGAAATCTTACCCTTTCTTTATTGCCATTTATATTTTTAAAAGAAGAAAGCGACACATATTATCGATAATTTGTAAGATACTTATATCCATAATAAGTTATCACAAAAATGATGTTTTTCTTTTAGGTTTCTATAAGTTGTCGATTAATTTTCGGTGAATTTAATACGTGTAAATAACAAATACCGCCAGAACTTTAGTCGAAACACTCAACGTGAATTTATAAAGGTTTGTAGCAAGATTCAAAACTTACTTACGTTTTAGTGCTTATTTATGTTATCATTAATAACTTGAATCTGAATGACAATTCATAATTGCATACTTCTAAGTAATAATTATCATATTATATTACATGCCTATTTGAAGTAAAACGGCCACCATCGCTCAAAAATGTCAATCATATACAGTTTGCCATTCATATTTTACTAAATTTAGAAATTCAACTATGTTAACTCACAATAAAAGAATAAATATTGTGCAAGAAATATTTTCAAATAAAAGTATTGTTATATTTTAAGTAATTTTGTTCCACCACTTCTCTGTTGATTGAAAATGTCATTTCTATGTATCGCTGTGATTTTTGAAAGAAGCTTCACAATGAAATAAAAAAATCATTTTCTGTCAGACATGCGTAATAAATAATATTATACACAGAGCTGGTCTACGTTTTTGATAACATATTCTTATGCTTTTTTTTTTTAAATAATAAAAGAAACAAAATGTTTGAAAATAGTTTTAAATTGTCATCGTTATCCGAAAGTTCATTTTTCAATGATAATACATTAAATAATTATTTAATTAATTATTATTTTTTTCCATTGTTTTGCCAAACGACTCTTTGAAATCATAAGTATGCAAGTACATGTTACAACGAAGTATTAGTATTTATATTTATTTGACTCTATAATGCGTATTGCTACATAATGAATGTTAATTTCAAGTAACATTATATAAGAGTGATTATAAGAGACCATAGCAAATAGCCCTGAGAATTAGCGAACACGCTTGTTAACTGATTGGCAGCCCACTGTTTGCTATTTTTTTGTTTTTAAGTTATTTATACGTCATACATTTCTAAAAATAATACCGATGAATGCAAACTATCTTCACATCAATAATTTATTGCTGTAAGGCTTATTACTCATTTCCACCATTTTAATCAAGTAAATAATAAATACCTAATACAATATCGTGCACAAATTGCAAATATATTTTTAATGCCTTAAACATTAAAGCCAATTTATTAATCCTTCATTTTAGTATGTATAATAGTTTACTCTTAATTGTATATACACTATCTAATCTCTCATGAATGCCAAACAAACAAAAATATCTCAAATTTTATGGGTTAATAAAATTTATGATATAATATAAATTTTATATCAAAATATCACTTTTTACGCTACATACTTTTTCTTGTCTAGTTAGAAGAAATACGATTTTTTTTATTTAAATAATATTGTAAATTTTAATTGAATAAATTACACACATTAATGATAAAAATGAAAGAATATATTTTTACGGGTCAGTTGTTTCTTTTAATCTGATTTGTTGAAGTGTTTTATTATATTTTGTTATCACACTTAAACCTGACTATAATATATATTTTACAGATTCATCATTGAATTTTTTTATATTTGGCTAATCAGCTGTTGATTATTTAAACAATCTGTCGACAGAGCAACAATTATTTTCTTTTAACATCTTTTAAATTCATTATAGAAATCATCTTTATGACATTTGTCCACACCATTATTCACTCTTCAGCTACCACGCTATTTTTTATCTAAATCATTCATAATGTCGTACTATAAATGTCAAATTTAATAATATTCTAACATTTACTTATACTTATACAGTAATGTAGAGGAGGATAGAGGATTTGTATACCACTATAATTATATAGGTATATAGAAATAGCCACCAAACAAGGTATAAAATGTAATATTCTTCATTTCCATTTTACTTAATTTTAGTTTCAATTAAGTATTTGAATACGGAGGTATATGTTAAGGTGGTATAGATAGGGCATACAACATTAGACAAAGAGTTCATTGCCCTATCTCAATGTTATATAAATAAATTATGTTTTAAACTAATTTACAACTGTTCACAATTATTAAAAGCGGTTTAAGATAATAACAATTTACTATATTCTTAAACAAAATACTGTTTATATTTAATATTATTTACTGTTAATTTTGGGTGATATAACACAATAAGACTTGCTTATTTGGTTATGTTAAATATTCCCATTTTTTTAAACCTGTTTTTGGCATATTATAACATTTTACGACTTGTATGTTGAGAAATCATTTCAAATTATAAACCCATTCAAGAAAACTTGCCCGATGAGCTCTCCGGCGAAGGAGAGGTGAATTCAATTCAGCAAATTTCAGCAAAAGAAGAGACTTATAAATTCATCGGCTGAATAAAAAAAAAATATAATTGCATTTATGAAGTACCTATAAGACGAAACTTTCATATAAAATTATGTTTTTTTTTTTTTTTTTTAATATTTTAGACCTTATGTTGATAAACTTATTTGCTTTACCAGCATTATGAAATCTCGCTCTGAAATGGAAACCTAATCTATACTTTATTGCTTAATATATTAATAAAACTATTATCAACAAAAAAAGTTTAAGAAATCGTTCACCTAGCCAGTTAGTCCAGTCCGACTAAGTATCGGTCCTAAAGGTCATCATACCTAAGTGTACTACAAAGCGAACTGTTGATGTTGTTATTATTGGTTTGTCGGAGTATCTCCAATTTATCACTGCAATTGCAGCGGCCCTTTTATAAACGTTATTGACATTTCCTGAGCGAAAGACATGACCGAATTATTTATTGCTGCAGCTTGCATGTGAATAATATAATGCTTATTAAATATGTACACGAATTTCGCATTTTAAAAAACTTCAACAAAATATGAGCGATGCTTAAACAAGATCTTTGGGCGCAAAATTGTCTCGACAAAACCGTAACAAATAGCAAAGTATTAATAAGAATTAAATTGAATTGAATGAAAGAATTAAATTGTGGATTTCAATACCGGACGAATATATCAGTACCGGTATTTCGTATTGAAATTTTCAATACCAGTATTACAAAATTGTCTAAGTAAAGCACAGAGGTACGATTTACAGGGAACACAATATCGAACGAGTAAATAAAAATTGGAATTTTATATAAAATAAAGTCATTAAAAAATCAGGGCTTAGAACCGCTATTTTTTTCATTCCGGTTTTCGTTCCGGCAAAATAACGGTTTTCGGTTCAGCTCGAATCCAAAGGCCCAGGAATTTACCGAACCCTGTAAGAAGAGTGTGGAGCCGTGGTGGGTACAACGTTAAGTACCCTAAAGAAACAAAAAAGTATTGGTATAGTCAATAGTGTATTAAAGCAATAGATAAAATATTTATTTTATCTACGATTTTTTTCTTTAATTTGTTTGTGTTATTTTTTCATTGATAAAAGGTTTAAATGTCACCTCAGCTTAACGACCGCACGTTTTTTTTTAAAAAATTCACCTGGTGAAATGAAATTTTGCGAAAAATTCGCAAAAATTGTAATTTTACTAAATTCACTATAATTTGTAAACAAATTGAGATATCTTTACCAAATTTAATTTTCTTAGCTTCCAGATACTTCGCCTATACGCATATATGAGTCCGCCGGCCAGCAACCTTTGTTTTTCAAAGACTCAAATACGCGTCCCCGGTCGTTAAGCTGTTATGTATCACAGCACAAAATTCATAAATTCATTCAAAAAAAATATGTAGCTAGATTTCAAATATCAAAATAAACCTTCCCCATAAAAGACATTTACATATATGTATAGTTCGTCAACTCAATGCTACTATTCCTAAGTGACACTACTGCTCTGTAGCGATTTGCCGTCGCTGTGATCGTGAATATTGTCACATTTTGCAATCAGACAGGAGTACTTTGTGATCGCTGTATGTGAAAACGAACGTAGCTTAAAACCGTTTCATTATGAATTGTGTCATTTTTAATTGAATCCGATATCGAAATCAAGTATATTCTTATAACTGAAATTTGGAGTTGTGACACTTATTTTGTGGGAGTAAAATATATTTACGACTTCTTAACATACAACAAAGCAATTATTACACTCTAGAACAGTGATGAGCAACCTTATTTTGTAGCGGGCCATAACGGAAAATTGTATAATTCAAACGGGCCGCACCGCCAACAACACGGAAATAGATTTATTAAATATTTTTATTTCAATATTTTACAGTCTTTAGGTATAAAAAATGTCTTCTTTCTACAAATTCTTAAAATATGTCAATTATTTATGATTTCAATTCCCCTCCTCCACCCACACTAAATGCATGTCTTATATTATATAAGTTGACTCAGATATCAGATACATCAAAGTCAAATACGTTTAGTTTAGTAAAGTGTATTAAACCAAACTCAAAATACCTAATATTATAATACTTCTCTACCTGAATAAAAGTGTGATTTTAATATAAAACTTTTTTATTATCAATTTAAGAAATACGCTTGCGTGTCACATTTAGGGACCCCGAAGACCGCATGTGGCCCGCGGGCCTTGTGTTGCTCATCGTTGCCCTAGAAGATTGAAACGAACCCTAAGGATAGGCTGACTCTACATTCTTATAATATTATACCAAGACGATTTGAAAAAAATATAATTATAATAATAAAATTACATGAGTGATTGTACATTATTGTATCAATTTATTTATAAATGCCCCAATTTTTTTGCATGAGGAAATATTTTTCTTTTCGAAGGAAAGAATTTAAAAAAAGAATTATCTTTTTAACCGCAGTATAGTTGGACATTGCCATCAGCTAGGCTTTATCCGCAGAACAAAACATGTAATCATCTTTCTTATTGGTTTAACTTTTCCTCATTCTGGTAGTGCTAAATGACTTTTTATTTGTCATCGGGGCATTCCCGTAGATCAAGTTGAATCACTAAAATCGGCCCTGATTATTAAGATTAAATATTTGTAATATAACTTATATTACTAAAATATCCGCTAACGACTTGTATAGATTCAAATGTGGGTGTTTTCCGTAGACAAATGGTTTGTATTAGGGCATCCAATCCCGGGATCCCGTTCAATTTTCTGATCCCGAAATTCCGGGACTGAGATGGCCGCGATCCCGGGATTTCGGGATTGAGAAATTTTGAGCAAATTCTCGAAATTTATACGAAATTGGCAAATTGAAGATTTCAAATTCCTCGGTGAGCTAAAAAAAAAAAAACGAGTTTCCGTGAGATTCTGGGAAAAATTATACCAAATCGGAGATTTCAAATTTCTCGGTGAGCTAAAAAAAAAAAAAACGAGTTTTCGTGAGATTCTGGGAAAAAGTATACCAAATCGGAGATTTTCAAATTCCTCGGTGAGCTAAAAAAAAAAAACGAGTTTTTGTGAGAAGTCCTCGGTGAGAAAATCTCAATCCCGGGATTCAAAATAAATCAATCCCGAAATCCCGGGATTGGAAAAAGGCTTCGGGATTGGATACCCTAGTTTGTATAACAGGGATTTTCCCGTATTCTGTTGGTAATACCGATTGCGTTGCCAATTTCACTACATATATTCATAATGTTTGAAGGAAATCTAGAATCGAATTCTGTTACGCCTCATTTAGACTAACCCGGAACGTGGCCGAAAGAGTCAGATCGACCGAATACAAAATTATTTGAACGCAACGTACAGTAATCGGCTTAGCAATTGGACGAGTGAAACGGGCGAGCGAGCGAATACAAACCGATTCTATTTCCTCAGCCAAAGGGATACCTTCCCACCAAAAGTGTCCTCGTTCACGTAATCGGGGTGTATGAACAATCGACAACACTGTGCCACCTGTGTGGTCGAGTGGTCAACGGTGTTGGTTTCGGCTACAGAGGGCCCGGGTTCAAATCCCGGTACGGACAGTTTCATAAATTGATTTTTCAATCAATTTATGAATTTCTGTTCAAAGGCATGGATATATGTGATGTCTTGAATTCCCCCCTCTCACCCATCCTATCCTATGAACGGGGCGTATCGAGAGCGATTAGCTTACCACTAATCCTGTCCTAGCCCTATCCTTCTATCCCTACTCTCTTTGTAAAAAGAGAGGTTGAGCAACTGAGTAACAAACAGTTCTCGTAGAAAACACTTCTATTGAGATAAACTCCATTAGGAGTCCATATGCTCCACATTGGGAGCGGATATGGTTTAAAATTCATGTTGAAAACGATCGTACGAATAAAGTAACACGCATATGTGTATACCAGTGGTTCTCATATGCGGCCACCAGAGGATTTTGCTGCGGCCACCAACAGCTTCATAATAAATATTGATATCTTTTAAAAGATATGTTTTTACAAATTTATTTATATTTTTTTTAGTAAATGCAACTCCTATTTTTATTAAATCTCAAAACAAATTTTTGTTGTGGCCACGAGACATTTCCATAAGCATATTCCGCTGATGTTTATAATGCGGCCACAGCGAAATTTTACGTGAGAACCACTGGTGTAGACGCTTAACTCAGTCAATATTGTTATTCAGCCAAGAGCACTCGGCCGCGTACTCGGTTGGTCTAAAAGAGGAATTATTTTTTGTCCAGGTTTGAATAATTTTAATTATCTAGGACTGCAGTAACCTTGGATATTAGCATCACAATAAACTATCTCTTCAATCATTGCTCATATATTATATTGCGTTATAATAATGCAACGCTATTACGTATTTCTTAATAATTATCACTATCCAAGAGTTGGTTTTATCGCATGCTAAAAAAAATCCACCGGTCATTGCCTCTGGGTGAAAGTAAAATTATTATTCCGCATCTGAAATTCTCTTCGTAGTGAGGTGCTCAGTTAGGACAGGTAACAAATATATTATTAATCTAAGACTTGTCGGTCGTCTACTAGTTGTTGTTGTTGTTGGGTACTTGTTCTTGTAATAAAGTTGTCAGTCGAGATGGGTTTCCAGAGTGTCGGTTTCATTGTAGAAACTTCCTGTTGCCACTCGAATGCCTACACTCGGTCAACTACTGTTTTTACATTTCGTGTTCATGAGAAAATGCAAATGAACACTTGTACAATTAATATCGCAATTCACTCGACGTTGCTTGTATATCTATTATTTGTATATTTGTACAATTAATTAGGTTCTCTAAAACGATGTGTTATTTATTTGATACGTATAATTATCTCAAATCAAACGGAGGTGTATTAATATAGTTTTCGTGCCGCTTAATTGATATTGTTAATTTTCTTGTTAAATAAAGACATTATAAATAAACTATTCTTTTGATTACCCGTAAAAATAATTTGGTCTTTATTCTTTATCTTTTTTCCCCTCGGCATTTTAATGTTTCTAATCAATATTCGCCAAAAAAATATCTCTCTTTTGTTTCGAAAACTTTTAATTTTTTGGCAGAAAAAAAGACTATTGATTTTTTTTTTAATATAATTATTTCACGAAAATATGATAACAGCGGAAATTCGAGTTGCATAATATAAATTAGCAAAAGAAATCAGTCTTTCTATGTGTTAAAATGTAAAATAAATCTATCTAGAATTAAATGGAAACGAAATTGGAATGGTTCAGGTTCAGGTTCAGGTTAAGTTCAAAAGCGTGGTTGGTAAACTCTCTCCCACCCTTCCAATCCAAAAATTAACGATGCAAAGCTAGAGCAATTAGTATACCATCAGTCATGTCCCGGCCCTATCTTTACATTCTTACTATCTTAAGAAAAGGAAGGCTGAGCAACTGATTGACAAGCTGTTCTCGTAAAATAAAATTCTGTTGAGAATTTTTAATCCTCCATTAAGCCATATGCTGCACATTGGTAACAGGCATGGATTGGAAAAAAAACTTTTAGTAAAAAGCTTGACAAGAAGTGAGTTCCGGCACCTTTTTTCCCAAAAAAGTATTGGTTTTATGTAATAAAGTAGTAAAATAATTCTAAATTTGCATTGTTACAATTGAGGCTATTATTTTCCCGTATTGAAGGCTATTATTGAAATGACCCGTTTATTAGTACTGAAATATTAATATCTAGGTAAATCAAAAACAGGGTTGTGTAAAAATATTTTTTTACAATATATCTTTATTGAATATAATTTAGCTATTATTGTAAAATTAATACTTTTAGTCAAAAATTCAACTTTTTATAATTAATTCACATTCTTTATATTATTTTTTATCTATCAGTTGTGCATTGAAAGACATTGAGTTATTAATTTCATACAAGACAATCATGTAAATACTCCATGGTAACATTGTAAAAGATGGATTAAATAGTAGATGAATACGTTTGGAAAATATCACTTACTGTGCTAATTTTTTTTTAGAAGAAAAAGTCAATATAACCATATTTGAAATAAATATTATGATATAAAATAACATGTGAAGTTATACCAACCAAAAAGCCAGTAATTGTAGATGACCACGTTTGTTTTGTAACGTCACAATTATGAAATCACAATGATTATTTCCATATTATTTTCTTACGCCTTGATTTAATAGAAAGAAACTAAATTTTGGATACAATATTTTATAACACGGATAATTTTGGATATTATTAATGGATATTTCATTATTTGTTTGGCTATAAAAATTAACGAATTGTTAATGAGAGTAAGAATAATAAATTCTTTCATGATCTCATCAGCTAATTTGTCTATGAAAATGATGTAACTTAGTTTTTAGTTAACGATTAATCAACGCTTCAATCGACTTACTTTCAGTATTTGAAACAGTATTTATTATAAGCATAGTTAAAATGCCTCATAATAACATCAGATATTCAATGGTTAAATAAAATACTTAAGAGATGATTGAAACAATAAATTATTAATAAAATTCTTTCTAAGAGACGACATCAAATGTAAAAGTGTACGTTTATTTTAAATTTGAGAATATTTATTTGTAATTTTTATCATTTAGAGATCTAAAATTAGACAATGCAATTCCTATGATAAAACCATTCTCACTTTTTGCATTTAAACTGATTTAAAAATCACAGTAATCAATCAATATTTATGTTACGCATCTATTTTAATGTGTATAGTTAATTTAGATTTCTTTTGACCACATTTAGCCCCTTGCATTAATTAGCTATTTTTCAATTAAATAAAAGTTTACACAAGAAAAATGCACTTAGTACACGCAGTCTTTCAATTTCAATTGTATTATTACTTAAGTAATTATTTGAACAAATGCGTTTTGATTAATGATAGCACTCTAGAATCAAGTGTGAACAAGTTAAATCAAATAGAAGCCGAGTAAATAATGGTCTTGTGCATATTGACATTGATACTTATTTAATAAATTGTTACCAAAATGGCAACTGTGTACGGTAAAACTTTATTCTATAAATTAGCAATGCAACCAGAAATAACAGCAAGCATCAAATAATTTTATCAGATAAACGTAAGATACAAAAATATTACGATTGATTTGATGACGGCTGTATAACAGATTTAAATTGTTTCTTGTTACCAATATGGTATTATAGTTTTTTCATACGCCTTACATACAATTATTTCGTTACCACAAGCTTTATAAATGATTGTAGATAATTAAAGTAATATCTTCAAATATGAAACTAAGGTATGCAAATATTTGCATGCTTTATTGTTTAATATATGATTACGTAAACGTTATATTCTTACTAGAAATCGTAAAAGATTGCTTAGCAAATTATTAACGTAGGGGCGTGTCGATCGAAATTTCTATTGCCACATTTTTGTTTTGTTCAAGCACTCGTTTTATTAATAATAATCTCCACCGTACTCTTTACTTAGATGTTTTTTTAATAAACTAATATTTGAATCACCTGATCAACTTGTTTTTGTAAATGTAGGTATGTCAAATAAATTCATTACTTGAACAACAAAATAAGATTTGTTAAAATAATTGAACTGAATATGCTCATTACATTTTATACCATTTTAAATATCTATTTCAAATCTTTATAGTTCACAATGTGTTTTGTTATAGAAATCTAAAGTTGATGTTATATTCTACTCGAAATTATGTACTATAGAATATATAGTGGCGTAACTAGATGGTTGTATTAATAAGTAATAAACATTTTTACTATCGGTAGCTACAGCATCTGTCATTACTATTTAAGTTACGTGATTGCAAAATGTTTGAATACATAAACAAATGTTAAATTCAATAACGATTAACAGTATAAATAATGTTGAGTTTTAGTAGACCGTGTTATTTCAAAACATTGTAAAAAGAGAAATAACAGTAAGTATTTTTCGATCTAATATTTGAGATCTTGGGCATGGGTGTTTGTGATGTCTTTTCTACTCGAACCGATTTTCTAGTGACTACAAAAAATCCAGAACATCTGTCGCACTGAAGTGCACGATATTTTTATAGTTTTTTTACAAAAAAATATAATTATTAAAAAATGTACGACATTAATAAAGAAATTTTATAAAATTCCAAATTGTATTGTCCGACATATACTAACTAAGCGAATTTTGATCGCTTCAATAAAAATCACTAGGACAATCGTAGCTTGCTTACCAAGATAAGAAAATTCTTAGAATAATAAATATACCGGTTTTTTGAAATCTTGTTTGAAAAATTTGGTACGCAGATGACTTGACACTAAATACTTCTCATAAAATGATGCAATATATTGGAGAATTTTCTTAGTAGTAAAAATAATATTTATCGTATTCAGGACAAATAACTCATACTTTTATTTACTTCCACAGTTTGATTATAAACATGAACTTGATACAAACTATTGTCCGTGATCAACTTTCTTCTAACAATTTTTCATAAACAATTTCATTAATCTTTTTTTAAAGCGTTATCCATTACCTTTTCACTATTTGTTGAGGTATATATAATTATAATACACACAACTTACATTAATAAAGCGAACGCAATCTATAAACTTGTTCAACAACGCCACAATGGTTTTATCTACTCTATTTGTGATACGTTACAATAGTAACTATGATAGCTCACGAATATATTGGAAATTAGTTTAATGACAAGTCAATTAGTCAATTTAATGACAAGTAAATACAAAGTAGAAATACTTACTAGGCCACCTACCTACATACAGAACAAAAAATTAACACTATTTACGAGTTATTTGGATGGATGTTAAGGTAAGCGATGATATTATTTTTCAATACCCTACCGACGGTGACATTCCTAGTCAATGAATCTCTTATAGTCAGAAGAATAAGTGTCATTTTTTTCATTATTTCTATTTATTCTAGGAATAAAAATATAGAAACTCGAATTCGGTTACAAAAAAATGGGGTGTGGCTGTGTCATGGACACGGTCGTGTGTGTTGTACGTGAATACGTCTCGTAATAGGTGATATACGCCCCATTTTAATGTTGCCGGCACTGCTTGACTCGGTCATATGGTGTTTTAATGGTTCAATTGCTCTTGAGAAGCCATTTCCAACTGTATGGGATCTTTGTATATCGACATTATATATATATTTTTTTTAACACCTAATTATAGTCACAGTCACAATATTACACTAATGTTTTATCCATAATCGATAGATTTTGTTGAGAGCTAACCATTGAAACTTAAACGAACATCGTAACTTCTTTCGAGTCAAAAGTTATATTAAATAGAAATCTCGATACGCAGCAAAATGACCTCAAAATGGCGGCGCTTCCCCCTGCGCCCCACGCGATGTATCACAGACCTTACATAGCCTAATAAATTCTTTGATTTTTTAGCTTTCCAGTGGTGCAATTAAATTTTGGATAGCGATGATAGATATGAAGCTGCAACACCAAACTATATCCCCCGATTTTGTTATCATTCGTTTTTTTGAATTGCCTCCATATAGAAGCAATTTTAAAAACGTATTCACGTCAAAAAGTTCCCCGCGCCCAGCACTTTTGTGTAAATTTTTCCCTAAAGTGTTTTTTTATGAATCAGGCCATATCCGGTCGGCTTTATTAATTTACGTCAAAGCTGCCGCTTATAGTACCGCCATCGATAAAATTCACAATAAAGAAGATTATTGCGATAAAGTTAAGTACATACTATTTACCCATCGGACATCATATTATTACTATTGAAAATGTATTTTTGATATTTTTTTAATTAAGAACATTGAGGCATCATATTTATGAACCAAATTTGTGAATCTAAAGTATTTTCTGTGATCATTAGCCGCTCCCTAGGCAATTGCTTACTCGCCTATGTCCCTGCATACCGAAAAGAAAAGTGTTTAATATCGCATGCTTTAAATTACTTGAAAACGACGATTGATGTCAATTCGATATTTTGTAATAATTTTGTTCAAACCAGGCCAAATTCATTTATTTTTAATTCCAAATAAATGCTGATTTTTGATTCATGCTACTGTCGAAAGCTCGTTCATTTTAATTATTAAAAAACCGGTATTATTGAATACGTGACCCCGATATTCATTGCATTTTTTCTATACAGAAATTCCGATATTTCGGTATTGAAAATTAACCAAAATCAAATTTATCACATTGTATTTTAAATCTACTAAGTGTTGTATCAATATTGACAACTTCCAGAATTTATGACCTTTTTAATTGTCTATTTATAGTTTTTAAAACCGAAAGTTGTAATATATGTATATTTTTTAATGACGGTATTTCATATGAAGTATTGAAGTACTGATTTTAATTGATTCACCCGATAGTGAGATTCAAATTGGTTGTATTTTTGCTATATTGAAACATTTTTTGTAGTACCAGTATTGATATTCCGGTATTCCAATCTCTAATCAGTAGGTACTTGATTAAAATACACAATGGAAAGAAAAGTAACGAATTACTCTGTACTTCGTATGTAAAATGTAAATCTAATAATAAATTATCTAGGAAACCGAGAGATGGTTTTAGTAAAAAACATGATTTTTCAATTAAATGTGTTTGAATTATGGAGGCATTGTTTTCAGCTCAGTGTGTCGTCAAATTTGTTCTTGTTATATATTTATGAATATTAATTATTCGAAAAAATTAATCATGCATGAGTTTCCGTACGAGTGACTTCGTTTCCAAAAACCTCGCATGCGTTTGAGGTTTGAGGGAATATTTGCATTTTATATGACGTTGATAGCCGATTCAAAATAGCGCTGAGATAAAATAATATACATTTTAACGTGCGTAAGTAAATATGTTATCATAAATCAAATTATTTGCCATATTGACTATTTTTAAGATATTTTTTTTAGATCAACAACAAAAAACGACACATTTAAAAGGTCGGATCTTGTTTTGTTATATTTTTTATTACATTTATTTGAATGTAATAAAAATAATTAATAAAGACATTTTATAAATTGATAATAAGTTGTATTCAATTATAAAATTATTTGGTATTAGTAATGCTCGCATTTATAAATAAAGTGGAAATAAAGTACAAAGGTATATTGTGCTTTTTCTTAAATACTCTGTGGCCTTTCCACCAAGTATTTACAGTGAACACCCTAAAAGTAAAACGTTATAAACAAAAAGGTTTTGAAAAAAGTATTATCTTGCTACCGTCTTGTAAAGTCCATTTAATAACTGCCGCGTTTGCTTAAAAGAGCTATTTAAACTGCCGTTTTTGTTACATACAAGCTCGATTAATATTGTTTAAAAACGTAAATGCTAGGGCTTACTTTGGTTATATGGAATCACCAGCTCTACACGATGACATATCTAAACCACTTTCAAAAAAACATGGAGACTTCCGTCATTGTTTTTAGAGCTCTCATATAATTTGATCACACATTTTTACAAGAGTAAATAGAGCTAGTAAAAAAATCAGCTCACCTAACGAAATTTGTATATAAAAAAAATCAGGCATTAATAATACAATAAATATATGAAAATAAAATTACACTCAATTTTATTAATAATATATCTTTTTTAGATCATTCGGCTTTTGATATTATATTTATACAATATATAAAACTATGACGATAAAATATGACGTAAAAAAAATAATTTTCCCACGTCTTTTTTACTATAAATTGTATTTATTTTATAAATATAGTATCGCACTACTTAAATTTGACAGTTATCAATATTGCGGTAAATAATTATAGTTTTAATTTCCCATACTTGGGTACGATGAGTAAATAGATCAAAAAATAAATACCACACATGTCATTTATAATGAGTTTATATTAATATTTATATGTTGTCTTCACAATAAGGAAAATCTAAACAAAAACATTTAAAAGTCAGGTAAGACAATTCTCTTTCGTTATAACATATTGGATAATATCTTGTCTGTCCATACTGAGATTCGAACAAGGGTATACAACCCCGGGATTTCGTCCAATTCTATGATCCCGAAATACCGAGATTGCGATAGTACTAATCCCGGGATTTCTGGGTTGAGAAAATGAAACAAAGAAGAGCTCGAGCTTTAATTTTCCGCTAAATCCTGAGATTTCAGATTCGGAAATTCCTGGAAAAGCTAAAAAAGGTAATTTTGGGAAATCCGCAAATTTCTGGGGGTTTCCGCGGGATCCCGTGATTTCAAAATCGCCGACCAAATTTGTTTTCAATCCCGAATCTCAATTTATACACGAGTAATCAATCCTAGGATCACAAAAAGGGTCCACGATTAGATATCCTAGTCAAACTCATGAACTCTACTTAACACTCGAGTACCGAAACGTCGAAAATAGTATCAAGGAGCGACGGGGTGCAAAGTGACCACAAACAATCTTTCGTAATATTATATTTGCATTGCATTGAATCTAATATCATTACAATTCACATTTGTTTGAATTCATTAGTAAGTGTATGGACTCACTCATAAGCGCTAGAAAGGGTAGAGGTGTCATTACGGCTCAGGTTAGGTTAGATATGTTGAAAAGATCGAGGGCGAGAATGACAAAATTAATTCGATACAACTTTTGGGGTTATGTGAAATGTAAGTTGACAGTAAAAACACAACTTCTTCCATGTATTTTATGTACACATTTAGTAGTTCTTTTTTATCTCGTGTGTAATGTATTTTAACTCAGTCAATGCATACATTGTCCGCATTGACTGAGTTATGCATCAACTGTAATATATAGATATGTTTATCAAGGTGAGTATTTATATCGCACTTGCATATTTAATATTCGATGAATTAAAATTTTGTTCATCCTCAATTATTCTTTTGCTAATTACTTTAATATATACTCCGAGAATTTCCTGGTCTTAGCGTTATCTTAACACCTCTTTAACTTAGGTTGACAGATTAACGGTGCTAAATTAGCAAATCTAATTATTCGACTAAGCGGATGGATTAAGAGAATAAATGAAACGAAAATGTTTGGCATATATTTACGGAACTGCGTCTTAAAAAACACGAAGATAGTCCATACATATTACATACGTAATTTTGATTTATTTGCGCACTAACAATTGACCCATAAAAATTACACTCATGCAAATAAAGTGATCGGCGTGATAAAATAAAACACATTATCGTAAAAAATCAAGCTGCTTCAAGTGTCTAATAAAATTGTTTCTTATTTATTATTCCATTAGAGGCCTCAGCATGTATTCTTAGCATACAAGTTACTTCATTAAGGATCCTTGTTTCTCAGCTAATCGATTTTTCGCCCTTCCTGAGAGTTTTCACTTGACCTCAATAATCTATCACCGTGGAACGAATAAGCTTCATTTAATGACATTTCAAAGTGGTTCCCGAATATATATAAAAAAAAACATCTCTACAGTAGTGGATATTATTTATATTGGTTTTGCATCTTTTATGAGATGCCGACATTAATTCTCTTAAAATATTGTTTTAAGTGGCGTTCTATGAGCTGATGATTTTATAAATTACTATTTTTTAGAATAGATGCCGCTGTCACAGAAAATGAATCTGTTTGCCTGTTTACCTCATTATTAAGATACTTGAGGCTTATTCCTTAAATAATTTGAAAGTTTAAGTATTCACATTTTCGGTGATTTACAATAAAATTAACGTATCTCATAAAATTATCAATTTATTTTCCGAATGAAGCAAATGTATAGTAAAATAGTATTTATACATAGTATTATGTATAATTTCACAATTAATTTCTAAATATTAATTGTATGTACAATTAATGATAAGTTTCAATGTATTTTCATTGCGTTATATTTATTCAATAAACTTTCTCATCATAAAAGGCAAAGAGAGGTAAATCTTTGAGAAGAAAACCGTCAATATATTCACGTACATAGTATAGTAATTACTATTTCGGTAAATTCGAGATCATTAAATCGGTGTATTTATACCTTTGAGTAAAATTCTCGTGTTAAAATCTCCACATAGTAAAGATATAATTATAAAGTGCCATACACCGTTCATAAAGTAACTATTTTTGTATCAGATAGCTGAAAATAATTACTGGCTGTGGAAATTTCTCTTGCTATCTTGTGTGATATAAATATTCTACATACCTTGATTTAGCATAAAATCTACGTATTTCCATTAAGGATGCTCAATAAACAAAATTGAATTTAAAATCTACTTAGTTTGAGAAGCATCCCTGCAAAGTGAACGCTTCAGTAACGATAAAAAATAAATTAAGACGAGTACTTGAGATGAAAGGAAATTTGCAACCCTTTTTCATTTAGGCTTTTCTCGCGAAAATATCTGTCTGTGGGCTGTTCTCCCTACCGTCCTCTATTTTTTATATGCTACATTTTATGAAATAAATTTAAAATTAAACTCATGATTAAGTGTTTAAATACACTTATTACTAATAAACATATCACTGCGGTTGTTCTGAGAATCGTGTTTTTGATAAGGAATTGTAGTAAAAATATTTTCTTACGTTTTAAGCGATACGTATTGTATTGAAATTTAACCACAGTGATTTTTGTTATAGTCAAAGTGTATTAACAATTCAACCTCAATCATTCATTTTCACTGTTAAAGCCATCATATATATTTTTGAATCAAAGAAACATAATTTATGTTATCTTATACGTACGTAACAGATCTAATAAAAAAATGAATAATTTGTTTTTTTATTGCTTCATTATTGCATCGTAGAAAAACTTCTTCGGGGTAAAGGTTGACGAACTATGAACGTTAAAAGTGACAATTTATATTGAATAATAATAAAATTTTATAATAGAAAAACGAAAAAATAGTTTTTATTACAAATTATGTGCATTTTAAATACGCAGTAATATTGTAAAAAATACAATTTGAAGGTTATTGCAGTTGAATGGTATATTTATTAAACGAGTTTAAGAATATTTAGATTATTATGCAGGTGAAGATTCTTTTTGTATTATAAACAAAAAAGTTTTTAATTAATATTGAAAAAGTATACTTGTATTGAATAACAGACTAGAAAGATGGTTTTTTTTCACCAGGGTTATACAATCGTTAAAAATCTAATAACTCTTTTAATTTAAAATGGTCAAGTAGCGTAACTCATTATTTTGATCAAATGTTATTAGAATATACATATCACACACCTGCAACTAAGTCACAATAAGTCCAAAATAAAGTGTTTTAAGTTAAGTACTACTTTCGATAATGTATCATTCGTACTTCATGTAGTAAAATTTAAAGTTAAATTTCATTTAAAAAGCTAAATTTCAGATCTCATAATCGTCACAAAATGGTAAGATAAAACGTTTAAGAAGTATGTTATATCAATAATGATTATTCTAAACTGCCACAACACAAAGTTTGGCAGTTTATACGCATGTTAAATAACTTCATAACATAATCAAATACATAACATAATTGTATTGTACAATTCTTTCCACATCAAAACATATTTTGAAAACTCAATACGACATCTGAAGGGCATCAACGTTACAGTATTTTTTTTCTGTTTGACATTTTTTGGATTGTGGTGGCTTAGTTACAGGTTTGTGATGTGTTGCGTCATGCATAGTGGAGTGATGCAAGTTTGTATACGTGTGTGACGCGGCTTATACCTTTAGAAAAATATTACCAGAGAAAACATCCAAGCTGTCAAATCGGTTTAATGTTGAGTAGTCGTTGTATATAGTTTTGATTGATACCTATACATCAAATTCTGTGGAGCCGTGCTCCAATATCCCTTTCGTCTGGTGTATTTCGATGCTGCTTTTCCTGCGTAGAATCCTGGATTTACCTGGGCGTAGGCGGGTGCGTGGTCTTTGGTTTTGTTTGTTGTTTTTGTAGTGGTATTAGTCCTCATTTGTAGGCATTACAGGTGTGACACTGGTGGTTGATTCAGTAACCTTGAGCTTCAATTAATTGGGATTATGCTTATCTGATTAGTTAACATTTTTTAAAAAACTATATATTTTTTTTATTCTTGTAAAATATATAATTATTAGTTTTTTTATTATTATTATTTAATTTTTCTGCTGCTTATATATAGTCCATAGGGTTCCCGGTAAATTGCTCGAATAACAAGACAATCAATTTGTTTCCGTTTGTTCTGTCTTAGCCCTAGTCTTCTATGTTTTCTGGAAATATATAGAAACAGTTTGACTAACTAATTAATAAGCAGTTGTCGTAGAAACACTTCTGTTGAGATAAACTCCATTAAAAGATCATATGTTTCGCATTTGGAGCGAACACGGTTAAAATAAATACTTACGAAAATTATTTTTATATTTCACTCTCTAAACAAGTGTCGCACAAGATAAAAATGAAATTCGTAGAAAAAGTCGTGAAAAATCGTTTAAATAACCAAGCAATTCGAATAATTTGTAATTCGAGCAATTTACCGGCTCCCAGTCCATAGTATGTATGCTTGAGTTTATATATTATCGATTAATCAACACAAATAATGATCCACCTATAATACCTCAAATCCACAACTACGACTCTGGAATGTGAAAACAATAAAACATTCACTGTATACTACAGGCATGGGAAATCTTTCCTAGGTCTGGGGCTAAATTATCATTCTATCTTCGAGTCAAGGGCCGGACCAAATTATTAAGCATAATAAAGTAATATTAAATCAAATAAAACACGTTGCTACTTCTTATATATCGTCCTATCGGTGATGATCATTAACTAGTAGAGTGGAGCCACTGCAAGCCCCCGTGTAATCTCCATTATTTAATCCCTCTCTGTAACTATTAATATCTTTCTCTATAACTTTGCCGAGATGAATCAGGGCCGGACAAAATAGCTCGGCGGGCCGGTGGTTGCCCATATATGGTATACTACAATGTTTTTGACATTTTTTAAAATCCATGCCCGTTCCCAATGTTGGGCGTATGGCCGTTTTATACGAGACCTGTTTGTTACTTAGTTGCTCAACCTCTCCTTTTCGAAGAGAGTAGGGATAGAAGGATCTAGGCTAAGACAGGACTAGTGGTAAACTAATCAATCTACCACTGCGTTTCCGTATTTTAATATTGGGAAGGAGGGAGAGAGTTTTTTCGACATCACAAACACACAAAAATCGATAAATCGAATGAAAAAATGATGATATTGTTGATAAGGTTGACAGCTTCGCCATAGAAGCGCATTCTATAATACATACATAAAATCCTACAATCAGGGATTTTGGATCACACAGGTCTAACCACATAACTGCGCAAAAAAATGTTTATACTTTAGGTAGTGCAGTATGCATTTCAGGGATCGAGAATATGTTTTTGAATTTGAATCCACGTCGAAAGCGTTTTGAACTCTTCAATATGTTATTAGAATAATGTTCGAAATATATCTGTTTTTTATTTACAAATAATTAAGCATTGATTATAATTAATATTACATTTTTTTGCACACAGCACTATTGAATCAATTTATTTTCTTACCGTGTTGCTGTAATAGCAGCCTCTAATGGAAGAATAACCTTTCAGAAACGTAACCTTTCCTTTCACATTCATTCGCGAAGACGCTGGCAATAATTATATTATTTCAAGTACAAAAGTACATCATAAAATATTCTACATCGTTTTGTATAATAATATCATAATACCCGTCTTATAGATACCGATAGTAGCAATCACGATGAAAAATATTTTTTATTTTACTAAAGTAGCATTTAACAAATTTACTGAAATTGTAAGGACAAATTATTTAAATAAATATTATATTATTATATTTTTATCCGCTACCAATGTGGAGTATTTTGACTACTAATTGAGATTCTCAATATGATTTTTCAAAGATAACTGGTTGTTAGTCAATTGCTCAACATCTCTTCTGAGAATGCAAGTCTACAAAAGTTGTGTTGGAAAAGGACAAATAGTTATTGAATAAATTTATTTACACCCATTTGTTACGGTTGAATGACTTAGAATACAATGAATAAAAAATGTAAAGAAGATTCTATTTGTGAATCGAAGCTTCAATCGCGCAACCGAGTTGGACGAGAGCCAAAAAAAAAATACTTACTAATCGGTTACTGAATTTGTAAATTTTATAACGGAATATGCATTTCTTTATATTTTGTTGAAACAATCTATCGGTTAGCTCAAAGGTCACGGCGAGTCTTATATCACTATTCCTGGAAATCAAATGAATATTACTATTTTCAGCCCACTGCGTCTTTAACTTTCTGAATTAAGAATTAACCATCTATACCAGCATTCAGCAACATAATACCCACGGGTCATTCAAATTACCCACTTAAATATTTAATATTTTTTATCAAATAATTTATTCTGAATTTCTTTCAAAATCGTTTTTTCTCCAGTCTCCCAAAAGTTTCTTGATCACTGATCTGTACTATGGGTAACTAAATTCTCGGTGAAGTTCGATAGTAAATATATTTTTCATATAAATCTATACATAAAGTTCACCTAGGAAGGCAACTATTTTGTATTATTTTAAAAAAACTAACAGTCGCTCTTGAACTACAATATCTCTTTATATGAATTTTCTCTATGTGTTATATTGAGTATAAAAAATATCAACGTATTTTAGTTTTACAAATTAGCAACAGTGATTGATTATTTTTTTTATCACCGTTGTGAAAACCTTTAAACGATGCTTATGTTATTAATTATAAATAATCACTTAATATTCAAACTAATTTGCTTTGAATAATCACATATTTGTTATCGTTCAACGAAACACTAGAGTCAACTTATTCAATATTATATTATATTTTGCAACATTATTCAGGATGTTAGAGTGGAAGAGAGAATGTGTTGAGTACATCTTCTAAGCCAGTATATATAGCTAAGTAAATATTATTTAAAAAAAGGTCTGATTGCGGGAATACACCAAAATAGCTATGAACCATATCGACTGTGGAAAGGAAAAAGGACGTAACGTTCAGCCTTTCCAAAACAGCTTTTTTTCGATAATCACAATGTATACATCTCGCCACACGTATTATCAAAAGGATGGAAGCTGAAAATGCCGAATTAGTACCTAAGATTTGTTTTTAAGTTTGAAAAAAGAAAGGATTGTGAAAATTGCAACCGGGAAAAAGGACCTAAAAATTAATATTAGGTTAAGTCAATAAAAAAACAGTTTATCAGTCACCATGCACTCAGGGGTTGTGTATATTTCATAATTTGCTTTTAGTCTAAAATCATCAAAATACGTTTTTTGTGTCTCCCGTAAAATTTGGTATGTGTGGGTTACGTCCTTTTTCCTTTCCACAGTCGATATATAAAATAATGTTTGTAGAGCTAAAATATTATTTTTTTCACCTTATTACAATGATGTACTGCCAAGTAAATTCCAATTCAATCAATCTATGGTTTATCTTTTTGTGTATTACATACAGTGGCAAATTACCCCAAAAGCCAGCAATTCTCAACCTTTTTTTCAACTGAGCCGCATGCTGGTTTTTACTACATCAAGTAAGCAACACCAGATGTTTGAGAAATCATCTGGTGAGGTGACTATGATTTTTTTGGGCCTCACATTAAGTCTGAATGGGCCACTGGTTCAAAATAGCATATTATATTCCATGATACCCATATCATATTTTAAATTTAAGCGATTTACGATGGAATGTTTCAAAACATTAATTTCTTTGGTTATATGATAGTTTCTGCTTTGGATTCGTGAAAATACACGAAATAAAGTAAATATTATCATGAAAAAGATCAATTGTAATTTTTGATTGATGAGAATAATTGGCAACGCTTCAAGATCGCAATACCGGACGACATTATTAAAACCAGTTTTACAAAAAAGTTTAAGCAAAGCAAAAAAATACGGCCAGTACGAATTGCAATACCGGATGAGTCAATAAGGAATCAATATCGGTATTTCAATAATTAATATAAAATACCGTTATTAAAAATATATCATAATAAATTATAAACGGATGATTTACATAAATTTCTTACGGTATATTAAAATAATAGCACATCATTGAGAGGCTCAATAATTCTGGAACCTGTCAAGAATTATGTAACTCTCGGCAGATTTAAAATATTTCAATTAACCGCAATTTTTTTTATTAAAATATGTGATTGTCTCTATATGTACATTCAAATTAGATTTTGGCTATTTTTCAATACCGAAATACTGGTATTTTTGCATTTTCAAAACCGATAGTTATGTAATGAAAAAATGTAATAAATACCGGGATCCCGGTTTCGGTAATACTGATATTGAATCCCTAACAACGCTGTTGGAATTTCTCGGGAAATTGTTAATCGATAATTTAAGTATGAAAAATAGCAAAAAGGGCAGATGCAGTAGTTCTCACAATCACGAACCTCACAATATTTTGCTTGTTCTACAATTATTTTTGATACCGCTATTGGTATTCGTTGCTATTTTATTTTCTTCATCGTAGTTTAAAAATCGTGTGTTTTCTCGTACACGCCAATCGCCATAAACTTTTCAGCCGTCCAACATTAATGGATAATTAATTTAATACATGGATTTTCAATATGTAGTTCGAAAGCAAAGGAAACTTCAAGATTTGAGTTTCAGAGAACACAGTAAACAAGAAATATGTTTCGAAAGTTATATTATATTGTTATTTTGTTCTGCTAGAATATTATTTAACTTATGTGTGCGAGTAAATAATTACCAGTTTGTTGATTAAGAAAAGTTTGCTTCTCAAGAATCTCAAGAGAGTTGAAATTTTCGCTGTAAATGGGAATAAACTTTTACTGGCCATTAATTATCAATTTTTGTTTAAAGTACAATCAGCGCAGACATGGGTATTAATTTCCTTATATTACAACGTTTTCTCGAGTAAGTATGCAAATCTTTGGAAAATGTAACCTTTGCAAGGAATTTTACGAGATTCTCGAGAGATTCTCGTATAGGAACATTCCTGGAATATGCGCAGGTAAACGTAACTTCGCAAATGCTTGTACCGTAAAGCATATTTAACTACTTAACGAAAAAACTTTGATCTTATGAATGTAAGGATACAAAGTTTTAGTAACCTTCTATATTCTATAAATAATACCCCCAACTTTTTTCTCGTAAGTAAGTATAATATTAAATCACATGACATACTGCCAAACCTTGCTGGGAGGTTTTACAGTGTGGGTGTGTTTGGGTAAGAATATAGTGAAATTTATATCGTGTTTTTAAAAATAAAGTGATGTAAAATAAGCCGCGTTTTAGTATCATTAAATCATCAATTGAGAACAATTAATTTTGTATAAATGTGAGTACATATTTCAAATTTTAATATTTGGATGCATTCAAAAATTGTTCTCAATATTATTTAATTGTGCTAATTTTCTGCATACTAATTATTTTACTAACTATATATATTTCAATAAAAAAATTGACCGATTTGTAACATTTGTCTCAAATTATAATTCAATACTTAAGTTTGGTATTACGTAGGGGTGGGCTTGTACAAGCATCTTATTAAAGTGAACTTAGGCCGAAAAGCTATTTTTTAAGTTTAAGTAAAACAATATTCTCAGATAAAATCAGTATTTAACTGCAATTTGCTGTAGATAGTTTGAAATTGATTATGAAACTTTATGACTTTGTTATATTTTGAATTTTCTCGTAAAATACATTTATTTCGGCTAATAAAAGACACCTAATCATTTTGTGTATAGTCTAGCAATGCTTAAAAATGACAATATTTGATATATATATATATTATATGCAGCATTTTTGTGAAGGATGGTATGAATGATTATCCATTATATTTTCCATGTGCACATTTTCGTCTTTTACTCGCTTTGAAATTAAACGAGCCTAATCTTAAGATATTGGCAATCCACCCCTGGTATTATATTTATAACATAAATCAAAGAGTGAGCTACATATTATAAATGTTAAAGTTCGTTCGAAATATTTTATACACCTTAGCAGTGACTTAAATGTTTTGTGTTCTATGTTGATATTTAGAAAAAAATCACACTTTTTAAATAGTAAAAATGGTTTCAGTGTCACAAATTTTATAAACAAATAATAAATTTGAAGCTTTTTGCGCCATTATTTGAATAAGTGCGCACTCCTAGTAAGTCACTTTTCGGTTGTTCACTGTCAATACTTGTTGAAAAAGCATTATATTAGTAAAATAAAACACCCATTTGCACTAGTTCCATTTTTATTTAACATAATCAGGACCAGTTTTGCTCATGATAATAAATCACCTGATAATGCTCGTTATGAGCAAAACTAGTCCTGATTATATTAAATAAAGATGCAATTAATACAAATAAGTGTTTCATTTTTTGAATTGTAAACCACTGTCTAAAGGGGAAATTAAATGAATTTAAATGAGTAAAAATCGAATAACATGATGCAGAAAGCTATCAATAAATTTATAGTCCACCTAAAACCGAGGTGATTATTTCTTATCTTACGGCTCATTTCCAAAATAAAAATTTTGTAATCCTAAAGATGAAAAAAAAATGATTGTAAAGAATTTTTAACAAAGTAAACTCCGATCCCACCAATAAAATGCGTTGCTAGATTTTCGGCCTATGGCTGTGTTTTTCTTTCAGTGATCAAATAATTATTACAAGGTACATTCATCTACTAAACGTCAGTTCAAGTTCATCCGTGCGTTTGAACTCCTGAAGATGGCGAAAGGTGAAACCCGGGTCGTTAGAGACAAAACTTATGTAGATGTACATAATTTTAACGATTCAAATTTAATATTGAAATTCCACCAAGCACCTTCAATCAAACTCTTAAATTATATCGGTTTGTATAATTTCAAATAAATCATGTGAAATGCAACATTTCATCACAAATCACAAATCATTGAAAAGATTTGCGACCGCTGGAATAAAAAATCGCTGTGCGTCTTATTTTAAAATTTAAATTAAAATTTAAAAAAAAGTTTTTAAATTATCTGACGCCATTCCGTAAAATGAATAATTATTTCCTTCTTGTATCACAAAGAGATTAATTTATCATATTTGAAGCATATTATACGGCTAAAATGTTTGGTGGTAGACTATTTTGTAACGATGGAAAAATTCTGAAACTAGCAATAAACGAGTAAAAAGATTTTGATGACATGAATAATATTCGCTTTCGATACGTCCCGAGCTTACCACTAGTCCTGTCCTAGCTCTATCCTTATATCCCTACTCTCATTGAAAAAAGAGAGGTTGAGCAACTGAGTAACAAGCAGTTCTCGTCGAAACTCTTCTGTTGAGATAAACTCCATTAGGAGTCCATATGCTCCACATTGGGAGCGGACATGGTTGAAAAAAATAAATATATTTAAGACTATTATACATACATACTAATTTGACTTTGGAACCAACTGTTGGAAAAATGAGTTGTAAATAAGAGAATTTGCAAAACAAAAATATATATTAAGCATTAGACCCCTGGTTCTGGTCTATGGATCTGGTATTTTTTTAACATTACATTAAAAAAAGACTTAAGATAGGAACAAACATAATGGTTTCCATTAAAATAAACAGTTTTTAAAGAACATTGCGAGAAAAGGGGTGCCGGAACGCCGATCCACCGCGTTACATGGAAAGAAAAGCACAGGCTACATCTATTTAGTTTACTACATAACCAGATGCATTTTGTATGCAGGGCCGTAGAACGGCGTTGGCAATGGGATATTTGCCAAAGGCGCGAAGTTCTGAGGGACGCTTATAATGAAACATTGACATTGAATGTCGCCATCTTTGACATTTGCCATAGACGCTTAAATCATCGTTACGGCTCTGCTTGCAGGCATTTTATTCATATTTTAAAAATGTCAAGTATCAACATACCGTGATCAGCTGTATTAAGCATAATCATACGCCGGGTTAATTAAAGTATGTTTTCATGCGAATTAGTTTTTACACACCATAGCAATCGACCGCAGCATTGCTGTGGTAAGTGACATTTTGGCGGTCTTGGTTCAAGAAGACAAATTGCAATTTAGTCTTGCGGTGTACACAATCACCTCAAACCGCGCAGTATTTTGCTAAGCCCCATTGCCTGGTTTTCTCTTTCTTTATATTTAGATCGGGCATGCCCAAATCATGACCCGCGGGCCACATGTGACCCTATTGAAGGCTTCGAGCGGTCTTTTTTTATTGGTGTTTACGGCGGGCTCCCGATCGACCATTCTGCTACGGCGAGCAATTGAATCTGTAATACAAAGCTAGATGATTAATCTTAGAGCCACAGGTTAGGTTTGAAATCTTTTTAATCATCGTGAGTCAAGAGCAAGTGAAATGTTTCGGTGTCTGAGACATGGACAAGTAATGAAAAAATATTATCAACGATTTTTTTTGATTTTTTAGCTTATCTCAACATACGTTAAACGAAAACTGGTTGTCATTCAGCTGTTCAATCACTCTTTTTCGAAAAGGATGCGGTCTAGTACTGTTCCACAAATATCGTAACATCCATACAACGGGGCATATGCGACGCACAACAGTCCATTTATACAAATTTAAATAATAAAATAAATACTAAAAAATTAATGTAATGAAAAATAAAAAGTCCATACTAACCGAGATATTGGTACTGGCCTCTTTTGTTTGTACGTGCGAAAAAAGAGTAAATGTTTTTTGTTACTATCGCTGGCTAAAAAAATCTTGAAAACTAAGTTTACTGTCCCTAAACCGTTAACAGTTGGGAATTTACAATACAAATTAGAGAACATTTAAAGGCTTTTGCATATGTACTCAGACTTTTTTATTTACGCCACTGTGTTCCACTTCATTCAAAATATGTATAATCCTGGAATCTAAGACAGTAGACTACATTTGTAATCCCTAATCAGGACAAAGAACGCTAATCTGAGAGGAGGCCTACATCTAGAAGTGAGTTAATTATTTATATCGGCACACATGAAATGCATCGCATTCGTAAGACTGCGTTGCAGACAAAACAAACAAAATGTATTTTACTTACTACCAACCAGTAATATATCATTGAAGAACGTTTTTTTGTGTATTCAGGTGTTTTAGAATCACTTAAGTTTTTAAATAGAATATTATTTTGAGTAATATAATTGTACATCAAACATATTATTTTTAAACATGTACTTAATTTGACAAAGAAAACTAAATGATTATTGATCGTAATCCAGGTGTGTGGGGGTGAATAAAAATGAAACACTGGCTATAAGAGCTATATATAATTAATAAATGTACAACTGCTGTAATTTAAGTTCTTATAAAACGAAAATAAACCTTTATGAAGTTTGTATGTTTCCCAACATGTATACATATCTACATATTATACAGTTAAACACAACGTACAGGTTGTCTGTCTGTCTACCATAAAAACTCCTTCCAAATGGTGAACAGTAGAAACGTGACATTTGCATACGTCATTCTTGCTACCATTTCTAGGTCAACTGTATAATTTTAAAATGTTGATAATATTTTTAATCAATGGACTTTATTTTGTTGAAAAACGGTGAGTGAAATTAAGTTACTAAAGTAGAGGTTCAGAAAATATATAAAAAATACCTTTTATAATAAATACTTGAATTTGAATATTTAAATGTTGTACACTTCCACACGTTTTGTCACTAACGATCCGGGTTTTGTCTTTCGGCCAGTGGCGGCCAGTCAATATGGCATTACATCAATGCACCCCTTGTGTATGCAGGGGCGGTTATATTTCATGAAATGATACTCAAACATAACATTTATACGATTCACTCATTTTAAATTATTTATGAAATTATTTTTAATTCTTCATGTATACATGAAGAATTAAAAATGAGTGAATGGTATAAATGTTATGTTTGAGTATTATTTCATGAAATATAACCGCGCCTGCATATATACGGGGTGCATTGATCCAATGCCACATTGACCGGCCGCCACTGCTTTTGGCATCTTCAGGCGCTTAAGTGCACGGATGTCTTTAGTAATAGCAAGTGTGGGAGTGTAAAAAATTGAGAGATTCATATTTTATATTAACATTTCACCAAGCATTTTTAGTCGAAATCTTAAATTTCAATAATATTTATAATAAGAGACGAGGCTCGCAATTGTTGAACTTATTTCCCTTCAAATTTACATTTGATAATAAAATTAATTAACTTGTAATTAATACTATCAATATTTGTAACCTCTCTCTCTGCTTCCTGGGGAAAGGGAAGATATCCTGTCCTTTATTTTATTTTTTCTAACTAAAGAATTTGACCTTGCGATATATTATTTGATGATGCTTCTCAGAGAAGCAAAAGACGCGTTACAGTTTGTTACACCACAACTGGAGTAAAAAAGATATTCAATTTATTTTTATATTAAGCTATAATATATTCGTTTTGTTTTTTTATGTGTAGTAATGTTGGCAAATAGCAATAAAATGCTCATACAATGAGAATCCGCCATGCAAAGTAAACATTAGTGAAAAATATTAATAAATCGAAAAATTATAAAGAATATAAAATAGTAAGTAGTTTATGTATAGAGACGAAATTTTATATAATCGATTATGAATTTCTGTTCGAAGACATGGATGTATATGATGTCTTGAACCCCCCCCTCCCATCCTATCCTTTGAACGGTATGGAGAGCGACTAGCTAACCACTAGTCCTATCCTAGCCGTATCCTTCTATATCTACTCTCTTTGTAAAAAGAGAGATTGAGCAACTGAGTAACAAACAGTTCTCGTAGAAACACTTCTGTTGAGATAAACTCCATTACGAGTCCATATGCTCCACATTGGGAGCGGACATGTTAAAAATAAACAAAAAATAATATATTTTGTATTAAAGAATATTTCATATTGAAAATGCACCGGGTCGACATATATTCTAAAAAGCTGGACATTTATTGACGTCAGCGAGTGTTTATCTTACTTTGATAAGGGAAATCTACTGTCCTTCGTGAAAAAACTTGCCCGGTCACATTAAAAATTTATATAGCGCCGTATCGTTCGCATTTCCTTGGTAGGAAGCAGGGCATCCAATTAACCGTCTAAAGCAACTAACCGGTTTTCGGTTTTTTGCAAATAAATAAACCGACCGTTATTTTCAAAAACAAATTGTAGTACCACACAAAACAATATTCCAAAAACAACAACAATTTAGGGCATTTTAAAGAGTAAGATAACTTATTTTATTTTTTACAAACAAGTCCGCTCCTCGCGTGAAGCATATCGACTATGTAAAGGAAAAAGGACGTAACCCACACTTATCAAATTTTACAGGAGGCGCTAAAAACGTGTTTTGATGATTTTGTGACATATGTAAATTATGAATTATACCCAACCTTGAAGTGCACGGATACTTCTAAACTGGTGTTTAATTGACATAATCTAATGTTAATTAAAGAAATTGTCTCGGAAAAACCTTTATTTCTGTGTTTTTTCTTGGTTTTAATTTTGTATAAGGTCATCTTTTTCAAACTTAAAAGCTAAATGTAGATACTAATTCGGCATTTTCAGCTTCCATCCTTTTTATAAAATGTGTGTCAAGTTGTATACATTGTGACTATCAAAAAAAAGCTGTTTTGGAAAATAGAGGGTTACGTCTTTTTTCCTTTCCACAGTCGATATGGAGTTCAAATAAAGTTTTTTTTCGAGAACTGCTTGTTACTCCTCAAATGCTCAACATTTATTTTTTCGATGTAAGTAGGGATTTGAGAATAGGACTAGGAAAGAACTAAAAGTTAACAAATTGCTTTATCTAAGCCCCATTATTTCAGAATTGTAATGGAAGGAGAGAATATTTAAGTTACAAACACGCATGTCTTCTAATGAAAAATGCTGTTTGTACTGGCACTTGAATTTGTGTGATTGGTTACGGAAGTCAACGACGTTGACCACTGCTCCCCGGAACCGACATACGAATAGTTGTATAAAAATCCATTGTACTAAAGGCGAAAGCAGGTTTTCAATATAAACCGGTTAATCGTGCAAAATAAACCGATTTTCGTTTTTTTTAAACAGGTAATAAATCGGAAAATCGGTTTTGGTTTAAGCAGGTTTGGCAGCCCTAGGAGGAAGTGATCGTGTTTAACATTCGATGCGCATTTTTCTATCCATTACTTATTCCAATCTTGAAGTAGCATTTCAATAATTATTGTTAACCAAAACTATTTTTGCTCAATAACACTTAATATGATTTTACTCGGTAGTAATAAGTATTTTATGTTTTATTAATTTCACGTTCATAATTCTGTTCGAGCGTATGCGAAACAAAATCTGTCACAAATTAATCACAAAAACAAATTCGATTCCCTGATTGCGTTTACCAGGAGAATAAAAGATTTTATATTGATAAATTATAAAATAATAGGTATATAATATAATATTTGTATTGGTTTATCTGTAAGGCCGCCCACACCAGCAAAGACTATCCGCGCTTGCGCATGTAGAGAGTTAGTATGTGTTGTGTGCTAAAAATCATTTTTTGACAGGCATACTATTTACTTTCCAAGTTTATTAAGTGAGTGAAAAAAATAATAACGATTTCACAATTAATTATCATACGATTAAGGAACTATGAAAACAATGTTTTATACAATATTATATAGATTTTTTATTATTTTGATTTATCTTTCAAAAAATGATAGGCATCGTTACAACAATAAATATAATATTGTAAATTTGATCAATTAATTATTTTAGGAAATAATTCGTTTTTTAATACTATTTCTTATGGATTGAGATTTTCAGTACTTTATTGTATGAATGATTTCTTACTTGATACGCGGATTGATGCGTCTATATATTTTTTTACCGTTGGCAGGACCATATTTTTATATGAATAAAAGTAAAATACTCCCTCCTTCTTTTTAGTTTACTTTGTAAGTATGACGCAATATTTAGTTTCGTGTGAGTATCTACATTGAAATGTACGATTTTTTTGGCTTTCTGACTTACATGGACACTGTAGTCTCGGCAGAAAATAATGCTTTGAAAGTATTTCAAAAAACCATCAGTGAACTTCAAAACATAATACGTTTTTAAACCAGAACACAAGAACTTTAAATATACCGACACAAAATAAATATTAATCAATCACATCTATTAAAACCCCTACAAGACGTTATTGTAACTAATAATAAATAATTTACTTTGAATAATCCGATATTATAAACACTAAAGTTATGTTAGTAAATGTAATATAAATTTGGATGTTGGAGTGGATAACAGGATATTTTGTGTATATCTTCTTAGCCAGTATATATAGCTGAGTAATGTAAGCTTAAACATAGTTATAATGAAGGCATACGCCGAAAAAGCTATAAAATATATATAAATGAATATTTGTAGAAATAAAATACGCTGTTTTTGTTTTCGATATATGAAAGAAAATCAATATACGAATCATTGTATGTGCATATTCTTAATATTATAATATATGGTTTATTCAATACAATCTTTTCAAAATCTATTTTATTTTCGAAATGATGATTGCTGTTTGTATGTTTTTTTATTGTTATAATATAAGTAAGACTTTTGCAAATATGTATGTATAAGACAAATGTTGGTTTTTACTGATATACGTGGGCCATGATTCACTGCGCTCTGTCGTCGACGACGTGAAAAATGAGGCTCAGAGTGCTGTCAGTGTCCACAGTAGCAAGTCGTGTTCAAGAAATTGTTGTATAACGGAATTTAGTGCGGCGAGACATTGTTGCACCAGTTTTTTGGCGGGAAGAGGTGCGATAACGTAAGGACCTGACGTGAGTGAGCAATAGAAAGTTTTAGTGTAATGTCAACCGCTGTTTGACAACTTCGTTACTTGTCGTTCAATTATAATGTGCCCGTTTTGTGAAAGTGGTTTAATTTAAAATTATGTATTTCTTTCATTATAGGCTAAAACAAAAATATTAACAACGCCGATGATATAATAATTCGACTGTGGAAAAGAAAATGGACGTAACCTACAGCTTTTTCCAAACAGATTTTTTTCGATAATCACAATGTATTCATTGATACACGTTCTATCAAAAGGGTGCAGGCTGCAAATGCCGAATTAGTAACTTAATTGAGCTTTTAAGTTTGAAAAAAGATGGGCTTGTGAAAATTGAAACCAAGAAAAAAAGACTAAATAAAAAGTTTTTCCTAGAAAAATTCTTAAATTAATATTAGATTATGTCGATTAAACACCAGCTTAGAAGTCTTCGTGCACTTCAAGGTTGGGTTTATTTCATAATTTGCATATGGACAAAAATCATCAAAACACGTTTTTAGCGCCTCCTGTAAAATTTGCTATGTGTCGGTTACGTCCTTTTTCCTTTCCACAGTCGAATTATATTATTGAATCGGCGTTTATTTTTTGACCAAAACTTAAATACTAGTTTTTATATCTTGTCCGTTCGTAGGCAAGGAGTAACATTTTCTGATCAATAAATACCGAAGTGTACTAACAGTTAAGTCACATATCGTTTTTTCACCGACAGTAGTCATTAAGTGACATGTTGGTCAAAACTGAATTAGATCACAATCTATGTATGTTGTAATGCTTTACCCAGTAAATAAGGCGTTATGTCGAAATAGTCAGTACATTAGTTGCTACATGATTTTAACAAAAAAATCACTAAGTGCGGTAACTTACTATTGAAAACTTCTCTGGAATCGACAGAATAAGAGTACATGTGAGACTTTTTGAAATATTCAGATTATACAAGGGAAAAGATTTTTTAAGTTTGGAACTGATAAAATGTAGTTGAAACTTTAATTTCGATTTTCTCTGAATCGACATTTTGTCACTTAATGATTTTTGTCAGTTAACCGAAGATATGAAAACAAATTAAAGATTTCAAATCAAGTGCACGTTATACGCGGTTTACAGCAAATTAATTTTCATTCAATTATCTGTTATCCACCAGCGACTTTATTAATTTAAGTTAAACTGTTTGGCTTGTTGCGAATTGTTTGCCACAAGTTTGACGCATAAAATAGACATTAAACCAAATGACAAAAATTAAGCAACACGGTTAGGGTTTCCAAATATATGTTGTAAAATAAATATTCGAATATGGAATTTTAGTATTCGAATGTTCGAATAATTAAATGTATGAATTCCATCTTGTACATTCGTTGTTTTTTCTTATTTCCGACAAGACGTATTCATTGTAATTAAATAATACGTCACCTTTACGGTGTTTACTTTTCACTATCAATACTTGGTGGAAAGGCATTATAACGAACATAATCAACTGATGCTCGTAATGAGAAAAACCGGTTCTGATCCTCATAAATAAAAGTGGGAATTAGTACAAATGTATATATTTTTTTTTGAATAAATACTAAACGACAACACGTGTTTTGAGTTTATATTATTTATTGCATAAAGATAAGCATAATATTATACAATAACGACATCGCAGCACCAAGAAAGTGCATAAATTATTGTGCTTACATGTTATTCAAAATAAATTATATAAATATACTGCCGCGTCGAATGACTATTTTAGAATGTCCTTTCCCAATATGGAGAATATAGACTCCTTATGAAGTTTATCTCGACATGTGTTTTTCTCTGATAACTGCTTGTTACTTAGTTGTTCAACCATATTTTTTTGGAGAGAGTAGGATAGAATGATAGGACTAGCTCAGGACAATCACAGACATTCATGCCTCCGAATAGAAATCCAAAATTCGATTGAACGATCTTCCCGTACTTTGATCAGTTAACTAACCAAAGCAAACGACCGTGGCCACTCGACCACGTACTCGTCAACTTAGTGGTCTAATATGCATTGATAAATATCAAAGAATAGTATTATAATTTTTGAATATCGAAAATTTATTGGAATCCCTTAACATAATCATTGCAAAATGGTACAATTTCGTGCGCTGAAGATCAAAACTTTAATAAAGGAATACAACAGATAATTTGATAACTTTGTCACTCCAGATGTTGCCTTAAAAATGTGAAACGTGTTTCGCCTCTTTAAGAAGCATCGTTCGACAAAATATCGCATGGCTTACAAATAAATTAAATTTAAAAATGAAGGTCGAGGTCGGGGAAAAAGAGGCGCAACATGTGTCACAATTTGTAACAAAATAAAGTTATCATATTTGATTTTATACTCAAAATGAACTTCTGCAAAGTTACCATCGAAAATATTAGTCATAAATTATGTAATTACAAACTAGATTACAATAATTATTATCATCACCCACAGAGAAGAGGATTGAGTATATCATTCTGCTTCTTCCGGCAACACGTCATGTTCCATATTGCGATAGTATTTTATTGTATCAATGTTAAGTAATAACTACTTATTGTGTTTGGCTTATTGTGGTTACAGGCTTACATTTGAAGAAAAAATATATTTGAAAAATACTTACTTATCTTGCGATGCAAAAACATTTTGACTGTTTACACAATATATCTGTATTCAATTAATTTAGTCCTAGAAATAACCGTCAAGATTGCTTTTTGAGTAAAGATGTTAATATTTTATTTCATTTCTCATATGTGTAATTGTATTATGTACATTCATATATCTATAACATAAGAAAAATAATAATTATTAAACAATGTATTAAAAAAACGCGATTTTTACTAGTGCGTATTTTCAAAAGGCGCTGAGTGTATGTAATACATACATGTGTTCATACAAATATTTAATTTTAATTTACAATTATACTGAAAGGGAAATAAAAGTGTCGAGTCCCGGGACTTTGAAAACCTCGAGACTTCAGAATCCCCACTGGGGAGTTGGTAAATGTCAATCATGATGGATATATGTATTGACAGAACTAGGCTCAAATTAATAGATCAATATAGTATGTCAACGAAAAGACTAATTTCAACGTGAAATTACTGTCTTAATAACCACTACGTTGTCACGCATTCAATACCCAATATAACTGAAAACAAATGCCAATAATTTGTTCGTTGGTTTTTACCACCACTAGAGAAGGACAAGGGCTAGCTTCTAATGAAATTAAAAATTCAGAGTGATGCCTATAAACGTATACAAATAATATCATTAACAGCATAATCATAACAGGAAAAAAACAACACATCGTTAAATATTGTGTCTTCTTCTTTGACCATATTATATAAGGTTCGATTAAAAAAAAGGTTATATTGTCTTTCAAAAGATTTAAAAAACGGTTTCCCGTCCAAACTATGATTGCAAAACCTTATCTTTAATGAGAAAAATTATGTTTTATAAGGTGTTTTATATTTTTTTTGTTGGAACTGTATTTAAATTGTTAATAATGTTAAAGCGTATTAAAATTGATAATGATTTGAAATTAATATCTAATAAAAGTAGATACTACAAAACGCTAAAATTAAAAAATAAAGAGTTAAAATTTAAAAAAAATAGATGCTCAAAATATGTGTTTCTAGTAATATTGGATAGATGTGCCAGCACTTGTGAGTTTATTTGCGATAAATGAATGGACGACAGACAGTGTCATATTCCAAGTAATATCTGCTAACATAATAAGATAAATGTGGCAACTAGATCTGATTAGGAAATGTATACTACATATATTATTATTTTTCTTATGTTATAGATACATGAAATGCTTATGGTTGATTTTTACTAAAAAGGGATGATAATGGTACATGTATTGAAAACATATCGAAGAATTCGACCGCAGTCAGGAGTAAATTTATGGCAACAACTTCACAATACAGCTTTTAGACCTTTTTTGTCATATTGAGACATTGGTACCCTTGTATAATAGTGAAAAATCATTTGTAAATAAAAAAAACATGAGGTATGAACACTTAATTTAAATATTTTGTAATTTGCTTTTGCTACAGTTATATATTGTATACTGTTACATTTTTCTTGGGGCTCCCCTCTGAGACCTGTTTTCATTCAATACACATCAGTCCTTTTGAGGGTTTCTTAACCATAAGAATTGTTTTTTGACAATTAAAATGAACAATTTATTAGCACATTTTAAATCACAGTATCGATTGTACAACTTTGTTGTAAAATGTCCCGGGACTCAAGACAGCAAAAAACCTGAAAAGTCCCGGAACTTTTGTCCCGGGACGTCTCGACACAGAATCCCTACTCTCCAGTGAAGATACGCAATGTTCTGCTTAAATAGAGGGAACTGTAGGCCACAGGAGCTAGAAATCTTAGTAATAAACTTATTTCTGTACACCTCAGCTAATGATCTGGTGAATTCCAGAATTCAGTCAGTCAAATGTACTGTTTTACTCAAACTATGCAGTTCAATAATCAGTGATGCAATTAATATTAATTGATGTTTACTTAAAGAAATCATGACAAAAGGATTAATGTATCTTCATCGGAATATTGCCATCAGTGGTTTAATATTTAGTAATTATTAGACTTTTAATCGCTCTAATAATACTTATTGCTTTTAAATTACTTTATATCAAATTAAATAAAGTATTAATTATATGTATCATTGATTTTTTTCTGAATACCTAAAATTTTATTAAATACAATTCAAAGTCTCATCTTTACAATAGTTTATTTTTAACAGGGTAATACAATGTCTAGTAATAGAAATTGTCGGGTCCTATGCGCAACGGTTAGCGTCGTGGGCTTTCGTGCCGGACCTCACGGGCTCGAGTCTAAGTACGAAGAGCAATTTTTCGATTGATTTATCGATTTCTGTTCGAAGGCATTTGTGTTTGTAATGTCTTAATTTTTCTCCCATCCTTCAATAACTGGGCGTAGCGAGAAGGACTAGTAAGCCACTAGTCTTGCCTAGCCATATCCTGCTATCCCCACTACTCTCTTTGGAAAAGAGAGGTTAAGTGACTGACTAACAAACAGTTCTCGTAGAAAAAGCCTGTTGAGATACCTCCATTAGAATACCATTAGATACCACAAAATAGAAATTTCCACCAACCAAAGTGTTTGATATTTTAAAGAATAATATTATGTTTTATCAAGTTTTATGTCAAAGATTATAACTATTTTTTGATAATTTACGATATTTTTATTTTATTCTAAAATGCACGTCATTCTCAGTGGATTTCACAAACTGACGATCGGTTCCGATGCGATCTGGTCAAATTCAAGTTCTGTTTCATATTTTCTTAGAGCAATTAACATTTGGAAATAGGGTTTGTTCTTAATGAATACATGTGTGAAAAACTGGAAATATCAAACCTATTTCTGTGAGTTGCAGTGCGTGCGTTTAACGAAACAAACAGTTCAATAAATCTGTCAGAAAACAAGTAATTATTCTATTATTTTAATTAAGTTCAAGCAAAGTTCATTACGCACAATGGTGATAATGATTAATTAATTTGCATCAATAAGGAACCTACCCGCGTATCGGTTAAAGTACAATACGCAGTTACCTATATATGGCTCATAATATGATTATTATTTTATCAATATAACGAAGCGTTTAAAAAGCTTTAAATTTTAAAGATTTGTCGATGTTCCTATATTTAACTTATATTGATGCAGCAAAGTATGTGTATATTTTACTGCTTTTAGACACTAGAGATCTGCACGGGCCCGGGCCTGGCCCTCGGACGGGTAAGCGTAATTGAGATTCGGGATCGGGCCGGGCCCGGGTAAGGAATTTATTTGTTCAGAATTTATTTCTAATGGAGTAACCTGCTTGTTACTCAGTTGCTAAATAGTTATCTTTGTTCGATGAGAGTAGACTGAGAAAAAGGCGCTTGGGAAAAATTTGTGATTAGCTAACAGCTATCGCTACACCCTGTTTTGAGGTTAGGGTGGGTGGGAGGTAAATGTAGATATCAGATGCATGCCTTCGAACAGATACCGAATAATCGATTGAGAAATTACAGGACTGTTGAGTCGGAGTCGTGAAAAACGATCGACCTGAGACACATTTAAAAAAATAAAATAATGATGTGTATTCAAACCACAATAGTTCATCCACACCACCACACAATAGTAAACCACAGTAGAGAAGAACCTGAGGCCTCTTGGCTACCTTGATGCGGCCTTTTTGACTTGATCAAAATGTTCAGTTTGATCTAAAAATTATACGCAAGCGTTTGGAAAAAGAGCGTAATAAACCCATTAATATGTTCGAGGTTCAAACCAGTGGGGTTTGGAAGCGAACGACGTTGACCACCTTGTGAGTGGTATGAACCGCACACACAAAAAGTATTTTTATTTCATAATTTGCAAATAAGTGCGTGTTTTATTTCAATTTAAATTTCATTGTATATGAGTTATGCCAGATGATTCAGCTTGCAAAAGTAACGTTTGTTATTGCAACTATACAACGCGACTTTTAGACTTTGCCAGAACTACGTGCCATGACATTGAATTGATAATATTTTCCTCAGTCGATATGAATTAAAATTTTATGGTATTGTAAAGTTGAATTGCCATTTTTATAAAAATAAATTATTTTGTTATTGTTGCGTAATTGTAGAACTTATCTAAAAATGATCACAAGAAATATACATATTTTATCAATGACCGCTTTATTGCACGTACTATGATTTCAATCCAATTTCATGACGTAATGCAAAATGCAAAGAAGATTTATTGACCAATCGGATACGTAATTATTACATAGTAAGTTATTGCAATGTTTATAAAATACCGTTCGTTCACTCACGTGGTCGAACAAAAGCGTAGGACAAGGTGCTAAACTCGTTTCTCAGCCGACCTTCAGATCAGGGATTGCAAATACCGGACGAATATATCAATACCGATTTTTCAGTATGTCATATAAAGTACCGGTTTAAAAAAAAAACAACAACATTATTATTAAAATATGACATATTTTATCTATTATATACTAAAAATATCACGAATACCGGGATCCCGGTTTTGGTGATAGCGGTATTGAAATCCCTACTAGTATTTGTTATTGCGGTTGGCCATACAAAATATTATACATATAATTTATTTTAAAAATACATTGTTTTTTATTTAATATGAAAATCTGATATTGATGTTAAAAATTTTGATATCCGATATAAAATATAAATTTCATTGTATTTATTTATTCATATAGCATCGCTATCCCAATTTGTGGGAATTATTATATGCTTTTTTTTTAATATATTGTTTCAATATCGGTATTGAAATATTTGAATGGGATTGCAATCTCTAGCTATGCATATTGAATGTGGAAGCAGAAAGGACGTAACTCGCTCATAAGAAATTTAACAGGAGACACAAAAAACGCTCTTTGATGATTTTGGGCCGAAGTTAAATTATAAAATATTCACAACCTCAGAGTGCACTGAGACTGATAAACTAGTAATACATTTAAAATTGAGACTTCATTTGGGATCAAATCAGTGGCGGATTAAGTACTTTGGATGTCCTGCTTTTCGAATAACATAAAAGTGCTACAAGCCTCTTTGTAGAATAATAATACATATTTAAAACTGAAACTAATATATAAGGGTTACTATATGCTATCTAATCCGCCACTAAATCAAATATTCATTAAGTCAATTGTGTAAGAAAAATATGTTTAACGAAAGTTAGTTCCAAGTCCAAGTAAAAGTATCAGAGATAGGAGACTCTTAGTTAATGACGGGTTTTTTAGTAAATATGTTGAAAAATCGATCTACGACAGACTTCATTAAGGTACTCGAACGCTTGGTTATTGTATCTGCGCACAGAAACAGAAAAGCGTTACCAATTGGATACTGCTTAAATAATAAGAACAGCTGACGAAAATAAGATAAGATTATTTTTACTCTTTGGTGGTATAGAATTGCAGAATCAAGAATGCGGTCTTTAAGTTGTATAATATAACTAATTAAAAGCACTTCTTCGGTATTTTGTCATTTCTCCATATAACGAGGCCAATAATGTTATTATTATTGCTCTAAATAAATTTGTGCTGAACAAGCATACCAATTTGGGAGAGTAACAATAAATTAACGATAAAATACTCATTTATTGTTTACGCCGTACTTAATTTAAAATACATACCCTTGATGCAGCGGTGGGCTGCCAATACGTTAAAAAGGTGCTCGGCTATTCTCAAAGCTATTTGCGGTGTTCGGGGGAAGGAGTGGATTTTTTTTATCCCTCTTAAGCAATTATATGCAATACTGAATCAAGCAATCGATTGTTAAAAATATGCTGTCTTACATAATATATAAGTCAGAAATTGGAGTTATTTACTAATTTGATATTAGAATATTGTTTTCGCTTAAATTAACAAGAGGCTCGCCAGCCTTAGTAAAATTTAACAAGGGGCACGCGCGAGCCCCTCCAGCCCACCCCTGCCTTGATGTCAACCGTATAGGTTTTACACGGTCGTCGGTCAAACAGTTTAAGTTGTATTCGTGTTTTTAGCATACTCGTAATATAATAATATTAAATGATTTTCAACAAACAAATATATTTATTTTTATTTATTATGTGATACCGAATAACAGCTTAACTAGACATTTAAACCAGGGCTGTGGAAAAAAGACGACTCCGAGGAAATTTTTCAATAATTTCATTTTAACTTATATATATATATATATATATGTAAACCATCAAATCATATTTAGTCAGCCAAGCATGAAATGTTAACACTTTTGACTGTTATCACATCATTAAATATATTTTTAAAAAAATCGAGCCGCTCATTTTTAACGACTCCAACTCCACAGCTCTGATTTAAACATTAATTGAATAAATAAAAAATATGTTTTTTAGAACCAAACTTTCGTTTTACTCTTCATCGTTCTCTTGTCAAGCCATTTTTTTGTATGTACCTATATCGTAAAAATAATAACCTTTTAAAAAGTCAATTATATTATACGAATATAATTATTATGGCGTGATTGTATGTAGGTATCTAAAAAAATGGGATCACGTTTTCTGAATTTGAATTATTTGAATGTTTTAGCGCGTATTATTTTGAAATAAATGTCAAGGATATCCTCTACTATTTTATTCAACCTATCTAAGTATTTAGATGACGTATTTCCGAATTATCCGTAGACTTTTTATCCCACACTTCTTGTTTGTTGTCAAGGTCTAGATAAAACAGAATGACAACAAGACATCGTTCCGCTTAAAACACAGATGGTACATACATACACGGTACCTATACATCTTTAACAATATATAACATATGTATACAAGTTATTACTATAATTCATACCTATAGTGAACAATATGATTAAGAAAGAATGGATGAATGAAATAAATATTCTATCTAAAATTTTCTTACTCAATGAGTATGACATACTAATGCATTATAAAAGGTAAATTAGCCACAATAAATTCACTGTGAGACAATAATGTGTGATATTATTTTAAAAATATAAAGAGTGCGTTGTACCCATGGCTACAATTAATGAACCAACGCATCGATTGATTTTTACAGTCGGAATAAGTTAAAGTCATTACATTTGTATCAGTAGCATAGCGTGGATGAAAATGGATACATTTTGCTAAACGTATTACGGTTTGACTATAAACATATTATATTTTGTTCTTTAACAAAGCCAAATATTTTGTGAATAATTTAACTAGCGATACTATAAAGAGAATTTGATATGAACACATAAATATTTATTTCGTACACCAATTGGATGAATTAATTACATGGACCGTTGTTCAATTTAATTCCAGTACAATTTTTTTGTTGTATCCACATTTTATATCTTTATATTGGTTTCTTTCCTTTGTATATGATAATGCTAATAGCAATATATGATCTAATTTGCGTTTTATTTGTGTTTCAGGATCTTCGAAATATCCGGTCCCAGCGTTCTGCTGGAAGCTGCTTAGACCATGGTGCGGGCTAGCTTGGAAATCGGAAACAGTAATCAGGTGAGAATAGCCGTTATTTGCTAAGCTAACGTATAATCCGGCTGTGACAGACAAAAAATAAAAAAAACCTTAGATTCAAAAACACCTTGATTCATCTTGTGTTAGTTATTATTGTTAAAATAAATCTCATGTGGAAAATTTGTCGTCCATCACATACACCACTATACTCACTGTTGTAATTGTAAATGAGGTAAAAACGTGCGATATAGCAAACCCTATATTTACATAAATATTTAATTTTCTCTGTTACATATTCCTGGTATATAATTTACCATAACATGGATAAGATAAAAGAAAATAAAAACGGAAGATAAAGGCTAAATGTATTTTAATATTGTGCACTCATACTCCGTGTTCCGTGTTAACTGCAGAATTTTCAGAAGTGTGGATACAGCTAATAACTTCAAACTATAAACAAAACATAGAATTATTAGCTTCGAAAGATGACTTCAATAAAGACATAGCTGATACTTTTTACCATGTATTTGATATAGTAGTATACGAAGTATGTTTCAATTATAGTTCCGATTATTATGAGCGTGCGATACAAAATGCCAAACTTAATGTCACAATGCAGATTATAAAGGCTTTAGAACATTGCAATATACTAAAACATTTATCACATAAGGCGAGATCTATCAGGATGTTTGATTTCGGAAATGCATCCAAACTTTTTAGTTTTCTGAAATACTTTCATAAAGAAAAAATGTAGAGTTCAGATATCATACCTTTTAAATTTCCCAGGCTAATTTTCAAAAATCAATTGCACAATAGGTTGTTGTATGTCGAGATACGAAACCCAATAAAAAAATACTCACACTTAATGAAAAAGTTGTGCAACGATAATTACACACTGTAAATAGTTACACAAGCGTAGTGAAATTCACGGCGAATTTCCGAAAGTGAATCCGAAATAACATCACGAAATGTTAAATCTGGGAACTTTTCAAACGTTTGTAACCAACAAGTCATGGTATCGTTCGTTTTTTTCGTTCACATGTTCATACGTTTATGCAACTAATGTATGTACGTTTATTTATTCATTATTCACTAATTCAAGAAGTTATTTAGACGATTTGTTTCGGAAATTTCAAATTGAGGAGCTATAAATAATACTTATTTTCGTCAACCAATTTCAATTTTCAAAATAACTAGTGTCTCATAGTAATTAATAAGTGAAAAATAAAATGCACGGAGAGGAGTCATTTGTCATTTTTTTACATGAAGTTTGGTTTGAATCTGTAAAACGAATAGCAAATATGTATTTAAAAATATATTTACATATTGACAAATACTTTCTCTTCCAAAATTATGCATGAAAACCTATAATGCATCCGAATCAGGTTAAAGAAAAGAAAGTAATTTATCTTAAATAGTGTTGGTCTGACTATCGAGCAAATGATAAATATGTTTTTGCAAAGGCGTACAGTTTTGAATAAGTGAATCCAATCCAAAAAAACATATCTTTTTTTATATCAATCTGTATGCAGTTACGATTTACTCAGGTGTATGCATACTAATTATGATAAATAATAAAAACAGATGTCAGGCACAACAACCTAACAAATCGAAGATATTTATTCCACGTTTTCGTAATAACAATTTTAGTATTCCACATGTTTTGTTACTAAATGTTACACGCCGTGTTACGTGTTCTTCAGAAGCATCCTCGTTCAGACTATGTTTATCGTAAAAATTGATAATTTATCGTAAATATTACGTAAAATCCTTTTGAAAGAATAAATGAAAACCATTATTTGAATATTTCATATAAAATACCGTTATTAAAAAACAATAATCATAAACGGGTGATTTTCATAAACAGCACATGTTTTCTTAAAATAAATAATACACAATTATTTCTGGTCATTATTTATAAGAACTGTCAATACTGATTTAAAATATTTTGATTAATCGCGGACAATTTTATAAAAACATGTGTATTTTCTATACTTTATAAAATCGGTTTTGATTAATTTTCAGTACGGAAATACCGATATTTTTGCATTTTAAAAACCGCTATTTGGTATTGAAAAAACATCATTAATACTGGAATAACAGTTTCGGCTATACCGGTATTGTAATCCCTAGCTTCGCTAATGAATATTTTTTCAATGTATAAGTATATTTATTTTAAATTTCAAAATTGATCTTAAAATTATATCATAAAATTTTTGACACTGCTATTCCACTGATACTAAAACTATCAAATCAAAAGTTTTGAGTCATATTCATTTGAAATTATTGTCTTTTTGTAATGACCTATATCAAGGAAAATAGCACAACGTTCATACATTAATATGTGTCTACAAACAATGGCGCTTTCTTGTAAATACCAAACATTGAATGCTCCTAAACAATCATAAATGTATGTCAAAGGTCCAAAGTAATAAACTTTCGGAATTTGTTGTTGGTAAAATACCCTGTGCCCTGCAATGCCACATATACGGATAAAACTTTGGTGAGATTAGTAAAGTTTTTAGCGAAATATATATAATAATGTATGTTTTACTTAGAAATTTCAAACTACGAAGTATAAACAATGCTGATGCTGTTATTCAATTACATAACGTTGTAAACTAATACTAATAAAATAAGGTATTTTAGATTAAATGCTAGTATAAGAAATATAGATTAAAATCTTTAGCATCAGAATACTTGAGAAATAAATATATTCCGGTGATAAAATATTTAATACCGTTATTCGAAATCTATACCATATTCGTAAAAGGTTGGTTTTCATAAAAACGCTAGGCTTATTGAATTAAAATATATATATAATACTAAAAATATAAAATACTTTGAAAAATGCCAGAGTTAAAAATCTCTCAATCACGATCGGAGGGATCTTGGCGCAAATGACTCCAGCTGCAGAATAAACTATCAGATTAAACGCTTTCTAGTTAGTCACTCCGTGAATTACTCTAATTTTACAACATACCCAGATGCCCCCCTCCACCCGTTGATCGATGGAATACATTTTGGACAACGCTGGGCTGCCAATACATTAACAAAGGGTCTCTAAATCTGAGAGCTATTCGCGGTGTTCCGGAGAAGTGGTGGATTTTTTTCACTTATCGAATACAATTATACACAAGAATCAGTTAAGCAGTTTAATTTTACTGAGTATGATTTAATATAAATTTTAAAACGGCTCTGTTTCTTGTATCATGCCCCCGAAATAAATATATTTTACGAGAGAGTTTCAACGACGACAAAGACTTTTGCTTCATTATGCATTTATTCCATCTTCGGAAATTTGACTTAATCTGAGAATGTATTTTTTTAAGAAATTAACAAGGGGTTCATTGGCCTTTCTCGACTTCAACAAAAGCTCGGGCGAGGCCTTCCGAGGCCCCTCCAGCCCAACCCTGGTTTTGGACAATGTCGCAATAAAGAGGGGATTAAAAAATATATTGTTATAAAAAACAATTTATCACTATTAGCCCTACCCATATTCTTAAAAAGCCATATAACATAAAAGCAATATACCCTCTATCACTCAAAACAGAATTATTATTTTATTTAAGATATTACAAATATCACAATGTAGCGAATTCGCACTCGCCGGGGTCGGGGTTCGGGATGAATAGAGGGTTACGAAATATGAGAATGTTGCTTTATCAAAACCAGTAACTTCTGAAGAAAAAAAACTGCTAAAATACCGGGATCCTGGTTTTGGTATTACCGATTTTGCAATCCCTAGACACAGGTTAAAAAAAAGAAAAAAACATCGATTTTTATAGTTGAATGATATTTCTGCACAATTAAATCGAATCAATTCGATTGTGTCATTGTGATTTCGTTTTACAATTTCTTTTTATAAGCTGGAGTATTAAAATTACTCATTTTCTTTGTAGGGAAAGTAAACATTACGATGAGTGATTTTTCTTGTCAACGATAAGAGTGGGTATCTTTTTATTATTACTACAGTCACTAGAAAAATGAGTCTGATTGATTTCAATATTGACTCTACGGCTTGTTTGAATTGTAATCAATCTTACAATGAATCATAGATCCCTGTATAAATACTAAAGATTGCCGGATATCGAACAGAAGATAGCAATTATTAAGAACAAATATTTATTTAATATAGTGCTATTGGAATACAAAGCGCAGACGCTCCTAACCGTTTTAAAATTATAAATATAATAACCGGTATAACAAAAGTTGGAATAAAGCAAAAAATACTGGCAATTGGAATCAATACTGGGCGAGTAATTAAAAACGGTGTTTTAATATCTCATATAAAATACTGCATTAAAAAATATATGATAATGTTAAGCGGGTGTTTTTTTATCCATGTCTGCTCCCAATGTGGAGCATATGGCCTTCTCATAGAGGTATTTTGACAGAACTTTTTCTACGAGAACTCTTTGTTACCTCAGTCTTTCAACCTTTCTTTTTCAAATAGAGTAAAACGGATAGAAGGATACGGCAGACAGGACTAGTGATTCACTAATCCCTCGCCCAGTTATTAAAAGATCGGAAGGATGGAGGTAATTTTTAGACATCAAAAAAACCCACGCCTTCGAACAGAAATAGATAAATTGATCGAAAAAATGCTGGTCGTACTGGAAGTCGAGCCCGTGAGATCCGGCAAGAAAGCCAACAACGCTAATCGCTGCACCATAGGACCAAACAAAACTTAGTGAGGGTTTATTAAAATAATAATACATTATTGAAGGCTCATCTATTCTGGAACCTGTCAATATGAATACAACTTTTAGCGGATTGAAAGTATTTCAATTCATCGTGAATTATTTTATTAATTATGTGATATTTATATACATTTAAAATTCGGTTTTGGCTAATTTTCGAAATTGAAATACTGGTATTTTTGCAATTTAAAAATCAGTATTTCAGTATTAAAAAAAAAACTGGTATTGCAAATTGCAATACCTAATTGGTTAATCCTTCTCCTGGTTTTTCATGGTGGCGAAAGACAAAGTAACCGTCGAATAAATTCAAAAAAATACTCTGAGCATTTTTATATATAGTACTTGGAATAATATTATAATACATCATCTATATTAGGGGACACCCAATTCCGGAGATTTTTTTTCCGATTTCTAGATTTTGGGATTAGAATTTTGTCAATATTGGGTCAATTTTGTTGGCATTTATTACTGGCAGAAGCCGATGGATAACTTGTTAGCTGTGCAGATTTCTTATTTCTACACCTACCCAAAGACAATTAAACACATCAACGTTTTTGAGCATAAAATATTGTTTAGTTGTTGACCATTTGTCTTATTGTTTACGTCCACGATAGATTTCAGTTCGTTTCATGATATTTGAAAAAGTCGACTATCTCAAAACAAACTGTTTTGTCGTATCGTTTGATGGCAGTATACCGACGATATGGTATTTAGTATTTATTTAAAAATATCAAGAGTTTACGGTTTTTTAATATTATTGACATATTAAATAAGTAATCGCTTCGCGGTTTTTCTATTGTGATCATATTTTTAATATAAAGATTTCGATGTATGTAAACTTACACAAGTGGCCACAATGTTAACCATATTATATCAGTTAACATTATTATTATAGATAATTGCCAGTACGCCTCAATGGGGCGACGGGTAATTTTGGGAGATAAAACCGTAAGTTATTTACAGGTTTATGATTTAGCTTTTTTTTTTGTATAGAATGGTAAACTGTGGTTTTGTTAACTTACGAGAGTTTAATTATACATTAGGAATTATTAGTAATGACGTAACCGTGTACTATAATTTTAAAACAAAAAAAAATTGATTCTGGTCAAACAAACGATATGAGCTATCCTGCCTCGGATATTCTAATTTTCTGATTGAATAATAAAAAGTGGAAGAATTGATTGATCGAAAAACAGTTAGGATAAAATCGTTAATTTATTTTTGGAATCACTTATAGTAATAGATCTACAATTTCAGTCTACCGTATCCGTTCCTCAAAACTTTAACATTATTATTTTACGATTTCTACGTAGCAATAAGTTTCGTATAAATAGAGACCATAAACATTTCCCAGCTTGTAAACCACTGAAGTAGTCTACTTGTGCTTTGCAAACATCCAGATTAGCTAATTCTCTACGGTATATGACAAAGATTTTTACTTATTTTCTCCAATCAAAGTAAGAACATACAGTCAAACAATGTATTGCATAAAAAAAGGTGTTGCATTATGCTTGTAAATAAAAAAAGTTTTTTTCAAGTGACGGTGTTTAAAAACAAATGTGCACATCGTGTGAAATATCGCAAGGTTAAGGAATACATTTTTTTGTCAATTGAAATATACATTTATTTATTAAACAAGCCAAACAAATATATATTGTTTAATATAATTAAGATACAGCGATAACAAATAGCTTCTAGAGAACAAACATGATTGAAAAGTTTTTGTCTAATTGGTTGATAATTATTTTACTATATATAAGTTAGTCAAGAAAAAGTGTACACAATAATTGACGGAATCAAACAATCATTATCAGATAATTCAAGAAAGTCTTCGTAACATACTAAATTGGATTATAAGATCGTAAAACAGACCCAGTTAAAACAATTATGAAAATATTCATATTTTTAATTATCATTACTGTGACATAATCATTATACAAAATGTTTTAATTATTTTCATTATAACATTGTCTTACCACAATGTATTAATTCAATGAATTTGGGAATTAACGTTAAAAAAGAAAATAATTTGTAGAATCCAAGACTGTGGAGTCGGAGTCGTAGTATTTTGGGCGGAGTCATAAAAACCGTTTTTTTATCAAATTAAAATACAAAAGTCATGCATTTAAGTAGATAATTAAAAAAATCACAAACACTAAATGTTATATTTTGCATCTTTTTTTTAAAAATCGGAGTCTGATTCGACGTCGGAGAATCCGTAAATGCAGGAATCAACAGTCGAGCTTTTTTAACGGCTCCACAGCCTAAATAGAATCACGTAGACTGTCGATGTGGTCATAGTCATAGATAATATTTTCAACAACATCAGTGACAGATTAAGCACTTGGAATGTCCCACGCGCAATCAAATTTAGAAGCTCTGTTTTATGAAGTACTAAAATTTAATTAAAAATAATGTATGGATTTTATAAAATATATTTTGAGACCCCTAAAATTGGAAGGCCCTAAGCGCGCGCCTCGTAAGCTTATGGAGCTTAATCCGCCACTGAATATCATGCCTTTCTAAATTACCGGAAAACACTGTCACCTCAATCAGTGCCATTTGTTCTGTAGTATTTATAGAAAAACTGTGCTCAAAATTAAATATCAATATATTAGGTGTTTCTTACATTGAAGAGATGGTCTGCTCTGGTAAATAGTATTATACCTACTTGATATTCTTCTGTTATTTTTTGCTGTGTTGTGAATTGTGAATCAATACTGAAATCAACACGCTGAATATTTTTAGACGGCAAAGTCTACAGTACGTGACTAAGTGCAAAATTTTGAGATTGATTTATATTTAGAATAAAATACTTCTGTCTAGGCGACGAAAGAAAACGTATTGACACTTCTATAATATTTCAATTCCAATATAAACTGTTAAAACTCGTAAATACATTTACATGTCTACGAATTTTTATGAAAGAATAAGTGACAGCAGTGTTACGCGTTTTGCCATTTTCAGAAACATCCTTACTTTTCCTGGATTTTAAAAATATTGACTTGGTAATTATTGATTTCAACAATTTTATTTATATACTGTTTACCAAATACCAAATCAAATAAAGGCAAGGCGGAGGGATTTTGCTTGAGACGTAATTATTTATGTGCAGATGCCAAAGATTTCAAAAAAACATGCAAAGTGTTAATACTTCGAAAAGGCGCCGTTTCCTTCATTAAAAATAATAGAATAATAATTAAAGTGATATCTAGTTGAAGGTTTCGCCTGTAGAGAGCAAGTGTCTGTAGTCGAATGCAAAATTTCGCTAGTTCGTATTTTTATAATAAGTCCTGACATTATTTTGGCACCCTCTATGCTCCTCCATCGCCTCGGCGCCCAGTGCAATCGCCTTATCCGCCAATCCCTAGCTACGCCCCTGACCGAGTAGTCAACGTCGTTGTATTCGGTTGCGGTGTTCTAAGAATCGAATCCCAGCACGGACATTTAAATAGATTGATTTTTATATAGATTTTTACTTCAATACGTGTGATGTCTAAATTACCACCTACCTATCCGATCCTTTAAGCGGAGTGTAGCGAGAGCGATAAGCTGACCACTAGTCCTATCCTAGCCATATGTTGATATAAGCCATAATAAATACCTTTTACCTATCATATATATATATATATATATATATATGCATACTTATTTTATAATTAGAAATTGTTTCTTAATAGCTTTTACGTGAAAACAGGTTTACAAAGAGACTCATGTTGCTTGAAATCTCACAAAGCTGAAGAGGGCCGTTTCAAAGATCTTTGGCGCCTAAGGCAAGGGGTAGATTTTGCACCTAAAATTCCTGACATCAAATGAATGACAGTTAAGTTTGCGCAAAAACAGACATTAAATTTTATATATTTCCATCTCCTCTTACTCAATACGGAAATTTTGTGAAATAAAATTATCAGATAGAATTTAGCGGATATGAAAAATTTATATAAAAAAATATACACACATAATTAGCATTATAATATCAATCAACATTTCATACAATAGAAGAAAAATTAACAGTTTGTCTATCTGTCAGGTAATAATTGTATGGAATTTCATTGTTATTAAAATAAAGATACTATCATCGAATTGAATCCCCGTGAGTGGTTGATGCACATATTGCGATGTTATTGTTTTGTTACATAATATATACATATTGTGAATATTTTTTTCCCATAATTATACAATAAGGTAATTCCCACTTGCTCAATAGTAACATACGGTAAAACTGTTGTTTAATGGAATATGTCACAGGACAAACAACATAATTAGGCATCGCAATACCGGTATTACCAAAACCGGCATTCCAGTAAATTCCGGTATTTTGGTATTGAAAATTAACCAAAAATGTATTTTGAATGTATCACATATTTTTATAAAATAGTTCTAATAGATTAACTGAATAACTTCTGTGAAGTATAAGACAACGGAATTGAACCTTATTTTATTTATTAATAATTTTATTCTAAATTGGAGTTGTATACATACATATATTATATAATTCAAATTCTTTGAAATTATGGACTTATAAATGAGAACTAAAGAGTATAAATTTTAACACCACTTCAATTTTAATTTAAGTTTACTATTTTACTTTAACTATTAAAGTGATCTAACGAAGTTTTTTTTGTGTGCAGAATCAACGCAAAAATTACTAAATATCTTGCTATTCACACAGATACAAAATGCTGTAATTTTACTAAGCCTTTTGTAATGTATTAATGTTGCAACATTATGCATGTGATATATCGACAGCCTTTAACCTTTTCAGTACCGCGATGTTTTAAACTAAAAAACATTCACTCACATACGCTTTTTTTAAATAATTTTTGAATAGTTTTAAAAAATAGTACTGAATTTATGAATATTAAAAGTTAACTTATAAAATGATATACATAGTTTAATATTTTCAAGTTACATTCGTGTTCTTCAGTGGATTTAAGGTATTCATGCCGTTCGTATGTAGCGGCCACCAGTGGCCTCACGTTAAAATACACATTTTGAGAATGTTGCATTTCATTGCGTCAATAATAGGGAATAGTTAAATTAATCGGTTTATGTAGCGGTTTACAATGACACCTATAATTAAAACAAATTATTACACAGATTATTTAAAAACATTCGTGTAATTGATAAAATCTAGCTTAATAAGATTTTCAAAACATCCCAGTAGAGTTAAGTATTCCTTATTCTAATAAATTCTAATAAATTCTAATATTCTAATAAAATTCATATATAAAAAATAAACAGGGAGCCTGTGTTTTTTTTTCAATAATATGTCGCATCTAAACCAAAAGGCACTATTTATTTTTGAAAAAAAAAATAAACGTTTACAAAACCAAATATGTACTTATGTTACTTTTTTATTCTTTTATAGCTTGTATTTGACATGTATAGCTAATTAAATGTTGAAATAGTATCTGTCAAATGGAGAATCAAAAAAGTTAATATTATTATTGATTATATTGATTTTGTAAATGTTTAATATTTTTTTCAAAAAGAAATAGTGCGTTTTGGTTTAGATGCGGTTTATTATTGAAAAAAAAACAAGACGTCACTGGGTAAGCACGCCACTGGCTCCCTGTTCATTTTTTACACATATATTTTATTATAATATTATAATAAAAGATGCCTAACTCAACTGCGATGTTTTGAAAATCCTATTAAACTAAATTCATACACTAATGGTGTCTCATGCATGCCCAAGAAAAAGTTAAAGCAATGTTAATATTTGATTTTATTTCTCATTACAACATTGTGTTATTTAAAACAGAATATTATTCAGGAACTTATGGAAAAACATGGACGAAGAAAATGGAAAATATGGATAACAGTCATCGGAGTGTTCGTTTTAGTCTTGGTGCTGATTGTGGTAGCCATTATACTCTTGACTGGAGAAAAAGCAGATGAAGGCGATGGTCTTCCTCAACGGTTACCTGTCAGTCTCGAAGATGTCATGCAAGGCAAATTGTCACCTAATAGATTCAATGCAACATGGATATCAGGTATTGAACAAGGATTTTACAAAGTTTTTAATGATATAATATTATGTTAATAAAACTATAGTGTGCGAATAATTAATTTTAAAAGTTGTTGTACTAGTACTTGTAAAAGTATTTTTAAGACTTGTTTTATAATTTTGTAATGTAAAATAAATTTATGTAATAAGCACTCATCAGTAAATAATTTTGACATTGAAATGATAATAATAAATGACTTTTTTAAAATAAGAAAATTTTTGTACTTGCAGATAATGAACTACTTTTTACTGATAATGAAGGAAATTTGCTGATGTACAGCGTACAGACAAATAAAAATTCCATAATTTTACCAAAAGAAAATCAGGTAAAATTTTTAATTACTTCAATTCAGCTGCAAAAAAATACTTCAGAAAAGTTTTACACTGATGGAAACTAATTTATTTTTATTAATACTTGTAGATCCTTGGGGTTTCATTTGACCAGCAATTATCATCGGACAAGAAGTATTTGTTAATGGCTTACACTTATAGAAAGGTTTGTATTTTCGTATTTCAACTGTCACCTATTTAATTCACAAGTAGTGATAAAAATAGTAACATACTGATAATGTAGAACAAAAAGTTTGCATAATAAATTATGAGTAATTAAAAAAAATTCTAGTTTACATTCCTTCTGTAATAAAGTTGTGAAAATGAGACTTAAACTCGACCCATAAAAAAATAGTTCTAATGAACTATAGAATTAGATTAGATGCCTTAAGGCAAGTGAGCGTATCATTGCCTGAGAACATTACTAGGACATCTAAAAAAATATTTATTTTGTTTTTGCTAGAAAGATTCCTTTTTCTGCAATAATTTTAGCGGTGTGGTGAGATATCGGTCTTAAAGAGAAGAATCTTTTTTTTTAGATAAACCATTTAAACACATCTGAAAATATAGCATAACATCTTTGATTTCTAGTTATTCCGGCACAGCTACTCAGCTCAGTACATAGCCATAGGACTAGAATCCAAAGAACAAATTCCTATTATCCTAAATAACAACGAGTCATATTTGGAATTGGCAGTATGGGGACCGATCGGCAATGCCATTGCATTCGTGCAAAATGGTAACATTTATTATAGAAGCTCGATTTCTGCCCAAGCTGTCAAAATCACAGAAAATGGTATTCCAGGAGGAATTTACAATGGCGCTCCTGATTGGGTCTACGAAGGTGATTATTGATTTCTTATTACACTTTATGATTATTTCTTGCTGTCAAAATCTATTTGTTTAAGATATGTCTGATTAACAATATTTTCTTAATGGGTACTCATAAACATTGATAACATTGATTCATAGGGTCAGTTAAAAAATGATATCAATCATAATATATTTGTCTTTAACAACATTAATTTAATGAAAGTATTGTATCAAAGCAGAGGCGTAGCTATAAATTTGGGGCTCTTATGCAAACGACACGGAAGGCCTCCTGATAGAAATTTGTTATATTAAATATGTAGAAATTTAGACCTTCCTTTAGGCAAAGCACTCATGAATTTCGTCACTCTGATGAAGTGGCTACTATGGAAAGTTCTTTTATAAACAAATCGTTGAATCATTGTTCAAATTATTTTCAATCCTTTTCATACATAACTATAAAGCACCCAATTTTTCAAAAAGTTGTAATGTAAATTGGTGTTGTTACAACAAACTGTTTTAGATGCAGTATTAATCAAGTCTCTTTCATAAAAATTCCAAAATGTAACATCCATTCATGTCAAAAAGAGTTTGAACTGCAAATACTAAATATAATATTTACAATTTTACGGAAAGATGTAACAATAAAACATCAATATTAATGAAATGAAAAAAAAAATGTGCTGTAATTCTTTTTCTGCAAACTTAAAATTATCACCCAAAACTTTACCATAAACTCAAAAAGCCCAATTTAATTTAAATTATAGTTTTTGCTCTCCTGTAAAAATTGTGTCAACAGCAGATATTTCACATTGCCATCACAGTATATTCCCATGATTGATTAGATATACAAATAATTTCAAAAAAACATTTTCAATGTTTTTTAGGTTTATAGTTTCGTAAAATAACCAGTCTCTTCCTCTTGTATTAATAAATGTTTGACAGGCATTTGGCAATAACAATTAATCTGTTCTCATGATTGGCTTTTATGGTCAGGACCATTAACAAATAGCAGTCAATATAAAAACTATTATCAACTGCCTACCATTTGGTATCTATGCAAGTAATAACGACCAGTAATAGTTTTATTCATAAAAACAAACTTAAATAATTTTCCATAGTGATAAGACTTTATCCATTATGTTCAATTGATTCTCCAGCAGGCTGTCCAAAACTATCTTGCCAAAGTGTCTCTTTAATTTATTTCTATAGCTCTTCAATACATGATTAGTGCCACATTGTGTACTATAAGCTACTCCTCTGCCATCTGTTGAATAGAATGGTAGTTAACTGCTAAACGGAGATTGTGTTTTGACTGACAATTCAATGGTGCTTATCAGTTGCTACTATTTCTATTGTCACTGTGTTTGGCAGTAAATTGTTAAAATATATCAATAGTACCTTTTTAAAGGTATTTAAAATAGAACTAGTTATTTATGATAAGAAAGAAAATTGTAATGCATTTTCTGTTATCACTTATGATGTTATTATCACAATAATTATATATTGTGATCCAGGTGTGTTGAAGTGTGTTTGAAATACACAACAAAGGTAATGATTTTAAAAATGAATGATAAAACATCTTTTACAAAACTAAATCTGAATTATGTCATTTATCACAGACTTTTTTGTTAAAATGTAGTAATGTAATGGAGCGGGGGGTCAGCACTACCACATTTTTTGTAGACTATTAACACCAATTAGCGCCGTCGGTCGCGGACAGCAATACCTGAAGTTAGGTGCAGCTGTCGTCGCCAGGCAGTGTAATTGTTATGATAATTCTTAGATGTGGCACATCAGTATTTCCGAAGGATTGATAGTTATTTTAATAAATAAGGAAAATAACATTTATAAGGTTGCAATATGAAATTTGAAGAGTATTTGAGACTCGCAAAGGATCAGTTTTCGACTTTTTTGACTATACTTAAAGATGGTCCAATAGAACTGCCATTGAAAATATATGTATTTTTAAATTCTTTTCGTTTGAATCAAATAAAGCTTACTGATAAAATTGATTACTCATCCTTTTCTTTGAAGTCCGGACGCTGTAATGTTAAAAATAAATAGAGATGCAAGCGTTTGGCATCTAGACGCTACATGCAGTACTCCTGAGCCGTGTTAAGCGTGATTACAAGACCATATTAGTTCATTTTCATAGTAAGCGTTTGTTGATCGCGTACGGCGTCACACTGTACGTGGCTTACGGCGTTAATTGTAGACCAGCACCTAAGCAAAAGATTTAATTTATATTTCAGAGGAGGTTCTTGCTTCAAATAAAGCAATGTGGTTTTCTGATGACGGCCTGTATTTAGCTTACGGTACATTCAATGACACCGCAACACAGGTCATGCCCATTCCATTCTATGGACAACCAGGAGAAGCTGACTCTCAATACCCGAGAGGAATCTTTGTGAGATATCCCAAGGTACGTAGTTGGACTATGTTTAACTGTTATTAAATCTAATACATCACCTTTATCAATCATTATCCATAAAATTTTCAAACTTTTTGTTCACATCTTTTATGGCAGGGGTAGCCAAATTTTTGACGGTCTACTAACATCATATGTGCTAAGTTATAAGAAGAGTAAGAATTCAAAGCTTCAAATAATTGAATGAAAAGGAAAAAAAATGGATAGATAATAAAAGATACACTTAATTCTTATTTAAAAGCATCAGACGGGCGACTAGGAATGACTGGTCGACCGGGACGTCTTGTCCACCGCTGTTTTATAGAATAAAAATGAATAAATAAAAATATTATCTTATCATGTTTAACGTTCGATCACATATTGATATACAAAGCAATATTGGCTAAATTTTGTCTAGTAACATCACTTTTGTCAGGTTGATGTATGAATTTAGATATTAGTTATGCTTGTGAATTCAGATATTTGTTATGCTGCGTCATGCAAGTGTCTCATATATGATTGACATATAATGGCATAATTTGAAAATGCATATATCTTTACAAAATGTAATTGAAGGTTAATCTTAACGAGTAATTCAAACAGTTCTCAGTAAGTGTAAATAAAACTCCAAACTTCTACAATACAAAACCTACCACTGCACAAAAAAGAACCATTTGGGGTTTGTAAATCACCAGTCAAGCAAGTTACTTGAATAATTCACCCACAATAACTCTTTTAATGTCTTGAGTAATATTGTATAAATAAGTTTAGTTTGCACCAATTCAATTAGTAGAATTATCATTTTGGCGGGGCAATTAAAATAACGAGTCCAAGCTTGTATGAATGAAACAGTATTCTGTGCCGCGATCACAACATGCCGCAACACAGAGCAGACGCAGGTGTGCGTTGCACGCAGCTGCGTATTAGCGTATGTGTTACGCCGAATCGGTGAAACTGCCTATTTCACGTATTCGGCAGAGATTTTGCCGAATGCGTGAAATAGACAACGGGCTTGCTTATTTCACGCATTCGACGAAATCTCTGCCGACTGCGTGAATTCGCCAAGGAGTTATAACTATTGTCTATGGTCAGTGAATAATAAATTCTTTAACTGTCAACATGACAGTTGAACAAATAATTTTGACACAGAAGTCAAATTTATTGCAGAATGATTGATTTAAACACTTTCACACTTGATTAAATGAATCAATGCTTATTTGATGACATAATTATTGATTTTGTTCAATCTGCAACTCCGTAAAATAATTTTTTGCTTTTCTTGTAAACTTAAATGCTATGAAAATTAAACAACACTGAAAAAATTGGTGTGAAATTTACTGAGGACGAGGAAGCTTGGCGTGGAAAAGGGATTTAATTTTGATAAATATGGAAAGTAACACTTTAAAAGTCTGCACGGTTTATATTGCTAAATAAATACCAGATAAAAAAGCCAAATCATATCATTTTTATTATAATGCATTGTGATAAAAAGGGTTTTATCCCAACCATTTGTATTTCTAAAACAGTTAATGATTTTAAAGTATGGGATCAGATAAGCAGTCACAGAAACCTAGCTAACAAGACAATGTGAAGTTTAATATTAAATTAAATTTGACGACTGTTACACAATTTTTTTTACTGTTCATTATTTTTTCTTGATACTATTATTAATTTCCAAGATTTATAAACTGTTCATTTGTATCCCTTTATATATTTTTTTAATATTATCGTCAAAAGGTGTCAAGTCAAAGGTAGGAATTTAAATCTGTTTATTTCCAGAAATTTCTGTTTGTCTAGTTTTACCGACTTGTTATTAAAATTTAGAACTTTAAAATTTCTACCAATATCGAAGGTGTGGTTGTTTTGAAACAGATGGTTTCCAAATGAAGCAAGTTCATCCCCTTTCTTAGCAGAACTCAAGTGTTCTTTGATTCTAATATTAAACGATCTACCTGTTTGACCAATATATTTGGCGTTACAAAAATTGTAGTGAGTTGAGTTGAGTAAATAAATCCCACTTTGGTTCAAAAAGTTTAACTTATCTTTGGACTTAACTAATGCCAATGCTCGCAATAAACGAAACCGGTCCTGACATTTTAAACGAAGTACAAAGGAATATTGTATTTCCATTAATATAATGCCTTTCCACCAAGTATTGACAGTGAACATCCTAAAAGTGGTCACCCGTTGAGGTTATGTTATACAGTGCTGCGTCCGAACGAAAGTTATTTGATTTAATTGGATGCAAAAAATGCGATTAAATTTAATTACTAATGATTGTAAGCTTTCTACATTATTTTATCATCCACTATGACGCTTATTCTTATACCATAGATAGTTAAAATATTACTTATTATGGTCTATGGTTTATTTTGACATCTGTCACATATGCATACATTTAAAAGTCGAAACTAGATCGCTTAATGACGCCCGATGGGTTGATGTCGACGAGTGCTGCCTATCATATTACAGTTTTAACTTATTTGCAAGTTGTATGGAGATCAACGTCATTATAGTTAATTAACAGTATGCTTTTATATACTATGAAATGACATTTGGTTTAGTTTCAAAAAACACCGCCAGAGCGCTGTGATCATAGACAACCTACATAGTTTCTATCCGTCTTCCTTGCTGAATGCATGAAATAAGCAAAAGATTTTATGCCGAATTCACGCAGTCGGCAGAAAATTTACCGAATGCGTGAAATAGACAACGGGCTTGCCGAATTCACGCATTCAGCAAAATTTCTGCCGACTGCGTGAAATAGGCAATTTCACCGATTCGGTGTAACATATGCGGCTCTGTGCTTCCATGTGTAATACAAAATCTGTACTGCCCTGAGTTGCACTGTGCTGCGTTGTCTGAGTCTCAGCATACGCTTAGCCTTATAGTGTATTATAAAACCCTACTGTGCCATTCTATATCTCGCATTTATGTAATTAATATATTAAAAATTATGTGATAGTTATGCAAGCTTATAATTACTTCTTCTCAAAAAGTTTGCAACCTAGAGCTTTTCCTTAATTTTATTTGATGCAGATGCAAGAGTAAAACAAAGAGTACATTTTTGGACTACTTTTTGACCGTATCAAAGTATGGAAGAATTGAATAAGATCTGAATACACCAATTATGACTTTTTCAGCCTCACTATTGAATAAGATAGATTACAGCAACTGGTTGAATTTTTTTTTAAGTGGAAATCTACATTTGTATGATTTTTTTTTTCTGCTGTATTCATTTATTGTTTGTCTCAGGTAGGTACCACAAACCCTACAGCTGCATTGACTCTAGTCAATCTTTTAGAACCGGAGAAAAAAGCGTTACTGCCCATTCCTGAATCGTTGAGCGAGTAAGTCTTTCTTTTCCTATGATATTATAATATTGATATGCATATAATTTTTTTATTATTTATTTTATTCAAATGTAAAACAAGTGACAGATTGCAATAACTCAATAAGGAAAAAAGAGATTTAATTATATATACTTTAATAATCCAAGAGGAAAAAGAACAAATACAATTTTATTATCACTGTCTTATTCCTAGTAATGATTGCTATATCATTGTGAAGGCATATTATAATAGTAAAATTATTGACACGAAAAGGGTTGTTTGTCTAAATAAGACATTGCAGCAAAAATCTGAACAATTCAAAATAATAAGAGAAATTATAAACTTTACGACAACAAATGTGTCTTAAAGTTTATGGTATAATTTCTACAAACACATACTCAACTATATTTTGGGTCAAATCCCTTTTTTTCTGAATCTGTAAAATATAAATTTCAATTTTCAAGTATCAAATAAATCTAGTTTTGATTTATAAACCATTACCGTTCAAATGGAAACTATTTAACTTTTTTTAAAAAATAATATTGCTTTTTTACAATTTGCAAAAGCTCTCAATCTGATAAGATATATTTATGTGCATATCTTTACAGCATAACCTTCGTATTAAACTTGATGAAACAAAACATGAGATTAATGAAAGTGTTCTGAATGTTTTCAGACCCATTTTGGCATCAGTTTCTTTCGCTACAAACTCTTCCGTTGCCGTTGTATGGACCAACAGAGTACAAAACGAGTCCGTAACCATGCTATGTTCATCATCCAGTTGTAAACAGGTGGGGACTATCTTAAATCATCATATTTTTCAGACTCATTTGATTTTGCACTGCCAATATATTATGGAAGTGACAAAAAAGAATGAATGTACCATAAATCTCTTCTGATGTACTTTGACTCTTTTGCGCTATTTTATACATTTATATTCATATTGATTTACCTGACTGTAACAGAGCACTTACGAGTACTCAATAATGTTTAAAACTAAAATAAACATTTATAATAATAAGTTTATTTGAAAAGAAAATTGTATGTATTTTTTCAAGAATGAGTATATTATAAGTTTTCCAAATACTTACAAATACAGGTTGCAAATGAAAAATTTCACAAAAAAAACATGTTTTTCATTATTATAACCCTTTCATGAGCCAATAATAATCATCGGAAATTGAAAAAAAAAATGGTCACCCTCTTTCCCACCTTGCTGTAGGCAAAATGAAATTAAAAAATATTTTATTGTTTTAGATCTTTCGGTATGACGAATCAAATGGTTGGGTCGATATGCTAAGACCACTGCTTTTTGAAGCAGACGGTTCTTCATTTTTCACCATTCTGCCTAAGGTAAATAGTTATGCCTCATTTTTATAATATTAACTAATCGTTATATTTTTTGTAAATATGCTCAGTTTTTCTTGTTTTGATTTTCGTGTGAGGAAGCAATAGATTAATATTCGTTCAAATTTGAATCATCTTCGAATTTTTAATTAGGAAATATTGCCATCTATGAATAAAAGACACAAACTATAAGCAATAGATTAAATAAAATAATAATCTATATATTAATAGTCGATAATGTCCGTCTGTCCGACCAGATTTCACACCTTCCAGTCTCCACTTTTTTGAATAAAATAAAATAAAATTAAATAAAATTAAATAAAATTAAACTAAATAAAATTAAACACAATGCAACAAAAATCTCACGTTGCTGGGCAACGGGCTTACAGCTAGTATAAATTATTTCTCTATTGTTAAATTTTTCCTACTAATATTGTTTGTCTTCTTAATCAATTGATGAAATTGAATAGTTCGATTCAAAAGTAATTGTTAAACCTTGCATAATGTTCATGTATTCTTACTCAATTGATAATATATTACTATATATGAAACAGAAACGTCTCTATCAATAATTGTTATAAAAAATGATTTTTTTATATATTTTTAACAGTTAACAAATTCATCCATATAAAATTCTTCTGCCCACACTGATTATTTCTGTTTTATTCAACAAATAGTATTAACTAAAATAGCATTTTCCTTTGAATTAAGTAAGCACGATAGAAAATATTGTATTTATTTGATACCCTGCCATTTTCTACGTTGCTGTAAGTTATTATAATATTTTGATCAAATATTTCAGGCTATTGGCAGTGATTCATGGAGACAAATTGCTCAAATAAAGCGAGGATCTATTGACGGCACAGATCTTTGGACTCCAACATTCTTAACGAGTGTTAAAAATACTGTCACTGAGTTGATGTACTGGGATGAGAGTTCGAAAACTTTGTAAGTATGTCAAATAAAAAAATACTGACAGCTATTCAGGATTCATTTACATTTGCTAATTTTGTTTCTCGTCTCAGGTGGTATACTGCGACAGGCGAGGAAGATTCTGCGATCCAGCATGTGTATACCATATCACTTGATGGAAGACATGATTGCTTTACTTGTAACATTACTCATTCCTCAGGAAGTCAATGCCTATACAATGAAGCCGTTATGAGTAAAACTGGTTCAAACTTAGCGATTTCGTGTTTGGGTCCTCAAGTCCCTGAAGTTTATCTGCACAGTAAGGTACGTGAATTAAAGATTATACTACTTACATATATATTTATAATGCGGAAATATATTAATCTGTCCATGGTAATAAAAGATGGATGGGTATATATTATTGACAATGCATATTCATTCTCTTTTGTATTCCATAGTTTACATAATGTAAAACGGTTATATGTTAGCTGCACAGCATTATGAACCTTAAAATAAGATTTTATTTTAGATATATACTTATACCACTGTATCTGTGATGAATCAAAGTTGTCATAGTGTAAAATTCTGTACTAGGCAATAAGAAACTGCAAAACTCACCACAATACTTTCTTGGAAATCAGTGGCGGTTCCTGAACTAAAATCTTGGGTGATGAAAGTTTAGCATTGTATACTATTTACGAAATTGTGTATGTTTCTAATTCACCTTATACATCAATCTACAAGCAAATTAACAAATATTACGACACTACTGCAAAGCATAAATTATTATATAATAAAATCAATGCTAATGTAAGGAAGAAATAATAGAATAATAATACTGGACCCTTAAATTCGTCTCTTTCAAAGTGAACTAACCAGTACACAAAGCCATACAGAGCTGTCACATACTAATCTATGGCTGTCACTGAGAGACAATACCTGTCACTTTCATACAATAAAACGATATTGGTATTTGTGTTTGAATGTATAGGGCATGGGCTGATTCGACTTAGCCCGTAACGTATAACAGTAGCCTGATACTTTGAATCACAGTCGTGTGCGTTTAGATGACGTTTCTGTAAATACAAATGATTGCACGATTGAATGAGTGCTTGATTGCACCCCAGTGTAAAGAAAGAACTTGGACTTTAAAAGATTTACCCCCCCGAGTCTTTGTGATTAATATTAATACGTAGGTGTTGCCAGACTGACGTCACGTTGCCTGTTCTCTATGAAGTATGTATAGAGTTATTGTTTTTTTTTATGCCTATGTATAATTTTAAACCGAGCCGGTTTAAAATTATAATACAAAACACAATCAAGAATATTATTGTAGGTAGACATAGCATTGTCTTATATTGACAGAGGAAAATCAAAACAAAGATATTGTATTAATTTGGGAAAGGTTAGTTACGCTTATAAATGTATTTATTTTGTTCAGCGGCCGAATTGCTGTTCATTTTTATTCAGCCATTTGAAGTTTTTGGTGAAAAATGCAGGTCGGGCTAAGCCCACCTAGCCCAGTGCCTAGAACCGCCACTGTTGGAAATACTGTAATCAAATGTCAAAACAGTAGACATACATCAGATTACAGTCATATATTATGTCACAAGACCAATTGAGGAAGTATGTGTTTGTCATGTGGCTAAATGTCAATAAAAGATGAAAGTAGAAATTGCTTATGATGCGTGATATACAATGATTATCTTTTATAACTATGAATTTTGGACAAGAAAAGTAGTTATACTTTATATAAATGTTTGTTTTAAAAGGAATATGAAACTAACATCCCGATATTATGCTGTTGTTTGACGATTCCAATAAATAACACTTTATTTGTTTTTTTTCATTCCTTAAATTGGAAACTCTCTTCACAACAAAACTTGAACTTTCTCCCAGTCAGTGAGTACATGAGAAATCTATACAAAGAGATTCTATTTTACTAATGATAATAAAAAAAAATCTTTTTCTTTTTAGACGGGTACTAAAATAAAGGATTGGGAGAATAATTCTAAAATTGGGGAGTTATTGGCATTCAAAGATGTTCCAGTCGTTCGAAGACTTGCTGTTCAGGTTGCAGACTCATCATTGCCACCGGCTCAAGTCATGCTGTTGACTCCACCCAATGCCGATTTATCTGGAGCTGTGAAGTATCCCTTGCTTGTTAATGTGTATGTTAATATTATCACTGTTGAAATGTTAAATTGTCAGATTCTTTGTGTGTAATTTAAAAAAAAAAATGAACCAAATCAATTTAATTTCTTAATTTTGATGTTATGTTGAGTACAATGCTTAACCTTTCGAGGAGTGAATAGACTGTATCTTTATTTTTATTGGCCTTTCTTACTGGCCTAATATTTTTAAAAGTAGATTCCCATGACAGATTTAATATTATGTTTGTCATTGAATATACTGTGCGTGCGCATAAAATTGAGTTAGACGCATATAAGAGGGGGTGGGGTTATTGTAAAGAATTGATACTATTTCAAATAAATATATTAATGAATGAATATTTACTTTGAAACCTTTCAGATATGGGGGACCAGACTCATATCAAGTGCTTGAGAAGTGGAATGTGGATTGGGGATCATCATTAGTGGCTCGTTGGAATATTACAGTCGCGCTGATTGACGGAAGAGGTTCTGGGCTGAAAGGAAATAACAATCTTTTTGCTGGATATAGGAATCTGGGAACAGTGGAAATCAACGATCAGATAAATGTTACCAGGTAAAAATATCTTATTTTGATAGATGTAAGGGGCATCAAATTATTCACTCCCACAGGATCAATTCTTCTTCTACTTCTTTGGCCATGTTAGCTCCCTATGTGGAGCATATGGCCACCACGTGGCACCTCCATGTTTCCCTGTCTCCTACCAATTGCTTTGCTTCCTCCCATGACATGCCAGCATCCCTCAGTTCCGAAGAGTACATCCTATGGATAGTACTCGACGGTCGTCTGGGGCGCCGGAATCCCACCGGTCAAAACAAGAGACAGGCAGGATTGAGACTTTCCGGAGGCATCCGCAGCACGTGACCCAGCCAGTTCCAACGTCTCTCCATAACCACTGACGTGACGGGATGCTGTCTTGTACGCTTCCTTAACTCTGAATTCCTCAGAAAATCAAACCACCTCACCCCCATTATCCGACGCAAGCATCTGTTCTCGGAGCTCAGTATACGGTTTTTCTAAGTCTTCATCAGGTGCCATGAATCCCAACCGTAAAGCAGTACCGGCAGAATGCAAGCGTTGAATAAGTGGCATTTGATTTTAATCGAGTACAGCTGTGTGTCCCAGACAGTCCGCATTGAAAAATCTATATATATAAAACAAAGTCGGGTTATTTACACCACGTATATCTCAAGAAGGGCTTGGCTGATTTTAATGATCTTTGATTTATTAAATTCGTCTCCGCCTAGAATAGCAGAATAAGCATTAAAACATCGGAAAAATATTACGGAGAAGAAATTATGAAGAAAATCAATATTCTCATAGTTTTCAAATGACGAACAGCTTGAAATAATGAAAATGTCGTTGTATGCAGATTTCATCCACTAGATGACAATTTGCTTCTGCTTCTTTTGCATACGATTGACTTTTAAATAATTTCAAATTTAGAGTATGGATTAGAATAAAAAAATCGATGATATGAAATGAAAACGAAAGAAAATCGGATAATATTGAAATAAGGTTATGTTTATAACTAGGTATGATAATTTTTTTGACAATAATATTACGCTGTTTGCACGAATGTTGCTCTACTCTGAGATGCCACGTTATTACACTTGGAACGCTACATCGAAGAAATTCCCTTACACCAGTGGCTTCCAACCTTTATGTTGCTACGCCTCCCTTTGAAGAAAAAAATATCTTTGCGCCTCCCCATCTTTTATTTCATGTAGTAACAAACACACGTTTTAAAGGGTAAATAAATATTTTGGACTGTTCGCGCCTCCCTTTGCAATAGTCCACGCCTTTCTAGGGAGGGGCGCCTCTCAGGTTGAAAATCACTGCCATAAACCATTCCTATCCTGAAAATGGACGCATAGAAAGTGATCAGCTAACCACTAGCCCTGTTCTTCTATCCCTACTCTATTTGTAAAAAAGAGGTTGAGCAACTGAGTAACAAACAGTTTTCGTAGAAAATCTTCTGTTGGGATACCTCCATTAGAAGACTATATGCTCAATAATGAGAGTGGACATGGATTTAAAAAAAATCTTTAATACATTGGCTCTGTTTACTAAACTTGAATGATATTAACTGTCATTGCTTTGTAAATAGACATTGAGAGAACATTATACAGTACACAAAATATATATAATTTAAATTACTTCGCATTTTTTATATTATAATATCAAGATCAGTTTTTTTAAATCAATGAGTGAATATTATCTACTTGTCGCTTGAATAGCCAGTTGTCAGCTTTGTTTTATTATTGAATAATAAACATGATCTATGGGCACATTTACATACTGATAGAACTCAGTGGCGGCTCGTGACCTAAAATCTTGGGTGGGCTAGAGAAAACTTTAGCATTGTATACTATTTACGAAATTGTGCATGTTTACACTTTACACCTTATACATTTATCTACAAGCAAATTAACAAATACTACGACACTACTGCAATGCATAAATTATCATATTATAAAATTAATGCTAGTGATATGGTGAAATAATAGAAAAGTAAAAACTGGACCTCAAATTCGTATCCTTCAACTGTTTTGTTTTATGCGATACAACGAACTCTGACGTTTATTTTTTAACAAACAGGGATTGGTACGAGTGATTTTTTATGTTTAGGCTAGTTTGAATTAGCCCGTCTGACGTCATGACTGCATGCTGTATACCAAGGCGCAGTCGTGTACGATTGGATGACGTTTCCGTATGGCCAATGATTATAAAATACATACGTTTTCTAATCGTGCTTGATTGCGCCCCAGTGTAAACAGAGTGTTGCAACAAAGCATTAAAAGGTCTAATTTCAAAATAGTCCGAGCCTTTATTATTATTATTATTATTAATAAGTAGGTATTGCCAGACTGACATCACGTTGCGTCTTCTGTATGAAGTATGTATAGGGCCATTGCTTTTATTATGGGGGCTCGGCTTAAAATTGTAATACAAAATACAATCGAGAGTATTATTGTAGGTAGACATAGCATTGTTTTATATTGACAGAGGAAATTAAAAACAAATATATTGTATAAATTTGGGAAAGGTTATTTACATTTAGAAATATATTTATTTTGTTCAGCGGCCAAATTGCTCTTCATTTTTATTCAGCCATCTAAAGTTTTTTTTTCTACACATTTTGGGTGAAAAATGCAGGTCGGGCTAAGCCCACCTAGCCCAGTACGTAGAACCGCCACTGATAGAACTCAATATGACATTGCGTTGATGTATCTGAAAAAGATGAATAGATATCATGTCATAGCACGTGTGAACATACAAATCTTGTTTGATTGGGGATAAATTGTGAATTACCATTTGGTTGTATAGCAAAGATTTATTGACAATCAATACTGTGGAAGATACTCATTATTTGAAAACAGCTATCAATAAACTAATAATCACAGGTGTCATTTCAATTATTGATAAATGTTTTTGTTTTAGACATTTGCAGAAGTCACTAGGTTATATAGATCCTGAGAGAACATGTATTTGGGGCTGGTCCTATGGTGGATATGCCTCTGCTCTCGCGCTGTCTCGTGGTGGAAGTACTTTCCGATGCGCTGTTTCCGTGGCACCAGTAACAGATTGGTTATACTACGGTAAATCTATTTTCATAACATCTTTGTATCTTTACTTACCATCGGTATTGATTAATTAATATTATGTGATTCCAAGGAGTGTTGCACAATTCTAAAGAATGAATATTTTTATTGTTTTAGATTCTATCTATACCGAACGGTACATGGGGTTACCTGACATTCAGGATAATAAAAAAGGATATAAAGCATCTTTGCTTAATACTGAAGAAACTGTAAGTTGGGGCAGAAAGCTCTTTTATTTATAAATGAATATTGAAAGATCTTGTGCCAATAGCTGAGTGACACTGCAGAATATTTTATTCATTGGTGGTAATGCTGGCGTAGTGGCAAGCCGCGGAGTCAAATTTTTTTTTAAGACTGCAGTATAATTTAATAATTTTAATGAATTCGTAATGTGTTGCATCTATACCTAATAGACTGCTAGTTATGATGTGTAGATGTCAATTTTCCTTTATTTTTGGAGAGAATAAAAAGGTTACTTTTAGGACAGGATTAGTAGAATCATATGGCTGGAAGGGATTTGTAAGTATCACAAACATCCATATCTTTGAATACAAACCAATCCATAAACTGTTCTTAGATATTGAAACCACGACAAACCCTAGTGCGTGACACTGAGCAATTGGCTACTGGCCTGACAGTCATACATATTTTTATTATAACTAAAAAAATTTTCATCATTTTTTAAGTCAAAGATATTCATTATCATTATTCATTAATCTTCTTCTTCTCTTTGGCCATGTTCGCTCCCTATGTGGAGCATATGGCCGCCATGCAGCACCTCCATGTTTCCCTGTATCCCACCAATAGCTTTGCTTCCTCCCATGACATGCCAGCATCCCTCAGCTCCGCCGAGTACATCCTATGGATAGTACCCGACGGACGTCCGGCACGCCAGAATCCCACTGGTTGAAAGAAGAGGCAGGCAGGATTGAGGCTTTCCGGAGGCATCCGCAGCACGTGACCCAGCCAGTTCCAACGTCTCTCCATAACCACTGACGTGACGGGACGCTGTCTTGTACGCTCCCTTATCTCTGAATTCTTCACAAAATCAAACCACCTCACCCCCATTATCTGACGCAAGCATCTGTTCTCGAAGCTCAGTATACGGTTTTTCTGAGTCGTCAGGTGTCATGATTCGCAACCGTAAAGCATTATCGGCAGAATGCAAGAGTTGAAAAAGTGGCATTTGATTTTAATCGAGTACAGCTGTGTGTCCCAGACAGTCCGCATTGAAAAATCTATATATATAAAACAAAGTCGGGTTATTTACACCACGTATATCTCAAGAAGGGCTTGGCTGATTTTAATGATCTTTGATTTATTAAATTCGTCTCCGCCTAGAATAGCAGAATAAGCATTAAAACATCGGAAAAATATTACGGAGAAGAAATTATGAAGAAAATCAATATTCTCATAGTTTTCAAATGACGAACAGTAATTCATTTTTTCAACAGGCTGCCGCACTGAGTAAAAAGAAGTTTATGCTGATCCACGGTACCTTAGATGACAATGTACATTTCCAACAATCTATGATGCTTTCCCGGGTGCTACAACTTAACGATGTTCTCTTCACTCAACTGGTAATTGCTTTTGTTAATATTTTAAGTAAAATTTATTTGCAAAAAAATCTGATAGATGTCATCTATTGATTTTTTTAGAAACTATATCACTTCCAATGTAGAGCATTTGTAATTCTTATTGAGAATCTTGATAGAAGTTATAATGAGAAATATTTAATCACTCAATATTTCTCTTCAGAGAGGTTGAAAAAAGAGTTGCCGCCTGTGTGGTAGAGTGGTCAACGGTGTTGGCTTCGGCTACAGAGGGCCCGGGTTCGAATCCTGGTACAGACAGTTTTATAAAATTGATTTTTCAATCGATTTATGAATTTCTGTTCAAAGGCATGGATGTATGTGATGTCTTAAATTCCCCCCTCTCACCCATCCTATCTTATAAACGGGGCGTATAGAGAGCGATTAGCTTACCACTAATCCTGTCCTAGCCCTATCCTTCTATCCCTACTCTCTTTGGAAAAAGAGAGGTTGAGCAACTGAGTAGTTCTAAGCAGTTCTCGTAGAAACACTTCTGTTGAGATAAACTCCATTAGGAGTCCATATGCTCCACATTGGGAGCGGACATGGTTAAAAAAAAAAAAAAAGATTAACCCTTTGAGTAGAAAGGGTAATTTTTTATAAATTAGGATTTTTTGTATATTTTGATAATTTTGATAATTTTTACCATTGATTCACACAAAAACATTTTTTTTTTTTTGTTTATTGTTCAGTCTGGGTAGGATATGGAATAATATTTCAGGTGATTACAATGTTCAGTTAATTTTACAATGCATAGTTAAAAATGTAAATATACTAAGTACTCATTTTTTTACTCTTTAATCATTTTCAAGAAGCTATTTCAATTTAGGTCTAGATCTTTTTTTGCTTTCATTCTGTATACATGTCCCGCTCTACTGAAGTTGATTCCAGAAGGGAATCGCAACAATCGCAAAATCTGTTAAAGGTATTCAGGAGATTATCAAAGGGTTATTTGCCTAGGAATAGCTGGAACCACATTTAACTCAATGCGGACTGTCAAGGACACACTGGTGTACACGATTAAAAAGAAATGCCATTTGCTCAACGCTTGAATTCTAACTGTGCTTCTTTACGGTAGCGAATCATGGCACATGATGAAGGCTAGGAAAAACCATATACTGAGCTTTGAGAATAGATGCCTGCGTCGGATAATGGAGGTGTAGTGGCTTGCTTTCGTGAGGAACTCATGTAATCGAGTAAGTGTAAATCACAGGAGGAACCATGGAACGCTGGACTTAAAGAGGCCTATAAACAATATGCTAGATAATACTAGAATCATAAGAAAAAAAGAAATGGTTAAGTCACAATTTTAATGTTATTTTCTATAAATAAATGTCTTAATAAATTCTTCTGTTTTCAGAGTTATCCAGATGAAGATCACGGATTAAACGGCGTGAAGCATCACCTTTATCATTCGATAGAGCAGTTCCTTCAGACAAACCTGATGTCTAAGCCTTAGGAATGTCGTAAACAAGTATTTTGATATTGTGCCAATGTGATTATTTTGTCACCCGTTAATGTGATAAAAATCAGGCAACTAAATTCTATTTAAGAAAAAGTGTTTGCGGATAGAAAATAAAACAAGAGTGACGAATCTAAAGTGATTCTAAAAATGCATTAAAAACAATAATGATCTGTGAAAAGTGTATGAATACTGTCTGTACATTTTCAGTTTTCCATTGCTGTGTATTATTAAAAAAAAATGATTGACTTATCGTATGCAGGAAAAATACAAAAAAAATATATGAACAGTCTTTGCAGACAATGTAGATAAAAGTATTTTCTATTGCTGGATTAAAGAGATATATCTGGAAAAATTAACAAGGGCTGTGGAGTAAGATGACTCTAACTCTGACCATAGCTAAAAACACAACTTTAATTATTTTTTTAGACCTAGTAACATGCAGTGGCGCCACATTTTGACCCTAGTAATTTGAATACACATTTTATTTTGAAGGATTCGAAGCTATTAGTTTTTTTTTGAGCACGACTCGCGTTTAAACAGTCCGACTAAATGACTCCGACTTCCAACTTCATAGCCCGGAAATCAACACCTGGGCCTATTTTAAAATAAGCTTCTCAAGTTGTTATCACATCAATTATTTAAGTGTTTTAATTTTTCTACATAATACTTTCGTTTCTTCCTTTTTAGAGTTTGGAAAATGAATATGCACTTACCCTGGCTAGGGTTTCTAGCCAGGCTCTGTCACGTTAGAAATACATGCAGGTTATCACTGTGTAATGTCAGTTGCTTTAAATATTCACTATATATTTTAATCTTTTTACAAATTATGTTTTGCAATTGCATTTGTTTTTATGTAGAGATCAATTTTTGCTCGCTCTTTTAAAGTGAAATACTCTCGGGAGACTGGTTTGTGGTTTTTCCTGAATAAAATATGTTAAGAAGACAATATTCATTATTGTGTTTGATGCCATGAAATCGTATGTATCCTATGCAAGCTAATTTTGTTTATGAAATGTGTTTGATTGTTAGATTGGTAATGCTTATTCCGTATGTAATGTTAAAAATATGAAAGGTTTAAATAATTACGATGATAAATTATTTAGCGCAGTGGCCAAACATGATGTAATTTTCGAATTATTATTCGAAAACGGATTACCAAGGTATTTTTAAAAGTCAATGTGTGTTGATAAATATATTTAATGTGCCAATAGCAAGTTAAATCTATCAACATTATAATTTTTAAGGGTAAGTGTTATGTAAAGCTTGTTGTTCGTTACCTTGATAAATTGTATTTATTTTATAAATGAGATAGCATTGTTTGTATGAAATTTCGTTATAATAAACAATAAGAATGTCTGATATTAAAGTTACCAATTTATTACCATTTTTTTTTAATTAAGTAAAAGATATTCTGTCTTCTAAATATTCATAAACGATGTTCTTTTCTGCCATTTAAAATTATGTAAAAGCAAAAATGTAGAGAATTCATTTTATAATAATCTTGATGTGTTCTTGTGAACAGAGTATAGAGTAAGTGTGTCTGTCATTTTGTTTTAAAACTTATTCAACTTGCGCTAGATATTATAATTAATTCTTAAATATATCATCATAAATAAAATTTTAAATAGAAAATAAAGTTTCTTTGTAAAGGCGTGTCAATATCTTTTTCGGATGGCTCGCAAGCTTTTTTTTTAGATAGGCAGATTGCCGTTTGCTTTTAGTACAAAAAACAAGATTTGAGAGACTTTCAATTTCTGTTTATGGTGAGAAAATTTTAGTCGATGAACAACGCGTTTGACATGCCTATTTTAATACAATATATCCCACATGTGTATTTTTTTCTTATATATAAAATGATCATCTATGTCAGGCCTCGGCAACCTATGACCCGCGGGTCACCAAGTGACCCACTGACCGGAATAGTCTTCTTAATAGTCACATTTTTTTTACTTTGACCCACAGCCAAAAAAAATTGCCAAGGCCTGATCTATGTTATACCACGTAGGCAAGGAAAAAAGGTTTCCAAATGATTTTCAATGTATTTTCAAAATTAAATCTTATCCGCTAAATTAAAATTTTAAAAAGCATTCAATAATAAAAACCAAAATATTGATAAGAATTATATTGTAATTTATATGGCATACTATTCTTAATAAAAACAAAAGAATGCTTTGCAATTTTTTGATACAATTTCATGCATAAACAAGCGTGAGATTGAATTTTATACAAAATTCATGAAAAAAAATATTCATACTTAAAAATCGTATTACAGTAAAAACAGAAGGTATTTTTTAATTATCTTTGGCAACTTTTTCCTCTCTTATTTTTCACTCGAATTCAAATTAGCTAATTTAAATTTGTCATAGTATAAACAATAACTTATTTTTCTTTTACGATTCATATTACAATATATTTTAAAAATCCATGATAAGCCATAAGGTTTTAACCCATTACTGGCGTGTTCAACCTGTGACCCAAAAAAGAAACCAATGTAGCCCAAAAGTCATCAATATTTTGTCATATTTTCAGTCAATATAAATAACTGTTACCTAACTCAAAATTTATAAATATTACGCATAGATTTGCAATCAGTAAATGAACATACTTTGTATAGTCTATCTTTCTGGAGAAAACTATTCTACTTTTCTATTTTATTCGTGAACAATTATTTTCAAGAAAAAAACATACAAAAATTAAAATTAAAAGCAATAATTCGGATGAGCAAAGAATTAGAAGATAATTCCGTGCACTTTTATTGAAACAGATACCCGGAGTCAAATATCTCACTAATGTTTACATTCATTTAATTTATTTATAAAATTGTATTCATTCTCTATATTAAATATTTTTTGTGTGGCCCAAAACATTACTGTTCACCCGATGTGGCCCAAGGGAAACAAAGCGTTGGACACCGATGCTCTAAATCAGTGATGCACAAACCGCGGCCCGTGGGCATGCGGCCCTTTTTAAATTTTGCGGCGGCCCTTTAATATTTTTCTCAAAAATATTTTTTTCACGTAAAACATTTATTTAATATATGTAAGCAAGCTTTTTTTTTAATGAAGGAGAATAAATCGGTTCATAAAAACAGGCTTACAAATATTATGTCAAATTAAAAAAAAAAAAAAAAAAATACCAATAATGCATTAACTTATGAATTGCATATAAATGAAACATACATATTTCACATTGTAACGATTTTTAATTAGCAAGTACTCATAATCCTTTTTTGCATGGCTTATTTATGTTCACGTTTTCGAAATAACACTGTCAAAATAATATACTGGAACCTATTACTCATTTATCTAAATTATCAATCTTTTTTACACGGCTTAAAGGCTGTTTTACATGGAACGTACATTTTTTTTATGCGGCCCGCTAGAAGGTAAAGGTTGTGCATCACTGCTCTAGATCCTTAAATGCTATGTTCACTTTTAATATATTTTTGGGTACGGTGAGTAGTTGTTAATCTGTAAAATATTGTTTGATTTTTGGACAATATTAAAAGACAGCGTTCCATTAATCTTACTTGGCTATATTAGCCCAAATATTTCCTATGTTTGTTGAATTAATAATTTGTAAATATTTTTTCAGATGTAAATATAATTTAAAATAAAGAATGTATTATATAAGATTGTTACTATATTTCTAAAATTTGTACCTTTTAGCTTAATATTTCTCTTGTAAATTCATTTGGCTAAGAAGACATTATCTATTTAAACCAAGGGAAATTCACTATCGAAGATTCCTACAATTCTTCAACATCGTGTCCTCCAATCCACCGAGAACCATTTCTACAAGACAAAAGATACACATCATTATTATCCCATTACACATTCCATTTAAAAGATAGTAATCTTTTCATGGTGATTGATTTTAAAATCAGAGCTGAAACTAGAACACATTTTACACATAGTGCGCCATTTTGCGACTATACAATTGACAAAAAATCAAATTTTATTAATTCCGAAAAATAAATGAAACAATTTAATTGGTCATTCTGTTTGTAAAATTTTCCATTTTGAGTCCTGACTTAAATAAATTTATGCTTATTAATTGCAGTTGTAATAAATATATATATTTTTAATTGTTACTTTTAGAAATCTACTGATCATGCACTAATTGCTGTTTGTCTGGATAATGATAATGGGTGAACTAGAAAGTAATGTTTTTAGATTGGTAAATAAATGAACAAAAATCATTAAAACAAACAAAGTTCAACATAAATATTTATTAGTTTCTTTAGTAATTCAATAATATATAGAATACTTTCTATGCATCACAAATTTCTTGCACTGTTTGATGGAAAAGTGTGCAATTATTGCACTATGAAATGATATAAGAATGCTTTTTGGAAACTTTACCGTGGTATATCTGAAGCCATATCAGCTACGATATAAGAGAATGCTGTCCAAAACGCGGCATCGAGATCGAGTACATCTGGATCGATTACGTTAATTGTATCGGCTTCCGTGTGATGGTACCAGAAATACTTTCCGTTGTCGTTATGAAGTCCACCTCCGGGGATACCTTGGTTGGTCCAGAAAGATATGTCCGGTCCTGGTTCTGTTAAAACCAACTGAGTGGCATTGATCGGAGCGAACAACTTCAATATTTCTCTCATCATGCACTCTCCTTGCTTACTTCCTGAGTATGTCAAGCCGAGTGGGGTGAATGTTCCAAAATCAGACTCCATTACAAAATTTAAATTATCATTATCCGCTTCGTGAGCTTTAATGTAAGCTTCCGCTCCGATGAGACCTAACTCTTCAGCTGTCCAAAAGATTGCACGGAGTGTTCTTTTAGGCTGCAGTCCCAGCTTCTTCAAGACAACAGGTGCCATATAAGATATGAAAACACCCGCACCGTCATCCATAGCTCCGTCTCCTACGTCCCAGCTATCAATATGACCGGATACAACGACGATCTTTTTATCCATAGTGGAACCTTTCAAATCTGCGATAGTATTCCTTGATATTTTTTTGGCTATCGTTGCAGACATAACGAGTTTGAGTACTACCTTTTGTCCCCTCTCCTGCATACGCCACAATAAATCTGCATCTTCTAGAGTTATAGCAGCGACAGGTATTTCAGTGACATTAGCTTCATACGTTTGCATTCCTGTGTGAGGTGTTTGTAAAGAGAATTGTGTAATAGACCTCACTAAAGCTGCAACTGCTCCGAGCTTCGATGCCTCTGAAGCTCCTCTGCTTCTGTACTGTACAGTCTCTCCATAGGTCTTAAATTTTTGATCGTAGAGAACTATCTTTCCTCGAGCCTTCCCAGCTGGTAGCGCTTGAAGCTCATCAAAGGACTGAACAACGACTACTTCTGCTGTGATTCCTCCGGGAGGAGTTGATACACTGTATCCGAGTCCAAGAAGTGGAATATTCTTCACTCTCGGTTGGAGTAAGGTGGCTTTTTCTTCACCTCTAACCCAATCAGGAACCTGTAAAATTTACCAAAAATAGAATCATACTTAACAAAATAATCACCATTTTGTTCTGTGCTACTTCCACTATTTACAAAGATTTAAACCAGTTTCATTCATCGGGAGCGTTATCAACTAATTTTGTCAGAATTGACAGTAACACCTTATTTTATTTTTTATCGAAACAAAACACGATCTGTTTGAATTTACTTCACAATTTTATAAAATTATCAGGATTGGTTTTACTAATCAGTTGAAAGTAAAAACGGTCCTAATCATTGTATGAATTGGAGTCCTTAATTTGTGCAAACATTACTATCTTGCAGCACTTCATCAACAGTGATCAATAAATACTGAATAATATTATCACATTTGTTACATTGTTTCACAAAAATTGTCCAAATGTCGGAAATATTGCTTTGCTTAAAACATTGTTGAATATTTATGCATCAATCATAATGCATTAAACAATTTATGTCTAAATACAGTAGGTATCATTAAAAACGGTTGAGTGACCAAATTGACCGGGTACCTGTTAAAAATTACCTGGTTTTCGGTTCTTTTAAGAACGTACGGGTACCCGGTTCCAGCTTTACCCGGGTCGGAAGCCCTAATTGTAAGTCATTTATGAAGCAGAAAAATCAGTGAGAGATAGCAATTTTTTTACAAAGTTATTTTGAAATGTTTAAAATGATGTTTTTTTTACCTCAACATCTTCTGTGTGTACTTCTAGACCAGCAGTTTTAGAGATATTGACCATGTAGTCGATAGCATTTTCCAATGCCTGAGAACCACTAATACGGTCTCCAAATTTATCCACAAATTTTGCCAAGCTAAAGAAAATAATAATAATTTAAAATCACAAAAGAGAGACAGAAGACATGGTTAGAATTTTAATACAAAGAAATTCAATTAGCCGGACTAATTGGAGATAAAGCTAGCCCTCATATAAGAAAACCGGATGATTTAAGAAAATAAATAATTATAGGAGTTTGACAGATTGACAATAACAACAGTGAACAAAGCCAAAATTTTAACATTTTTGCTATGCCAACTGTTAAAAATCATGTTCAAAAATTATGTTGATTATTAGAAACTCTTTAACTAGTAACTAAATCGTAATAATTTTGAACTGTTTTGGATTAGCATCCTTGGGGTTGAATATCTATAGATGCAAGATGACTGTCTACTAACTATCACTTAAATACCTTGTACCTTTTTATAATTACAACGCAGTTTCAACCCTCAAATATATCATTTTCAAAATAATGAGAAATGGAACCTGCCCCTCTCAATATTTTCTACCTGGGGTACCCAGCACACAACACACCCATGGTAAACATGAGCCTGAGTAAATGCACCAATATAGAATAGTTAATGAAAACCCAATAAAATACTTTACAAACAATTTTATAAGATTTCAAACATCCTTGTTGTAAAAATCTTGACCTCAATATTATAATCGTGAAGATTGATAAAATAGCTTTGTATCAAAGTGTTTAATAAGTAATATGTATATTGTTCACAAAATGATGTTTTATCAATATTCATGTTTTTTTTGCTTTTATTTCTACAGAGTGATAAATTTTTAATTTTGCATGAAAGTCACGTTGAAATAATTTTATTTTATTTATTCAGTATCAATAAATATGACAAGTAATATATGTATGTTCAGTGAAGTTAGTTGTTAAATACTTGGGTCCGCATGAACATATTGATGAAAGAAGATTTTATGAACAGCTCACACAAAAACAAGTGAGAAAATCCTAATTGCTAGCTATTTCCTGGTAATCTTCTCCCAATATAACTATACTTTTAGAATGGGTTGAAAAGCTAATGTTTGGCATCTTAAAATTGTTGTCCACTGACCAGAGGAAGGAAATCCCAAGCAATAAAACCAAGGTCAAGCCTTACCTAATAGCATTCGTGATAGAGGCAGAGTGCTTATTCAATAACTTTGCCTTAAATACTGATTAGGAAACCAACACAGATGTCTTGAGAATGTAACTCTGAATATTATAGTCTAGCAAAAAAAGTATTCAAATAATGTTTCCTTAAAACAACTTTCTGTCATGGAAAATGCCTTGTAATTATAATATGGAACTGGAATCAAGTAAATCAAGAATTTCACGAATGCATGTTGAATGAAGAATAGTTAAAAAGCCTTTCCAGCAAGGTGCCGAAAGATGGATTTGATGAAATTATAAAGTATTTAAGACATCGTTTTTGATGAATTTGAATAGGATTGAGAAAGTATGAAAATCCCATACAATAGTAAATTCTAATCAACTCTATGGGATTCGTGTGAAGTACATCCAGCAAAGTTTTTTAAAATCTATTTCCGTTTCTAATGTGGAGCATGTGGCCTTTTAATGGAGGTATCTCAACAGAACTGTTTGTTATCCAGTTTCTGAACCTCTCTTTTTTGAAGAGAATGGGATAAGGCTAGAACAGGGTCTAGTGGTTAACTAATTGCTCTCGCTATGCCTCATTATTTAAGAATTGAAAGGGGATTTTTAGACATTACAAACACTCATGCCTTCGAAAAGAAAGCAATAACTCAATTGAAAAGATGCTGTTGGTACTGATACTCAATCCCGGATGGCAATAACATTGACCTCTTGTCCATAAACCCGATGAAATAATATAGTAACATACATAGTAACTTTTAGAATATTAACAAACTATTTACTGTAGTTATTACTATATTGCTGTCCTAGCATTATACATAGCTTAATTGTTCTCAATCTCACCTATTCCATGTTTGTCCTTTATATTCTCCTTTTGTGAAAACATCAATGATGCGATTTGTCACATCTGCATAACTAGCTATGTCATCGATTACACTCTGGGGCAAAGAACATTCTTCTGCTTTAGCCTTCTCTTTTTCTTCGGGATGTGGACAGGCGGTTGTCAATTGGAAGGTCAGTAATATTGTCACAACGACACTCACAAATACTAAAGGATTTGCACTTAACATTTTTATATTAAAATTATTATAATTTTACATTTGATGAATTATTTACTACTCTCATCTGTGTAAGATATAAACTGGAATATTATCATCAAAAGCAGCACTTATAAATAAAAAAACAGATAATCAATTTTCTGATATGTAATAATTGGAACGTGTATTTTTTTATCTATATAGTTAATTTAATACAACGTACTTCTATATAGATAAATATTTAGTAGTATTATTACATTTGAAATAACTCTTATATCTTTGATAATTTTTTCGATAATTAAATTTCATGTTCTTATGAAATGAAGGTTATAAGATAAATCCTATTAATAAAAGATTTATTAACATTTATTACACAACAATGCGAAATTATTGTTACTTAATAATCGGCAGAAGAATCAGTTTATTGAAAAAACGTAAAGGAATGAGATAAAACAGTGTTGTAATTAACAGTAAAGTTACATTACTATATTTCACCGAGATAAAATAATTTCGAATATAAAATTATAAATTAATATTATGCAGTAGCTTATTTTTTGTTTAGACATTTAATTTTTTTTATTAATTTTACATGGAATTTTCTGACGTTTTTATGTCATCCGGAAAACAGGGCCTCCAAATTTGATTGCGCCTAGGGCCTCTCACGTGCTTAATCCATCACTGTACATTTGTATAGAAGTAAATGTACCAGTCAAATTAGCGATGTCAAATTAGTACATTTTAGGTTGAAACATTACATTTTACAAGTTATATCTTATAAATGCGAATCTTGTTTTGGCTCTCCTGAAAAGTACCGATTTGAGACAAACTCACATAAGCCCTTTTTAATTTCGCACAAAGAAATAATATATTATGAATTTTTGTAAGCTTATCACTATATTGTATAGTCAGTAATAAATAAACCCAAAATACTTTTTAGGAACGCGATATTCGGAGAGATGTAGTCTTATTAATTATTGTGCTCTACCAAGAAGATTTGATTCACCTAACTAGATAACTAAGATGTCACTTGAATAGATTTTTATTCTCACAGCACTTACGTATTATTATAGCATCAGCGACATGAAGAATGAACGATTGAACAGAAATAAATACAACAAATTATTGTTGTACTTTTTTTCTAACAAGACTAATCGTTGTCTATCAAACGGTTAGTACAGTTTGCTCAGCTAGTCAATAAGAGTAACTAACGTCTAAAAAGATATATGTTTTACATTCTACCTCTAGTAATGTTATTAGATTATACATCGCATGCAGTGGTGTGCTGCTAAAATTTTATCAACCGGCTCGCACCTTGGTCGGCGATTTTGGGACTTTCAATCAATTTCAAGAAACCCAAAAATTTCCAACGCGGGACGTTTTTTTTAAGCTCTTCCGAGAATTGTCGAACCCTAAATCCCAAGAACTTACCGATTTGCCCAAATTACCGGCTCTGAAGCTTTATTTATTTTTTAGCTCTTCCAAAAATTTTCACATCCAAAATCACAAGAATTAACGGATATACTAATAACCGTGACGGGTCTTATTTGTCTATAATTTGCTTTCATCAACTTCTGAGACATGATCTAAGGCAGGGTTTCCCAAACTTATTAAACAATGGAACACTTCGCAAATCTGGAAATGTTACCGAAACACAGCTTATTTTTTAGGTCGGTTAATTCATACTAGCAAAAATATACGTTATTAAATCACTTATTATTTATAAATTAATTATTTTTAAAACATGATACATAAAAATATGTGTAAACAAAGCTCTTAGTAATTCAAAATCCACCTGTTCCTAGATATTTTACATTTTAAACATCAGTGGAGACTTGTCATCACGATTTTTAATATGAAATAGATTAAGCTTAAATGTGTTGCAGCGTATATTAACGTTCCAAATTTTCGCGGAACACCTAATTAGGTCCCACGGAACACCAGTGTAGGAAGCCCTGATTTAAAGAATGGTAAATTATTTTAGTACTTTAGGAACCGGCTCTCCGAACCGAAATTATTTTAGGAACCGGCTCGGTAGAGCCGGTGCGAACCCATATCAGCGCACCACTGATCACATGTACAATTGCACAAGTGCACACTACTGTTTGATATTCTGCACTCCATAGAATGGTTGCAATCATTTTGTAAAAGTAACCGCTTAGACCCCACCCCGACAGTAAAAATGTTATGAGTAATTTATTTTTCTTACGTCACAATAGAAGCTGTTCGGTGAATAGTTCACGTATTTGATTGAACGTATTCTCCGGTCCGGTCCGGCGAATCGCCTGGTATTTATTTTTTTTCGTAATATGATTAAATCTTAGAATTTTAAAATAGATTGTATGATCGAAAAGAAGTGAGATTATCAAGCATTACAAGGTTAATACTTAATACCTTGAAAAAACTACTCTAACGCCGGTAACCATTTTCAGTGATAATAGTACTGTATTTTTTCAACTTTATTTCCAATGTGCATTTCAACAGAAGTATTTACTACAACTAGTTATTATTTTATCGACAACATCTCTTGATTTGCAGCGAGTAAAAGTACAAAGGATATAACTGATTAGTTAATCTTTGCTGTCAGCCTGCTGCGTTTTTAATATCAGATGGGTGCGAGGGATTGTATACACTGTTGGCATCCATACCCTTGAATGCAATCTATATATCGATTCAAATCAATTTATGAAAGAGTCGGTACGGGGATTTGAATCCGTGACTACCGCAACTAGAGCAGATAACAACACCACTCGGCGTTAAGCCTTGGCCAATCTATTGAAAAGTACAAGAATTATTACAACAAAGCATATTTGAGTAGATAAATATTATACGCAATTGAGTCCCTCACAATAAAATTTTGGATGACAAGCATTTTTATAACTAATAAAAATGTTTAAATATAATTTTAAATAACAACAAAACAAAACGTCTTGGGTTATATTCAATATTTATAAACAAAAATATTATTTTATTTTCCATTTTATCATAAAAATCACAGTATAAATACGAGAAACCGTTATTCTAAGCACGCCCTCAAACAAACAATTGCAGCTTAACTGGGTTGTTGATGCATTGAGAGTATTGAGACTGATTTCAATGGACTTAAGCAGGTATGAACTTTTTCTGTAATGGAACACTTCTGGATTTTTTAACGGAACATTTAACTAATTTTTTAGGTTGGGTAATTCATAATAGTAAAAATAAAAAGCTATCAAAACATTCACTTTTTATTAAATAATTATTTTTAAATCATATCACAATATATGAGTAAGTAAAGCTCTTAATAACTATGATGTTTTTGAGTCGTTGAATCGCAAATCTTTTGCTATTAGGGACAATATTGGTGATTTTAATTATCATGTCTAGTTGCCACTTCCGTGTTTTATTTTAAACTTCCGCTTGTAGTTAGATACTTCTCGTCATATACATTAGTAGAGATTTGTCATCATTAGCCGTTCATTCATTTTAAAGTAGAAGATGTTTAAATGTGTTGCAGGGTATACAACTATTCCAAATTTTGGCGGAACACCTATTCAGGTTTCATGGAACACAGTTTGAAAAACTTAATAAAAACATAATATAACACCATGTCTTTCTCACACGGCTCAATTTGCTGAATATTTAACACGCATTTTCAAGCATTCTTTATCAGATTTTTGAACACTATTTGTAAGCGCAGCTAACTGACAAGACTTGTCGCAAATGCGCACGGGGAGTAAAAAGATAATCCTTAAACCTCGGCGATAGAAATTTGGCACAATTTTTATTTCCGTATTCAATTTTTATATAGTAGAAGATGTTTAAATTGCTTGCAGCATATAAAACTATTACAATTGTTCGTGGATAACATCTGGCTCCGCGGAAAACCAGTGTTCCGCGGACCATAGTTTGGGAAACCCTACTCTAGAGAATGCATTGATCAGGTGAACAGCCCTTAAAAATGGCAACTTATATGACCTACGTTTATGATACAGATTTGTTTTTTAATATTTGTATTTTCTATGAAACAGTTGAAGTGATTTATGTATTCTTCAAGTATTTCGATTCCAATTGACCTTATTTTTAAAAAAATCAATATTGTTTTGTAATGTTGGTATTTATGTATACGTCCAGCTTAGCAATCTCTAAGCACAATAGATATGTAAAAAGGTAAATGCGATATGTATTTAATGAGTTAACAGTATATAGGTAGTTCAACTGTAATTGATTGTGAACGTTTTGAATACTGTTTTTGAATTTTTTTAATACTGAAAAATACGTATTTTTCATTACAATAATAATAGAAATATTCTGGAATGATCTATTTTAAAAAAATCATACCACGAGATAAGTCTGAAAAGCTAAACATATTTATATCAAATATTATCATGATAATTACAGAAACGTAAAAATTTACACATCTAAATACTTTTTTATTTATTTGGGACCCGTTTATTGAATTTAAATATATTATGTAGCGTATAATTAAATTCGTCTAGATTCCAGATGTCGTTGATAGTATTGCTGGTCTGAAAGTGTTGGGCATTGACTACATATATCAGCTTTATGAACCATAAACGTTTAAGCGATTTGGCCCACTTAAGTCGTCTTACCAGTGTCATATTAATATGTATTATGAATTAATTTGCATGAATATTGTTTGGAGTTGATTTTGTATTGCTTTTTCAGAATATACCTATTCGCGATTTACTGATTATCTTTCAAGATAAAGCAAACTACAGTAGAACCTCGATTATCCGGACTAATTGAGGATTAAGGTAGTCCGGATAAGGAAATATCCGGATAATCGAAAAAAATCATAAATGATTGGTAAAGACATGTATATTTAGTATGAATGGTTTTTATTTGTCTAGATTTACATATGGCTTTAGTATTATTATTTTTTTATTAAGAAATTCAATTATTAATTATTGCTTAAAGCGGATAACTGTTCTTTTTGAAGTTCCCAAATCGCAAATACTTTTAAAACATATAAGTTGTCTTGAGTTACACTCTTCTTGGCTTTCAAACAACTTCATGGGGACATCTTATAACTAAAATGCTTTAGAATGTGTATAACCGTATATAAATACCTTGCAAATCTCTTCTTCGTCTTTTCGATTTTATTCCTCTGAGGCATATATTTCTTTAATTATTTCCGCAACATTCAAAATTTATTTTCTTGTAGAAGTTGGTGGCTATTTTCGTCTTAGCAATAATCGTCATAGAATATGAGCGTTTGAACGTTTCTATTACACCCTGATTCATTGGTTGTATTACCGATGTGGCATTTGGTGGAATAATTTTTACCATCAAAATTTCTTTGATCCGTTTTAAAGATTCTATAGATGGGAGTGGGACGGTGCATAGTAATAATAATGTTTTATTCGGAGCTTTCATATTTTTTCACTTGATTTGAAATATTTTTCATACCATCGTTTAAAAAATTCACTATTCATGATCACATTCAACTGGAAAACTTTGTTCAAAAAAAGGTTCTTTGATTCCCCAATGACAAACAGTGTGAGTCTGTGTCTGCCAACACAACAAACAAAATTGTATGCATTTCATCACTACGTGAACAACGGTGGACACAATTTGCCACGTGCAAATTAGCAAATTCATATTTTTATATATTTCAATCCGGATAATCGAAAATCCGGATAATCGAGGTTCTACTGTATTTGAAATATCGATTGTGAAAATAGCTATGTATAATGAGGTCGATGGCCTTGTAAATGGACGACTATTGTGATTATTCATATAGCAGATTTTTTTTGTTGATAAATTTATTTGATAAATATATGAATATTCTACTTTTATTTTAAATCATTAGCACCGCTTTCGCTCATGACGAGAATACTCAACTGATAAGAGAATAAAATATTCCAATTTATTAGGGTGTAACAAACAATTGGTATTGAAAGGAATTTGCATAATATGAATAAGTGGTACTAAATTGAATATAATTTAAATGTTTGTTACCTCTTAAGAATAAATTCATTAAAGTGGTTAGCATAATTATTTTTGTACTTTGTATTATTGAATATACATTAGAACCTCAACATATGCGGTTAATGCGTTCCGAAGGATTTAGCGTAAGTCGAGGAATACTTAATTTTCGATATATATTTGATATGTTAATTGTATTCACAGTTTCGTATCATGGTGTTTACATAATATTAATATAAAAACAATAGATTTTTTCTCATCATCAATTTAACCAAATACTAAGGTTTCATTCAAATATCTGCGTTATTTTTTATTATTTTTTTAAAGTTTTGAACCAGTGAACAATATCGTCAAAAGTTGACTCACATAAATAAACATATATGTATATGACTTGGGTGTGAAGTAATCAGAAAATCTTTCAACCAATGTTAATTAAATTTTAATTAATAAACTAATCTATTTGTGAAAATTGCATCCGATTTTTAGATAGTTAAATGGGAAAATTTCTGCAGCTAGACCGACGGTACATATGTATATAAAATAATAAAAAAAAAACAACGAAGCCAACAGTGAATGTAACCAACTCTACGTACGTTTGTGCATACTATTCCACCATAATATACTCAGCTTCTACGGATGATATTTTAGTGTGTTTTGTATTTAATTTATTCAAATACTTATCCAGTGATCCATCCGCGTAAGTAGAAGATATACTGTATTGCCTTTCCACCAAGAATTGTCAGTGAACACCCTAAAAGTGGTTAATTATATGTATACGCTACGAGCAAAATAGATTGTATACGAATTATGACGAATGAAGCGTAAATAATCAAAATTTTGTAAAATGTTTTATATTTCGAAATTGTTTTGAATAAAAAAAAAATAGTAAACTTACTTTATAGACAATAAACATAACATTGTTTTTATTTCTTCTGTCACAGAGAGTTTATATTACGTAAATAAAATAACATAATTTATAAACAATACAAAAAATAAATATTGACCATCGATCACTATTAAGAATGTGTTGAAACGGTAAGTAACGTGGAACTGTTATCACTGTCATATATATAATATTTTAAGTTAATTGGAAAAACCAAAAATTATGTTAAATGACGATAAAAATAATACACAACATATTGTAGAAATCAGAGCCATCAACATATCTTCCAAATCTGATAAATTGGCAAGATTGATTGTCCGTTACTGTTTATTTTTTATCGAATGACATTTTGCATTTACCGAACTAACAAAGCGATCTTGCTAATACTTAATGCATTTCATCTGATGAAGTTTCGTGTTTTTGATATATATCTTTTACTTTATAAAAACTAAATCTTAGAATTTATTAAGATATTTATAAGATAAAAGTATTAAGATGTTGTCGAGCATTATAGGTATGTAAAATAACATGGTTTCGACTATATCTTCGACTTTCTGGAAACTTTTAGTTTTCTCTGCTTTTAGTACGCCTCTATATTTATTTCTGGCGATGAAATCATCAAAAAGAATAAGGTTGTATATATATAACTATGTAGGAAGTGTGAAAGCTGTTTTCTCGCATAAAGACATTTCATATTGTACATTCACTTTCTTTCAGAAGTGTATTGTGTGTTTTTTCATTTTTAAAACCTAAGGTAGGACATTCTGTGTCAACTCTTTGTCTTTTTATGAAACTAACAAATTTCATAGATGTAAATTTTGAAATTTTATTATTTTCAGGGATTTGTGTTAATTGAATAATACTGATGTAACACAGTATTATTTCATTATTTCGCTAATGAATAAAATAAATGAATTAATTTATATATTTTATTGAGTTAGTTGATTATTTTTTATTAGCCTGTCACTAGAATGATTACTGATAAAACAAAATTAAAGACACATCATAGTAACTCCAATAATAGTTACTAAAAAAATAAAATGGTTTTTGAAAAAATAAAACAAATAAGCTACATTTGTATTCACACAATAATGAAATCAAATGTTTGTTAATTTATATGTGGTTTTTTTCTTATATATTCTATATAAACAAATATCGTATTTCTAAAAAAAATAATTTTTACGAGAACTGATTGTTACTCAGTTTGCTCAGCCTCTCTTTTTAGTTGGGATATAAGAATTTGGCTATTACAGGACTAATGATTATCAAATCGCTCTATGTATTCCCTGTTATTTTAAGATTGGAAAGGTGGGAAGGATTTTTTAGACATCACAAACACCCATGCCTTCGTATATAAATCAATTGAAGAATGCTGTTCGTACCGGGACTCAAACTTGTGAGATCCATAACAGAAGCCAACGACCTTGACTGCTGCGTCAACTACCCGACGATGATAATAAGACTACTAAAAATTATAATCGTATATTCAATAATAACAAATTTAATTGAAGTCTTAAGCTTAAGACCTCAAAATAAAATACAGAACTAATAGATTTTACCCTACTACTGTATAAGAAATATAAAATAAAAATCGAAAACAAAAACAATGATATGGTTTTTGCAGTATTCTAGTTGGAAAATAATACATGATTTATACCCTTATGTTATCTATATTCTGAAGTTTTGAGCTTTGTACTCTGTGCCGATGATTTACAACATTTTATGTTTATTTTTAAATTAACTATGTTTTCATTAAATGATAAGATATCGTAAAATAAAATATGTTTTGCATTGCGGTAGTTCAAACTGAACTATAAAAAGATATGGCATGTTTTTGATGATGTAAGCTCACAAGTAAATGATGGAAAATGCAATTGTTCTAGATATTATGTAAGCTGAATTGTCGCCACTGTGGAATTTAAAATAAAGGAACTCTCTTGGCAACACCAAGCTTAAAGGACACCGTTTACAATTAAATAAGGGACACTTGAGACTTCGGCATCCATTTAGCTGGAATAAAATACTAACTGGCTATTCTTTGGCATAAAAAAAACCGGCTAGTTAATTTACAACGAAGTGGCGATATAACTTTTTATTATATTAAAAATTTATTATTTGGTCCCGTATTAAAATGATTGGAAACTATTATATATCGACACCTCAAAAGTGTATCACGCAAAGTTGTGGTCGTTGAAAAAAAAACGACTCGACTTTAACTTAAAACACGACTCTGACTCTAAATTCGGCGTTCATCTATTGAAATGCTCTTAATTTTTCTCAATCTTTTCCATTTTTCTAGTATATACAGCCACTATTTTTTTTAATAGACTAATTTTTTGTAATTTTACGGACTCGTTATTTTTTTCCAACTGAAAATAGTCCGACTCCACAGCTCGTTACGGTCACAGCCAGGTAGCACGTCAAATTTTTTATATTTTGAGCTATTAATAATTATGTGGTAAGTGTTTTTGTATTTTTTATATTACAACCCAACTCGTTTAGAGAGCTTCATTTTGGACTTAGTTGAAACCAATTATCAGCAGGCGATTTGTCCCTGCAACGAAGCTTAATAATTATTATTCATAAGTAAAACTTGTTCACCTATATATAGTATACGCAGTATATGTCATCTAAAGATATGATTTAAAAATGGCCTTTTGGTTGCAAGAATTCCATTCACCTTATCAAAAAAAAACTCTGAATTAAATAATACTTTCACAGCAGTATTATAAAAAGGAATTTTGTAAATTTACGTGGAATATTTATTTCAAATTAAACACTGTAAATAGTGGGAGGTATATCGGTTTATATCAGTAGACTAAAATAAATAATGTTTCTTTGCGAATAAAATGTAAATTTTCTACATATGTACATAAAGACAGGTTTTTATCGCAAAAGTACGCTCTGTCTGTTAACAACACTGATAAACTATCATAACGCACATAAAACAATATTTTAAATTAAATTTGATGTGTCGACTGAGGGTGCGTAGTGAAATTTAAATATTAAATTTCAGTTGTTTTACACTTCCACACGTTTTTGTTTTGTCACCTACACGTCTTCCAACTAGGGTTGCCAACGTTTTCTGTGACGATTCCGGGACAAATCAATTAATAAAAACTGTCCGTAGTGGGATTTAAACCCGTCACCTCCGTAACCGAAGCCAACGAACGATATTGAACACAGATTTTTATTCTTATTTGATAATATTAATGACAAACAATCTTAAAAACGATAAAACTTCACACAAAAAATAACACAATCTGTAGGATCTTTGTATTTCAGATCGGAATAAAAATCAATTGCCAGGGCCGTAGCGAGGTTATTTGGAGCATAAGGCAAGCAATAGAATGTGCGCCAAAATTTCGTATTTCTCTAAAAATATCTGGTATCATTTTGGCGCCCCCTTTCCTCTTGCATCGCCTCGGCGACTAAGGCGATCGCCCTATCTACTGAAAACAAATTTATTGTTTTTATTTTACGTTTATTCATATCTTATCTCAAGTAAATGATACAGCAATGGCGAATTCTGTCTCGTCTACAGGAAAAACGTGTCCCATTGTCATCGATTCTACAAGAGCTTCATTGCCCGTATTCCGTATGGTAGTGGTTTCCAACCTTTATGTTATTACGCCTTCCTTCGAAGAAAAAAATATCTACGCACCTCCTCATCCTTTATTTCATGTAGTGATAAAGACATGTTTTAAAGGGAAAATATTTGTTTTGGACTGTTCGCGCCTCCCAGGTTGGAAATCGCTGCCGTATGGTAAGCCAGACATAAAAGGTTGATTCTTACACTGTGACAGACATAATTATGTTATATTATGAAGGATGAGTGCAAGCCTCCAAAACGCATCACATTTTTCAATAGTTAGTATCCATTTTTAAAAACTTATATTGATGGTTTGCAAAACATTTTTTGATTTTTTTTGTGGTTCGGGGTTGTAAAAAGATTAAGAAACATTGAACTCGATCACAGCGGGTGACTCGGTGTAACTAGAACGCTTCAAACTTTTTTTGAATATCACTTTAATTCTCATGGGGTCAGTTAATCAATATAATTTCCTTTTAGCTAGTTATTACACGGGAGAAAAAATTAACACTTTAATAAGTCAGTGAAAAAATTAACCACACAGACGTTTGTTAAATTGTCCACAAACTTAAAAATAGTCAACGCGAGCATTCATAGTGTTGCCAGCCATGTTTTACTGCTGTATGCACGGAACCTGACTTTTCACACAATCTCAAAAATTTCAACGTCTTGTTGTCATACTCGCCCTCTTTCTATTCAACATATCTAACCGTAATGTCATTTCTATTTTGTCTAGCGCGTCGCACTGAGTTTATACACTTACTAGTTAATTCATACATTGACAAGTCAAAATGAATGTAAATTTTAATAACTTTTAGGGTATTAACTGTCAATACTTGGTAAAAAGGAATTATATTAAGAAAAAACACAATATTCCTTTGCAGTTATGTTCAATTTTATTTAGAGATCAGGGCCGGTTTCGATCATGGCAGGCATTATCAACTGATAAGAAATATAATAACAGTATAATTTATACAAAGCAAATTGAAACAAAAAAGTGTAATAAACAATAAGCATTGAAAAAAATTGAAAAATGACAGTAGAAGTTATAAAAAAGTGACTCGAAGCCAGCAAAAATTACAATATTTAACACTTCTAACATGTAATTACAAAGATAATCAAAGATAAATAAAGCTAAAGTGTTGAGTTATGGTAATTTAAGACATAATTATAATTTCGGAAATTTTAACAAAGTGATCTAAAATGATACATTATTAAAACTAAATGCTGATTTAACTGCTTCCAAGTAAATCATTAAATTATGTATACTTTCACAAAATCATGGCTGTTGGAAAAAAATAATGTTTTAAAATTTTCAGCTGCGGCACTTTACAGGCAACGTTTCGATAACGTTTAGACTTTGACCGAATACTTTTTTAATTGCACTACCTCCGGCTTGGATTGCGACTTGATCGTACGACGAACTGGTGATCGTATAGGACACATGGGTCAAGTAATTAATAACATATTAAATTATTATTCATTTAAAAATATGGCTCTATTTAGAGATGGGGTGAAGAGAGCTCGCAGGGGTTCGCGCGAGCCCATTGTTAAATTTAGCTCAGGTTTCCGAGCCCCTTGTTAAAGTGAGTAATGACAGTATTCCCAAATCATATCAGTACTTAATTACAATTTCTGACATATATATATTATGCACTATACCAGGTATGGCGAACGAGGAACCCGCGTGAGAAATTATCTGACCTGCTTGAACTTTTAGAAATAAACTCTGAAAATGATGAAAAACGAGTTTCTGTGACAATCTGGGAAAAAGTATACCAAATTCCTCGGTGAGCTAATCTCAATCCCGGGATCCCTATATGTGACCCGTGGCATGATTTTTAATTTTTTTTTAAATCAAATTTGACCCACTTGCGATAAGGTTCGCCATCTCTGCACTATACAGTAGTATATTTTCAGCTATTGGTATTTACTATTTTACAGTACTTGCCTTTTTGTTACAAAATATAAATATATTGAGTAACATTCGATTGCTCAAAAAAATATTGCGCTTAACTGTATAAGAGGGTATCCAAGCCGGAGCCTTGTTGTGATCCCGTGATTTCAGGATTGATTTTTTTTCAATTTTCCGAAATCCCAGGAATTTACCATTTGCCCAAAATACCAGCGTGACTCGTTTTTTAGCACTTCCAAGAATTCACGGATTTGCTAATAATTTTTTAATTCAAAAATCCCGGGATTAGTTAGATCGCGATCCCGGAATTTCGGGATCCCGGGATCGGAAAACCCTAGTCAAAACACCACAAATAGCTCTGAGATTAAGCGAGCCCCTTGTTAATTTATTGGAAGCCCACCACTGGCTCTATATAAATTATTATAACGCCCTGAGAAGAGATGACACTAACCAGTTGTAAATCGGATGTTGGTTGAGCTTGACCTAAGACTTTGCAAATTTATAGCGAAATATTAAAGTCTTTTAAGAGTTTCTTTATAGTTCTTTTATATAACTGAAGTGAATTTTTCAAGATGAATGGACGCAATGAAATTGTGAACAGTTCACGTAAGTCTCAATTATTTATCATTTGATTCAGTTTAAATAACCACATGCTTAAAAAAAATCAACCCTTATAATAGTATGGTATGTAATGCACTTACCTATATTTGCTGCAGTTTTAGGTCTGATTTGCAAATATTTATTGAATTAATTAATTGTTTCATCTTTTTCTAAAAGAGGACCGAGATTTTTGGTATTTTAAAGCTTTTATACGCTAAAAATGTTAAAGAACACATTGCTATCATGTGCCGTTCATAACCTACTCAAAACATTTCTTATTCTATAGCAACTGGAATTGGCTGTCAACCGGTTTTTATAAACTCGCCTTTAGTTCACCCTGATAAAAATCAAGAGTTCAGTGGATGACCCACAAACAGTTATAAAATATCTATTGATGACCTTTTTATGATGCGTCTTTTTGAGCGGAATAAAATCCATATACAGTGATATCCCGATTCAACATTTTCCAAGGGACCGTAATAAAACAACGAATAATGCAGGAAATCTTCAAATAATATTAAAAAATATTTATATTTCAACCAACGTGTTTATTTTTTTCACTTTTTTTAAGAACATGTATTCTTTAAATGCTTAATACATACTAACTTGCTCAGATAACTAGGCACTAGTTTGGCACTTAAATATTGACAAAACACCCTTCAAACTCGCGTACTTTTCTAAGTTAACTTTTTTTGTAATGTCGACTCGTTTTTCTCCTAGATATTTTTCAACGCATTGAATTGTTTCTAGTTTTCCTCATTTAGGCATTTTAGTTTTGATTTTTGAGATAAAAAATTCGTGCAACCAGATGCTATGTAAGACCATTAATGAGCGAAAAAATAAACAAACAAAAACGGTCGATAGGGGTAATAATTGGGACGAGACGATAACATTCATATGATAGATCGTCGTAATGATTAACGTGAAAATATTTAACATGGTTATTAAGGGGTACCCCACCCCACTTGGTCGAATAAAAAATAAACGACCCATGCAAACAAACGAAGACAGCGAGAACGGTATATCGGGGTTCGACTGAAAAAAATGCGAAACAAGACTATTTGTAAGAAATATTTAACGGAAACTGTCAATCGGGATAATATTTGTGACGGGACCGGGAGGAAAACGGTAGTTCGGGGAACGATTGATGCGGGATTATTTTACATTGTTTTTATATGTGTTTGGCCGGGACTATGAAAATAAACGATCATGCGGGAAAACAAATAATGCCAGAACAGTAGATCGGGGTTCCACTGTAATATGAAACATTCTTAAATAGAAATGTATTTGTTTACTTAAAATTTAATACAAAAGCAACAATAAAATTGCGTTGAAATTTTTGACGTTTTTTATTAGCTGTTTTATTAGATTATTTAAATCATCAAAGTCAAGTGTCAGAGACAAAAAAAGAGAACATTTAAAAAAATAAATATTTGTACATTTTTTCTTTATAATTGTGCCGGTTTACAAAAAACCATTATTTTACAAGGTGTAAGAAAGATTATATCTGGACTCATACTATTGATATATGTACATACATATATTTTTATGTAATATCAAAATAATTCTTATAACAAATTTACGCAAAGTCCAATTTATCTCAAACGAAATATCATACGATTTATTTCACTTTCATAATAACTGGCAAATACATGATAAGTATTAGGTAATACATGATAAGTAATACAGTATAATACATGATAAGTTATACAGTAAATACATGATAATACTTAGGAACATGAAAAAAGCGCTTAAAAAATAATTGTTGAAAAATTAATCATCTTCATTCATATTCTCAATTTTATCATCTCTGTCGCTATATTTATCTACAGAGCTAATTTGGTGCAAAAAGTTTCGTATTTGGTGTGAAATTATTGTCAAAATTGAAAAAGAGGACATTCTGGCTATAATGGAAAAAAGAGAGAGAATATAAAAGTTGTGTAAAAAAAAGAACATTTTCTCTTTAAAAGAGACCTGTTGGCCACCCTATCAATGACTGGCCTACTTCTGTGATTTCGGACGTTAATTTGATATATTAATAATACCGGTTTAACAATTTCAGTAGCATACATCGTGCATAACTTTAAGTCAGGATTATTTATAATCGAGAAAGTCACTGCTAGCGATTACAATAGCTGCTCTTCTTACTATCCTGGGACTCTACAAGTTTACTATTACAAAGATAATTATGTATAACATCGCAAAGTTAATTTCGTTTTCGACCACACAGTATTTATTAAAAATTTTATGCCAATACATTTCATACAGTCTTCTAAATTGTATTGATGATTTTTTTTTGGAATAAATTATTTAATCTATATATTAATAGTCCGTCCATCCGTATGATTGTCCCCGATTTTCCCCATTTTTTTACTCTTTATTAAATTATTCAATATTAGATTTTTAGATATTATTATTAAATGAGTAAATCTGCAGCCACTTTCTTTCAATGCTTTTGCACAACACATCACAAAACTTGTATTTTTCGTTCCGTATTAACTGTTCTACTTTATTGTATTTGTGACATTCGCTTCAAGTAACAGTACCTAAATCATTAAACCATATCAACACAAAAATACTAAATTTGAATTTTGTATTTTTCCATGAGTTTTGTCGCTAACGACCCGGGTTTCGCCTTTCGGCATCTTCAGGCATTCCAAGTGCACGGATTTACTTAAACTGACGCGTAGTAAACAGTTTGTATCGTTTATATACAAAAATATAAGTAGATCACTAAGTTAAAAGGCTCCCTCAGTCGAAATACTTAATTATATCAACAAAAATACTAGTTGTGTTCTTTATTTCAGATATCACCTATTCAAATAAGATCGACTCATAGTTTAATACATTTTGATATTTTTTTTTTCAGAAAGGATTTCATCTGCATATATCACAGATAAAAATGTTTCAATAGAAATATTCGGATATGGTACTGTTAAGTATTGCTTTTTCTGGTTACGAGATAATTGCAGGTAAGCAATTTATGGTTATAAAAGACGTTATTGTTGTAAGACAGTTAAATATGTAAAGCAGCAAAGTGTGTGCACTGTAAAACATATATTCATCACCATGATAGCCCAACAATACTCACTGGCCATGGTCACTTTGATTGAAAAAATCTAAATTTCTTATTGCTTTTGTCGGGATCAAGAATATTGATTTCAAATAAAGCTCTTTCTGCCATGCTAGACCAGCGATTTTGAAACTGGGAGCGCCAAACATTTAGGAAACTTAATTTTCATAACATAATATGTGTATATATAAATAAATTTACTTTCTTATCGCAACGTAACATAATGACGTAACACTTATAAATGAAATTGTTTTTTTAAAATCTGCCGATTCATATTCAAGGAACCGGAATTCGAACCCGCGACTTCTGCGAATGTTGAGTTGCATATACTTAGTACTCAAATATTATACTATAACGTAGTACTTAAATATAATATGTAAATAAATTTCATACCTAAGTAAAAAAAATGTCGGAAAATACTTGAAAAAAACATGTGCCGCATTTATCGGAAAATTCCCAGAAAATGTTTAAAAAATTCTTAAAATATGTTTGATATAAGTCGGCCCAGAAAATCATCCGGAAAAGTGGGCAAAAATTTGAAGTTTACAGTTGATATAATTCGTAAAATGAATATTTTTGGCTAATATTCATCAACCTTCTAATACATGTCGGAAAATAAAGGAAAATATCCGAAAAATTATTGAAAAAAACATATCTGTTATTAGTCGGAAAAATCCGGAAAATATAAGGAAATTATCCAACATAGCACAAGCACCGAGTGCCGGATATGAGTTGGAAAATGCTGGAGAATTATTATAGATCATAAGACAGCAGAGAACTCGACTCCAGCAACGTTAGAAAACCATGCATCAAAAATGTGACGATAAACCATCAGGACAGCAGGGGTGTCGAGTTCCGGAGTGTTGAGATACCATGTCACGTAACATAAACCATGTAGACCAGCGATTTCTAACCTGGTAGGCGCGCCTCCCTGGGGAGGCGTGGACTATTGCGAATGGAAGCGCGAACAGTCCAAAATATTTATTTAGCATTCAAAACGTGTCTTTGTTACAATATGAAATAAAGGATGGGAAGACGCGAAGATATTTTTTTCTTAAAAGGGAGGCGCAGTAACATAAAGGTTGGAAACCACTGCCTTAGAGGGAAACACTAACAACGAGTTCTCGTTGCTCCGTCTAAATCTGTTTACGATGTCTAACAAATGATAAATTATATATACCAAATAAGTCTTTCTTGCATATTGTTAAAAAGCTGACAATGTTTTTTTTTACATTCAACTATCGTAAACAATTCTACTTTAACAACTCCTTGAATAGTATAATCTTAGAAAATCCTTCACAAGGATAGGCTATCGACGAGTCCTCGTTGCTCCGTCAAAATCTATTTATAAGGTTAAACAAGTGATAAGATATTATATTAACCAAATACGTCTATCCTGCATACTCTTAAGGCGACTCAGTAGGATTGCAAAACTTAAATTTGACCTACAGCATAAATATTGCACTGACTTAAATAAGTAACCACCACAATACGTATTTTTACAGTATCAAAACAAGCAAAACATTTGTATATTTCATTACAAAAATAGCAATACCACCTAACACACGGATGGATATTTAGACAGTAATAAGGGTTTTTCATATAAAACAATTTGTTATTGACGAAAATCAGTAAGTACTTTTTTATCTTCGTAGCAAAGACTGACAATCTAATTTACTTCCCCAAATATCTGTTGCAAAAATTATATGTAACTGAAACAATGCGTTAATTATATATACCGTGAAAATGACTTATAATGCTACATATGAGTTATTGATAGCAACAGTAAGCCATCGTATTTAATAAATGTAAATCAGAGACGGTGTTTTGTCAAACGAAATAATAAAAGAAATAAACAAGATAAACCATACAATACAAATTTCTCAAACTTTCTCTAATATATTGAAAGAATTTGTTTTTATTTTTAATTTTGTATAACCTATTTGTTATGATATTGATTTTAATATGAATACAGTTAAAAACATTCTGTTGAATAAAAAATATTGACATAATAAGATTAAAATGGAAAAAGTATTGAGTTCTAAAATAAATATAAATTTCAGTTGATAGTTATTTCTGGTTCACGCCATAGTTCTGACAGTGGATTTTCCGAAAATTATATTAACTATGTCTTATATTTCTTGTTGGACATCTAAGCTATCTTGGAGGATATTTGTAATCATTTTCAAAAAAAAAAAATACTGAATTCACGGAATAAAAACATGTTTGCTATCAGAAAACTTAGTTATTCCACTGATTACTTAGAATAAAGGTAAATTTCATTAACTAATAATAGCTTTAAGATAGTTGGTATGAAGACGCTTCTCGAAAAAGCCCAAAACGTGTTACAATTTGTAAACAATTAGTGGAATGACAAAGTTTATTTGTTAATTTGTTATAAAATGATTTTGTCTTTAGTGAATGCCGAAACTATCGAAAATATTCATAATCCATGCATGTCTTTAAAGTCATAACCAAATGTTATAATGTGTTTATTTTTACTTCAAGTTTTTATATAGCCTAACACTAATTCAATAAGGAAGAAACTAAATGAATAGTATGCCTGATCAAAAAAAGTTATTTGTATAATTTATATCAATTGCATAAATATATTCGTATTTTTGTATAATGTTTGGGAACTTTTTTTCTCTCGCCAATATACAAGTTCGACATTCAGGGCTGTGACAAAAAAAACATAATACTAATAATATTAAAAGTAATTAAAACCATGTGATTGATTTGAATATTAATGTATTGTAGGTATAATATTGTTACATAATTTGGTAAGTTATCGAAAAAATATGGTTTTCAATCATTTAATATAATAGATAAATTAAAGTCGTTAAGTTATATCGGCTGCATCGGACTAACTTTGTTGGGTGGTACAAAAAATGACTTAAATGTATGAATTAATATATTTCACAAGTTTATTATGTATCCATACATATGTATATATATTTGTCATCTATCAATTTCGAATATTTTCTAGCATTCTGTTTTATTCAATTATAACTTAAAAAAAACAAGTTTGACGGTAGAAAAATGTATTCAATTAAAAAAACCAGGGCTGTGGAGTCGGAGTCGCGGTATTTTGGCCGGAGTCGTGAAAAATGAGCGGCTCGACTTTTTTTTGAAAAATATATTTAATGATGTGTATGCAAACAAAATAGTCAAAAGAATTAACATTTCATACTTGGCTGACTAAAGATGATCTGATGGTACACATATATATAAGTTAAAATGAAATTATTGAAAAAATTCCTGATAAAAACTCTACGTTGCAAAAAAACATGGTTTACCATCTGTATAATGATTCCTAAAAAATATTAACTGTTAATATCTTACCTTATCTAATAATTTTCAAGTTTTTTTTCGATTTAGATGACGAACTTTGTTTTTTTAGCAAAAATCTTTTGAAATATAGAAATGATTCAAAACTACTAATGTGAAAAATCTTTTTATTCAACTACTGCTACTATTATATTGAATAGAATCTCTTTTTAAAAGCATTGCCAAATAAATATTTCAAAATGCTTATCCATTAAGCTAAATACTGGTCTTTAAAATAATCGCTATTGGAAAAGACATTATTGTATTATAAATAATAATATTATTTGTAAGCGCATTGAGCAACCCTAACCCTAACCGCTATTTTGCGCAACAACTTTTTTATCGCAAAATAAAAAATACATTTCATCGATTCATTTGTATGACCAGTGTTTTAAGTTAATGCAGAGTAATATGTGACACGTGCACTCAGTACAAACGTCTTTCTCACACTGACTGGGTCTGCGAAATTTACGGCAAGAAAAACACATCCCCGAAAAATAGTTATTATTTATTGGTATGACAATTTTTTAATTTTTTTTTTGCTTTTAAATGTAAACAATAAAATGTTTTATTATTCCAATTTTTTTTAGAAGTATTTACGATCCAATTATGCTTTAAAAATCAGTCAGAAAAAGTGGGAAAAATGGTACATTTCAAATAGATGTACAATCATTATATTACATAAATTGGAAATTCTGCTCAAATCACTTTCTTAAACAAACCTTTATCTGCATTTCTTTCTAAGACATTAAACTTCGGTATCTTACAATAAATTCTAAAAATGATCAAAACGAAAGCAGTTAAAAAATATTTTGTGAACTTTTTGCCTTTTATTCTTGAAAATATGACTATTTTCATGAAAAAAAAAATGTAATAGTGTAAAAAAGCGTTTGGAAAATGTAATATTTGAAAAAAAATTTTTTTTAAGTGAACGGTTCACGAGATTTCGTCGATGGCAAACGATCGATTTACTCTGTTTTCAGGCGTAAAGGTACTATATCCTCTTAAAAAGCCAACCATGTGACAAAAAGTCCTCGTTGTTTTGTTAAAGCTTTTTTTGTGTAAAACAAGAGACACGATATCTTGCATACTCATCAAAAGTCAACCGTGTGATTGACTGACAGGTAGTCCTCTTTAAAAAAAAATCAACAATTTTAAACAATTGTACTCATCAACTTCTCATTTAAAGTATATCTTAGAAAAGTCTGAGAGGGATAGACTAACAACAAGTCCTCGTTGCTCTATGAAAGTCTTTTTACTATACCAAAAAAGTGATAAGATATATAAACCAAATAATGACATCTTGCATCCTCTAAAAAGCCAGCTATGAGATTGACTGACAGGTAGTCCTCTATAAATCTTTTCTTCTTTAAAAAAATAAACAACTGTACCAAATCCTTGCATACTTTTCTCTCATAAAAGACTTCAGAGTGATAGATTAACAACAAGTTCTCGTCATAATATTTTTATGAGGTCGAACAAGTAATAAGCTGTAATATTTATCAAATGTCATATCTTGCTAACTCCTAAAAAATCAACCATGTGATTGACTGAAAGGTAGTCCTCTTTAAATATTTTTTTTATTCAACAATTTTAAACGACTGTACTCAACCACTTCTCATTTATAGTATATTTTAGAAAAGTCTGAGAGAGATAGACTAACAAAAAGTCCTCGTTGCTCTGTGAAAGTCTTTTTAGTATGCCAAAAAAGTGATTAGATATATTAACCAAATAATGTCATCTTGCTTTCTCTTAAAAAGTCAACCATGAGATTGACAGGCAGTCCTCCGTAAATCTTTTTTTAAATAAAAAAATAAACAACTATACTTAACAACTTCTTGCATACTTTTATCTCACTAAAGCCTTCGGAGACATAGACTAACAACAAGTTCTCGTTAAATCATTGTATTTTGTCAAGTGAGTTATACGATATAGAAAGCAAACAGTTACGTAAAACTTAAAAAATCATCCATGTGATGGACTAACAACAAATCCTCGTTGTTCTGTTTAAGCCTTTGTAATGTTTCGGACAAGTAATACAATACCTTGCATAGTATTAATAAGCCGGCCATGTGATGAACCAACAGGTAGTTCTTTTATCGTGTGAAAATTGAGGAATACACTAACAAGAAGTCGTCATTGGTTTGTCAAAATGTTTTTATAATTTATATATGCTATATTGTCAAATAAACCAAGTAGTCCTCTTATATTCTAGAAAAGCCTTCAGTGGGATAGCTAAGAACATCGTTGTTAGTCCGTTTTAAGTAACTTTAACTCGTAATAAGATGTTTTGGACACCGTTAAAAAGCCGGAAACCTTAACTTTGTAAAAACAGCAAACCATGCAATGGAATGTCAGCTTGTCCTCTTTCACTAAAAAAACTTTCGGCCGAGGAATTAATTTAAAAGCCAATTAATTCTTTGTTGCTTCATCAAAAAGGAAAATCACCGGAAAGCAAACACACCAACCTACCTGTTTACAGTCTGGATGTAGAATAATCGAATTTCACTGGTGAGGGGGGGTTTATACTCAAATTTAAAAAATTGCCAGGTCGTTGAATACAAATATGTGAATATAAAGTGTTTTATTTTATGGCATCAATTAATAATATTTTTTTGTCAATTTTATTTATTAACGATATGGCAATGTTGTAACGCTGCGGCATATAATAAGAGTATGTACCGGTAAGCACGTTGATCTCCCTACTTACGTTCATTATTATGGAGACTTGGCTTTATAAAAATAATAAGAATAATATTAAGTTGGCAGTGACGGATCGTGATAAAATAGTGACACATTTTTATTTTATATAACTCTTATGCTTTCTATTCAGATTTAAATTTATTTCTATTAATTGTAATTAAGTAATCCCGCGATCGTCGATTTGGAAATTCCTGGGTTTTGCGACTTTGAAATTCTTGGAAGTGTTAAAAAAAAACAAGTCACCCTGGTATTTTGGCAAATCGGCAAATTCCTGGGTTCTGAGATTTTTTTAATTCTTGGAAGAGCTAAAAAAATGAGTCATTCTTGAATAGCTTGATAAATTCTATGACACCATAAGTTTTCTCAATTTATACACGATTTCATGTTGAGTCCCGGTATTGAAAATCAGTCAGTCCTGTAATCCCGGGATTACAAAAAGGTTCTGGATTGCATACCCCATAGGTTCCCAACCTTTTTAGGGTGGCGACACCTTTTTATAAAAGCCATGTGACTAGGCGACCCCCCGAAGAATTTGAAATCCTCGATTTACTTTTTCCCCGGATTGTCCCCGAAACTCCTTTTGTTGTTCAAATCTAAAATCGAAAAAAGTGGGCGACCCCCAGGATGGGAACCCGTGGCATACCCTTATGATTACTAATGTTTATGAACCTGTGAATGGACCTTATTAAAAATGATCTTTTTTTTACAAGGAACATTTGTTGAATGCACTTCACATGACGTAAAAATCAGAACTAAATTGCAATTACGGCCGCAATTGGCTTGATTGCAAGGTGGGTGGGTGATTGTCATTACTTGTTTTATTTTGTACTATAATTATATTTTACTCAGGAAGGAAAAACTGTTACCATTTTATTTATTATAACTTTCGTTATAATAAACAAAGTGTCAGGAATATTTATTAAATGTATTCTTCCGCGGTTTTACTCACCCTTAGTTAGATATATCATGTATTATAAAAAATATTAATACAAACTAAACAATAACTCTTGTAAATTTTGGATTCCCCACATTCTATTCCCAATGAAAGAAAAATATGTTTTTTTTTGTAAATAAACACCTTCCTGCATTACATTTATTGTTTTGCTTATATTTTTAGATGTCACGAGTGCTACAATACGATAACTTTCCAACGTAATAAACATATATTAGATATTCCTGAAGATGCATACCCACAAGATATTCAAATAAATGATGGAAATTTGAAAGTGGAATGTAAGTAATGTATAGAATAATTAATTTCATATTATTGTTACGATAAAAATACTTATGTCAATAGTAACAGAAAAAATATTACTTGTAATGACATCTAGCGAACTAGATAATTACTTTTATAAAAAATATTATTATCTGTAATATTAAAGCTTTAAAACTTAGCCGCAAGGCGTCAAGCTAAAGAAAAAATGATAAAATGGAAAGAAAAAGATTACTAACTTATCTTTATAATAAAATGTTTATTTTTATATATCGACCTATAAAAGGCAAAAAGTCGTACCCGACAATTTATAAATTTGACAGAAGGTTTTTTTAATTAAATGCGAAAAATGAATTCGGTTCGGTATTTGTTAGTTAATAGTAATATATGGTCAATGCCGATGGACTACTTTCAGTTCTCGAGATCAGCGTTTCTCAACCGGGGTCCTCGTTGGACAAACGATAACAATTCAAAACACTAAAATGCAAATGCCCTAAAAATGATCAGGCAAATAAGATAACGCTCTAAATTATTTGTCACTGACGTCTTAGGCGATATTGAAAAATTATTGGCTTAAAACGCAATTTACCGAATTGTGTCGCTGAAGTTCTTTAGCCGATTATGGGTCGATGTAAAAAAAAAAGTAAAAAAATAATAACATATTGAAAAGGATTACGTTTGTTTAGGTTATGTAAAGCTTTAAATAAATAATCTGATGATTTTTTTCTGTCTCCAGGGAACGATAGTCATATATCTGAATATTCAGCAGAGTTTCTTTACGAATGTTGCCCTTACGTGCAAAAAAAAACAAACGTTTCTCAAATGTGTCTGTGGTCAGGAAAAGAAGTGGAGAAAAGGGTCGCTGCTGTTAACCGGGATGAATTTCTTCACTGCGACGAAACGTTGAAAATATTTTTGAAATCACTTGTCAAATATGGAGTGGCTTTTGTAGACAATGTAAGTTTATTTATTTATTATTATGAAAAACCAAATGAGAGATGAACAATTGTAACAGTCTAAGTCCTGGCGGATTCGTTTATTTTTTTTTACCGTGTCCGCTCCCAATGTAGAGCATATAGATTCCTAATAGAGTTTATCTCAACAGAATAATCGATCCGCCACTACAGTGGAGCTCAGATTTATCGTTTCCGGATTCATAGTTTTCCAGCATTTATCCTGATGTATTAATGGCAAAACAAAAACCAGCTTACATCGTTTTCCTCTATATTTCACACTATCTACAGCCTATACATCATTAGCTATCAAATTTTATCTTCATTGATTGGTTTTGTTGTATATCTGTCTTAGAAGATAAACGTGAAATGTAGCTGTCTTGTTCGTACAATAGCTGAGACTGCAAATCTGAAAGAACCGTCTTTTTATTATTATAATAGCTTGCATGAATTTTGTATTATTTTTAAATTCCTTAATCAATTTGAAAATATTGTTGAGCAATTCGTGTGCTTATTTATTGAGCCATGTGTGTTTTCAAATATTTTAAACATAGTTTGATAAGATACAAGAAAGGGCTTACCCGATAGTGATTCTAGCCGTGCCAAGCGGTATTTAATTTTACACTTCTAAAGCCGTTTTGCCTCTACGGGCTTAACCCTTCAAATACATGGAAATAATATTTAATCACAAAAGTTAACATGAGTCAAATAAACATTAGTAGAAAAAAAATCGAGTTGTATGAACACAATTAAAATTTAATTATGCTTGATGTTTTATATCAAATCCTTAGTATAATGAATTGAATTAAATCAAAAATTTATGTCCATTATCCGACTTAGATATTGTACGAACAATTGTACATTATAACTATTTTTGTCCAAACTATTATTACTAAAAAACAGTTAAAGCATTACTCATACCATACTATTACCATACTCAACCTTTTTTTCCTCCGGGCCGCATTCCGATTTTTGCTTCTCTACGTGGGCCGCAACATATCCATAGTAAACTGTAAATATAACACATACTATATACTACATACATATGTATGTATGATGCACAATGGCGTCGCGACTAGCGAATGATTTGACGTAAAATACAGTCGATGGTTTCGGTGGTAACTTTGTGGAAGTTCATTTTAATAGAAAATTTAAATTAACTTTGATTATTCCACGTATTGTGTTACTAACTGTGACACGTGTTTCGCCTCTTTCAGAGGCATCTTTAGACTTACTATCGCAAAGTTTGCTTAAGTAATGACTAAGTAATGAATAAATTACTTAAGCAAACTTTGCGATAGTAAAACTGAAAATGCCTCTGAAAGAGGCGAAACACGTGTCACAGTTAGTAACACAATACGTGGAATAATCAAAGTTAATTTAAAATTTCTATTAAAATACAGTCACTAGTCGAGCCGGTACGCCACCAACGTTCCCTCTAAGCTGCGCGCGTGCGCGGCCGCGCAGCAGTTGAGAAGCCCCCGCGCATTCATTTCGTGTTGGCGCGCACTACAAGACAGTTGCTCAATTAATATTTGATCGGTCCGCGCACCCTTTGAAATTTTCGCGCAGCTAACCCTTCGGCTTAGAGGGAACGTTGCCCGCCACTACTACGGTTTTTGCGTGTAAAATATTTTGTGACTATAATTGTTTTGGGCCGCACATAAGAGCTGATTGGGCCGCAGGTTGAGTATGGCTGTTCTAGTGTGTAGCATATGGACTTCTAAGTTAAGGTTTAATCATAGAATATGTTAGTATTAAAAAGTGTGTTTATCATTTAATTGTAATTTGTGTGCATTTGTGGTCTAGTGGTAGAGCTTTACCAAAGAGATCATGTGAATCCGGGTTCACGTTCCAGTAATGTACCTTGAGATCATGGGCATGGATGTTTGTGATGTCTCTTCACCTCGAGTTTAGCTCAAGTGACTTTACAAACCTGATTAAGGTTGATATTATGTGACTTAAAAACATCTGACGCAGTAAACTGTAATGTTAGATTTATTTTTCGTTATACCTTATAAACTTAACAACAATGCATTTTTAAAAAAAGTGAGATTTTATTTATGATAATGAAACTGTGGACATTCTGTTGTTTTTGGTTTCACATGTATTGAGAAACACAGTAGAAAGTAATTTGATAGAAAAATGGACCAGAACCTATGTTTATGACGCCGAAGTGTTTTTTCGCAAAAGAGAATCAAGAATGATCTGTTCAACACCCTAATAACACATAAGCCCTCAAACCGTGCTATATAAAATATTGGATAGCCGGTACGTGAATGTTAAATTTCAGAACAAACAGTCCTTTGTTAATGAAAGCGTTGTACTCTAGAAAAGGGGTTTTCCCTAGAAAGGAATTTCCACAGCATCAATCGCATTTAAATTTCTATACGTCGACTCCGCAGTGGGAAAATATCTATACGTCGACTCCGCAGTGGGAAAATTTCGGTACCAAATATCATATATTTATTATTGTAATTTAATCTAATAATAACGTCCTATAAGAAAATGTAATTTCAGCACTGACCTTTTATTTTAAATTTAATGACTTGTAATTTGTGATAAATTGTTTAACTTAATTAATTCATTTATAATTAGAAAAATTTTCCTGTTATTAAAAATTTTATAAGTTATTCTAAAGGTTAAAAAAATTATGCGTATTTCATTACACTTTTCGTCGAACATTCACCAGGTTCCATTGCAATGATTATTATTACAAATACTGGCTTAAAAAATATTATCCAAGGAGGATTATCTAGTGCAGGGTTTCCCAAACTTATTCTGGGATGGAACACTTCGCAACTCCGGAAGTTTCAATGGAACACCTAGCTTAATTTTTGGGATGGGTATCTTAAGTTCTACCAAACCGATTTATTTGAAATATTGTGTGAACTTTCTCTATACATCCTTCTATAGCCCGTAGCAGATTTGAATTTGAAAATTTGTTTTTTTGTTCAAACGGTTTTTTTTTTATTTCTCCGAGGTAGGGCGATAGCGACATTTTTTTAAATTAAGGATCCGTTAAATTTTTGGTTGCAATCATGTACGCCAGGACACTCCCTTTTTGGACTTCTCTCATTACCAGCCGATAACTTTTCGAGTTTTGAATTTATTTATTTTTTAAAATTTGTTATGTATTTTTAAAATATAAATAAACGACTGTTAAAAAAATGGATGTCAAAAATTTTCTTTGTTTATTTTTTACAAAGCTCAAAAAAAACACCCGAAATTGGTTTACATCTGTAAGCAAACCTCATCGATCATTTACTTTTGCCTAAATCTCTTTTTTAATGATTGCATTTTCACAGTTTTTTACGCTATGGCATATATTTTTTCAGGGAAATAGTAACAGTTTCAAGCTTGAATAGCAGAAAGTTGAATTTGCTTTAAAACTGCTTTACACCGTAGCCGTTCTAGAATTGATTGTATGCCTACTGAGATTTGATGTCTTAGAGAGGATTGCAAAAGAAAATCGCGAAATAAAGTCTTGTAGAATTTTCAATCAATTGAATATAATGATCGTACAACCATTGTTTATTTGTTATTTGGTAATACTATTTATCTAATGAAATATGCTTAACCATTTTTTCTTGTTTTGTATTGTATTGCGTTTGGAAATCTATTTCGGTTCACTTCAATATTTATATTGAAGGGTCAAAGAAAACTCGTACAACGTACTGTTGGTCTTTAATGAGTTTGATGATTTTGGGTGTGATAAAATAATCCTTTACCCTCAGCGATAGAAATTTGGCACAATTTTTGGTGCCATATTCAATTTATATTCAAAAACTCCTCTTTTACCTAGATATTTGATATGTGGAGATAGACCATCACTCGCTTTTCAATATGAAGTAGAAAATGTTTAAATGTGTTGCAGCGTATAAAACTATTCCAAATTTTTAATTTCTCATCTAACATCTGTAACCGTTCTTGTTTTTTTTTTAAATTTCATTTCCACGATCACTGAAAAAACAAATTCGCAAAGATACGACGATCCAAACAGCAACAGACATTTATTTCACGTAGTAGCCAATCGGGAATATTGACTCCAAAGCGATATCCAAAATGCTGACAACTCTAGCTCAGGATTTGAGGCTTTGGTGCTTTGTGCACAGGGTTGTTCTTTATATCCTTCAAAATTTTGTCATCTGCTAGTGTCAGGTGTGTATCCTTTACATTTTTCGAATGGATTGATGACCCACGGTTACATTTTATAATCAAGTGATGGAAAATCGTTTGCTGCTCACGGCACACTCGGAGACTTCTTACGGCACACAGTTTGGCAGACGCTGCTCTAGGCAATGCATTGATTAGCCGAACTGCCATTAAAGCTTGCGACTCATATGAACTAAGTGAAAACAATTTTTCAGATAAAAATGTTTAGTTATGGTTTTAGTCACGTAGATAAAAATTGGGAACGTAAGATTAAAGTCTTTTAATTTCAGGATTATTAACTTGGCTCCCAAGAATAAGATCAAAATGATTTCAAATCGAAAACGATCTTTGAGTTTCAAAAGAGTGAAACGATAGCATTCATAAAAGGTTCTTTTATGAATATGTATAGTCATAATATAACAGCCCCTAAAAGTTTTCATTTTAAAGACTAGGATAGATCAAAAAAAAATGTTATCAACCAGTTTTTAATAAGTCTTTTGTTTTAAATAAATATGAAATGATTGAAAGTATGGGCGAATATTAAATTCTCATCAGGTATGCCATGAGAAAAGTTTTCTAAAATGTGTTTGTCAAACGGTTTAGTTACGTTGTGAAATTATCGTATGCTGTAACAGCAATTACACCAAGAGTAATAATTGCTGTAAAGCATTAATGACGTCGATATCATTACCATAGTGTCTAACGATAATTATTCAATTAACTTAGTTATTATCATTTATTATAATTTTTCTACGGATTATACCATATATGCAAATTGTATGAATTATTTGATTTAATTTACAGGTCGGAGCTAACGTTGAAGATACCGAACTCATCATCAAGAGACTGGCTCCAATTCAGCGTACCTTGTTTGGAGACTTTTGGTCATTCACGTCAAATCAAGCGAGAGCTGATACAGCATACACCAAGATACCACTGGCACCTCACACTGATAATACTTACTTCACAGAGGCAGCAGGGTAAATAAACATTCAATTTCATTATTCTTAATAAAACTATATGCTTAATAAAGTCATATATTTTTTCACTGTATATTATAATTCATAACAAGATTATTTTTTTAACCAGATTTCCATCAATAGTTCTTAGCTTAGTGACAAATAAAATGTATTGTTATATATACACGACACAACTATTTACCAAACGTCTCTTCGAGTTCATCCGTGTACTTAATTGCATGAAGATGCCGTAAGCGTAAAAAAAATTAAGCGATTCAAATTTAATAATGAAATTCCACCAAACACCTTCAGTTGAAATCCTGAAAAAATAAATTGCAGCTTTTAAAAGTTAAAACTTTCTTTATTATTCGTATTACTAGATTAAGACCGTTGAACATCTGAACATGCTAAATTTTCCTCTCGAATTTATTTGTCTTTGGAGCTGTCAACATTTAAATCCTACAGATTTTATGATTTTTTCGTTATTGTATTATACCTACTTTATAATATTAATAATGACGTTTTTTGTATACATTTCATATATACAAATCCTGGAATTCAAAATTGGAAAAAAGGTGTCGAAAATTAAATAATATCAATACATGTGAAACATAAAAACAAACTTATACCAATAAATCATTGTAATATTTAATAACGATTTCATACACATTCTCATCTGTATTTAATTAGATCACACAGAATACTATATCTGGTAAATTATCTTAATATTAAAATCATTAGCTCACTAGACACATAATTAATTATTAAGAAAAACAATGTCTCGGTTTATTGTATGATTAAAAAAAACATTTAAACTTGTTCTTGACAAAGCCTTTTACGCAAAAGAAAAGGTCAGATATAAAGAGGGTGTAATATATACACTGTACGTTTAATGTATCAATATACTTAGTGCGCCTTAAGAGTACTCATATTTTCGTATTAGCAAGCAGTCCAAAAGACTTGTATGAAATTTAATCAAAGTGTAGGCGCTTTAGCTCTGTCATTTTTCGCAAGTCTTCTTCCTGTACGACATAATATAAAAGAAAGCTTACGCATGACTTTTTTAAGGAAATAATATCCTTTGCGAATTCCGAGGCTTTTCCCATAATTCACTTCCACTTATATGACCACAATGTTAGGTTAAAATACGCTTTATGAGATTTACGTAATATTTAGGGGGATCTCAATATATTAAATTAAATATAAAACGAATTGAAAAGTACTATTTTCTATCTGTTCGAGAAATTCACGTACTTTGTGAGTTGTGAGCAGACTGGGTTTGATTAAAAATGTTATGATGTGAATAAATATAAACAAATAACTTTATTTTATCATTTCAATAGAATATTTTTTTTGTTTTTGTAACCGTAGAAAAACACTTTTGATTGTTAAATAATGTAAACCTTGTTATTGAAGTTGCCTAAGATGTATAAAAAATGTTTGTATTGATGTGATAAGAAAAACCTTACTCGCTTAAATAATATTTATATCACATTTTTTCAAACCACTTCCCGCTTCTTTCATAACGTCCGAAAATTGCTCGAATTGAATATAATATTATTTTGTATTATATCATCGAAAAAATAATTGAATACCGAACGTGTTGAAAACAAATACGACCTAGAAGTTGATCGTCTTTACGTTTTATGAAGTTTAGTATATGTCCACTCCAAATATGATAATAATATGGAGTCTTAAAAGAGCTTATTTGACAAGAAAATGTTCTGCGAGAACTGATTGTTATTCAGTCGCTCATATAATATAAGAATAATGGAGATGGGACAGGACTACTCGGCGAGAGCGATACTTTAACCGTGGTTAGCGTATCGTTCCGAGATACTCCGTTTTAAGATTTGAGTAGGAGAGAATTTAAGCATCAATGCTTTCGAACTCGAATTCATAGATCGATTAAAAAAAACAATACATAGAGGTATTCGTATTGGGTTTTGAACTTATATAAACAACGCAACCAAATTAAACGAGGTTGACCGCTCGATTACGGGCCCATTGTAACTTGTGCATCACCGAAACCGGGATTCAAGTATTCACGATATTTTTCGATACTGAAATACCGGTTTTGAAAATGTTAAAAAACCGGTATTGGTCTTTGTAAAACCGACATTCAATATGAAATAACAGGCATGCCAATTCCTAGGTGTGCTATAATCCAAGCCACTTTCAATTACAAAATAATAATGGTTTAATGCAAATTTTGAAAATTTTGCATTAAACTAAAAAACTGCTTTTGAAGAGCGCATGTACACCATCTCTCGAAAAAACACAAATGATAAATTTTTCATTAAAATCAAATATTTTCACATGTCTGAAATATAATTGTTTGATTTTTCTAATGATTTATATATATATATATTAAAATTACCCTTTGATATTATTTGATTATTATTCTGATTACTGAGCTATGTTATATTATTTTCATCATAATGATATCGTTAGCAGTATTTCAAATATTTTGAGTAATCTAACTTATATACGAATTCAATTACTGAGTTCAAATAATAAATGCTTTCGATTTCCTTATTAAAAGTTTCAATACGATTTTAATGATACCTCGAATTATTGATTGAAGCTGCAAACTCAAATTATTTTATCAGAACGTTATTACTTACTTATTTCAAAAAATAAAAATGAAATATATACATGTACTTAATAATAATATGTTTTGATAAACTTTTAATTATTTTGCTTGATTCGAGGATAAGTGAGATTTTCTATAAAAATGATTTTTATAATATTATATTTAATATATGTAATTAATCATTGGTAAAAGACAAAAAATTATCACCATTTATTAAACAACCTCAAACGTTTACCCTTTTTACGCTTTAACTTAAAAGTACATTCGAAATAATATTGAGCGAAGGAAAAGCAAAAAGATAGCATTTGCCGAGTAAATTATACATTAATTAAGAAACATAGAAGTAGAAGCGTTGTGTATGTTAACCCTTTTAAACAAAATTAATTCAATATACCTAAACCCAGTTGTCATTATACTGTTGTATATATATTTTTTGAAATGTATTTATTTACAAAGGTGTTAGAATTTCCGAATTGCCTGGTCCGTGACACGGTGGCCAACGTCGTTAGCTTTCGTGACGGATCACGCGGGCTTGAGTCCCAGTACGGACAGCATTTGTCAATAGATTAGTCAATTTCTGTTCAAAGACGTGGATGTTTGAGATGTCTTAAAATAAAAATCTAATCGTTAAATAGCAGGGCGTAGCGAGATCAACTATTTAACCAATAGTCCTATCATTTAAGCTCTTTTTAAAAAGTGAAGCTGTTATAATGTACACATTGAACAAATACCTCATGAAAATTGTGATTTTAAGAAATAAATATTATAATTATTTTAAAATCTTTATAATATAAAAAATATATTTAAAAGACGATAATATTAACGTCAAAATATGTTATAGTTAGCTTAATATCATTTTAAGGTCACTGTCAATTCTTGGTGCCGATATTCCCTTTTTATAATCACCATCATTGCCACTAATATATATAAATATATTTGTCTAAATCATATATGGGCAACCACCGGCCCGCGGTCCGGATCCGGCCCACCGAGCTATTTTGTACGGCCCTGATTATCCTTAAGCAATACCAACGACAATATTGATAGTCTCGTACAACGCCAATCTTCACATCAAGTTTTGTAATCAGTTATAATATTAATATTATGTCGTTCATTATATAAATTAAAAAAATATATAAGAAGTAGCAACGTGTTTTATTTAATTTAATATTAATTTACTATGTTTAATAACTTGGTCCGGCCCTTGACTCGGAGACAGAATGATAATTTGGCCCCAGACCTAGGAAAGGTTGCCCATGCCTGGTCTTAATAGTCCAAAAATGATTATTCGTTTTAAAGCTGCCAAAGAAAAATGTTATCGAGCGTCATAATCGGGTCGGCCATTGACTGTCGGAAATGGTGTATAATATTTAATATAACTTCAAATAAACGCAGTTGGTAAAGATATTTTTAATACATTATCATGTAAAGTTTGTCATTCAACATGATTTTTATAACAGAGGAACTACATAACAAATGGTTTACTTATAGACTGTATTCATTCATTTTCCATTCATAACCTGCAGGTGGGAAATTGAAAACCAGTACTGATAAAAAATTGCCCATTGTTAAAATAAAAAAAATGTTCTTTTTGTTGTCAATATGCAACATGTCAATTATAATTAATCATCAGTATATACCTCTATCTTTGTAAAACATCACGGAGTGAAATTTATGGTTAAGTGATACATACTTCCATTTCGAACTCTGTAAAAGTTTTATAGCTAAACAAATAATTATATTGTAAATATGTTTAGGTTACAAGTATTTCACTGTTTTGAGCATGATGGGATCGGAGGTGAAACAGTTCTGCTTGACGGATTCTATGGTGCCCAGGAGTTTGAAAAGAGCGACCCTAAAGGTTTCAAAATGCTGACGACTGTTCACCAAGAGGCAGAATATGTTGAAAAGGGTTGGCATCATACGTTCTCTGGTCCTGTTATCAACGTCGACCCTATTACAAAGGACATTCGACAGATAAGGTAGGCGATACCACTGCTGAAAATAATTTACTGGACCTACAGAAATATATCAGCCGCACGTATCTCTTTTCAACTGTCGGATCTGTTTTGGGGTTACTCTAAAAAATATTTTTTAAATTTTAAATGACACGCTCACGTGGAAAAAAATGAATAAAATTGAGTAAAGTGTTTTAAACAATTTTTTCATCAAATGATAATTCTGCAGAGTTATAGTGTAGGAATACAAGTTTTATACATACAAAAATAAATATACTTGTTAGCACAACTTTACCATCTGGGTTTTTGCAAAATATTGTTAACTCAATCTTGCTGTACTAGTAAACTTGAACTGAAGTTCATCCGTGTACTTAAACGCCCGAAGATGCCAAAAGACAAAACCCTTAGTTAGTGACAAAACTAGTTGAACGACTCAAAAAACTTTAATATTGGAATTCCACCGAGCACCTTCAATCGAAATCATAAATTGAAAATATTGTTAATTAAAAATATTATCAAGTATTACAATATCGTCAGAAATATATTTTTAATGTTAAAACATTACAACAGTTTCTGTTCATATTGTGATCGATTGTTTTTAAAATTTAAAATATGGGTATAAAATTTTAAAACATACGACTTAACCCTCCAAGGGCGAACGTCACCATATGGTCACAGTAAACATCGTTGTCTATTGATTCCACTATTCATCCCTTTTCTACCTGAATATCGTTGCTTTCGCTCATATTTGGTTAAGAAGGGTAGAGACTACAGTTAGTCATCAGACGTGGGGATAGAAACGGCCTCCAAAAGCACATGTGATTTTTTGAATTTCCGTTTTTTTTAATTTACTTTTTGAAACTGTTAGTTATTTTTTTATAAAAACATCAAATTATTTACAGTTATTTTGCTAATATATTTGTATTAAAATTATGCCGATCTAAAGAAGTCAAATTGTAAATATTTAAAAAAAAAAATCACGCTTTGCTATATTTCAACCCCGAATGTTTGCGAGCACATACGATCACGTTTGTCCTTACTACTGTCCGTACTCAATATTACTCGGTAATAAAAGGATGATCATGACCGTATAGTCATGCGGGATTTCTATACAACGACTTTGCGTTTTTTTTTAAATTTTGGATAGGAATAAAAGTTATCCGTGACTTCAATATGGCTTAGAAAATATATTTTTATCGGAAAAAAGCTCTCGTCTCTGGAGGGTTAATTCAGGGAAAAAAATATATTGTATCCAAGTCAGACATTATTTTACATGAAAAGCTTAACAAAAAAATTGTTACTCTTGAGCCAAAGCATACGAGAAAAAAATCATGAAGTCATGAAATCATCGTTGTTAGTATTGCTTGAAGTTTTCTTGTTTGATAGTCAAAATACATGTATAATATTTATCTTGAAAATAAGACAAAACATTTTAGTCACAAATAGCTATCAACAAACACATTATTTATTTATTGTCCCTAATTAAAATTTCTTACATGAATATGGTATGTGTAATTTTGTCGTTTGAAGAATAATTCAAATATTGTGAAAACAATTTCCAGGTACAACGTGTACGATCGCAGTTCTCATAGCTCATTATTGGGGGATGACGTACAAGCTATGTATTCCGCTCTGAGAGGGCTTTCGAAACAATACGCCCGCAAGGAACAACAATGGTGGTTCAAATTAACACCAGGTAATTCGATTATTGTTTGGTTTATTATTACACCTTTGTCTGTTTGATTTTATATGCTGTATTAAATTCGACAGCAAAGGTATCGTATAGATAGATACAGTTAAAGAAATATTTTTCAGCAATTTTCTTGAAATTTCTTTTATACATTAAATACCTTGCAAATTTCCGATAGCGTTCTAAAAATAAAAAAAGTGACAAAAATCTTTTTATGGCCGATTTATTCTATGATAATTACTACTGTTGTTGACTAGTAAATGCTTAATTAGTAAAGATAACCCGTCTGAAAAATTTATTACATTATTATTTTATTACACTCTATTTGTGTATTTGTGTTGTACATTCATTAAATTAATTGAATGAAAATATTTACTAGATATTTCAAATGTTTTTAAGTATCTAATCAGATCATTGTCAATTTTTTTTTATTTATTTATAATTATTGAGTTTTTTTAAAAATTTAAAATAAGTTCATAAATACGTATTGAAAAATACGTAAATACACATTTACAAAAGTAAATCAATTACATATATCGAAACAAGCTTCACTGTTAAAACAATACTGGGAATCTGATTGAAAGCTCTGCAAATTGGCACGAAACGTTGAAGTGGACTCAGAGTACGGAAACCGAATCGATTAAATCAATGAAGAAGTTAATAAAAAATACCCAATTCGAGAACTTTTCAATTGAATGCAGCTCAGCCTTGATTCAACATATTAAATAATAGCGCATTCATTTTCAGGTACTTTGAGATAAAATTTTCGAATATGAATTTGCACTGTATTATGTAGCACGTAGTCTTTGATAAAATCTGTTAGCCCCACATTTTTTCAATTCGTTTACTTTGAACTGAAAATTCTTCTGAAAAGAGCAAAACATAAGTCATTCATAGTAATGAAAGGTGGTTTCTACAATGAAATTGAGAAATGTGCCTCAAATTAACGAGAAACATATAACAAATACTTATAATGAAATGTATTAATTTGCAAATGTTATGTTTTGATATTTAAATCGTCACTTAAAAATAAAAGATAATAAAGAACACAGCATAACATTTTAAAAAATATAACAGGAATTTGAAAAATCTGCGACGATGCGTTTTAAATGAACTGTTATATTATTTATTCGGAATTTGATCTATTTTTTTATTATGTTCGATAGTTCATCGATAGTGCCAGTTAAAAAATCCGATGTTAACCCATGTGTATTTTTTATGAATTAGCATTTTGGGATTTAACAGCATTGCGATTTCATGAAAGTTATCTTGCGCAAAGTTGAAAACAAGTTTCTAATATGTTAACTGCAGTCGAACAACGAATTAGATAAGTTAAGTTAGATCACCTGAAATAGTTGTCAAGATGTTTAATTGGAATCCCTAGAAAGTTTGTTTAATTAACCCAGAATAAGGAACGAGAGCATTTGTAATACTTCGAGTTCTATGAACAATACTCGTTTGTAAATTGCTAAAGCATAACTGCTGGAAGAAAATTAATTCCGAGAAAATATGGATTTACATAACTATGTATGTATCCTGCGCTCGTAAGAAATCGTCTTTCGAATAATCTTATAATATTTATGTTAGGAAATTGTCTGCAGGAAATTGTAAATAGTTAATTCGAATACCGTAACTTTTACACATGATACGATCAGATATAGTTATTTTATATCATTAATTAACAAATTGTTTAATTCAACTATGAAAAGATTTATTAAAACAATTTCCTATAATTTTGAAATAATGTACAATAAGTCAGTATAAATTAACAAAATGTAATAATTTTACCGCATAACTGCTTAATTTTCATATATATTTGAATAAAATATCAAATTCATGTTTTAAATATCAATATTTTCTATTTTAATATTGTACAAACAAGGTAACGAAAAATACTAATAAAACGTAAATTGACTATTCACTGTTTGAAGTATTCACTGTTTTATGACACTTTTAACTAAATTGAATAATTACATACGATATGCGTATTATTAAGCTGGGTTAAAAAATTAAAAGTCATACCGTGTGTCGAAGAATCTGGAAGAAATTTATGGATTATATTAAAAGACTCTCAAATCAAGGCGTTGCCAATGGAAACAACCGTAAATAATTTTGCGTTTTTCAGAGGAGCGATTCATAAAGAAACTAAAGGAAGCAATCTAGGCTCATAGGCTATGTAGAATTTTCGCATATTGACAATGAATATAATTTTTATATAAATGATTTAATAAAATAAAGTTGAACTATGGTAGTAGAACTTTCAAAGACAATAACTTGATACTAAACATATTATGCTCATTGTCTGTAATTCAATTAAAGTTATTATTTTTTAAGAGCGATAATTTATTGGACTACCGGAAGATATTTTTCATACATATGAGCATGAAGAGCTAAATTAATCATATTTAGTAGTAACGATTTTCTTTTTGATCAATGCAGTGTGTCATGGATATTTTTTACATTAAGTTGTTTTTTTTAATTGTTGACACAAGTTGATAATGCTGTAAAGGTTTCACAGTGAAACAACTGAATCTGAAATAAAAAAAGTGTTTAAAATTCGCATTCGGCAGAACGTAAAATATGTCGGATAATCTACTTACGTATGTTCACCGCCTCTGCACTTTTTCACTTAAATACTTAGTAACGACGAAGTTTTCTTGGGAAGTCCAACGGATGTTTTTTGCTGAAAGCTTCCACTTAGCGCGCGCACTGTGTCAAACCGAAAGCTTTGGAAAAGTGTAAACTGCCTTCTGCAGCTGCTAAGTCACACCTAAGTTAAAATTTACACGCTCTTAAAGATATAATAAATATTTTTTTTGTAATGATTTGCTAACTAAAAAGATTTCATATGATTCCATGATTCGAAATTTTTCATACATTTATTTTCTACCTATCGTTTTTTTCTGAAAATAAAAATCAACGAATTGCAATAAAAAATGATTAGTTAAAATACGGATTTTTTTAGCACAGAACCGCAAATAAACATACATGCGAGAGAAAATATAATAAATATTGAAAATATCTGATTACAGAAAAGGTTCTGTTGAATAAAAGGATGCTCTCTTTTTGTATTTAAATTGCTGAAAATTTATTTGGCAATAATTTTAAAATATTGTTTTGAAATACCCCGAAGGGAACATATTCATTTGCAGTTTTTTCGCATTTATATTTACATATATCATATTTACTCTCAATAGTTTTATAAAATTAAAATATTTGATGCTTAATATTATTTGACTGATTAATTTTTTTTCCCAAACTGTAACCATTGGCAATAATAGATGTACCATGATATGAAATAAATTAATTGTAGAAATATGTACAGATACAAAACTTCAATTTTTCAAGTTTACAATGTGTTAGATTATGCAAAAAAACTGTCATGGTGAAGGTAAGATTTTCTGGTAGTCCTACTGTTGCATTGATGTAACGATACAATCTTTGGTTTATTAAGTATAAATATATATTGTAATGTATTTTAAAAAATAACGAATTAAAAAAATGTATTCCTTTTTAGTTTTTTTTTGAAATCTTGATAATAACAAGAAATAATTGGTAAATTTCAGGAAGAGTTTTATTCTTCGACAACTGGAGAGTCCTTCACGGAAGAGCCGGATTCTCAGGAAAACGGGTTCTTGGTGGAGCATACGTCAGCCGGGGAGACTGGTTGAGCGCAGCAAGGGTCCACGGCTTAATACCATGAAGGATTGTCGTCGTGTTTTGATGAGAGTTATTTATAATAGAGTACATAAAAAAGTTAAGAAACAAAAAAACACTTATGGACTTATTTCACGTGATTACGCTCATCGCGAGCATTATAAACTGATGGGAATATAAATCGATACATGGTGATTTTTTATAATACTGCATTGATTTATATATTCGTCAGATGACAATACTTGTGATGCGTGAAAACGCTCCTGTTCTTTCATAGATTATGTGAAATGATTAATAAAGTGTTTTTCTATAATGCTTCTCTAACAACGATCGACAGAGAACACATTAAACAGTTTCAATTTGATTGTCCATCTATGTCTATCAAATATTTTTTTATAAATAATATGATTATCTGATTATAAATGAATACAAAGCATCAGTTTTTTATTTATAGTTTTTTATCATGTCCACACATGGATTTCTCATAGAGCATCCAGTGAAAATTGTTTCTTAGGAAACTGTTTGTAATTCAGTCTCGCAACCTGTCTTTTTAGGATGAATAAAATGGTGTGGATAGGAGACGACTAAATTTTAAACTCTCCCTACGTCCTGTTTATATGATTAAATAAACTCGAAGTTATTGTCTTAGCCAGTGCTTCCCAACCTGGGGTTCACAGACCCCTGGGGGCGCAAGTTTTTCGCGGGAGTCCGCGAAAATTTCTTTCAACATTCTTTGTGATAATATTTGAGCACGTGAAATAAAAAACTTCCGGGGGTCCGCAGATTATTGTTTTCAGATTTAGGAGTCCGTGGCATGAGAAAGGTTGGGAAGCACTTTTCTAAGCCACGGTTTCCTAACTGGGAGCCACAGCATGTTATAAGGGGGCCAAAGAGATAAAATAATTTTAGGGGAACCACAGCACAGTTTTGGGGTGCCACTGGCAAATCCTGGAAAGAGCTAATAAATGTTTCGCATCTTCCTATGTTTGGGAATTTCTTTAATCACTGGGTACAATTTTGAAATCTGCCAGCGAACAAAATGTTCAAAGAATCCCCTAGTCTCGAAAAACTTATTTGTACGGGTATGGAAGGCCCGGAAAAATATGAGACTCAAAAGGCGCCACGAGCCCAAATAGGTTGAGAAACTATGGTCTAAGCCACCAGTGTCACCATGTTTAAGGTCAACTCATTCATCACCACTCATAAACTTAAATGGATAAAGGGTCAAACGGTCTTTGATAAAAGACGTAGAATAAGGATCTAATTGGCTGAAAAGAAATGTTAAAATTACATAAATTTAAGCCTTATGAAAATGGTCATTGAATTATTCGTATGGAAGCCGTAACAAAGTGAACGAACACTAGCGTTGAGCATTTGGCAACATTCATAGTTTAGTTTATTTAATGTTAGAAAATAGTATTTTGCTGCAGAAAGAAATATTTTTATATATTTAATGCAATATGCTATTAGAGAATCGTTCAATGAAGTTTACAAAATGAAATTGCTGTGAATCTACCATTTTCCAATCTATCTTTTGAAAACATTCGAAAAGCTGTCTGCGACAGCAGCGCCCCCATTTTGTTATTACTATCGGGAGATAAGAGTTTTTATAGCTGAAAATGAAATAACGTTTGAGGAAGGATGATAAATGGGAATCTTCATTCCAAATTAAACTAATGAATTGCAAATAAAATACTTACAAGCGTTGAATCAAATAAAACCAGCATACCGTTTAAGATCAAAAATATTGAATTATAATAAATGTCTGTTTGATGGCGTTGGGTTTTACAAAAATACATATTGTCTAAGCTTAGCTTGTCGATACTTGCAAGAACAAGTGATCGTTTTACGAGGAGCAATTTACAACGATCATAACCGATTTTCTTTATTATTCCAAAGGAACTTTATCTTTAGTGCTGCATTAAAAATAAAATAGTTTTAGTAGGATACACGAAAATTTAATTATCGTCTTCTAGTGATATAAAATATTTTATCTATTTTTTTTACACCTCTGTCACCATTTATTTTTAGTTTTTTTAATTTTTGATTATATGATAATATTACACGTATTATACGTAATAAGAAATACCGATATAAAATGGGTCCGCGGTCGAGCGGTGAACATCGTTGATTACGGTTTGGAATCAATGGTTCAAATCCCAGAACGAACGGATTTTCTTTATTCGAATTATGAACTTCTTTTTGAAGGCATGGATGTCTGAAACTTACTTCTAAAACAAGTATCATCATAAGAAATACAAGCACACAGTCCACAATAAATTATAATATACAAACATCAGGTTTTAAATTAATATCTGCTTTGTAAAGTTACAAAATAATAAAAAATCGTTTTTTGGCTCTCCTGAAAAGTTTCATTTTTGTAGATAGTGTTGTTTGTCTTTAAGCCCTCAGATAGTACCATGTGTTTCATTTATATTTAAGTATCTTTATCCTGATAACAAGAAAATACCAAACGGGTCTTTAAATAATTTCTGCTGAGGTCTTCAGTGGTCTCTAGTGGAAGTCTTCATACTCAAAACTAGAAGCGAACAAATTAGGAGTAAAACAATGTAGCCGTTGATATTACAAATTATAATCTATTGCTAAAAAAAATGTAAAATTATTATGAAAAAGTAGAAATATCATAATAAATTGAACAACGATAAGAGACAATCATTCATGAAAAAAATGATAATATATATATTATACGTTATTGAAACAAAATAATCTTGAGAGAAAGTCAGGCCTTTATTATGACTAAAAAAACTGCTTGAAAGTATGAAATTAACCAAACGAATTCTCTACAGATATATCAAGTCTAATTGTATACAACAACTGGCATTTATCAAAAAAGTACAAGTAAATATTAATACAACGATTGCCTCATAAACTCTAAAAAATGACCCCTTTATTATGCACAGAATACAAACAGGGGCGAGTTAAAAAAATCGTGAGGCGTTTTTGTATAAATTTCTTAAGTCGGAAAGTCAGTGGCAGCTAACGCAACGTCCCGAAAACTAAAGTTCTCATATAAATCACCCACTTAGGGGTGAGTTAAAAACCTACAGCTGCTCAACAGTTGGTCTTCGTGAAATTTAATTTAATTTCGATGATCATCTTTAATATTGTTTAAGACAATCATGAATATGCATGTTTCTTACCGTACCGGCTATATTGGGCCCGCGCCCTACGGCCTAAGCCGTGCTTAGCCTCTTAAATGCTGCGAGAATTTCATCGAATCATAAAACTTAAAAATATATCTTTTTTTTTTAAATATATTGAAAGTGTATAATAAAGGCTTACCAAATAAATACACAGTGTGTCATTTTTGCCACCATGATCATAGAAAATACGCAAATTTAATAATATGTTCAACGTAATTGCATACGTAAGTTTTATTTTGAAGTATATCAAAAAGGGGATTTCAACGGATCCCAAAATAGTATATAGTCTACAAGCAGTAATACATATCCCAACCCTACATGGCGGCGCATTTTGATTGCCTAACGAAGTTCTGTTAAAAATCAATTTTATATTAGTAATATTTATAATTTGTCACTTCTAAGTATTTTACTATCATTTTTAGAGACTTCATTGTGTGAGAAAATATTTGTGTTTATCTCGCACTGTCTGTGGACACTTTTCAATTCGACTAACCAACTATACTTATTTACAATACTAACCTGCTCGAACGGTACTCGAAAGCTTTACAGAAAGGGTGGTTTAGATATATCTAAAGGGTGTGACATCATTCATCGACGACTCCTTGTTCTTGTGAAGTATTTTTTTTAATGCTCGTCGTGAGATATTAAATGAAAACTTCTGAAGATGAATTGTCGAGAGTTGTGGATTTGTATTGAAGCCGAAACATAGAGGCGTGGTGCGTGTGTCACTCTCAACTCTCTAGTTGAATAGTTAGCACATTTTCATCAACGTTTTCATTAAGTGTGCCTTCAAAAACAACGACTCGCAGACGATGAAAAACTTTTGGGGCCTAATCAACTATTGATTTTGAGGCGTCTGGTTTGGATTGGAATGAAAATAAAAATAAAAAGAATTGATTAAAGACAAATGAAAAGTGAGGGATATTTTTGGGGCGATCGAATTTATAAGCTCATCTTATTCATGGAGAGAATTGTAAATATTTTGTGGGAAAAATAAAATCAAAAGTATATTTAAATCCATATTAATTAACTTTAAATAAAGCTTGTTAATTTAAAAAGGCATTAAACTCAATGTTTAAGATTCACAATTAATTGATTTTATTTTTGTAATTAATTTCAATGCAATTAATTAGTAAGAGTTACTTTGAAGAATTATGTGTAATATTCTATTTGGGAAGTATACAATCTTCCACAAGAATAACACACTTAACACTTTTTTTTTTAAATGTGCATTTTAAAATGATCACACTGGCCACAAATGGCTCACTAATAATTTAAAATCAAAAAAATATTTGTATTGACATATATTTATATAGTAGTCTTTATGCAAAATAAATAGTTGGGCGAATCAAATCCGACTCTCAGAATTGCCTGATAAGTGTTCATATTAATATTTTATTAATACAAAAATAATAAATAAAATATGAATATTTATGTTCTTTTATTCAGATTACATTTTTCAGCTCAGCAGATTTTTTTACGAGAACCGCCTGTTACTCAATTGCTCTACCTCTCTTTTCAGAAGAGATTAGAAGTACATTGGCTAAGACAGGACTTCTGATTAGCTTATCGTTCTTAAATTGATTAAAAAGACAATTGATAAAACTCAATCTGTCCGTACTGGGATTTCAACCCCTGAGCACCGAGACCGAAGCCAACGGCGTTGATTACTTGACCACGAACATGAAAACAATATGTGCCCAAATTTTAATTATTTGAATTTGTACTTTTCCATGAGTTTTGTCGCTAACGACCTGAGATTAGCGTTGATATTGAAATAAACTCAAGCGCCTTCAGTCGAAATTCTAAAAATGTACCCAATTGACAGAAATAGTTTGTAAAGGAAGATTATTTTTATAAAAACTTTACCAGGATGATGAATTATGAAAATAAATCAATTATTATTTTTTTTTATTATGCAAACTGACCTTCAAGTTTATCGAAAAAAAAGACTAAGCCCAGTATTGTAAAAATTTTAGTAAATGTTGCTATATAAGAGTAATAGAATTTTGCGTCTCGTGCTTGTAAACTGATGACACTAGTTGTGTTCAACCAACTATAGTATCAAAGAAAAATATTCATAATACAGAAAAGGCAACAGTGTGCCGATAGTTTATTTTTACTGTCGTGTGCCGTCAAAATCTATCAGCAGATGATCAAAAATGTTCGAAAAACATTTTCCGCCACAGGGTGAAAAAAGTTTTCCATTCAGAAGTCAAAAACTCCGACCAATATGATCGAAGATTAAATGCCGAATGGGGATGATTTCGCAAAAATAGAGAGCATAAAACTTTAAGCCGTGAATGATTTTTCAGAAGCTGCGGTCTAAACAAAACGCTTATTAGGTCGTGCGCTGGGAGCATCAATTGATGACGGGGTGCCAGAAGCCACCCTGTACAAAAAAGTCTTATCGCAGAGTATAAACCTTATGGAGTGTAGTGCCAAAGCTCATATTCGCCGAGCGACTTTCTACTTATCGCAGGAATAGGCTCTGAGTGCTGAGGAAATTGCGCCTATGTTGAAAAAGAGAGAGGGGTCTTACTTTATTTTGATGGCTCTTAAACTGTACTAAAACCTTTTAAAGTTAAACATTTAATGATCGTGCAACTAAACATCACACAATAAAGCAACATTAATTACGCACGCGCTTAAAATACTAACAGAGCAAACTTTTACGTATACAATTTACAGTAGTATTCGATTTTTTAACATCTAAATATTTTTTAAACACGAGATGTCATATTGTTCCAGTTGAAAAAAAAATATTCATAATGAAAAAGATGTCGAACGTAATCAAATCTTCAAAACTTATATTACTATATCAAATAAACTTGTTTTTTATCAGTCCAATAGGTATCTAATATGAATTAAAGCAGTATATAGTAAAATATTAAGCATGAATCTATTCATCTTGGGTGCTAATTTTAACTATAGCGAAATGCTTTAATAATTATCGATCCTGTGTCGATCTTTGTGAGACGATAACTATCTATTTTTTTATTCGTTATAATGGGGCATGGATGGAAACACGATGAAACTAATATTTTTTTTCGTATCTTTAACTGGAGTAAATAGCTACTACAAAGTATATCCAAGGCGGATCATTATAACTTAGAATTATACAATTTAAAGTACAATAAACCCATATATAGCGTTCCATCCTATAGAGAAGTTTCCTGTTGCGTATGCGGTAGTTTTTTTTACAAAACGCTAAATTTTTAATGTCGAATTAGATTTTTTATAAATTAATATATTATAAATACATATTTTATATACATGCATTGTAAAATTATTTATCAGTAGCTGTTTGTACCTTGACTTCGCTACACGTATTCTGTGACAGACGAAATGAAAAGGTGAACGTGGCAGGACAAATGTTTGATTTGCTGATTTCGTTCAATTCACAAAATAAAAATTTAAAGAGCCTAACTTCAAATTGTGTATGGATGCCTAGTCGCTTATAGTTTAGTCTCAACCTATATGTTATAGGGAGTTCGACTGTAAAACAATTATAATAGTGTTACTGATTAGAAAAAGTATCTATACAATTTGGTAAACTTTCAATGGGACGCGTTATTAAAAAAAATCATTTATAATAAACATGCAAATCACATTATTTTAAACAATAATTGATGAATTATATACTAATAAATTAGTCTAAGCTTCTATCCATTCAACTTTCTGGTAATGGGAAATTATTTTATAACTGTAGACGACTCATCATCATTATAACATAAAAGTATACAAATACTATGCATAGACTGACAGAATTTCATCAGGCAAAAAAAAGTGCAGGCTGGGATAAGGCGGTGGCATCCACTACATGTTTCCGTTAAAATGAAACTAGATTTATCTACGGAACTTTTTTTTCTATAAAATCGTAGAAACGTAATGCTCTTATTGCTACTAAAAATATTTTCTTTAAAAGATACAAAGGCTTTGTTTATTGATATTTTGCTTTAATAAAGATTTAAAAAATCTTATAAACGATTGAAATTTAATAGGGTAAAAATATCAAAGTATTTTAGTTCTACAGTTTTTTAATAGATTGAATTTTGGTTTAGTTAAGTTTTAGAATCACGCGCCGCATCCTTAGGGGATTGTTTATGTTGACTTATAAAGAAATTTTGCATTTATGTATGAAATAATTTATCACATAAGTTTGGTTAGCGTCTTTAGAAAACGACAGCGGTGACATCTTGGCACTGGCAATACGATTATCATTCACGCTTTATCGCGCTTACGAGAACATTTTAAGCGGTGAATGGAATTACGATTATAAAGACAAAAATAAAATTTTGAAACAATATTCGTTTCATTATTAAAATACAAATAAATATTTTTTACTCTTTGGATCATTAGTACAATGAAAACTGTACATTGTATAAAGTGAAATAAAAACGTCTCTTTTGGCAATTATAAAAAAATGCTCGCTTTCAAAATATTTTTATTTCGATAAAGATTGGTATTACTCAGTGGCGTAGGGTGGGTGTGCTGTATATATTTTTTTTTAAATACGGTTTTTTTAAATGAATTTTATTATTATATATTCATAAATTTGATTCTTTGCTTTTGAGACATGGAATTCTCAATTAAGAGTAAAATATGCCATTCTGTATTAGCTCGATAGTCATTTTTTCCATTGAAATGAAGCCTAAGCCTTCGTTCGGGCGGGCATTGTTTACCAATTATAAAATATCTTGAATACTATTACCCATGTCAAATAAAAATATACATATCGCTAGTAAATATCTCATATAATAAACTAAAAATATGTACATCAAAATAAACATAAAAATTTCCCTGTTAATAAGAAATAATTTCAGTTTTGAAAGATTTGAAAGTACGCTTGATATATTCGAGACTAGGGTATCCAATCCCGGAGCCTTTTTCCAATCCCAGGATTTAGATTTGCTCACCGAGGAATTTGAAATCCTCAATCCGCTATACTTTTCCCCCGGACTATTTCCAAACCTCGTTTTTTTTTAGCTCACCGAGGAATCTGAAATCCTCGATTTGCCAATTTCGTGTCAATCCCGAAATCCCGGGATCGCAGCTGTGACAATCCTGGAATTTTGGGATTAGATGCCCTATTCAAGACTGAGATAAATACGCGCGAGCTGTACATTTAAAGGTCGCCCTTGGACCTTAAAACTGCGAAAAAAAACATTAGTCCACGCCTGGGATGGTCCGTCTTACGTATGCAGCTGTGCGGGTTGTTTCGCTGGTCGCCTTGCATCAAACATATACGATAATATTCTACCGTCTACAAATAAATGTAGTTAAAATATATAGCTTAACGGTCATGGGTTCTAGAGTGTGCAGCGCACACCTAGCACACCCTTAATATACGCCCCTGATGTTACTTCAAAATTAACGCTAAGCGTGTGCTGAGATGCAGACGACACAGATTATGGAAGCACAAAATGTACAAGTAAAGCAGACGTGTGCGACCAGCGTATACTGTGAAAGCTGCGTTACGCAAGTGAAATATATAAATTGCACATAATTACCCACAATAACTGTTTTAATTTATTTCAAGAGTAGTCTACGTAAGTAGTGTCGTATACAGTTCAATTTGTACCAATTCAATAGTTTCCTAGTCATTTTAACGGTTAAATCATAAGAAAATGTTAAAACGTGTACGCGTCACGTAGGAATCTGTGCCGGCACTACGACGGACCGTTGATTAGGGCAGACGAACGTGCCTGCGTTGCAGCATATACAGGTCTGTGTTTCTTCACGTAATACAATATCTTTGCTATCCTGCGCTGCACTGCATCCCAGCATACGCCTAGCCTTAAGATCTACAGGAAGGTGCTACATTTCTAATGTTATCTACACTCAGGTTATTTTGAAATAAATATTACGTTGTAAAATAGTCATATGAAGTACAATGTTTGCGTTAAATTTCGCCAGACTTTATGAGAATGTATTTATTACCATGTTGATTTTTGGCGCCATTTAAGTATTTTTATTTTAACATAAATTTGTATGTAGTTATGACGTAAATTTACTACCCCTAAATAAATTTTATGATTATTTGATTCAATAAAAAACTTCTGATTGTATGGTAGTTTTCCAAATTATGTAATTAATAATTAACAGGTAAGTTACTCGTTCAATTAGTATTTTTAACAATAATTTTAGTTAAATTAATTTGAATATTAAATATCTATCAATTTTCATGTGGAAATTACTGATTTAACGGATCGTTTTAAAATTGTTAACTAGCAGATAAAATGCTCGTTAAGTTGACAAAATACACTGTTAGTCAGCCATGCACAGCATAGCTTTTTATTCGACCCTTTTTCTAGTGGGTTGCATTAAAAAATATATGATAGTTTCGGGCCGCAAATAAAAATGAAATTCAAAGTACGCTAAATCCTGTTTTTACACGGGGCCCTACGTAAAAAAGCCGTGCAAAAAAAATGTGTAAAAAGATCATGTGAATATAGATAAATGAAAGATAAGTTTCATTACATATGACCATGTTATTCCAAAACCGTGCAACAGGGGTATTAACATATGAGTACTTATTTACAAATTGTGCAGTATTTAGTTAAACATGTATTTTTAATTCAAAAGTTAATGCGATCATTTTCTTTGCAAATTTCAAACGAATTACTTAGAATTTGGCTTAATGTATAATAAGTATTAAGCCGCAAAATTGAATCATTAATGAACCGATCTTTTCTGCTCCATCAACGAAAAAACTTAAATTCAATGATTTACTGCTTAGATAAAATATTCGATGGCTATTAAAAAATTCAAAAGGGCCGCGGGTTTTGTATCACTGCTGTAAGTGAATAAAAAAATCGAAGAACCTGACCGCAAGCGACGGTTTCCAGATTTTTTTTAAATGCGCGAGTAGAGAGAGTTAGAAGTAAAAGTCGTTCACCCAAACAATATTGGCAAGGTTCCAAAATAACGGCCATTACAAAACAATAAACCGTAAACCAAAGCTATACCCACTTATATAATCATCTTTAATGCTGAAACAAGACATGACGCTATCATGTTAAGTAAAGCTTCGCAAAACTTCAGTACGAAAATTGAATAAAAAAATAGAGAGAGAAGATCAGTTCTCCGGGTGAAATTACAAGAAGGATTTAATAATTTAACCCTCCAGATACGAGAGCTTTTTCCCGATAAAAAAAATATTTTCTAAGCCATATTGAAGTCACGGATAACTTTTATTCCTATCCAAAATTAAAGAAAAAAAACGCAAAGTCGTTGTATAGAACCCCGCATGACTATATGGTCATGCTCATCTATTTATTACCGTGTAATATTAACTACGGACAGTAGTAAGGACAAAAGTGACCGTATGGGCTCGCAAACATTCGGGGTTGAAATTTAGCTAAACGTGTTTTTTTTTTTAAATTTACAATTTGATCTTTTTAGATCAACATATATTCAATACAAATATATTAGCAAAATAACTGTAAATAATTTGATGTTTTTATAAAAAAATAACTAACAGTTTCAAAAAGTAAATTTAAGAAAAAGGAAATTTAAAAAATCACATGTGCTTTTGGAGGCCGTTTCTGTCTCCACGGCTGATGACTAACTGTAGTCTGTACCCTTCTTAACCAAGTATGAGCAAAAGCAACGATACCTCATTCTTTTTATCATTACTACTCTCTTCGAAGGAGAGAGGAAGAGCGACTGAGTTACAACAAGTTCTCTTAGAAAAAATCTGTTTGAAATACTACCATAAGTAGGCCATATCTTCTATATTGCAAGCGAACATGGATAAAAAAAATATATAATAATACAACAACGAAGTTTTTTTCACAATTTTCTCGCTATTTTATCACATAAATTCATGCAATTGTCTAAAAATCCATAAATCGATACAATTTCAATTCAGTGATCCTTTAAAACAATAAAAAGATCTTTGACTTAACCACATATCAGGACCGACAAATCAAATGTATACGCGAATCAAATGAAGTTCATGAAGTGATCACTCTGCAACTTAAAACTGAGCAACTTTCAATACTAGCCCCTTAAAATCCAACATTGCTTAGAAAGCATCCGTTTATCTGTAATTTTTATAGCCCAAGTGGATGATGGAATACGACAGACTATAAATTAAACGTTCCCATCTAGCCTTAGAACGAAAGTCTAGAATAACATAAGCTTTTTATAGGATTCTTTCATTTATATAAGACCCTTTTCAGACAGCTTATGTACATCACTCACAATGGAAAAACTCACCCATAAATAACCGCAGTCCTTTTTTTATCTCGTGTTTTTAAAGATCGCATATTAGAGCGCTCATATTAAGAAACGTTAATATTATGACTACCTTTTTTAATGTGGTTCATATTTTATTCATTTTAGTATACATTAAAAAATATTCAAATTATCAAGCAGGTCATAAACATAAATACTATTCAATAAGTAAATACGTTACGATATATTAATGCTTGAATGAAATGAAATCTTGAAATATGGCTAAAAATATTGTTGTGTAATTTTAACATATGTTTTGTAAATAATTAATACAAGCAACGTTGTCTTCTTTGTTGCGGTGTCCATGAGCTCAAATCTCTTAACAGAATATTCATTATTTTATTTGTAAATCGATTCAGAAGTCCGAATTGGATGGTTTATGTCTGTGAATTGCACATTCTCTCCTATCTACCCGATCATTGAAAAACGAGGTAAAGTAACTTAAAACAAATCCTGCTGTACCACTGTTTTAATATCTTTCTCTTAAGCAGGAAGATTAAGCTGCCATTTCTTGAAGTCTATTTGATCCACATTTAAAGCGGAAATAATTGACAAAATAAATATATATTAAATTAACCCTTAAATGCATGATTATCCAAAAACACTTTGTGCTCTTTAAAGGCACCAAGGCATTAGACGCATAACACATGATTTTCATCCTGTTTATATGAATGCAATACTTAAAATACACAGTCAACTATAAAACACACGATAAAACTACTTAATTGAAAGTGAAAATCGTATTAAAAAACGGTCAAAAATCAATGGCCGCCAAACCTCCAGCTTGCTCTGTTTGAATAAAGATTATAATGGTTTAGCACGTGTACACAAGATACCTATTGAAATAATATGAACAGTAAATATGTATTTTACCACTGGGTAAAAGAATAAAAGGTAAAATCGATATCTGTTTTGCGAAAAAGACAAAAAAAAGCTTGTATTTTTTGTAGTCATCTATACTAATTCTAACTAAATCTATACTAATTGAACTTGAAAACACTTTATGAAATCTTTAATCTTATCAAAATTTGGGTTAAGTTTAAGTGTTTTTATTTAACAAGTAACAACGTCCAATTTACAAAACGAATAATGCTCAAAGCTAAATCCTTTATAGGACGTGGTCTTTGTAATATAACAAAGCTATTTATCCCCCGAACGGATAATGCTACCACCGAAATGACAGTGAAGTAAATATTAATTCAGTAACAGAGCGTTCAATATTCACTAATCGACCATTTCAATAAATCCGGTTTTATCACAGTACAGCATTCTATGGACTATCGCTCTTTCTGATGCAGTAAATCTTGGAGGCATTAGATGATAAAACATAGCACACGATTTTACCACTCTCCCCCGTCTTCTCACCCCATGCCTCCCTATGGCTCACTAGTAATACATCTCGATGTTTTCCAAAATACCGTTTCTGCTAACGAAACGTATACCCAAAGCTTTTTTCCGTAGGTACTTTCTCATTTTCGACATAGTAGCAACATTTGTATTTCTGGCAGTCAATTAGTAAGGGCACTCATTTTCGTTTCCGTGGAGCTATTTCATTCTCATTGATACATTTTGTACCTTTTAAATATATATATATGTATATATTTATGCAGTGCATTTTTACCATGTTAAGTGGTGGAACAGCGTTCCAGCACCTTTTTGCTGGGCATTTTTAATGTTTGAAATCAATTTGAGTAAAATTAAATTTTGGTTGGAAACTTTAAATTTTTTCCATAAAAAACGTTGACTGTTTATCCCTTTTGAATGTAATGTAGCGGGTTACACTCATATGCTCATTGGTTGGTGTAAAATACAGAATAATTCCAGGTCCATAGACTTACTCTGTGACGAGAACCAGATTTAGTGCGCTTTTTGTATCACACGATCTGCAATAGTTTTGTCATTTTTGTTTTATCAAACTTGTCGATGCAACTTAAACAATTTTTTTATTCCTTTAAATAAGTTGATTAGTGATTACTCTAAAGAAGACATTGCTTTCGTGACAGATACAAGTACAAATAAAATTTTCTTTTTCTTTTCAATCGATTTCTGTTCGAAGCCATGGGTGTTTGTTATATCTAAAACATTTCTTTGCACCCCTCCAATTCTAAAATTAACTAAACAAAGCGAGAGCAAATGGCTAACCACTAGCCTTGTCCTAGTCTATATTTTTATTCTTACTCTCTATTGAAAAGAGAACTTGAGTAACAAGCAATCCTTGTAAAAAACTTATGTTAAGATACCTCCAATAGTAAGCTATATTCCATATTAGGAACGGACATAGATGAGATAAAAAGATTTAGTTTGAATATTGAGTGAGTTCCGTCACCTTTTTTTCCAAATAAAACCACTGTATACTGTGTATATTATATGTTTATTCCAAATAGTTTAATTCCTATTTTATGGTATGAAATTAAATTAAATAATGAACTTATGTTATTCTGTAGAAAGGCTAAATATAAACTCGGCTTCTAGTGCTTATTCCACTTTTTTTTCAATGATAATTAACAGTTTCCCCCATAAGTGAATACTTTCATTTTTTTAAAAATATTATATATAGATGATATTCTGACTTGATAAGCAAATCTACTCCAACATTTTGACTGAAGTTACTTGATGGAGTTTCAATATAAAATATGAATTGTTGATATTTTGTACGTTTTCATTCGGTTTCGGTTACTGAAGACCTGCGTTTAGCCTTTTAGCATCTTCAAGCATTTAAGTTCACGGACGAACTTAAGCTGAGCTTAGTTAGTTCAAAATCATGGGAAAGCTCATAGAAACGATTCAAATTAACTTTAATCATTTTAATCATGTAATTCTTCATCTAACCATGAATTTAAAAAATGTGGAGTATTCTTCGGTTTGTTTAATAAGTAATAAAGCTTATATTTGTACATAAAAATATGATACCGACCACAGTTAAAAAAATATATTGAGCATTGCGTGGTTCTGTGGTCGGCAACCTACTACTCGTGGGCAATTATATTACTCACTACAACGTTTTGCGTTACCCGCCAACAAACGTTAAGTCATCTAAACATTTGCCAAATATTGAAAAATTAAAAAAATAATTCAAGCCCAAAGAAACTAATAATTAAATATTTTATATTATGTTTTCATATAATAAATTTGTTTTTTACATACATATACCAATGTTCATAATATGGGCTATCGAGAGATGAAGTGAGCCAACTAGTAAAATGTTAAAACTCTTTTCTTGGACGTACAATCACGTCTTTATTTGGTGTTTTGGTGGATTACATATTTTTATTTTACGGAGATTGCAATGTGTATTAACTAAGGTAACTTCACTTTTACGCTATTATAAGACGTTTAAAATATAACATTGCGTCTAAATTTTTTCTTGAATATCACCTCTAATGGGCTGATATTATTTATAAATTTTATGTAATAAAAATTAAAATTTTCTTTTAAGAAATAGTAAAAACATCTTTTAAAGGTCTATCCAATATCCAAATATTTTTTTCAAAATTGAAATTTCTTTCTCAGTCTCTCAAAAGGTTGTCGACCACTGGTGTAGTTTATTATTTTTAATTATGAAATATGTGTATTTTTCGTAAATAATAAATAACACAGTATTATTTATTCCAAGTATTTTTTCCGACAAAACTGACAACGAAATAATACAAATAATTAAGATTACATGCGACGTCTCGTGTTCATTTTGATTTCGAACAGTAATTAGATACTGTCGCTCGTAATTAAATTTCCGAATAGATTTCCCGTACAATGACGTCAAAGAAATAAAATTATTCGCTCTACATTGCAAGAGAAAATATTTGTATAAAATATTGCTAGACCAGTTTGTAGTAAGTTCTGTTTGTACAATAGTAATGCTTTCTGTACATTCATGACCAGCTGATTTATAGTGTATCTTGTGATAAAAAAACATTATTTTACTAGGGAAAAAATAGGTATTCGGAAATCCGCTTACAATAAAGTATATCGCTGGGTCTTATGCGTAAAAAACGTGCCTCAATTCATTCCATTTGGGAAAAAATACATACACAAATGTATATATTTTTTTTTCGTCCAGAGAGTTTTCTATAATATATTACTGAATCTTGGGCTTATGCGGGTTTCAGCAAATTTAATAAAGACGCTCGAAATTTTGATGTGGTGGGTGTTGTCGAAAGGACGTTCGTAAATCGTATTGAAATGAAGAAATGGAATGCAGCGGTCCTGATTTGACGGTCTATAATAATATACTCTGGATGCAATCGTAAATTTATCAACTAATATTGAATTACTAGAAATTATTATCAGAGAGGTGTGCTATAATTCGATCAATATGTTTGATTCGAACGGTGCGCAGATAGAGGAGGAGAGTGTCTGTGATCTGTGATAAGTGCTCGACAAATAGTCATTCACCAGTTAAATTTTACTCAATCCTTACTCTCTCACACACACACTCTCTGTCAGTCAACGCATAGAGAGTGTGTGTGTGTTTTTTGCGTTACAGAATAACAGATAAATCAAGACAAATATATTTTTTTAAACATTTTTTTGAAATCTTAAATATTATTTTATTTATTAAATAGCATGCGATATTGAACACTCGCTAGAATTAAATGATTAAATCTTTCTTTTATGGATTCAAAATATAATAAGTTTAAGAGCAATGGCTGCTACAGACGAGATATTTTGTAAAAATTTTCGTGCTCAACACGCCAGTTGCTAGTTAAGCCGTCAATAACTAATTAAATTAAAAATTGAAAATTATAGCCGGCGTGCTAGCTAATTACGTACTTTTTTCTACGGCAGCTAAAAGGGTAATATAAAATTAAATTTGATGAATTTGTTACTCAAACTGTGACACGTGTTTCGCCCCTTTAAGAAGCATCACCAGATAGAAAATCGGAAGGTTTCAAAGATCCTAATTCTTAAGTTATAGAATTCTTTATTTTATTTTCTTATTGAATTTGTCTCGAGAAATTTAAAATACCTTTATCAATTAATTTTATATAGAATTCTTAAATTAATTTCCCTTGAGATTCTTCCTCTCTCTCTTCAGTAAATTAATTATTTAAATGGTGACTTTGATTTAATTCAGCTTTTACATCTAAAGTCAACGGTTACATGCCAATTCAATAATTAAAGGGTTGATAATATCAATTAACAAAGTGAAACAATTCACACAATAAGCAGAATATCAATGTTCAAAATTAGTATCTATCGACAAAACGGAATTGTATGTTGTTGATTGCGATTCCAATATAAAATGATCAATAAACCAATACATGTAGAGGGCAGGCATTATCATTTATTGGGTAAGTGATCACTTTTAGGTGTTCACTGTCAGTACTTGGCGGAAAGGTATTATAATAAAAATCAAAACACTTCTGTACTAATTCCACATTTATTTAGTATGGCCAGGACCAGTGTTTAACTAGTGATATTTTTTTTATGGACTTGATAAAAAATCCGAATACTTTTTTTTATAATCAAAAAAATATATTTGACATTACAGCTAATACCAATGCGCTAAATATTTTCAAGTTTAAAGATCATACGAGAAAAACTCGAGATCAACTCGAGGTAAATTGACATAACAAACACCAACGTCTTAGGTGTCAAATTTTAAATTGCAAAAATCTGAATTTGACATTGACCATACCGGGAATCAAACTCAGACCCGCCTGATCGGTAGAGCAAGCGCTAACCAACTAGAAAACATCTTATAGCGGTTGCATTTGACAAATAATACTTCCCGCATTACGCAACTGCGTCAGTTCAAGTTCAAGAACGCCTGAAGATGCCAAAAGACGAAACACGGGACGTTAGTGAAAAAACTTGTGTGAATGTAGATAATTTGAAAAATTTAAATTTAATATTGAAATTCCACCAAGCACCTTCAGTCGAAATCTTATATTATATATAATGAGTGATATTTAAGGATCCTGGAAACCTGCAGGTGGATAAAAAAAACAGGTTTCAGATTCTCATTAGTCATCCACATCAGATTAGTAAGCTGTAGAAACAAGCACTTTGACATGCGATAAGGTGGTTGCGTAATCCTTAAAACCTTAAAACTCTTCACACGATTCGCTTAAACTGATTTTCGTTCGTTTCAAAGCATAAATTTTAACCGAACGCAAGTGAAAGTACTGAATGTAATGGTGGTTGTTGTGAAGCCAGTTTCGACGTCGAATTATTATCGTTGTATTCGCAAGGAACTGCCATTTCTTTATAAAACTAATAATTTTACTTCCAATCTTTTTTTGTAAATATCTGTTATCACAATATAAAATTTTGCAAAATAAAAGCACAAACAATATTCCTCATATTCGAGACTTTTCCCGCGGAAAAGTATTTCCGGCACATCGGGGAATCCTCGCTTCAAACCGCACACATTACTGGTACACCGATAATGTTTATTTGTATGTGTTATATAGTATTTTGACGGTGGGTTTTTGGATGTGCCAGATAAGATTATTTATCTTAATAGTATTACGTTACTTAAAATTATGTGCGTTTAAATTTATATGAAGCTTACAAAAATCAATTAAGTATATCAATGACTTATCTACTCAATATGACTGTACTTCAATACAAATAATTTTAAAATGCTCTGCTCATCGTTTTAATTAAAAATAATATACATAGAAGACAATGAAAATGAATCAATTAAGGCTTAAGATTTTTCAAGTCTCCGAAAAAATATTACTAAAAATTGCGCAAGTTAAACTTTAGAATTTAAATATGAAATGTACCATATTATAGATTTTTTTTTTTTTTTTTTTTAAATATTCGGGAGAGAAGAACATAGTAATGAGAAATATACAATTATAAATGATAGCTTTTATACGCGATACATCTTGACCTTATGCAAAACAGCACGAACTGCAGATTCATACTTTAGAGAAAATCCAATTTTAAGTTTTGTGCCTATTTCAATTTCTGTTTTTAAGTCAAATATATCATGTTGAGAAATGTTTTTCTTAACATTTTCTTAACTATGTATCTGATTTTTGTATATGCATATATTTTTTTATATAAGATAAACACATGAATGCCTCTATTTTTACACTTCAAATGAGAAACCTAAGTATATGTTTGTATTATAACACAAACAATGTATATTAAATCACTTGTATGTGTTTTGTATTGAGTGGACAAAATTACAATTAGATAATAGTGGCTTTAATGCATTTATGCAGTAAAAATGCCCCCACAATTTTCAAAAAACTTGTGTAGTTTAAATAAAATATTATTTTACAAAAGCGATATAATATAATATAATTCTTTATTTACAATGCCAATATTTGATTATTATTGTTATCAATACGTTAACACAAGGTGACAAAAAAGAATAACGTTACGATTTAAGTTTCTATCTTGATTGTTTAACTATTTTATTATACTCTAACTCAAGCGTGTGGATTTCTGATGAAATATTTATACGAAAAAGATAATATCTTCCTCAATCGCTTTAGATGCGAATATGGTAAGAAAGAAAGGGAAGAAGAAGGATTGAAAACATTAGAGACATCCGTACCCTTGAATAGAAGTCTTTTTTGTTTTCTCTTTAAACTGTGTTCTCAAAGTAAAGCATATGATGTGTGTCAATCGCTGAAAGTTTCTTTACAGAAAGGGTAAAGTTTAAATGATATGGAAAGAGTAGTTGTGTAGGCGGAGTTTTGTATTTAGATTGAGAAATCATACAATTTTGCAAACGATCAGAGAGGGTCCCAAAGCTTAGAATAAAATATTGCAGAACGTTGGCATTACAGCATCGCAATTGTTACTTTAAGTAAATACATATGTTTATCATGCTGTGAGTGCAAATCTCGTATTTCTAAACACTACGTTTTCAAAGAAATGTAAAAACGCAATAACTGTTTTATGAGATGCGGTTGAAAGATTGAAAGAAGTCAATATTGTTATTTAGTGTGCTATATTTTTTCTGCATATGCTGTTATCGTAAAACGTTGTTTTACTCGCATCATCATCTTTCAGAAATTTTAATTTTAATTTTTCTATGTTTAAATTTATATTTTATTAATAAAAAAAACAGACTTCAAACAGCAATTTCAAACATATTTTAAATATTTTGAGAAACCGATATGAAAAAATTGGTTTTGACAAATATTTAATCCATGCCATGTACAGTTTAAAAGTTATTTTATTTACAAGATAAACTAATGTTTTTATTTTTACTATATTCAATTGTTCTGATCAATGTCAGCAAATTAAATCTTCCTGAACAAATTTGAACGTTTGTAGGCGAGAAAGAAGCCTTGAAAAATAAACCGATATTTTCCATACCACAGAATATTATTTTTCGAAAAGTGACAGAAATACAATAACAATCCACGGCACGTATAAATAATTTAAAAAATATCCTTTGTGAGGCGAGATTTAATTCACCCTATCAGCACTGCTCGCGTCGATAAGGGCACTAAATTTCTAAACCTCCGTACAAAAGAGAGCCTCATCTATATGCACGAGATCACGGTTTATGGAAAGCTGGAAGGCGAAGGCTGTTCAGGGACGGACAGGCCAACTGTCTGTTCAAACAACCTTATTACACCAAACACAACATCATTACTTTTTGTTTAATAGCTAATAAAAATGTCTTATATATTTTGATCGTAATCAACAACTATTAATTTTCAGTGAAATCGTAATATTATCCATCAAAAACCACGTCCGCTCCCAATAATTGAAAACCTTTGGACTCTTAATGAAAGCATTGAAGAGAAATTGTTCTGTGAGAACTCCTTATTACTTAGTAATTCGACATGCCATTTTCCGCGAAGATAGGATAGAAGAATGGAGAGCAGAGCAATTTGTAAACTAAACACTTTTTAAAATCGGATAGATGGGAAGGAATTTTAAAATTTTACATAAATTTATGACATCGAACACAAGTCCATAAATTGATTGAAGAAAACATACAATGGACATTCTGTTTTTACACTTTTTAAATACAAATTTTGATTTTACTACTTATTTTATCAAAATCAGGTAACTTTTTTCCTAAGATTTAGAATACTACAAGATTCTCGTCACGATAAATTTGATATTTTAGTGATCTACTGCTTATGCCATTTCGAGCATTATACAAAATTTATATGATATGGATATTTATTTAATGGCGAGTGAAAAGGTGTGCACTGACATCTAGAAAAAATAATAATTATAGAGCAACTTATTAACAAAGATTCGCATAATTGATGTATGGTAGTACATATAGAGAATTTTAAAAGCATTATTATTCTATTCTACTTATATTTTACTGTAGCGGCGTACTTTATCAGTTAACTATTTTTTTCAATAAATTAATTTATTAAACCAAAACGCACTACGTATTTACATTTTTCAAATATAATAAATACAACGATACGAAATAGATTATTACCATCAACCTTTTTTGACATTTAATATTATTTCTACACAGTACTAATGAAAGCTTAAAAATAACAATTGTGGTTACATTATGCGTAATGCAATTTTTGAAAATAAATTATGTACTGTGATCGAAATGAATCAATCGATTGAAAAAAGATGTCACTATTTAAGCGCGCAATTGGCTCCTTGTAAATTATATACCTGTTGGTGGAATATTATAGTAAAAAATGATTCTATTACCAACGATGTTTTAAAATTCTATCAACTACACATTTTTATAGATAAATCGCTCAGGCATTTTTCTAACGAATCGCTGTATATTTTTCACTTACCCTTAAAGAATAAAAAATATTTATTTTTACCTTACCTTAATGTGGCAGCTGTACAAATTTGTATATGATTCGTTTTTGAGTATGTTTAAATTTTTCAAAGGTAATTAAACGGATATTTATTAGTGATATAATCATCATATTCCTCTTTTTTCAATAAATATGATTTGATGAACGGAATCAAATCGATTCAATTCAATACTTCTTACCTTTAAAGGTAATTAAAATCCAGTAACACACTCACTGATTTTGATAGTGTACGTATAACGAATGGTATAAGTATTATAATTTCTTAATTTAAAAAAATTGGGTACCTAACATAATTATAGTTAAAAGACTCTTCTTCGCCCAAAATGGGCAACATAAATTTCATTTAAGCTATTTAAATTTAGTTATCTACATACACTATGAAATTAGTTTTTAAGTAGCAAGTTCGGGGCTGAAAGTAGGCCTATTTGAATTTTGAAATGATGTCGTAATTTAAACGTATAGTTCGTAAGCTGAAAATCTATTAATGCAATAATAAATGTAATTAATTAATTTTATGAAATAAAACCTATGAAAAATCGTTCAAACGTTTTAATTTTTTTCTCTATTTTTGTTGTTGATTATGAACGCTTTAATGGCATTGATATTTTGATTTTGAAAATGAATGTGTTGTCTAAATGGCCTAGCAAATTTGTTGAATATATGACAATGCAATATACCTTGCTGTAAATGTATCCGGATCCCTCAATTAACATAGTAGATTGGTTCCTCCAAAATTGTGTATAATTCAAAACCGTGTTGGTTGAGATTAAAATTAGTATACAAATGGAAGACTAGTTTCAAAATAAATACAATTTTTATTTATTTGAAGTTTTTATTTATATTATCACACACAATCATAAAATGGTATTATTTGTTCCAAAATACTTAATTTTGTAAAACAATATACATTTTTAAACTATTTTTAGTTTTACATTACTTTCCAAAGATATTTTATTTGCTATCAAACCATGTTTGATACAGATTTCTAAAAATACTTTAAAAAATTGTTTTTATTTACTAAGTTAGATTTATGGTTCATGTTTCAACAATTTTGGAACTAGCCGGGTTTACAAATATATATATATTTTTTAAACCATGTCCGCTTCCAATGTGGAGCATATGGACTCCTAATGGAGTTTATCTCAACAGAAGTGTTTCTACAAGAACTGCTTGTTACTCAGTTGCTCAACCTCTCTTTTTCCAAAGAGAGTAGGGATAGAAGGATAGGGCTAGGACAGGATTAGTGGTAAGCTAATCGCTCTCGATACGTCCCATTCATAGGATAGGATGGGTGAGAGGGGGGAATTCAAGACATCACATACACCCATGCCTTTGAACAGAAATTCATAAATCGATTGAAAAATCAGTTTATAAAACTGTCCGTACCGGGATTTGAACCCGGGCCCCCTGTAGCCGAAGCCAACAACGTTGACCACTCGACCACACAGGCGGCCCTACTCTCTTTGGAAAAAGAGAGGTTGAGCAACTGAGTAACAAGCAGTTCTCGTAGAAACACTTCTGTTGAGATAAACTCCACAAATAATTGCCTTGTTATAATAATATTGTATCAGATGTAAGGTACCTTGGTATAGGATGTTGACTAAAAAAATATTTTTTATTCATGTGAATGCCTATAGAGAGAATATAGCCTCCTAACGGAGGTGTATCAACATTTTTTTAACGAGAACTGCTTGTTACTGAATTTCTCAACCACTCTTTTTTTCGAAGAGAGTATGGAAATAATGTATAGAGTTCAGGCATGACAAATGGTAAGTTAATCGGTCTCGGTACGCTCCGTTATTTAAGAAATTAAAAAAATCTGTTCGTACTGGGAATCAATCCCGTGAGATCTGTCACGGAAGCCAACGACATTGACTAATGCGCTACGGACCCCACTTATACCTATTTATTATTTTAAAATATTAAACTTCATACCAACCACAACAAAAAAGATACAGTTATAATTCTTCTGTCTCTAAAAAACATGTTTCTTCTTTTTTATTGTGGGTATTAAATATCACTGCTAGAGAGGTAGAACTGACTTCATCAGGCATTTTGATAAATTTATTTTCGAAGGGCGTAGTTGGTCTCATATAAATGAAAGTAAATATTAAAGATTGCCGTTTATTTTCCTCATCGAATATACGTAGAATGGAGATAGCCACATTAGTATTTGCGCAGCTACGCAAGTTGATCCAACCGTCCATTAAACCGATTTACCACACCAATTTGATGGATAATAAGGGAAACTATTAGGCCTTTCAAAAAATGCTACGTCACACAGAGAAGGAGAAGATTAACTTAGTTATTATTAAGTAGCTTTGAATTTATCGAAGGAAAATGATTTTCTGCACACTTTTGCAGAACACTGAATGTTACTCTTGATCTACTCTCGGTAAAATTTAAAAAAAATACACTCAACTTTTGTTATACCAAAAGATACGCTGGTCTACAGTTTACTAATGGAAAACTAGTGGTGGCATGGAGTAGAGCAGGATTTCTCAACCATATACCCACGATTGCCCGTGCGCCCGCGGAGCTACTTTTATGCACCTTTCAGAAGTATGCAATAACAAAAAAAATATGTAATTCAGATAATCATCTCACACTCCAAACTTAAGTATATTAATAAAAATAATAAAACATTTTTAGTACTTTTTCCACATAAAATTTATTAGATCAGGACCGGTTTCGCTCATGATGAGCATTGTCAACTGATAAGAAAAAACAATAAAACAGTGATATTTATACAAAAGTTAAGTGATAAAAACAAGGTATGACAAACAATTGGTATTACAACCTAGCAAAAGAATTGAAGTAAATTATTTTATTTTAATTTTAATTACTATTATTTTATTTTAATTATTATTATTTTTATTATAATGCCATTCCACCAAGTATTGACAGTGAACACCTTAAAAGTGATTAAGTATATTAGTTAATGGAATGTCAAATATTGCACTAATTGTGTTTTTTTATTTATTTATTTTTTTAGATATTTTTCTATTCTTTATTATATTGTATCTTTCCTATTTTATAATGCCCTAATATGCATATACTATATATATGACTATTAATTTACATGCTCCCAATTTATTCTTACGTGGGCGAAACAATGAGCAAAAACATTTATTTCTAAAAACTTATACCTCGCTTAGGAGGTATGAGTCACCAGTTCCAATGGCCGTTCGATTAATCAACGCATTGCCTAGAGAAGTGGACATTTTTAGTCATGGTATTTGTGAACTGTTTGATAAATTTTTCTATTGTATTTCTTGATTTTTTATGTTGAATTTGATGTACTGTGTATTTTTATTTTATATTTTGTATTATTATATTTTTCAAGTGCATGGCGAATTAGCGTCAGCTGTTATGTCATGTTCTGTAATTTTAATTTTTATCAATAAATAAATAAATATATAATAAACCGATACATAATAATGTAGTTTTTGTACAACATATTACTGAAATCGTGTTACGGCGTTTGCCCCCACTTATTACACTCAGTCTCAAATGCGCTCGCCTCCACAATAAGGTTGAGAACTCATTGAGAAGAGTAACTAAGTCATACTAAAAACACAAATAAAATACCTCAAAGTAACATGCTGTTTCCTTTAATGATTAAATATGATTAAAAAAGTCGAAAATTCATGGTTTGACATGTTAGCGTATACTTTATATGTAGACATAGCGGACTCTATCAAGGTGGTTAATTGGATGTACGCGACGCTGGGGCTTCAAAAAAGTCAAATTTCTTCTAGGGAAGACAGACAGTTTATATTATATAAGCACTCAACACTTAGAGAGGTTATATACCAAATCATTTATGTCAGCAATTCTTACTACTCAACGATAATATCAGAATACTACTGGCTTTGGAACTTTTACGAACAATCGCAATTTTATTATTATAAAGAAAATAAACACGACCCATTCTACTCTTGCATTATTCTAGTTACATTGTCTATTTGCACGATTTCTTTGTTATGATTTATTTTAGTGTCTCCAATATGCCGTTGATTTGAAAATATTATTCTTTTCTTAGAGCTTCCGAACTAGAATGACAATAAAAATCTTTTAAAAAACGGAAGGAAATGGGATCTAGGGGACCTTTTGTCGTCTTAAATAATATCTCAAAGTCCTCCCAGACATAAATATCCTCATCGCAGTTTGTTTGTATACGGCAGGCCTTACTATACAGTAGTCCGCAGCATGAAGATATATAAAAAAGAAAATTGAGAAGAATGTAAATAGTGTTAAAGTATACTTTCATCATTTTTAATCATAAAGTTCATACGTGCATTTGAATGTCTGAAGATGCCGAAAAGTGAACTTTTAAAGTATATATTTACTTTTAATTGTTCTGGATAAGACAGTTTATTGTGTCTATTTAAAAGCACAACTATAGATAAACATTTAAACTTAAACGTTAGTTAAATTTAAACGACTCATAATCGTTATGAGTGCAATAATTTTTGCTTTCTTCACTTCGAACTTCACATATCATTATCCCTTGTGTGAGACTTTAACGTTAGTGCTCCGAGCATACGACAGTCATCCACAAACTCATGTATACATGCTTTATTTATAAGTAATTCAAAAGTCGATCTTGGTCTTTGTTAATTTTAAGCCAGTTTTAAATAGCCTATACGATGCTAAAAATACTTACGATATGTTGCTGGTCCTTTCGGAACTAAGTGAAAACATGTTTTTTTTAAATATACGTCCTGGGTTTTTACCGTACATCGAAGAGCGGTAAGTGTTAAAACATGTTTTTTCACTCGGTTCTTTAAGGGCCAGTAAATATCGGAAGTATTTTTTAGCACCGCAAGAGAAGTGTTAAGCCACATAATTAAATCCAAATTTTTATTAGTAATCCTATTTATATGAATCGATTTATTCTCCTTCATTAAAAACCCTTGCTAATATCTATTAAATAAATGTGTTACGTGAAAACAAACATATGTTATGTTTAATTTGGAGTAAAATATTTGAGGGCCGCCACAAACTTCAAAAAGAACCGCATGCGGGTTGTGCTTCACTGGCTTAAACTTTACAGGAGTAACAGATTAAAAATAACAAAGTATTTTAGTTCTACAGTTTTTAATAATTTTATTCGTTGATAGCTATTTCTGCTTGCGCCATCGTCAGAACTAGACGATGGCGCAAGCCGAAATAGCTATCAACGAATAAAATTATTAAAAACTGTAGAACTAAAATACTTTGTTATTTTTAATCTGTTATAAATGGAGTTCTACCAAGTAAATGCCAAATCAATTAATAAACTTTACAGGAGTCTTTTTGTACGACTCGTTTATCCTAACCTTGTGACGTGTTTTTCATGTATTACCTGTTTTTAAAAAAGTAATATCATTCAAGATATTTTGGTGTACAGAAAAAAAAGTCATATTGATAAAACACACTAAACAGATTAACCGTAAGGTATAAAAATGATGTAGGACGGGGGTGAGTTTGTATTTTTTTTTCGTGTGTCAGTTATAATAACTACTTCATTGTGACAGCAAGAAAAGTTTAAAATCTCGATGAGTAAATACTAACAAAAAATATTGAAACACATAACTTCTGCATGCATATTACGAAAAATATTTATTTTTATTGCTAAACGAGAGCGGTTTCCAAAGGATTTATCAACCTTTGAATTAATTCTTGTTTTTTACAACGAAAAAAATGAAAACCTCTGATTCATAATTCAACATGGTTTTGTGAATGAACGTGACGTCTTTGTGTTCAAAGGAATTTCAAGCAGCGCCAGAGTGAGAATCTCTTCACTTACTAACATTATATAATGCAACGTCTCATTTATTTTGAATTTCTAATAAAATATAAGGTATTCTAATTCCCCTTAAACAAAATAGCTAATTAAGATTTCAAAGTTACTATAGTCAATATACTGATTATATTATTCTACACGTTTATTTAAATGTTTGTAGACGATATTGATCTGTTCACAATACTTTGTGATTCAGTTTTTTTTACGCGGCAATCGAATGTTATGTTATTTGTATCGCATTTGCTTTTATTCATTCTTATAACTTCAAATACGTTTACATCAAATAACAACCATGTTGCTATGAAAGTGCAAACATATAAACCATATTTTCCATAAATCTCTTTGGTATATTCGGAATTCATTTAGTATCGGACATTAAATGTGGTCTGTTGTTTTTTTATCACTATATCGTTATGATATAAAGGTTTTGCTGTATTGAAATAGTTGCAAACTTAATATCTATAGTAAAATTCTATTCTAATTATTTACTGACTGCTAGTGTAGCGATGGGATCAGCAGGTTGAAATATTTATAATATTCAATTCACTATAGCTATTGTTATTATTAAAAAAATGGTGAAATGTAATTTAGGTTATTTAAAGCAACTTTTCAAAACATTTTAAATTTCCCATATAGAAATTCTATTAATAGTGTAAGGGAAAGAAAAAAATAAACATAAAATGTTGTTTAAGATGCGTTTACTTTAATTCAATACATACAATGTCCCGCTACAAAAAAAAATTGGTAGCGAATAACGTTTTTGAGGCGATTTCTTATTAAGACGGAAATGTCAGATATCAGCTATAGCGAATAAAAGAGGGATTTTCGAAATCTAGTAATTGCACAAAGCCACGTATCCCACTCCCTCAGATTTCCGTTGACTCTCGATTCCTTCAATCTTTATTTGACAAAGGGTTACCTCTAACTTGACAGGTATCCTATTACGAAATGCTCACGACCTTAGCAAAACTTTGTTCTCATATTGATTTATTTTTATCTGTTTATTATTAGTCGATGCGTCCGTGTGTTATAAATATATAAATCACATTTTATCGATATTTATAAAGTGTAGTAGGTACAAACCATTATAATATAATTTTCCACTACACTTGACAATAACGCAGTCCACGTACGTTCAAGCGGAGACCATCTTTAATTCATGATATTGTTTTCACGTCGATGGTTTCTCAATGCATCTATAATGCTCTCTTAACTTTAAAAAATGGCAGAGTAGTTTTTTGATTTGATTGTAAAAATAACAGTAAGCATTGCTTATCCGACTCGTATAATTATTACATATTCAAAATATGTTTTGTATTTAGTAGACCAATTCCTCTTTCGGAGATAGTAATGAAAAAAATATGGTACATTAAGGATTTTAATTTAATATTATATTAGTCTCTTTTTAATATTTGAAAGTTTAAATATTTAATGAATTACTTGGACATTATTTAATCTCAATATTATTGTATGGTATGGGCCCATTAGAGGTGAAGTGGTATTTTAGAAAAAAAATAAGTTAGAAGCGTTAATTAATTAATAAATATTATAAGTATCCTAAAATTGAAGTAACCTCAGTTAAAACACTCTGCAATAATGTTATCTCCTTAAAATAAAAATATACAATTCGCCAAAACACCAAGTAAAGACGTGATTGTCCTCCAAGTCCAAGAAAAAAGTTTTACCATTTTACTAGTTGGCTCACTCATTATTATTAAACCACTATGGTTACAAAAATCATTCTGCATTGCATTATATCTTAATATAATCTATTTAATTTATTTTAACACCATAGTCTCACTAAAGATACGTGTTCGTTACTGTTACTAGTATGTATTAAAAATAATATTATTATTTCTAGTTTTCACTAAGAAAGAACAATGCGTATGCATAATGCTTAAAATTTGTAAGTTATTTTGGGTGCCAAGACGTAAGTTTAAGAATATTTGTTTCATTCAAACAAATCAATTTAATGTATGTAAATAATATTGGTGTACTGTAACGTTTGGCTTATAAATATTTTTTAAATGCACACAGGTAGATATTCAATTTAATAAAAAATATATTTTGCTTATTTGTACAGGTACCTTGAGAACAACAAGAAAAGGTTTACAGCATATTTTAATTATGAACGTTAAAATTTCGTACTATTCCGACAAAGCTCTTTAATGGGGTTTAAAAATGTTTAAAGTACTTTTGTTGGACACGCGGTTTTTTAAAAGCATCATCGTAAAGGTTGGCGTATTTCATTTTTATAAAAAACTTTTGGAATTAAACGCGGCATCAAAGCGCGTTATTTGAAAAATAAAGTATGAAAATTGACTTCTTGGATGCCTCAAACATGATCATTACTTTTAATGCTATTTTATAGCCTTTATCAAGCTTATATAAGAGAAATGAAATTAAAAACTCAAATTGAAAAGTATTCAGCGTACTTACAAATATTTAAAATAATTCATGTTGTAATTTTATTGTTCGTATGATGGTGTGATGCCAAAATAATGGAGTAAACAGAACAATTCTCATAAAACTTAATACTTTAAATTACGTAATAAATAATGTACATGGTAGAGCATTTTTTAAAAATTATCTTACTAATTGATGTATGTGAAATTGTCAGCTCTAAACGATGACATATAATCTAACTAATTTTTGACAGAACGTAGGGATTACCATCTTTCTTTCCATATCCCTCATATAATATATAAACAATATGAATCATCAGGAAAAAATGTAACGGAAAATTGCTTAATTGAAATGGATTAAGAACCGTATTATGCAAAATTAATTGTACATTCATTTAACTAATAGGGAGATATTAATTGACATGAAACACACTAAAGGTAATACAATACGACGAACTGGTTAATTTATGTTGAAATAAGCTTTAGTTTTTGATAGTGATTTTACACGGTAAGTAAAATAGTACAAGTGTAATCTGCGAAAATTCGATATATCATTGTACTTCACGAAAGCGGGATTCTTCAGCAATATACCATTGTGTCTGTCGTCGAGCATAGCTTGAGTAATTTGTTTGTGCCTTTATGAAGTACAATCTTCTAGTGTTAAAACAATTGTTTTATTTGATAGCCTGGTTGTTTGGCAATCGATCAATGTCTTAAATCTAAAAATTCAATTTGTTATTACTTAACTTGTTTTAGCTTTTGCATTAATTCTAAAATAATCAACCTAAATTACAGACCTGATGCTTTCAACTGGCACTCCATATATAGCTTCAAAATGCTGTGTCCGGCAAAGATAATTCTTGAAACTTATCATTTAAAAAAAATATGATTGAAGTAAGAATGATATAGCGCTATATATTAGTATACAAAAGATCAGTCAGAAGTAAATAATAAATTTCAGCAAAATAATATTTTATTATCGTTAATCCCAAGATGCGTTAGATTACGCTTTAGCTGTGACCGGACTGGACTGGACAGTAAAAATACAATAATTAATGAATCAAACTGATATCTTTATACAAAAGTATTAAGCTGCTGTTTTTAATTAAATGGTGTACTGAAAACGAAACGTTTTCTTTAAAGTTAATTAAAAAAGTCGCGCTGGTAAAGTAGCATTTTATTTGTATTTTCGAACGCTGAACAAGAAAAGAGGCGGAAAATTGTGAAGGTTTCGCGTTAATAGAATTCGTCCCTTCTGCTGTAGAAAACTGCGGCTCCACGGTCGATTTAACAACGAAGCGTAGTTTTTTCCTCCCTTGTCGCCCGTGATTAGCATCAACATTAACGTTTCGTCCAGCATTCAAATGATTGTACTGTTTGAAGGGAATCAGACGGAAACGAGCCCCTGAGAATGGAAATGTTATAATATTTGAAGCTTCGTATGAATTATTCATGAAAACATATTAGAATCATTAACAATTGCTGTCGTTTCTTGTTCTCATAAAAAGAATATGGATTTTGATGAATGTTTTTTTTTTCAAATGAGAAAAAATGTAGATGAATGAAAACATGGAATAATCAAGAGAATAAACAATATTAAAATATAATATTTTTTAAATATTTTGCTAATAGTTCTTTTTAAGATGTTTACTGTCTATACTTTAAAAAAGCAATATATCCAATCAAATAAAACAATATTTTGTATTAATTACAAATTTATCATATTAAATAACTGTAAAATCATTACAAAATAGTGTTTTTTTAATAAATTGTCTGTTATTTGTTGAGTGTATAAAGTATTTCAATAATGATTTTTTATTATGTTAATAATTACTTTTCCCGTAATTTATAAATAACAAATGGAGCTATTAGATCTGATCTCCATTAAATCTTTACAAAGTAAATAGACAATAAAAGTATAGTAGAAAAATCTGGAAAGTCATGTCCCGTCGTTGTTTTTTATAATCGTGTACACACAATGACGTAGTAAAAAGAGACATTTTAGATAGGTCAACGAAGCTCTTACCAATCTAACTGGAGTCAATTTAACATAGTAAATATTAGAAATTTAAAAGTTTCTGCCTTTTTTCATATCCTAGGAAGCAAGACAAAAAATAAATACATCATGAAGAGTCAAATAATACTTTTGAACTAGTTTCTACTATACAAAGATTGACACAACGTCTAAGATCGTGTAAATACTTAGCAAACTGTATTTGTTTAATAATCGAAGTTCTAAAATAATCATCATAATATAATTTCACTAGGCACCTATTCTCTAACAAAGGTGCTAAAGTTAGTATATCGAATAAGAGGTCCATACATTGCAAACAACTCGTGTCAAAAGCCACATTTCATCAAAGTATACCAATAGACTTCAAACTCCAAGCGCACTAAGTATATATATTGTAATATCAAAGACTGAGAAATTTGCGTAATCTGTTCTCGCGAAAACATGTTAAGTTTTTCTCTACCTTAGCATGAAATATGAAAAGATGGTATGAATAAATTATCATTACATTCTTCCAGACGCAATTCGCTTTGTCTCACAGAACAATTTCCAAGAAAATTTAGTAACAAGATCGTAATCATCTACAACTTTAGGTAAAATAAACGAAAAGAATTATTTCATGCCGTAATATTTCAAATGTTGATCTTACTATAAATCGTTATTATTGCAATGATTACTAATGAAGTTAAAAGCAAATTATGTCTGAAAAAAAGGAGAGTTAAATTTCTATTTCTCTAAAAAAATGTTTACGCGCTTGTAAATTTTTAACAGGGCATTTTTTTTTTGATTTTTAAGTACAATCACGTCTTTATTTGGTGTTTTAGTGGATTGCATATTTTTATTTTACCGAGATAACACTATTGCCGCCTGTGTGGTCGAGTGGTCAACGTTGTTGGCTTCGGCTACGGAGGGCCCGGGTTCAAATCCCAGTACGGACAGTTTTTATAAATTGATTTTTCAATTGATTTATGAATTTCTGTTCAAAGGCATGGATGTATGTGATGTCTTGAATTCCCCCCTCCCCCCCTCCTATCCTATGAACGGGGTGTATCGAGAGCGATTAGCTTACCACTAATCCTGTCCTAGCCCTATCTTTCTGTCCCTACTCTCTTTGGAAAAAGAGAGGTTGGGCAACTGAGTAACAAGCAGTTCTCGTAGAAACACTTCTGTTGAGATAAACTCCATTAGGAGTCTATATGCTCCACATTGGGAGCGGAAATGGTATAAAAAACACTTTTACTATGCTCTAAGACGTGTAGAATATAACAACGCATCAACTTTTTTTTCTTTAATATCACTTGGCTGACTTCACCTCTAATGAGCCGAATAGATCTGTAAATTGTTAAAAATACTTATAATTAAAAAAAGTCAACAGTTTCCATGATAAAAACGTAATAAATAAATACTAGAATAATTTTGAATATAAACTGTTTTTCATAAATTTGGGCTTTTAATGGTTTCATGGTTTGAGTTTTCTTATTTTTATTTTTATCTTTTTTCCAATTCTAGCATTTTGGTCTTCAATTATAATATTTTGTTGATTTTAAAATGTAAAATTTTAGCATTTATTTTTATTAAAGATTAATTTCAAAGAATTATTATATTGCGTTTTAGCAACATTTATTATATTAAATAGAACTATTTTTATAACAATTTGAAAAAAACAAAATATTATGGGAAATACAGAAACAAAAACATTAATTTATAACTACATAATGTAGGGATGGTGATCCATAATTTTTTGTGAAACAAGATATGATTTTCAATTCCTAACAGGATCATCTTGATTATGAACCATAATCATGGAAAAAATCTTAAAAGTATAATATTAATACATATGTTACTATAAAAATACATAATATAGCATAAAATTATGCATGGAACACATTTCTACTGAAGAACGGCGATCTGTTATAACTAAAACTAAAGAATCTAATAAATTCGGACCGAATAACATGTTGTGTGCGATAAGGGGTGACCAGTATAATAATGTAGCCACAGCGCTGTAGAAAATAATCATAGACAATATATGTATATTGATATATATTTGTTTTGTAGTAACTTTTCTTTGAGAGATAAATAATTTTAATTTAATTTTCAATTTAGCATCTATAGCGAAATGCTAAAAATACGTGTTTCTACTCATGACTCATTAAAATTATCTTATAATAAAGTCAACATATTATCGAAGTATTTAGTTAAACAAGAAATTTATTTGTTGGTTAATAGCTTTTTCGAAAGCTTTGTATCTGATAGCTAAATCACTGTGTATAGCTGAAATTGATTATGAAGTGAAGTCGAAATAGCTATCAACACACAAATAACAGCCCTGTGGAAGTAAATACTCTTTTTTTATATATTTTCACAATATTATGATGGAGTTATATCAAGTAAATGCCAATTAAATCAATACACACTTATTTTTTGTTAAATATTAAGAAGCTGAGATTAGTTGGTGTTAACTGGTATTAAGTAATAAATATATTATTTCTACCACCTAAAAAATGATTTAATCTTGAAATTCAAACAAAATGGGCACTGTGATATTTACCGTTTAGATAAAAACCCTACGCTCGGCGCGATAAAAGCTTTTATTACGAGAGCATTTAACTAATTACTTTTAAATGAATAGTAACCCGATACTGCTTGTAAAAAAGTTGATGATAACTTATTTTGTAATATTTGATTTAAATATTTTTCCAAAAATACTTCGTAATATTGCACATATTTTCCCAGTAGTATATTTCCGCTAAAACACGTTAATAATGTTACATTTTGGGAAATTTGGGACAATCATACAGACAGACGAACGAACGGAAATTATCGACTGTTAATATATAGATATTAATGATCAAATGTATAAAAAACGATGTTATGGCGTATTTTATAATAAGCAAAGCATTTTAAAAAAAGCATTGATAAAAAAAACATTATAAATGTTGTGAATCCGCAGGTTAGTTTTCATAAATAGTGTAACTTTTAACATCAAATACGTGTCCGAAATATAAAACGAGGGCTTATGAACAGCAGTCCTGAACTTCACGCTGTACTAAGCACTTCTCAGCAAGAAGTCTTAGCGCCCCTTGTTCCTTGCACTAGTCAGACCGTGAGACCAGGCAGCGAAACGTGGATTGTTCGATGGCAGGGCGGCAGAAAGGCTCGCGGGGAGGCGCCGCGACGCCCGGTGTCAGTGGCGCCGGCGGCTTTCCTCACCAGTCGGGTGCCCGCCCTCGCCAAGAGCGGACGTGTGCTGATCAACAGCCGCCCACTCCCGCGTACTCCGGCGCACGTGCGCGAGTCACACACGGACATTACTGTCACCCCATCCATCCCGATCGATATACAAGGAGGACGTCCTTCCGGTAGGCTAAGCCTTGCCTCCTAAGGCGGGAAAGTTGATGGTCACTCCAGCGAACCTCCTGCTTGCGGTGTGTAAAAAAATATACTTTTATTAATTGCATGCCGCATTAAATCACAATCGAATGCGGCATAGAAACTTTGTTTCAAAGTTAGACGTGCAACTTGTATGATCGAAATTAATTTAAAAAAATACACAATTTATACGGAAAATTTATCAAATTTAATAAATAGTAATATTTTTTGAAATTCAAACCAAAAATCGAAACTATTTGTCAGCGACGTGCTTTTATATTTTAATTCTTCTGCGAGAGGCAACGTTTTTGGTATCTTAAATAAAATGAGCATAATTATTTAATTTCCAATATGACCCGACAGAAATGATTATTTTGCATTAGGTTTGACAAAGAAATGCAATTTTTGCCATTGGTTTACGCTCAATATTTTGATATTTGCAAAACTTACTTATAGTCATTTTGCTAGTTTTTCAATTTATAATAAAACCTTTCTATTAGTTTCTACTAAATATAATACGCAACCAAAAAGCAATTAATATACAATTTTTGAGAATATTTAAAAACGAAATTATTAATAAAATGTTACGGAAGCTTTACTTTGCATTACAATATTACCAAATAAATCAATCTTAATCTTGCTAAATACGTGAATCGTTTAAAATTTTTAAAATGTATGGATGTTTGATGTTATCTAATAAAGCACTTTGGGCAGAAGAATTGTATCTGAGCCTTGTCGAATTATTTATAAATTACTTTATATTAAATGCTTCAGTGGCTAACCAGCAGATGTTTTTAGCGAATCGAAAGAGAAAGAACGGAAAAAAATACTTTGCCATCAGTACGACTTTATTTTACTGTGCGCTTATTTTAATACCATTCCGGACTTTCTACTTAGTAAGTTGAACAAATTCGCTTTCCTCTATAAAATTCTAATACCTTCATTTTGTGTCTAGAATTTAGACATCTCAAAGATAAGAAATATCTCATAATAGTATATTGTACGGTGTTTCTTTTATTGGATATTTTAAAACAATCAAAAATGTTTTATGAGGCATTAAAAGAGTGCACATTTTTTTTTATTTAAGAATAAATATAGGTAATCTACTGATGTGAATTTTAAAATAAAATAAGTGACATTAATGGAATATTTATGTTACTTTTAATATATGTGAATTAAAAAGAAAGTCATAATATGGTATTAGGTGGGTATTATCCAGTTTTATTTAACAGTTTGGTTACTAAAGAATAACTTTTCATACAAGTGTGTTATAACTGATTATTATTTCTTAAACACATTTTTCTGAACGGTTTCGTAGCAAAAATAATACCTCCGTGTGAAAAATCTTGCTTCCGAAGCTTTAAGCTCTATCATCCCGAAAAAAATATCGGTAAGAAAGGTGCAAAAAATCGACAGGTAATAAATTTTCTTTGTTACCCTAGTGTTTCATAAAAAAAGTCCTTAAACGTGCGCATTGGGTTTCGCAAAATCATAAAACACTCCCGTGCAATTAAAACAACCCTTTTTATATAGCAATGTAAAAATCTCTCTACAGAAAAAGTATTAAATATTTTTATTACATTTTTTCGCGCCTTGAATTATTTAGTGTACATTTTAACTCTGAATCTTATATAACAAAAAAAAACATTAATATATTAAACAAAGATTCTTTTTCAAACATCAAATAAATTTATCAAGTATTTGGCTGTAATATTTTTTCAAATGAAATGATACAAAAACAGCTAACTTAGTTTTTCAGTGTTCAAATAAGGACTCTTTAGGCGTTCACTGTCAATTATTGGTAAAAAAATCGTTATAAAACTATGTTTTATACTATTGCTATATTATTGATAAAATGTCAGAATCTGTTTTGTATACATAGTTCTGTATAGATTTATATTTTCATCAGTTCTAACCATTAAATAAATAATATTGAATTAAAATATCAAAGTGTTGTATGCAAATACTCGAAAAAAAAATCTATACCTAATTTATTACCAATTTAAACTATTAATATAATGATAATCAAATTGGCCACACACTTATTAATTCATTTCCTAAAGTTTTGGGGTCCTTCATTCAGTTATATGGGTGAGAATAATATATTCGAAAGCTCTCGGCATATGTGAGTACTCAGTAGGTAGAGGTTTCACTTTCTGAAGTGATAACCATTGTACCTTTCACCGATGGCGTCTCATTCGGAAAGGCGCCGCCTTTCCTGGTTATATCATGGTTTTATTTATCGCCTTGGTGGTTTTCCTTACTCCAATAAATATTTAATTAAACGATGGTATCATTAAAAAGAAGAAATCACTTGATATTGATTATACTTTGCCGATTTTCAACTCATAACAATGTAGAATCAACAGGATTTTTTGCATTTTAGCCTCAGAGTTTATTATTTTTTTATGTATATAAATATACATGTGTATACAAACAATTTACGTTTGACTTTTTTCAAAGTATTGAAAGATATATTTAATTGCGTTCGATTTTAGGAGAATAAGTTTTGTTTTTAATACAGATATCAGTATTGTCACTCTTTTTATACATATCTTGTTCAAGAAAACATTTTTTTTACGTATTGCATAGAGATTAAGAAATATTGTGTGTCACATGGTTGAACGATTGGAAGTTTGCGTAATATTTATTACGAGAACTTACTTTATTGTACGATTTTTTTAAACGTCTATACTGCAAATTTTTATTTATAATGTACATATTTCTTAAGAAGCAGTTCATTATAGGCGACAGTTTTAATCGTAATGTCAGCACCAGTCAGTAACTATTTTATCTTTAGTCATTAAAATTTACTCGAATGGCGAGTTCAGTTCACAGAAAATTTAAAAGATATTGTACTTTAAAAAACCACAGACGGAAATGAATATTTTCATTTTGTTTTTCCTTTCCTTCTCAATTAATGAGCCGAGAAAGATAAAATCAAAATCTCAATTCTAGCGTAGCTTAGAGTAGTAAAGCTAGTAACAAATAAAACCTACTAAATATCGTCGCTTTGGTATATTATATTTACGGTAGACAAAGCAGAATTACATTTATATATATCTCGTTTATCAATGTGTTCATGGTATGCGTGGATTATTTAGATAGTGTGTGTAAACTGAAAATTAGGCATTGTTCGCATCTGCCCGAACTTACAAAATCACGAATTCATATTTGAGAGGATGCGTGTTTTCCAGTTTACGTACGCGCATAACAATTCAATCAACGTCGATGCAAAATATATTATACACGATGCTAAAAATACGTGAAGTGTTATATTTTAAATCTGTTTTCGTTATTAATTTAATATTTTACGATGCTCGATATGATTAATTTGCCACAAAGTTAATTATATTTTGATTATTACTATCAAGAAAGTTTGTTTCAAAGAAAGAATTCGTTGTATTAAACATTTCATTCAAAGGCTATGAAAACGTATTATTATTCAAAGAACTATTAGTAAGTTTTTGTTTGTAGATAGATACAAAAAAAAAACTTGTAGCAAAGAATCAAGTTAAAGTAGTTAGTATAAAAATTGCATTTTTGTTTTTTGCTATACTATGATTTTCATTCAAATTTGATTGTTTTTGAATATTCAAACAAACCTACATTAATTCTGTCTCTTACAAGAAGTCAGTAAATATATGATAATATATTGATTTTTGAAAAAGTTGTTCTTTTTCCATCTTATATAGTATGTATTATAGATATTGAAATTAAAAAAAAAACAATTAAATAATTGGTAAAAAACAAGAGATAATTTTGATGTGAAATTACTCAAAGTCACTCGAAATCAATCCAAGGAAAATAGACATCACATATTGAATTTGAGCAATAATTTTCTATTTTTTTACACTAAGTACAATTAGGAAAAAAACACAATATTCCTTTGTATTTTATTTATAAAGGTCAGGACCTGACCTTAAAGTAAAGTTTTTTCTTAATATAATGTCTTTCCACCAAGTAAGTATTGACGATTGATCTTTTTCACTCGGTTATTTAAGGGCCAGTAACATGTCAGTATTCATAAGTATGTTTTTGCACCGTAGAAGAAGTTTTAAGAAGAATAATCTGCATATCTGTCTGCTGATGCTTTTTAAGGAACAAAACAAGCGTCAAAATTTATAACACAACAAGTGCAGTAACAATGTTATAAAATTTAATTTTAACTTATAAAAAGATTATCAATCTCTTTTATTTTAGAATTGGACAAATATTGTCCCTAAGCAAAAATGTAAGCACAATTGACATCCGTAAAGCAATTGATTTTTTTTTCGATTTCCCATTAATATTTGTTGTGTTGTTTGATGTTTTATTAGTAAGTTTAGCATTTGTGATAAAAATTTGAACCATATGCTTAAGATTCAGCCGGTATCCATAAAGTGTGTACGAAAATGTCACAAAAATTATATACGGACACGTTGGTAGAAGGTTCAACGTAAACGGCCATATTTTACGTGTGTGATGTTCGGCAAGTAGATCACAGGTGTTTCTGTTTTTCATAATTCGAGTAATGCTCAAGGTAAACGAAAAGTGATATTTTTATCCGTTAATGTACAACGACGAGGAATTATTTTTTTTTGCTAAAGTAAAGTTTTCAGACTTATTTATGGGAAGGAGGTGCGTGAAGTTGTAATATTCTCTAATATGAAATCAATAGTGAAATATATGAATGTGAAATGTGAGAAATGCTAACAGAAGACACAGATAATAATAATTTAAGTATTATTATTATAAACTTTTACGACTACTATTATATATTAGCCAACATCGTTTTCTTTGGCAGCGATGTCCACGAGCTCAAATACCAGTATAAAAACTGTAAATTTATTAATTAAAATATTTGAGAGTGTTCACTGTCAATATTTTTTATATATAACCATGAGCGCTTCTAATATGGAGCATATGACATCCTTATCAAGGTATCTGAACAAAAGGTTATATACGAGAACTGTTTGTTACTCTAGTAAGGATATAACAATAAGGCAGGGTAGGACTAGTGGTTAACTCTAATCCCTCTCGTTACGTCCCGTTATTTATGTTTAGGAAGGAGGGGGGGATGTTTTGTACGTACGTACGATTCTGGGACTCAAACCCGTAAGATCCGTCCCGGATGCCAACGGAATTGATCGCTACGCCATCGATCCGACAGTCAATACTTTGGTCGAAAGGAATTATACAAAATTGAAAAAAAAACTTTTTCTGCAATAGGCACCTTATTCCTCTATGATTCCTTAATGGAGGTAAAATTATTTTATACTACAGGAAAATATTTGGATACAAAGGAAGTATTAATAATATTTTTTGTTATTTATCCTTGATGCTTGCAAATTGTTTGATGACATCAATGCTATGCTTAATAACGGCGTATGAGGAAATTCCCAAAAAAATATATATTCACGATAAATAGTTATATTATTACATTTTCCTGGTTTTTTGTTTTGATTTATATTACCTTGACTAAGTGCATTTTCAGTCACTTAACAATAATTTCTTCACTAGTGATTTTTTTATATTTTGTATGGTTTCACTAACTAGCATGAAGTTTTAAGTGGATATTTAAATCCTAAATAAGATTGAAAATATAGCAGTTACTAACAATATTTAGACAATATATTTTTTCTGATTATAATTAAAATTACGCAACACATTATATAAAGTATGTTCTGTTTGCAACTTTGGGAATATTTTGGAACATTTTACTTTATAAAATAACCCAAAAAATCTTAACGCTGTTTACCAGATCAATAACGATATTTAAATTATCGGCAAAGATAGGTTGTAAGCATAACTATAAAATCCAAAAAATATTTACATATATCGACAGTTCACATTGAATCTCACTTTGAATGGGGAGAGAAGGAAAAAATACATAAATCATTTTTTTCGAACAGATATAAATGATAGAACATAATCCTTTTTCTCAAGCAATAAAATCGAATGACTCTGGTGATAAAAGTTAAAAGTGCACGAATGGAATACTAAATTACATGAACGATAAAATAGCACGAAGACTCTCGTTAAAATTATACCCTTGCACCAAAAGTTTGGCGTATAAATTTAAGTCTGCAATATCAACATTAAAATTTTCTCGCTTTATTCAACCCTTTTCATATATGTTTTGTTGAAATACTATTAAGAAAGTTTGTCCTTGTGCACGTACGCGAGAAATTAAACGATTTATTTGTGTACAATAAGCGCAGTTAAATAATGTTTTATTTTGAGTAATCATGCGGATGCCTCCGGAAAGCCTCAATCCTGCCTGCCTCTTCTTTCGACCGGTGGGATTCCGGCGTCCTGGACGTCCATCGGGTACTATCCATAGGATGTACTCGGCGGAACTGAGGGATGCTGGCATGTCATGGGAGGAAGCAAAGCTATTGGCGGGAGACAGGGAAACATGGAGGTGCCGCGTGGCGGCCATATGCTCCACATAGGGAGCGAACATGGTCAAAGAAGAAGAAGAAGAATCATTTACCATATATCATAATGAAATATAAATTTTCAGATGCATTAACAACCATTTTTCGTAAAATATGTTAGCTTAAATGCCTGCATATTAATCTCCCGCCACATTTTCCTCATTTTTACAACTCGATTTTAATGATTATAGTTAATATAAAGTTCTATTTGATAACTTTGTAACTTCAATTTTTGTGTTGTTACTACTTTAAGAAACATCATAAAACAGAACATCGCAATGTTTACGAATATTTTTTTAAAAAAAAATGTGATTTTTAAATCATAAATTACAAAATAAATGTAGAGATTTTTTTTTACTGTAATCAAAGAGGTTGTAAGATTAGCACATAGATTCCATTAAATACATATTAATAGCTTAGTAACGGTGAATCTCAATGGAAATAAATTTAACAATGGTGATCAGCCTATATTTTTTACTATTGTTTCATTTTTATTAATGAATATCTAAAGTACTCAAAGATATTCCTTTTTAACCATTCAGTATTTTTTAAATAGAGTATATTTACTCCAAGTTTTTCATTTATTTTTTAAATTTGGAAACAAGTGGAGTAACAAAGTTAATAAATTTAATTTTATATTAAAAATGAACTTTCACAAAGCTTCCGCCTAATCCATCAAACATATGATAATAGTTATTCATTCTTTAAAAATTTTAAATTTCGACTGAAGGTGCTTGATGGAAATTGTTCGAGTTCAATTCGAGTGCATTCGCGCACTGATTAGTACCGGAAGATGCCGAGACGCGAAACCCGGGTCGTGTTAGACCAAGAATGTACAAAATGAAAATAATTCTAAATTAAGTTATTTATTCATTTTTTTCAGATATAAAATAAAAAGCCATTATTTATATTCATTTTAAATTATTAAATATGATATATATTATTAAATAAAAAGCATATAGGTATTTTCACCAGTAGTTTAATTAAAAATTGTCAAAAATTTCACAATCACGTTCATTAGATAATATAAGCAATATATATGATTTAATAATGTCTTATAAATTAATAACATGTTGTGAATTCGCTTAGTATTTAGGTCATTTTGTTTTAAGAAAACTAGTGCGAAAGCGAGTGCTTCCAAAGTAGCTGTGCAGTGTGCTTCTAACTAGCCACGTAATGTATTTCTATTTCGAAAGATCTCCATCACCATTGGCACAGTGTTTCATTACTTTTCATTCGTTTCACCATCCAATTAAATAAGACACATATTTTTAATGAATATTTAAATCGAATACCTCCGTAAATACGCTACAACTTGAGCTATCAAAGCTGCTCACGTAACAAAATTTTGGTAAATAATTTTAGTTGAAGATTTCAAGTTAAATCCAGTTATAAATCATTTATTTAAGATGTGAACTTAGCGAATTAGTGGTGAGGTTATTGATCTACGTTTAATTACGAAATGGGAGTGGAAACAATAAAAAATGTCAATTGTTAATGATTTTCTCATACATTCATGACTATAAACCACGCTAATTGATTTCATGGAGTGTTATCGGCCATAAATCGCTTAGTGTAGACTTAGTTTGCGAATAACACATCCGTGTTTGAGCAAAGTGAATTTAATGAAAATCAACACAATAACTACTCACAACTTATATTGATTGAATAGACTTCATTTTGAATCGGTGGTGTAAATAAAAAGAAAACTCGATCGACTACCATATTTCTACTCAAAATTTGTCTAAATCTGGAATAAATTTAGAGGCATTAGAGCATTTCGAAGACATTATTTATCACTTTAAAGAGTGATTGTGTGCGTGTGAAAATGAGAAAAGTGCCTTTCCATTCAATGGAAAAGTTAAATTCAAAATTGCTGGGTAATATTTAGTCCGCTTATTGTGAATCGCTTTACCATGTTTCATGAATCTTTAGTCGACACCGATAAAGCAGTTTAAAGTATTAAAACAATGTCTAACATATGTATAAATGAGGAGCAAACATTCAAAAAGTGTTTTGTCACAAATTTTGAAAAATGGCGTTTTATATTAATTCTGATAGCCCAAAATAAAACCTATGAATGGAAATCAAAATAAGTGTTCAAAAGGGTTTTTTTTCATATTAAAATTAAATCATAAAGTTGACACATTCATATAAACCGTCACTTTTGCAATACTTAAATCATCATTTTCCAAGCTTTGTATTTGTGTGACAAAACACTTTTTGAATGTTTGCTCCTATAATAATTCTTTATAAAAACTTCGTTTATTGTCATATTTAAATATTTATTAAATTAATATCAGTGGTGGAACAATAAAAATCCGGATAGATAAAAATATATTTCTTATAAAGCTGGTATAAATGTATTTTTTAAGTTTCGTTTTTTTTTTCAAATATAAAGTATAAATTTCTCGCATTAAACCAATTTAAAAAAACCTTTATCCCAAAAACAAATATATTTTATATTAATTCATCACAGAATGACACGAAATTTAAACAAGTCTTCATTATTTATCACAGCTAATAATATTTAAAAAATCTTTAAGCCGTTTTAATATCATACTAAATATTTTATTATTTAGTAACGACGTTGTAATATATGAAAAGCTTCAGGACAAGATTAGGGTTACGAATATTGTATTAGATGATTATTGAAATAAATAACATACTCTATTCTGATAAGTTATCACATGTAACACGGTGAATAAGAATGTAGATTTCATTAAAATTTGATCCAATCAACGTGAACTGCTTGTCTATTTTTAATTTACGTCATGTTATTTTTGGCATACTGAATTTTAATGAAATTACTCCAATAGTAGACATATTATTGATTTTTTTTGTTTTAAAAAATTTTGGAAGAACTGTGAATTGTTCTCTACAGAACGTTTTAAGGATTAATACATTTTAAAAGATTTGTCTGTGGTTATAAGTGTAGTTCACCGTAACTGAGTGACTACATTTTTGGCTTCCATTAACCGATCAACGACTCAAATTTATTGAATGAAAATATTCACATATTGTATTTTCAATCGATGTATGAATTAATTTCATATTCATAAATAATTAAAAAAGAAAACTCTCATTAAAAACAATCGAATAATTTATTAAGTGCTAAGAATATCTAATTGTCAAAAAAGTACATAAGTTACAGACAAATATTTACGAAAATTTATGAATGTGTATCGTTTAAAATATTTAAAAAATGTTTTTCGGACGAGTTAGCGAATTTCAATAACTCTAATCTTGGATTCTTACAACTGTACTGAATACACATAAGTTTTTTGAAAATCATGTCAAAATTTTATAGAAAAGAAATGGGACAGACAACGATTTTCAAAACCCTTTGACTTAAAGACAGTTTTTTTGAAAGGTCATAGAAAAATGCTCGTATCAAAGTTTTGAAACTTTGCAAGAGGTTGAGCTATTAAAATATAATAAGAGCATAAATTATTTACATCTTAAAAGTTCCCAAACTTCTGTCGGCGAACTTGATGGAATATTTTGAACAGAAATTGTTTTTCCAACTTATCATTGGTGGCTTCACATTGTTCACAACAATAAAACCTCAGGAACACAAATATAATATATTTCGTCGCACAAGTCATAGACGCATGAATATTTGGTTTCAAATAAAGTGAATAATATATACTTCAAGTAAAATATTTCTATATTTTTTCAAAAGAACTGCCTCTTCGTTATCTTTGATATTTTTTCTTTCGGTAAACATTCGCCTTGAATGTGACATTATATTGTTATTTTATTTGTATTCACTTAGCTTTCAACTTATTCTACGCATTTTTTCATATAAAATAAGAAAAAACTTTAACAACAATATATATGAAAACAAATTTACTTGTAACGGTCTGATCTTCTGTCAATAACATAATGCTACAATTTTAGAAAATATATTATTAGTAAAGTAATCAAAAAATATCAATTGTATTGTAACTAAAGATCTTTTTTAAATAATAAGTTTATGGGGTTACAGATTGTTTTTGCTGCACTGAGAAATATACCTTGACTTGACACAAATTATAAATTAATATATTTAGTAACCATTTTCACTCTCAATGTGGAGTATATTGATATATAATGTAACGTATTTCAATAATAATTTTCATTCGTCTTCCACGAGAACTGCTTTTTAAGCAGTTGCTTAATTTTTTATTTTGGATATAGTTAAAATAGAAGGATGAAACAAGGTCAAAACTAGATCTATATCAAACTATATCATACATACATCCATGCCTTCTAGCAAAACTACATACATTGATTTTACAAATGTGTGTTTCAGGAAAGTTCTCGGATTTGTACCCATTGAAAATGTGACCGAAGAAAACTGTATTAAATAAAAGTTATGTAAAAATCCTTCATTATGTCTCTATGGACGCTACATTTGTGATGTGAACAATAAAATCTGCAACCCCCAACGCAACTACAATATATTGTTTACACGCTGGCAGTTAACGAATGCCTTTGAGTATTAAACGAACAACGTAAAACTCACGAAATTATTGGTAAATGACGATACGAGGATATTACGAGTTTTTATAAAATATAATGCCAGTTATTTGAATGGAACATTTTTTTTCAAAACAATAAATTGTTATATGACATAAAAAGCACTAATGGATTTTATTTTATTTGAAAGCTGTAATTAAAATCTGGTTTTTTTTATTTGTGCGGCAATTTTTTATGTTTATATATATTATACCAATAAAATAAATATAAAGCTTTCCAATAACTTTTTTTAAAAACTACTAATAATATTTTTTTAGCACAAACGTTTTTGAACAAACAATAAAAACAATTTTTCTCTATGATTTCCTGATACTCAAAACATAAAAAAAAGTCAAAGCTTTAAAATTACGAGTTGCTAGTTAATCGTTTAAATAAAGCAAATAAAAAACACTTTCAATACAATAAAATAAAATTGTTAGATTATGGGTACTACACAGTTTAAATCACTCAAAAATCATTATAAAATATGATTTACTCAAAAATGACGAAAAAGTTTCAGAACTAAATCAAACTGTCAAAATTTCCTCATGAATAATTTTAGAAGTCTTCATCAAAAGTTGGTTGACAATTATGACAGCTATTGGATAGTAATCCAGAATATTCAAACCGTTTCGACACCAAGGGAAATTGTCATTTTAAACTTTTTGGTCACGTTCTTTGAGATTATATTGAAGAATTTCTTTATTTATTGTGTATCTAGCAAATCTTTGTCAGCTACATAACTTTGATTTTTACGTCATTGTTATGGATACGCTAAATCAACCACTGTGAAATGTTGATTGCCCCTGACATAACATAATTCAAGTTTGTCCTATTCGATTGCACTTTATATTGTATATAACATCAATGCAACAATAACTTTTCAACGGACAAATAGATATATTTGATTCCTTGAACTTCAGTTCAAATCAACGTTCAAATCGAACGGTCGTCAAGACTTAGTAGAGACCTCTTGAAACTCACGTCGTATACATTTTGATTATAAGATAAGTGATTTATGAAAAATATAAAAAAATAATTATGTTATTCGAATAAAAATTTAACAAACATAAAAATGGTGTTTCAGTAAAATTATCCGTAACATTATTATTATAAAAATTTAAAGTAAAAAAATATTAGCGTTACGTAGCACTATTGGAAAAGTTAGGAATTGCTGGAGCAATATTTAAGACCCACCGGTGTGTCGCATACCTACTAACCACACACGCTACCCACCAGTGTGTTCTCATTATTACGACGTTAATAAATATTTTTTAGAGTTTGCATCATTGAAAAAGGATCCGACATTTCTTAAGGACTCACAAAATGAATATTAAGTTTTCTTTTATTAGTTTTTAGACAATTGCTAGCTTACAGGACAAAAAACGTTATTTTTTTCTAGCTGTTAACAGGTTAACTAAATAAAGACTGACTGGGCAGATGCACATGATAATAATCAAATACCATTTTTCAACGCTTGCATTCTAAAAGCGCTGATTTACGGTAGCGAATCATGACACATGACGAAAACTCAAAAAATCCTATACTAAGCTTTGAGAAAAGATGCTTGTGTTGTATTTTACGGTTGAGGTGGCTTGATTTCGTAATAAACTCAGAGATTAGAGAACGTACAAGATAGCGCTCTATTATGTCAGTATTCTTGAAAATTTGTTGGAACTGGGTGGGCTACGTGCTGCGGATGCCACTGGAGGCGACTCAATCTTGCTTGCCTCTCATTCCGGTCGTTAGGATTCCGACGTCCTAGACGACTACCAGGTTACTATCCATTGGATGTACTCTGAACTGAAGACTGTTGGTATGTCATAGAAAGAAACAAAGCCATTAGTGAGCTACAGTGAATCATAAAAGTGCGATTTTGGTCAGAAAAGAAGAAGAATATTCAAGATGTAGGCATTATTGGTAATTTTACGTCTTACAAAATGAGATACAATGAAATTTGTCTCGAAAATGTATTTCTGCATAATTTATACTACGATTTGTTTGTATAATATTTGTTTAAATAAGAACATTGAGCATAATCTATTTACACGTCGTATGTGTGAATAAATTTATTTACATTACTGAGTGTTTGTGTTTTATCTTCGTATAATCTTTATTAATGTACAATTTGAATAATGATTCATTCAGTTTTGTTATAGGATACAGAATATTATTGAGCTTTTTAAAAACTGATTTAAAAGTGAACACCCTTCGCAGATTATTTAAATCTATTAGTCATTCAATTAAATATATCGGTATCCTACTTCATTAGAACGATACGTCTAATAATTGATGTTTTGTTTTATATTACTCATTATATTCAAAAATTTGTATCTTATAACTCCACGGTAAGCAGATTTTTACACATGGAAATAAAAAATACAAACGAATTTCTCTTGCTTCCATATAAAAATAACTCCTAATATCATTTTATGGTTTTGTCAACGGTGCAATAAATTTGAATTGAATTGATACTGTATAAATGATTTACGAAAAGATGAGACTAATATCTAATAATTATCATTTTTTTACAACTCAGATTAGATATGTCACATTTGATCAACCATATCTTATTACTACCAATTTCTAGTTGTAGCACATGAAACTAAACCATCGTTATTTCAACCATTTAAATCTTAAGGAGAATTACGCATACCTCTTTTTTGACTATGTTTGATCTTTTTTCTAATACTGATTATAAAAAAAAAAGATGCCGCTGTCTTTTGAGTCACAATAATTCGATGCAGACAAAAAATCTATCAATAAAAATAAATGAAAAGGGATTATGTGATTGAAATATGTTTTTTTTTGTTCGACGCAATTTCGATTAACAGACGACAGGTTGGCAGTTGAGAAAAACTTTTTAATATCAAATGGTGTCTCATTCCGAGACATATCTGCTCTAAAAGGGAACGAAAGAGGGTCATATTAAAATAATTTATAGCACTTGTTAGAAATAGACTCTTTTCCAAATATTTATTGAATACTCGTAAATCAAAATTGAATATACTGAGAAAAAACAACTTTCAATAACGCAGTAGACTTTAGCGGGGGTTTTTCAACATAAAATACTGCCATTGGACAAATATTGTTTTTCTTCATATCTATGGCGTGGCGTTATCGTCGATTTATCAACTTGTTTGACTAAATGTTATTCTGTGTTATTCTTCCTGCTCATAGCAAGTCTGATGGGTATCAATATTATTGAAATACATAACTGTAACGTGTTTTATGTGAGTAAGTAATTTGATGTATTGTTATGATCTGTTGCGAACTTTTTGTAGACTTATTGATTTCATATCAATCAAGTTGATTTCCTATTTATTATTTTACCAAAATAATAGTTTCTAATGTGCTATGGGTGAATGTAGTGTTTTAGAAAGATAGGAATAAAAATTACGTTTTATCGATTCGTTTTGCTTGACAGCGTTTTAATGTTTAATCGGTCTTCACGTTTCTCCTAAAATAATAAAATGTATTCCCAACCAGTCTTCTATTATATAAGAACTATCAGTTAAATAATTTCATTGAATGAGTAAAATCCTGTTATTTCGTCATAGACAATATGAATATAAATAAAAGAGTAATAATGTGATTTAGAGGATGTCAAATATTATTGATTGCTATTTTCCAATAAGTATGTAAATGCATTTCTATAGAAACAATTACAAATTTTATTTTTAAGCTATTGTAGTGACTATTATAAATAAATAATGCAATATCATTACCCATAAATACAGATATAAATTTTTCAAATATACATTATATCATTTCAAAAAATTTAAAAACAAAAAAACCGTTAATAAATAAATTTAATTGATTTTCGTGATAATTATAAAAAATGTGGAAATCTTATACAATAAAATACAACAATATTGACTATTATCATAATTTTTTTATACGTGCTAGATAAAATCTGCAATCGTTTCCAATAACTTCTTACTGAAATAAATCTATTAAATTTTTCTTGAACTGGTTTGTTAAATCTAATTCAGTACTTGATTGATATATTTTTTTATATTCAGTAAATCCTATAAGTCTAACTGTAGAATATGATATTTTTGCATTTTAAAATTAATAAAGAAAATCTAAAAAACACATATCTAAGGATCATGATATGTTTTGCCTTTGTTAAAAAGAATCTAAAAAAAATCTACACGATAAACACGATGATGCAATAATTACAGTTGTTGCCTTAGATAACTTAATCAAAAAAAAATACTAAAGCTCTACACATCAATTAATAATGAAATGACAGCACAATACCACCATTTGTTATCATAAATTACTTAAAGCATTATAAATCATATGTAAATCTAAAATTATTCATCACGTGAGTAGAGAACTTGCAAGTGGTTTCGTTAGAACGCAACTTTTCTTGTCCCGCAGTAGTGTTCTTGATACAATAAATTGTTTCTTTATATCTATCATCCATAATAATTTAAGTAATAACGTTTTCTGAAAGAAGTCCACGATAAAGGAACCAAATAGTTATTTTAATCTATGCTCACTTTTAATGGAATTCTCAAACAAAAAGGGCTTAAGAGAGTCTTTAGTTTTTATTTAAAGTCAGTCTTTCGACATAACTTTTCCGATAGGGTTAATCTAATAATAAAGAGTAAGAAAACAAAAAGTAGATAGCTTATCACTTTTTCAACGCCCAGTTTTTACGATCGTATAGAGTTGTCAAAAATGGCATATAACGTTGCCAACATGGAAAAAACCAAAGGCATGTATAAGCGTCCATTTGGGAACTTAAGCACAGGATAACAAGACAGAGTAGTAAGAAATTTTTAAAGCATTCCTTTCGTCGACTTTTTTTTACACACCTCTTCAACCCAGTCTGCGAAATCATTATTATATTTTTTTTATCCATGTACGTTCACAATCATATGGCCTCCTAATTGAATGATATCTTAACATAACTCTTTTTTTCTACGAGGACTGTTTGTTGCTCAATCTTTTTTTTCTGGAGAAAATAGTAGGGATAGAAAAATAATGCTATCGCTCTCGCTACGTCCGGTTATTGAAGGATCGGAAGGTTGGGAGGGAATTTTCAGACATCACAAACACCCACTGCCTTCGAATAGGAATCGATAAATCGATTGAAAGAACGTTGTTCTTACTAGGACTCGAACCCGTAAGATCCAGCACGGATGCCAACAAGAAATATTCTTCTTTAATCTGATACATTTGTTTCTCTTTAAATTGATAATTTAAAAAAAGGTTTTTGTTGAATTATACAAATTAAAAATCTTTGAATAAAATCACGATTAGTTTTTTTTTGTTATATAAACTACCAGTAATTTGATTCAACACTGTAATCATACCTGATTGAGCTCATAATTTAATTTTGCACTTAACTGAAATACTTATGTATTATAATATGAACTATAACCATACGTTGATACATTTTGATTACTATCCATTTTCTTCATTTTAACAGTCATGCAGATGACTGATAACAACGTTATAATTTCATAATTTAAGATTTTGACTGAAGGTGCTTGGTGGAATTTCAATATTAAATTTGAATCGTTCAAACTATGTACATTCTCACATATGTTGTCACTTACGGCGCGGGTTTCGCCTTCCGGCATCTTCAGGCGTTCAAGTACACGGATGAACTTGAACTGACACTTAGTAAATGAATGTTTCGTGTTTATATAAGAAATAAATGTATCATTGAGTTTAAAGCCATTGCTGGCGAAAAGGATAAGCTCATGGGAGCTTGTCCAAGAAATTTTGGAAATAAATAGAGCACAATTGCATAGTTTTTCGATTTTAAATGAAATACTAAGCCTACCGCATCTCCACTTTTATACCCTATATAAATATAATCATAAATCCTTTGCCGACAAGCAAATAAATATAAACTACTTACTACTCAACTCTGTGGGCATTCCCATGAGCTTATCCTTTTCGCCAGCAATGGCTTTAAACTCAATGATACATTTATTTCTTATATAAACACGAAACATTCATTTACTAAGTGTCAGTTTAAGTTCATCTGTGTACTTGAACGCCTGAAGATGCCGAAAGGTGAAACCCGGGTCGGAAAAAATCTGTGAAAATGTACATAGTTTGAACGATTCAAATTTATAATTTAAATTTTGCATATAACTTTAATACACAAATAATTTCAATGTAGTGCCACGACAATCGCTGTATGAATTGATATCAGCAGAGTTGTAGTAAGTACGGTATTATGCAATAGTACACATTTATATATCTCTTGCTGATGTTCAAGCCTTTGTTTTATGTTGCACTTATGCTTGAACACTTCAAAGCACGACTATTTTATACGTTAACCGACTCCATAGAACTGTACTCTGTTTTGCATTTTATTGCACATACCACCTACATAAATACACAAACTATAAGATTTATTTGTTGAAATACTTTTACTTTTTTAAATACGAAGAAAGTTCCCCCGCCTTTGTAAAGTTTATTTACACATATACATATACACGCTTATCATTGTAAAGCTATCAATAAATTAATTGATAGTTCATTTGATATTGTTGACTAATAATCCATCATGTATCTTAAGAGATCCATGTATCTTAAGAGAAATATGACAAACGGTGTATTTGAATATTCGATATCAATTGACACTAGGGATCAAAGATCCAATCCTGGAATCAAAGATCCTGATATCCGTTTCAATACCAATCCCGGGGTTTCAGGATTCACTATTACATATAAAAAATCAAAATAAAAATGCTCAATTTACTACATATATTTAATGCTAAAATAATTTCACTCATTTTGTTAACGTACATATTTTTATAATAAACAAATTAATTGTGGTATTTTACTCCTTTTCATATTTTGAGCAGTCGTAGACAATTTTACGGCGAGATCTGTGGCATCCCGCCAGTGAAGTTATTGTTATGAAATTGACGATTGTTTTTATTATTAAATACTTAAATCATTAAATTAATAAATCTCTGCATGCATGCTGTATTTTCCATAAATAAATCTTAAAAACATCATATCTCTTTTATGTACTATTATTATTAAGAGAATTTCCAAAAGGATTTTTTTTCTACCAAAAATAAAAAGTCAGTACTGAAAGAGCTATAAAGAAAAATAGAGTGTTAAAATATTATTAGTATCGATTTTTTTTATTATCGTGTAGAAGTACAAGTAAGATCCTTTTTAGAAGACGATTCAGTTACTTATGCAGTTCAGTTGTTTTATCGATATTGCTGATCATGATAATTGTTTATTCTAAATTTTGCTTTCGCTACCAAAATAAATACATGTGAAACTTGAATTATGACGTTCTATAATAATATTAATATCAGCCAAATAATTTTGAAACGTTACCACATGGCTGGATAATATATCTCATCAATATTAGAAAATAAAACAACTCATCAATAAAATATGCGCCGAGGTACTTCAAACTATAATCGTTAAATATCACTTAAGCTCAAAAGAATATTGAAGACTTAAAAAATGTAAAATGAATAATAAAAATTACATATGATAATATCCAGGGCTTTAATGCCGGAGTCATTATTTCTTATTATTTAAGCGGAATCAGATTCGTTTATAAAATAATCAACATCTTGATGTATCAACATAATAAAATATTTATCACGGCAAAATGGCTTAAAAAAGACTACTGTTTATAATGATTTGTTAAAGATTACAAGAGTATGTAGCTGCAATAAGATTTTACCAATAAATAAAAAACGTATTTTTGAAGAGTGGAATACATCAGAACCCTACAATCCCGTTATAATTATTATTGATTTAATAGTATTTCTGGTAATCGAAAAATCAATATTAACCCAAAATTCTTACATACTATGCAAAGCCTGATCTGCAGAGTAAATAAATCGTAGAATTTTTATGAAAACTCTTAAGACGAAGACGGTAGTAGTCTACGTGTTTTGTTAAATGTTAGTTATTAGATACTCCATCGATTAGAGCAGGCAATTCCGCAAATAGTAGTAAGTTTTTTTTTATAAATATGGCTCAAACATACTAATTTTTAAATATTGAAAATCGAACGGCAGTTTATATTGTCCTGTATAGCAAGTACAGCCGTTATTAAATAGGTTTCACAAAACAATGTAAATTATATTTAAAAACAAGATAATACTAAAAATAATATTTAACATTGATTTTTTGAAACGTTTTATCCATAACAAAAATAAATTAAGGATTATGAAAACTACCGTCTTTGTTTCCTGAGCCCTTAAAATATGATTGTGTATGAAAGCTCTCAGGAATAACATATGGTACATTTCTGCTACTGTGACAAACAATAACCCAATATAACAGGGTGAATTTTTTTTTATAATTATTATTTGATTTTTTATTAAATGGGCAATAAATTAAAATCACCATGATTAGGCGTCATAATCTGTGTATATTATATATATTATAGTAAATACCATCGGTTTACTGCCAGAAGTCACTGAGTGACAAAATTTTGATTCTGAAATGTTCGAAATAACTGTATTTTATCATTAAGTTGTATCATAACTTAAATAAATAACTCAAAAAGTCTCAAAAATACTTATTTTCTCGATTTACAGAGAAGTTTTCAATAGTGAGTTACAACATCAACATCAGTTGTAACATCTTACAAAAATCATGCTACAACGAATGCACTGAGTGAATATTAGGTTATTCAATTTAGCTTCAAAAACCGTGTTTTTAGACATAATTATTTATTTACTGGGTAAAGTGTGACAAAATGATAAGACTGTGACATCTATCTCAGTTTTGACCGACATGTCACTTTATGACTTCTGGCTGTAAAACTACGATATTTATTTTTTTAAAAAGATAAAGATACTTATTTTTTGTCACATATTGTATATAAATAAATTTTAACTACTTTTTTAATCAAGGCTTCAAAGGGTAAAACATTTTTTTTAATATTATATATTTTCTACAACATCAGCCAAAATAGCACTAATGAATACTCTGCATTTTTAAAAATTCTTTTTTTCACAGCATTCAAAATTAAGACGTGCTTTAGTTGTTTGCTTGAAATCAGCAGGCAGGGCGTCTTTAATAAAATAATGAACCGTACTGAATATTAAAATGATACTTGCTTGCGCAGCTTTGATATCTCTTTTTAGTGCATGATTTTCAATTCGTATAAAAAAATTTTCGTGTTTTTTTTTTGTATACATCATATATACTAAGTCAAGAATAGTTTTTTTATGACAAAGGTTTTTTTACTTTTATACGGGAGTAAGGTTCATAAATTCATTGAACTAATATGGGCATTCATACATTCAGTACTATGAATCACGAGGTGCCATTAGTCGCTCTACTTGGGCAAGATAACAAATACAAAACAACTCATTACCGTTTGTGGTCTATTTTGTAAAAGAGTTGCCAAAGCAACCAGATTAGTCTGGGTTCAATTCTTGGTTAACTAAGTTTTCAATTGAAATTTGCGATCTGGGTGTTTTTGATGTCGAGAGTCTTAAAACTCTAATCGAGTAATACTCCGTACAAATTTGTAATTAAAAAATATTTGACGAGTTGACATAAGGTTAAATTAAACGCACTTAAAAAAGTTACCAAACTGCCTTCAAGTAGCGAGATTAACGCAAAATATGTTTTTGGCGAATGCGAATGAGTCACAAACCAAGCCCTTCGTATAAGTTAACTTTGGTATTTACCGGAAAAATACGAAAATTATTAAAAGTAAATAGTTTCGTCTTGTTCAAGGAGTCGCTGGAAAGTTTTTCAACTTCCGCGTAAAAGGCGGAAAACTTAAATAATGCAGTCTTGGAACTGGAAAATGTGAAGTGTTTAAATGGCGCCTCATTTCAAGATCGTAGCCAGCCTCATCAATTCAAACAATATTATTTCCACTGTCAGACAACAATAACGGAATGTGAATGAATAATAAATCCATTTGTATTCGCGAATAAATGATTCAACAAGATATATATTAAACATCTACTGCTCGACCAATTTCTAAGGAAAAGCACGATCACGGATACAAATATATATATTATAATACAATACTAGGTGCCCTGCTAAATACATGACCAGAGCTGATATGGGTTGTATTAGGACTGTTTTAAATACTGTAAATTCTTCTATAACATGGATATAGGTTTGAAATAAAAATTGGGCAGAGATTTATTTTTAATATACAGATAATAATTTTCTATAAAATGTAATGTTGGGTGCAGTGGTCAACGTCGTTACCTTTCGTGATAGATCTCACTGGTTCAAATCACAGGACTAAAAACTTTTTTTTTATCTATTTATCGATTTCTGTTCGAAGGCACTCGTGTTTGTGATGTTTAAAAATTCTTTCCTGCCCTTCTAATCTTAAAATAACGGCGTAGTGATTGAAATTAGCTTACCATTTGTACTGTCCTACCTCAATCTTTATATCCATACTATCTTTGAAAATAAAAAGATTGAGTTACTGAGTTACAAACAGTTTTATTGAAAAAACTTCTGTTGAGATACCTAAAGCGGACATGATTATTAAAAAAATATATATATAAATGTTTTTCTGTCGATGAAGTTATTGCATTTTTTTAACTAGCACATGAAATATAATTTTTTAGAGTATTAAATAAACAAAATCTGTAGTTAAAAAATATGTTTAATGTCAACGAATAGAGAAATTAAATAAAATTATTAAAATAATTGATGGTACATAGATTAAATAGAACACTAATGAATTCAGATTTTGAATTGAATAACTGATGTCTATTTGTTTTTAGTTAGCGCTTTATTTACAGTGCTATTATTTCCCGTAACACATAGTTGAATGTTAAAAAAATTAAGAGTTTCAATATTAAATGGAAATTGATCCTCAGTTAGAAAACTCTCATTGTGATAATCTTGATTGTAGTATAATGAAAATATCTACATTCCGTATTGGATAACTAGATGATGTTCTTTTTTGACACACAAATTCTGTATACAAGTTTTTTTTATAAGCATGTTGAATTGACATCAATATTTCATCTTATTCTGCATATAACGTTTCATTCATATCTTTCTTTAATATTCTGAATTAAATATTCTTTTAGTTTATCTTCCACTGTATTTAAATTAAAGCAAAACAAAATATATTAGTCATATACAATCTATATAACTATTATATTTGACAAGTTGACAAACTGATTTTAATCAAATTCGGGTAAAATTATAATCCATATATTTTTTTAAATGGAGGCATTTTTTGTAACTCAATGTGTTTAAAAAGAATATAGATCTTTTCTGCGATAGCAAGACCAGACTCAAATAGAAAATAAACTAACGATTCATCTTGAAGCGTTCATTGTAAGAGTGAGAATTATGTGCAACGTTATTTTAGTAAATGGTTTCCCGTTACTAGCAACATTTAAGTAGAGCATACTTATTAAAGAAAAAGTTTCCTAATAAATTGTGATATTAATTTTAACTAGTTACGATTTTAAATTTTCGTAAAATATTACACAATTAACATTTATCAGGTAATGTTGTAAATAAATCTGATGAGAAGTTCCTTAATATATATTATATATAATAAAATATTTTTAATCGCATTTGAATTTAAACAAAGATATAACACATTTTTATAAAGCTTTTACGAATTTAAATATTCGGAAAAGGCGCTAGGGTAGATTACGTTTGTTTTTTGTAAAAAAGAGAAGTTTCAATGGAAAATGGAATTAGAGCTTCAATTTGATTATCATAGTAGGGTCAGGATCTTTTTAGAGGCAAATTGTTTCAAATTTCTGTTGTAGGAATATACTTTTTTTGTAGAGCGCGAAGGTTTCGAAGTCTTTTCAAATCTAAATAAGCAACTTTATAGGCACTCTGAGTTTAACGATTTAGAAAATAAACTTTTGTTATATATTTAAAATATTTTCCTTTGGGAAATAATGAAGATATTTCAGTTTATAAGACATAATAAATGAAATTGTTCTTTACCATACCCACGGATTAGTATTATAAACTGTGCAAAATTTTAATGTGGTCTATAAATATAATGCTTGTCATGAGCGAAAACGGTCCTGATCTTAATGAATAAAAGTAAAATCAGTACAAATGAGTATTTTATTTTTGAATGTAATGCCTTTCTACCAAGTTTTTACAGTGAACACCCTAAAAGTGGTCTATACATGTTTTTGTCCACGTATGTCTCAATAGAATCAGTATTTGGCACACACTGCCAAGATTTTTTTAGGATATTAACGTAAAACTTTGTCTATGGATATATTAGTGATTTTTATTCAGCCAACACATAATAAAAAGTGTGATTAATATCTGCAATATCTAGCTAACACAGTGCTAACACAGTGCTAACACAATGCTGTAATTATATTCATTTTCCCTTTGTCAATATAAAACCTTGTAACAACAGTTTCTTATTGAAAATTGATATATATATATCGAACTACAATCATTAATACAAAAATTATGAAAGTGTACGTATTGGGATTTGAATCAATAAACACGGCATTCGTCTACGGAGTGAAATCCTTTTATCGTTAGCATCAATGGAAACAATAGAAGTTCATCAATTTAACACCATCCAGTTTTTGTACAACAATATAAAACCTTATAAGCAGATATTCGAATACAAACACGGTAAAAGTTTAAAGATTTCAATTTTTGAAATAAAAAAAAATCTTAAATCCTAAGTTATCAATTTTCGTGCAAATGACAGAATCAATGTGCAAATATTATTTGTGTCTACGATTCATGCGAAAGAATTATTTCAGTTCTTGAATAAATACGCGATTGAAGTTGTGAAGCATTCATTATTCAAATGCCCCTAAAATCATCAGCAGAGCGACTACAACAGATTGCTTTATTTACATATTATCGCTTTATTGCCACAAGTTTTGCACTTGAGTGCACATCAAATTTATGGACACATTATTTAGAAATATACAAGACTTCAGACACATTTATTATTTTCACTTTTTCACGCTCAAATTTCAGGCTTTAGATTAAGAGTGCGAAAAAAATGTCGTCATTTATCTTCGTTTTCCCAAATGTATTTCTTGCACACCATGCTAATGCGATGGTGTATGAATATTTACATACGGGAAATACAGACAATTTAAATATATATTACAGATGTGATATCTAAGGTCATTCACCTTCCTCGGTTTATCGAAATAAAACTGCTATGTGAAAAATATATTTAAAGACTATGTCTTTAATTTAATCAAAACTTAGGCATTATGGGGTTATTATTTTTATCAGAATCAAAGGAAAACTGAAATACCTGCAAATATATTTAATAAATATTCTTATACACTTAAATCAGATGTTGATACTACTTAAAAAGCATAATGTAGGTACTTGGCCATGATTTTACCTATTCTTTTAAATTATTTCGACAGGTAAATTAATTTAGCATATTTTTTACTATTTATATTATACCAAAAAAAAATAACAAAAAACAACAAAATCTAAATTTATAAATGCTTAATAAATTTAAGGTTTTTAATTTTTTTTAAATTTTACTACTATACATATAGAAACATTTACTATATTCTTTATGTAATAATTTAAATATTTCCATATGGTGAAAATTAAGAGAGTTTTATTTAAAAATCAAGATTAATATTATTTGAAGATATTGTATAAAAATGTTAAAACTATTTGACCTACGTCCATATGTTAAATATATTCAAATTAATTTTAGTTATGTTTTTGCCAAATCGATCATAAATATTTATTTTTTATTTTTATTAATGTTATATTAACACTACAAAATCGTTGAGATGATTTGAATTACATTGCTTATGTACGTTTCCAGTAAACATTAAATAGTACTGTGATTGATGTTATAACTAATTATATAATTTGAGAAGCAATATTCTTTGAAATAAAAAATATTTTATTGTGCGATTTTCTTAGAATACGTCTTCACTTTGTTGATTGGATTTCATGCTTTGTTTCGAAAATCGTATAAGTACGTAATAGATTTTTACGTAATAAAAATTACGGCATTTTAGGAGAGGTATCCAGCACAGATTTTATTATTTTCTCGAAATCCCTTCAAACGCTCCCCAAAGACTGCAAAATAATGGCAAAGGTTTTCTCTATAAATAACTGCAACACATCCATTATTCGTCGTTGTTATTTCCGCCTAATGAAGTTTTGTAGCTAAATAAATATCACTTATGTATTAATCAAATATTGACGAAAATCAATTGCTCTTATTGAACAAACAATGGTTCAAAATACCAAGAAGCGAGAGAGGTTCGTAATTTAACAATATTTACTTAAGATGATTAAGTTATGAATTATTAGATCAGACGACCAATTAATGATTTAAATACACGTGACTATTTTTTTTCTATAAAATAAAGATTTCAATCAAAAAGTGTTATAAATACCAATGAAAATATCAAACACTCTTTCTTGTTACAATTATTATCGTCAAGCTGTGAAAAAAGCTTCAATAGTGAATATATCGATGAGAGTTTGTAATATTCTTCTTGTTTTATTTGTTGGAAAAAACGTTACTGTAAAAAATCAAATAAATATATACAACAAAGATATTAATTGTAAATTTCGTGAATAAAATATAGCACCAATAAATAAATCACATTGTTTTGTCGCAACTAGTCATCACAGAGCATGTACAAACTAGTGAAAATACAATACAACTATTCATATAATTTCAAAATTTTATCAAATGACCAAGACCGGGTTTGCTGCTCGCGAGTTTTATCTTGACGTTACAAAATAAAAATCAATATTTTGGAAACCAGATAGTGTTATAGAAAAAAAAGATGAATGGAATGACAAGAATTATCTTGTGATATTTGTTATTTTCGGCGCCACACACTAAATTGCCATTTTTTTTACCATATTACAATGGGGTCTAACAAATAAATTCCGTTCAACACCAGACAAGATTTTTCTGATAGTTATTAGTTTTGAATGATGAGAGTATAATTGTATTCTGCTCAAGGGGACACTACGAACTTATAATTACGAAATGTAACATTATTAATTCAATTTTTCTAAAGCTTTCACAAACATCCTTCGAGATGAAAAGTAATGATTATTAAAACTGAACTGGGAGGATATCTATTCTTTTATATATAACATATAGTTATAAAGTTTAAGAGTATACATTTTTGAACCGAGAAAATAAATGAAATGTGTATCGCACTATCGTAAAAAATAAATTAAAACGCAGCGTTAGTATTGACTCTCGTTAAGTATTCCATTTTTTTTAATTATCCCTCGCAAAACACGAACAATTGCAATGCTCTATTTTCGCCCACGTTTTCTTTATTTGGAATAATAAGTCTGACTATTCAGTCGACCGTACTTAAATCTCGCCGCAAGAGTAATAACTTCCGTTCTGCCGACAATCTTTATCTCTTTTTCTCGGGTTTCTTGCAACCGAGGAGTTTTATGCTAGATACCATTTACTTCCTACTGGGGGTATCGTTTTCGCCACAGTATCTGATCAATATAAAAACGCTTTGCAATCATTCAAAAATATCCTGCTAAGTGACGAAGGATAAATAAATGATTACTGAAAGCTGCAGTGTTTGTATAATATTCATATAAAGCAATATTTCAACACATTCAAAAGATTTGTGCGTATTTTTAGATACATATTTGTTGAGACTTTATGACGGTGTGTCGACTTTGTCTTACCGTGTTAACGTTTCTTGCTTTTTTGATTTCTATTCTTTCAATAACAACGCAAGTAAAGCTATGCGTTTAAGTTTTATAAGTTAAGCATTTTTCTTCTTATCGTCAAATCAGTAATGCGATGACAAAATAAAAGATAACAGAAGAATATTAACATGCGAATGCGTGAATAGATAGATACATGATCCAAATCTTCACGTGATTTGACGCTTTCGTAGAAGCTATGATAAAACAACAGTATTTTATGTATGAAATGAATTTCTACATAGATTGTTAAGAGATTTTCATATGTACGCAACAAGTTGTGTAATTTGATAATAATCATTAAAAAAATACTCTAGAAAATTTTCATGCGACTTTGAATATTAAGTTTATAGTTATATAACATATTCACTTTTAAGGTGTTTACTGTCAATACTTGGTGGAAAGGCATTATAATAAAAATAATAAAAGATTTTTATTACTTTTTCCACATAAAATGTATTAGATCAGGACCGGTTTCGCTCATCGCGAGCATTATCAACTTATGATCAGTTGATAATGCTCGCGATGAGCGAAACCGGTCCTGATCTAATAAATTTTATGTGGAAAAGTAATAAAAATCTTTTATTATTTTTATTATATAACATATTATTTGTCTCTGAAAAATTCAATATTTTTTGTTTTAATAGAAATTAAATGTCACATGTAATTTTTTCGAAATTTTCATTGCTTAAAATTACAAGCATAAATCGAGTATTAAAGTTAAACGGCTAAACCTCGTTTAAATTATTGATAAACATTGAGAGTATCAACAAGTGTCAGCTTACATATATTATGTTAAAACTGAAATCAAATTAAACTTGCGTTATTTCAAATGTTTTTACGAGTATGGTCACAAAATACTATGCCACAATATCGCAAATGTTCTTCTAGAAAGATTTAAAAACATTAATTTAATATTTTTACATCTAAATGTAAAATAAATCCAGACCACACCCAAACTGTTTTGAATATCTTTGGTTATTTAACCTTGATCTATGTTAATAAATTGTGAACTATCGGCATATTTTAGAAATCATACAATAACTTGTGATTGCAACACTACGCTCATTTTTAAAATAACAATAATTCATTTACAAATATTCTTGCTTAAGCCATGTAAATATTTACATTGAAAATTCTGAATTTTATATATTTTTTTGTTCTTACATTCAAAATACTTTTCTGATATTCGTAAACACGCTTTTCAAAAGTTTATTAATTAATCTGAAAAAAGTGTTTATAAAAACATTTATTGTGTAAACATTTCAAACACACTTTACTGATTTTGTTCATCTGATTTTTTATTTGAATGAGTTTAGAATATATTATGAAATTTTCTTACTGTCATGAGTTTCATTGTTGCGTTGCGTTTTTATTTGAACATTTTATAAAGACATAAAAACTTAACAATTTAAAACAATATTCGCTAAAAAAATGGATTTATATTATTATCCTGTATAAATGACATAAAATAAGCTATACGCGCCATCAAAAAGTAATTTTTTCTCCGTAATTGACACTCAACTGAATGTACAGATTGGACTTACTTTATTACGGTATAATATTGCGATGGTTTTCATTTGTAGGAAATAGTCATAATCAGAATATTAGGCTATAAAACACATTTGGCTCTCCTCTTTAAGCTTTGTGTTCAGAATAATAATCCTGATTTTATTTATAAAAGGCTAAATTCTCAGAAATGTAATTATTTTATGGGACGAAAAAGATATTTAAAGCTTGTAAATTATTCACCATAAAGCATACAATAATCGTCCGGGTTTTAAATAAGTTATCCAAAAAAGGGATTTCACTATTCTTTTTTGTCAATAACCAAAAACGTTGTATAAATAAATATACACATATTTTCATATATTGCAATCGTCTTCCGCAAATATTAAATTGAAAACTTTCTTATTCTGTAAATAGTGACTAAAAATAGCAGAAAAATAAAGATATATATTTTAATTTCGTAAAATAATAATAATGTTTTACAAAATAATCTATTCTCAAATACTATAAAGTTTAGCTCATTAAAATAAATTTAATCAAAAAGAAAAGTCAGACTGATCTATTTTAAGATCTTTGTCACATTTCTTTGCAATCTATTATATTTAATGTAAATTAGTGATTAAATATCATTACAAAATGTAAACATGTTATCTTCGTTTATTGCACTCATATAACTAATCGAAATACATATTTGTTCATATATAGTAACACATCAAGTGGATTAGACAATATATAAATTTGATATACAACATTAATTGAAATAAAAAAATCCACACTATCTAACAAAAAAATAATTTACTTAGGTTAAATTGACTTAAATGTTATTAATTATATGTATAATTGGCATTGGTTTATCCAATGTGTAGGTAAATCAGATTTCTGTCTATGTTTATAATTTATTTTAGGATACTTTAAGAACATTAAAACTTTCAGTGATTAATGTTATTTTGAAACTATGGATATTGGAAAGATGGAGTTTTACTGATTAATGCGAGTATAATGTCAAAGTATTAAAAGTCACCTTGCCGAAACTCGCCCACTTCTTACTAAAATGCCTGTAAACACAGGTGACAAAATATATTAAATTATCATTATGCATAATTTTCCACCCCTCTTTGAGGGAGGAGTAATTAAGTTTTGCCTCAAGCTTCGTGAAGTTGGAAGACATTGCGTTGCAGCCCCTACTATCTTTTATTAGAGATTTTCAGAAACTTTATTTTGCAGATAGTATTATAAATTACATAGCTAGACTTTTTGCAAAAAAAAGCGTAACTAGAACTTGTGATATGGTTTTATTTACAATATTATTGCTACTTTGCGTCAGGCATTAAATACTTTACGTTTGAAACCAGACCATTGTTGTACGACTGACTGAAAGAAAACAAAAAAGTTTCGAATCTATGCTTAGAAATTTGCTTCCCTTCATCGGACAGGACTTGTTTAATACTAACATCTTATTTTTTTCACTAAGATGCATATCGTCAATATTCTGGGAGAAATTGTGAGCTAACAAGTTGATAGTTTTAAGTTACCAGCAAATAAAAATTAAGCTTTTATGTAGGTCTCGATATTTCATGCTATAATACCATACATTTATGGCGAAGTCAAACTCTGGAGGTATGGGGGTCGAATGTGATATGATAATGACGATGTGATACAATATATAAAAATACTATATGACAATCATATGATGATGAAGGAGAGTTAAAAACAGCAAAAATCACGTAAAGTCATGTATGGACAGCCTCTTATGAAGTTATTTTAGACAAAGAATTGATTTAGAAATTTGCTAAGCGTCAGTTCAAGTTCATCCGTGCACTTGAATGCCTGAAGATGCCGAAAGGCGAAACCCGGGTCGTTAGTGACAAAATTTGTGAGAATGTACATAGTTTGAACGATTCAAATTTAATATTGAAATTCCACCAAGCACCTTCAGTCGAAATTTGCTAAGCGTCAGTTCAAGTTCATCCGTGCACTTGAATGCCTGAAGATGCCGAAAGGCGAAACCCGGGTCGTTAGTGACAAAATTTGTGAGAATGTACATAGTTTGAACGATTCAAATTTAATATTGAAATTCCACCAAGCACCTTCAGTCGAAATTTGTTAAGCGTCAGTTCAAGTTCATCCGTGCACTTGAATGCCTGAAGATGCCGAAAGGCGAAACCCGGGTCGTTAGTGACAAAATTTGTGAGAATGTACATAGTTTGAACGATTCAAATTTAAAATTATTATGTTTTTAATTTTGTTAGTGACCATATTATGAGATTTTTTAATTGAATCATTTATTACTTAACTATGTTTCGCTTAGCGCGAAGTATTTTCACATTAATTACTTGCATAAGCCATTTTAACTTTATTTTGTTCAAATAGTATTTTTTCAAACGACAAAAGAACTATACTATTAGTAAACTTAAAACGTACCTGATTATTAGAATGTTAATTATTGGGTGATAATAATTATTTGACGTTTCTGAACAAAGGAATAACAGTAAAAGAAAAATCATAATTTTGATCGTAATTAAATGGAACTACTAGTTACAAAGTATGGTTTGTTATAAGTTTAAAAAACAAGACCTTACAGTCCATATCTAAAAAAATATAATATCATTTTTAAAAGGCGCGTTAAAATTAAGTAGTCTGTAAATTCTCAAGAACAAGAAGAATGAGAAGGTGGGGCACTGATTAAATAAGCACCTAGAAAGTAGGTAAATGAGATACTTAGGACAAGAAGTAAGTCACTATCTTCAATATATTTTCCAACTATAGTCTAGTACACGCGGGAGTCCCTGCGCTGCTTGCATTTCAGAGACTAACCCAATTTTCACGTACTGTGACGATATCATGTATAGTATTAATCTTGTAGCCAAGCGTAAAGTATCACTAAAACTGATGTTAGTAATCTTATATGATGAAGGTTCATATAATTCCAACGGGGTATTTTATTTCGTGTGAAAAACAACACGTGAAAGGAGATAATGAAATGTTACACAAGATGTTCAACATCACAAAAATGTGTCATTTGATTTTTTTCGTAACCGTAAAAATATCACATTTTTTTTTCATGTACGTACATATTATTTTTTCATGAATATTTTGGAATACTTATTGAAAATTATATAATTATTGAGTTGGTGTTTACTTTATAGAACTTTGTTATAATCAGAGATATTAAATCGGTTAAAAAAATGACATCTCTGACTCCAAATTGATTTCTCCAAGCAATTACGTTTAACTAACATTTCTGTATGCCATCAAATCATTCTATTTACTAGAATAATTCTAGTAGATTTCACAAATCAATATGATGAATAGAATAATAATTTTTCAATATGTTTAAATTATTTTTCTCCGTTTTTTCCGACTCCGACTCCTCACTCCACCTCCGGAAAAACACCCGATTCCACGACTTCGACTCCACAGCCCTGGTGATAATATGATAAAAATAGCAATGTATTTTAATTGCTTCAAATATAATTATGAAAAAAATACGATTTTTTGATTCGTAATCGTGACAAAAATAATTAAAAAGCTAAATACAATATAAGTTTTTGTTTTATTCGAAATTATACTATTAGATGCGCAGTGCGAAGTTATCAACGACAAAAATTATATTAATCATATATTTTACAATTCTAGAATGAGTATATATTGATAACCAATTCAAAAAAAAATGTATGTTCACGTATTTATAATTTTGAGCTCATGAAGTTCTGCTCATCTGTGTTCGTGTGTTTCTCGTATATTTAAGGATTTTTTTTCTGGGAAGAGCTTTACGTACGACGTTCGATAGAAATGCTTTGTATTTATTTAATAATTTTTACGTTTTAAAAAAATATTTAATTGTGATCAGCTTTTAAGTGCTATAAACCTAGATGAGATAGGTCAAACTTGACAATTACCCTTCGTAAACTCTTGTCTGTAACCACCGTCGTTAGGCCTTCATCTTTTACGTAGGCCTTCTATAACGTAGTGGATTTACCTCTTTTATACTATTCGTAATGCGAAGCTATATCTTCACCACCATCACATTTTTTGTTCTACATCTCCGTTCTATCACAACTAAAAAATATCTACCATTCCTTTATAAATAATAAAAAATATCTCATGCTGAATAATTCTTGGTTTAGGTCAAAACGAAATGAATATAATATATTATACACATATTATGTTATTTTTGTGTAATTTTTATGTATGCATTACACTGATTAATTTGAAAATATGATGTACAACCGTTATTTTTAAAAATAAATGAAAAAAACTTTTATTTTAATAATACACCTTCTTTGTCGTGTTTGATGTCATAGCTTATCCTATTCGATTTTGACTATCATTATTTTGCCCACGGTAGAATGAGTGAAAAAGCTACTCGCGAAATGTAAATTTTCCGAAGTGCTGTTTAACACAAAGTCTTAAGAAATTCACAATGTCTTTTTATAAATCAATTAACAGTGGAATATTTAAATGAATTACGCTCTTCGCAAAAGCTTTAGTCGATAATGTTGTTTTGTCGAATACATCCGATTTTAGATTTTTTGCCATAAATTTAAATAACGGAATAATACGTTAAACTTTTTTAATGTCTTAATCCTAGCTTTTTACGATGATATTTTTTTGATTTCTTACTTAAATAATATTATATTTTGATTAAAACCATCGTTGATCATAAAATGGTGTTTTATTAGTTTGGCATTTTAGTAATACTATTGAAGTTAAGCACACATAAATCAAATTTCATGATAAGGAAAAATATTATTATGTCAATAATTGATATTTTATCAATTTTATTTAAAAAAAAATAATCACTCTGAGCAAAGTAAAACTAAAATTTTAATTCAAAAATCTGGAAGAAATTACAATGAATCTTAATTTCGATTTCATCAACCATATGTTTATATACGACAGCACATTAAAATATCGTTATTTTTTACCTTTCCAATTAAAGTATTATCGGAAAATGTTAAATATATGTTCTTAAGTTTACTTAAGACAGTCATAAATACTGTAAGACAAAAATCATGTAAAAAGAAAATGATTTAAGAAAGATTTAAAAAAAACACAAATACTTTGCAATATAAGCTAAGGTAACAAACAATGTAATTAAGACTAAAACAAACTGTACACAAAACAAAATTTTACATATAAAACTGAGTGGTATTGATTAAAATTGCTTGATTAGGCTTCAGTTTGGTATTTTAATAATTTAAATGATCTGAAAAAAATAATAAATTGATATATGTACACCCATACCTCGCTATACGGCCGCTCTTTATACGGCATTTCGCTATAACGGCCCAATTTAATTAAGGCACGTTTTCGATTTTCGGCCTAAAATGTCTCGCTATAACGACAAAAAAAACTTTTTTTGGATGCATATTTATTACTGATTGTTACACATTAACTGGAAAAATTGGAAACAATTAGGGACACTTTTTTTTATGTGTATTTTTTTACTTATTTTATAATTTCATTATTTTTTAGACAAAATGCCACCGAACAAAATATCGACTTCAGAGACTGATAAAAAGAGACGCCGAAAATCAGTCACGCTAGAAACTAAACTAGAAGTATTACGTCGAAGCTGGAGAGAAAATTGTTGAAATTTGCAAGGCAATTGGACTTGCGAAATCTACCATTCAAACTATTCGCGATAAAAAAAAATAGATTAAAACATATGTATGTATGTATACATACACATATTTTATGTAACATGAAGTTGTTTCATTTTTGTTTCATGAATTTTTGATTTAAATGAAATAAAAAGATAAAATGCATTTTGAATGATAAACCATGTGACATATTTTAAAAATTCGGAACCGACCCCATTGAATTTGTATGAATTTGTATTAGAATAATTGATTCCTTATACGGCATTTCGCTTTGCGGCCAAGTTTCGTGGAACGTATCTAGGCCGTAAAGCGAGGTATGGGTGTATATGTATTTCATAAAATAGTAAATAACATTCATGCAAACATAAGACTTCAAACATTGTAATGAATACATTCATATGTTACGTGTAAATATAGTACATTAATTTACAACATGGTTTGAATCGATGTCAGCTTATTGTCAAATCAGAGCTGGCATTTCGAAACTCTATGCGTAGTGGAAACAAGGTCGGTAACTATCTCCCACGAATAACTGATGTTCCCTAAAAAGGTTATGTTACAAAACAACCCCGATTTAAAGTACGCTACGTGATCTAATCAACTATTGAGGAAAATGAATGGGTGAAAGGATTCATCGTAGGGAACGTATTTCTCAAAATTTTACTGCTACGTTTTGTTTTACCTTAAATACCATATTTTAACTAATAAAAAAATGTAGAAGTATACTTTATTTCAATACTCTATATTAAAAATTCGGTGGTATCTAGGATATCCAATCCTGGAGCCTTTGTCCAAAAAATTGAACGGGATTGGATGCCATAGTGGTAACGTTGTAGAAATTCATTATTAATATAAAATTTGTATGATAATTTTTTTATTCCATTGTTTATTATGTTACGTAAAAAGTGTACCACTCCATTAAAAAACATGTTCTATACATTGATTTCAATTCTTAACTTTTCAATTACAAAATGAAATTAAGGTTTTTTTCTTTTGCTAGATGTAGAAGAGAGCTCAATAAAAACAATAATATTACTAATTATAATAACACAACTGATCACAAATAAATAACTTGAGATTGGAATGAAAAATCATATAGGAAATAAACTTAGAAATGGTCAGCTACCTACTTGTTCTATTAATAGTTATGTTATTAACGAAAATATATTTTTTCAACTGCGTTTTTTAACACTTTAATATTTACTCGATAGTAAGTCTGGAGATGCTTTTCAAAGAGGCGAAGCTCGTGTCACAATTTGTATCATTTATAAGTAATATAAAATATTGTACGCATTCCTTAATTGGTGTTCTGATGCTAGCTCATAAAGCGAGTTACGTGACTTTAAAGTGTCAAAAAGTGGTAGCTAAAAAACAACTAAGATTTTAATACAAAATAACTTATATGACCTTAGTTTTTCCGACAAAAAACAGTTCATAATAAATATACAAATTTTGTTACTTCAATTTGATAAATTTTATTGGTATTCAGTGTGCATATATTATGTACACTATGTACCATCTGTTAATCAGTCACGATAATTGATGTCAACGGACACCGTTACTTTAAAAAAATCGGGTGTTGCGTGTATTACGAATAAATGGTAAATCAAAAGAATCTGATAAAGTTTCACTGAGGGGTGTATTTTCAAAATGAACTTATCCCTCATTAACAAATTATTTTACTAGATTGCATGCTTTAATGTTTTTGTATGCAAAAAATCCTTTAAAAATATTTTCGCAAATTTTTCTCCTTTTAATTTTACATTTATAACTCATTTTCGATAAGTTTTTTCTGGATAGACCCCTCCTAAATATGAAAAAAATAAGCTCGTTCGCAGTGAATAGAAAAAATACATTTTTTTATCAAAAGAAGTTTATTGTTGATAAAAAATATATATTTTTAAAAAAATCCGGCAATATAATCTTTAAAAAAAATTCTGATCATTTAGTACCCATACTTAAGAAGTTAATAACAAAACTGTGCCTAATCATAGCTTTATTTTTGAGGAGTACAAATTAGGTTTTGAAATAATAAAGCCGGTGTCAAAATTGTATGACAAATAGCGGCTACTGTCACAATTTTGACATATAATAATTTACAGAATTCTTCGTCTCATAATGAAGCAATGGTATAAAATTTATCTCCGTAGCCACCTTGAATACTAAGCTAAGAAGATTAAAATAATACGATATCTAATTTTGGCTATTAGAATAATTTCAAAGAGGAATAAGCAACGTGATAAGTTTGGCACCATTTTATTAATCTATTGAAAGTAATGTCCATTGTTGAAATTGAATAACATATTTAATGAAATACCTGAATAAATTTCTAGATTAATAGCACATAACTTTGTAAATAGCAATAACTTATAACATTTATCCACTAAAATATTTTTTAAAATTACCATTTGCTAATTAAATGTGATAATGATAACTAACTATTAACTTTTGCACTCGTTAAAGCTACACCTTTTACTTACTTCATGTTTTATATAGTTTAATTTTTGGTTTAAAATTTGTAGTTTTCATTTTAATTGTAGTAGTTTAGTGTCATTTAATTAAAATTCATATCATTATTTTTGAATTGTTTGAAGTTTATTTTAAGAATTGCTTATCAGTTGTCAAGTCTTATAATTAAAAACCTTTTTATATTTTATCAGTTAGTAATATTTTCCATAAGCTAAGCCAGTCTTGATATAAAATAAATGTGAGATAAATACGATATTGTTTAGGTCACTATCGTGCATTCAGCATTTGTGCGTTTTTTTAGGAATGATTTGCTACAAAACAAAACGTGAAAATAAGTTCATACCTAATCACGCAAGACGTTAAAAAAATAATCAAAATTGGAACCCTATGATATAAATTCATAAATAGGCTGGAAAAATAATTAAACAAACTTCCCTCATTTGAATTCAATTCTAAATGGACCAGCTGCTATCACGGAAGTGTACACTATCTCTGACCAGTGAAAATCAGTAATATTTCATTTGCATTGTTATACAGGTCTCGCAAAACACATGTTAGTTGTTATATGGAAAAAATGTAATAAATATTACACACAAAAGTGACATTAATTATGTTCTGTATTAACCTGTCTAGCTATTTAAATGAGTTTTTAGTAATATTTCGAAATGGCCAGTTTATATATTGTTAGTTAGAGTATTTTACAACATAAAAAGTAATTATAGCCGGATTCTATGGCACAGTGGTTAGCGTTGTTTTTTTGGTCGATTTATTTATTGATGTCTATGATGTTTGCCCACCCCTCTTTCGATACTTTAACAACTAAGCGTAGCTAGAGCGATTAGATAATCCCTAGTTCTATTGTAGCCGTATCCTTCTATCCCTACTACTCTCTTTGAAAACAGAGAGCTTGAGCGACTGAATAACAAACAGTTATCGTAGAAATACTTCTGTTAAGATACCTCCATTAGGAGGCCATATGCTCCACATTGGGAGCGGACATGTATACCAAAAAAAGTTTTTTAAAGAAGTTAACAATATTATTAAAATACTTTATTATATATTGTATCTTTGAATATTACTGATTATCTAAATAAATATTTTTGGTGGCCGTCTATTTTAGTCTATAAGTTTTTTGCTTTATACCCTAACATATTAAAATAGAGCCAAAAATAATATTTTAAATTACATCAAATGTATGATAATTGTCAATGTAGCAGATACTTCTGATTTTTTTTACATAATAACTAGATACATTGTTAAAAATCGATATCTAAGATCTCAAATGTTCAATTTGATATTGGTCTTGCCCGAACATACGCCTACAGCTATCTGAGTGCTAGTGCTAAAAGCTCTTAAAGCAAGTTCACAGATGCCTAATAATGAATATATTGATTGACGAAAAAATATTATTTATTTAGTGTTTATGATGTTTGATGTTTATAATGTTTTTAAATCCATTTACCTTTACATATTTAAATCCATGTTGATTAATTATGTCAAACTTTTAACTTGGTTTATTGAAAAAAGAGATGTCTTCGCTTTAAAAATTTATATACAGTCGAAGTAACTCAGCATCGACTGATTAAGTACGTGCCAAGGTGAATGAATCCGACAGTGAGATGGAAAACAAAGAAATGGAAATTGTACGTTTTTCGGAACATTTCGCGCGTGGCTAGGATCCAGAATTCATATCATCCCAATGATTCAACAGACGATGCCGTTGCTCCGAAAAAGAAGACGCACGCCGAACAACTTTCAAACACGACGTTTTGTAGAATTTATTTACATTTCACATTTGTGTGTATTGACAGGAGAGTCAAACAAGAATATACTTTTATCATTTTGAGACCACATTGGCAGTGTTATTTGTTAATATAAAATTCCAGAAATAAATTCCATCTGTTCTAGAAAACATTTCAATACGAATATAGCGCTGTATGTTCAAATATTGACAGATTTTATATAAATCTAATAGCAAAGTACATCATTTTGTATATTTGGCGTCTTATACAAAGACTATTTCAAAATTAAACAAACTTTGATACGAGAAAAAGTATATGATTAAACCACTGAATTCGCGTAATAACTATTATATCAATTCGTAAAATTAAATTTAGCTTCGGCTCTTGTTACTTAATATAAATAATAATATTTAGATATACCAGAGATAAACCATTTCAAAATCAGTCACGTGTCGCCTAGAAAGGAAACAGAATATGTAACAGATTTCTACGAAATGAACAATCATTAATTTATCTTCTTATATATTATATATAAACCATACGTAAGAAATATAGGTCAAACTTATTATTAATTAGGTCTTTAAATAAAAATTCGTATCTTTCATATTATAACGTATTATAATGACGTTAACCTAGATTTTTATATTTAATTAATACCGTTTTTTATACTCTTCGTAATTTTTATAAATAAAAATGTAGAACAGTAAGATTTAAATGAAAATATAAGTAGTTTCAATCACCGTGGACTTTTTTCTTAATCACTTAAGACATCAAGAGTAAATGTATTCAAACAAGCTGTCACAGGTACTGATTTATATTTTTGTAGTCTTTGCAGGCATGGGTTTTTAAACAAGTATATTTTTTTTACTGCTCAACTAAATCTTAAATGAACGGTCGTAGAAAACCCTACCTACAACTAGCGTCAATATTTAACATTTCAATTCTATACCTATTAGGATACCTCAATATAAAGGATTGTTGAGCAGTTTTGCACTATAAGCATTGAAGTGTTCTAATGTTTCAATGTTTGTCACAAAGTTTATGCTTGGTTTGGTTTCAATAATAATACAAGTTCTTTCCCGATTTTAAAATATAATTTACATATTTTTGAAAAATAATTTCACAATTAAAAAATGTATACTCTTTGTTCTCTTATAATATAAACTAATTCATATAATATTAAAGAAAACTGACATGAAGTCACATCAACTGACGTATTTTTATAGAGTTAAAATAATATGTATTCTATACCAACTTTGATAGTTTTACATATATGTATATATATATATCAGTTTATAATGCCCGTAATACGTGAAACTGTGCCGATCTTTAAAAAAAAATTGAATAAAGGCTGACTTAATCACATCGAATAAAGAATTGCCGAAAATATCATTAAAAATGTTAAAATCCTTATTCAACAAAACGACTAAATTGACATAAACATCAAGTGTATCCCATTTCAAAAAATCCATTAAACAATGCTAACTAGAGTTTAAATATACTAATAAAGACTATTTGAAGCTAAATAGGTATCTATTCATATGTATTCATATATATACTAAAAATAAACAAAATGGAAATAAGTATAATCCAGGAAACATCCATCTCACATTCGCTTTAAGTCAGCTCGTCACAAGAGTTCACTTTTTAACAAAAAAGTGTACGTGTTATTTTATGTTTGAGAGATCTGAATTGAAGGAGTGTTTTCTTTATTGCTAATAAACAAACATCTCAATTCACTGCTTCCCGCAAATCAGAGAGTGTCAGATCCTCCTTACATCCAATTTGTTTATTTATTTATCTTTTTTGGCCGGAATGAAAAATTGGCGTCTTCAAACGCGTATCATTCCACGGAATCTTGATTTATTCGTTTCTTTTCTGTGTTTTCCCGAGACCGTGCATCTCTCGCGGGATTGATCGATGTATTCAGTCACGTAAAGCAAATACACTCTACAGATTCGATTACCTTACAGCTAAAAAAACTTTCGAAAAAGACCAAAATAACTGACTGTATTGCATTTAAAAATGATACGACCATTCGCATTTCATTTAATGTCATCAATGAATATTTATTAAGTCGAACGACATTACATATATCATTTCTTTCAAAGCTTTGAGTGGGTAAATTTATTATATGTTATTGAATTGAGGACTTTCCTTTGCCGAAAAATTCAAATATTTTTTTCTTTTCCTTATAAGCATTATACTTACTGATTTACATTCTATAAAAATAAAAATTTCGTTCTTCTTTTTACGTAGTATTTTATTTTTGAGTTAATGTGCTTTATTACACATTTAAATAATATGATCTACATATACTACTCAACTGGCGAACTTTTGTCAAAATGATCATTCATCTTAGAATTTTTTTATTGCCGTTAATTTTTTACAACTACAGATTAACAATTATTACATTTGTTTTATTGAGCCCTGGCATAGCAGTCTTAAGTTCCAAGCAGTGTTGTAGAAAAAACAGCAAAAAAAATCGGGGCGTTGAATCCCAGCCTCTCCTAACAAATTGTATGGCGGTTATACGTAGATCAACTCTAAATTTCAATTTCTGAGCTTATTTTTCGTTGAATATAACATGTTTGTTTGAAAGATTTCTTGTATGGATAGTCTGTGACTCTTTGGTGTTATTAATTTGGAATTTACGATACATCGGAAGGGTCATATATCCAAATTAAGTAATGATTGTAAGAAATATAGCGAATGGCAAGAAATGCGATGTGTGGTAAAACAAATAAAATTTAACTTCCCATCATTAAATATCACAGTTAAATAAAATATTAATTATAAATTACATAAAACAACAGTAACAAGTGGAATTCATATTATATTATATACGATGTTGACGCCTATTGTGATATTATGAAATAAATACTGCGTCTTATCATATAATAATGGCAATATACCAAGTAAATGATGATTTAATCAATAATAATATTTAAAAAATAATGAAGTGAAATGTGCTACCCTAGTTTGACTTACTGTTTTTTGATTACTGATATGACTTGAGAAATCCTATGGAAAAATTGAGTAACGAACCAGTGTGCACAAATAAATTTTTAGATTAATTATTAATTGATTAAAATCCCAATAATGACGATGATTTTTTAAATGAACTATCCAACCTCATATTCTGTATTGAAATATTGTAAAAATAAAAATTTCAATAAAATGATTTGCTTCCTTTGTTTGCTTTTGTTATACGAGAGTTTTTATTTAAAAACCTTAGAAAATGTGTTTTTTTCTTATTTTGAAAAAGATGTAATTGAAAAGATATATAATTACAATATAAATTTGTATTTCCTACAATATAACAGAAACAAATGGTTTCATAATGATGTGATATTACTTTGAACATTATTAATCCGGACCGCTCATCTGAAAAAAGTACCTGTTTTCAACTCCATAGCATGGTTTTCACTATAGGGGGCTTTGGCCCTGGTCATCAAGAATCAGTAAAAAAAGAGAGATTCGGTGACAATTTAGTAGAAACTATTTTTTTATTATAAAGTTTTATTCATTCACTATATTATTGAGTTACTTAAATCTAAGCAATTCTATCAAAATCGTGTTAATAAAAAGTACAGCTCCATTCGTTTATCACAACGTTACATAAGATTAAATAATATTTTTTAGAATCTAAAAAAAGTTTTTTTCATTCAATTAAGATAATAATTTATAATTACACTTAGTTTACAATTAAGATAATAATTTATATTTGGTAATTTACAGAAATTTGCAGCAATTTACAACAGGCTATGTGTGCTTCTCTCTGATGTATAATATTGCTAGTTATAAGATGACTTACGAAAAGTGAGCAAAGAGCAATACATTTGTACATATTTTTTGAGAAAGTGTTGATTGTATCAGTGGTTATTTATGTAATATTTAAAAATACATACTATATATTAAATAACTACAATGTCATACAATTATTATTTTTGCTCATGGTGAGAATTGTTGACGGATAACAGCAAATAAAAGTATTTTAAATATTAGCTATTGATTGAGAGGTATTTTTTTAAAGAACCCATGACGCTTACTTAACTATTATTGAAAGTCGCGTTCAAGCAAAACAATATTTCAATTCAATATTTTAAAATATTATATAAAACTAAAAATAAAAATAATCGATTCGACTAATTTTAGTTTTTTTATACATAAAGAAACAAATCTTATATTTTTGTGGCATTTTATCATTATTTTTATTTTTTGTATTTTTTTTAACTATCACAGTATCACATCAAAAAAGTAAATAAAAACGTAGTTTATTCCTAAAAAATACATTCATGATTCGAAAAGCTTTGCATATTTCTGTGAAAATGTTTTTAATCCTTAATATTATTTTATCTACATATCGACTGTGAAAAGGAAAAATGACGTAACCCACAGTTTTTTCAAAACAGGTTTTTTTTGATAATCACAATTTATCAAATTTGATACGCGTTCTTTCAAAAGGATGCAAGCAGCGAATGCCGAATTAGTATCTAAATTTAGCTTTAAAGTTTAAAAAACATGACCTTGTAAAAAATTAAAACCAAGGAAAAAGACTGAAATAATGGTTTTTCCTAGACAATGTCTTTAATTAATATGAGATTATGTCAATTAAACACCAGTTTAGTAGTCTTCGTGCAGTTTAAGGTTGTGTAAAACTCATAATTTGCATATGGCTCAAAATCATCAAAACACGTTTTTAGCGCCTCCTGTAAAATTTGATGTGTGGGTTACGTCATTTTTCCTTTCCACAGTCGATATGTATGTTATGAGTTCGAACAAAACAATATATGTCTTACTGTGGCAAAAAAATTAAAAGTTTCACTTGTGTTTTCAAGTGTAATTTATTCAGAAGGATGTAATAATCGTTTAAGAAACAATACTAAAATTGTATTGTTTACTACCACAACGCGGTATATTTTTTAGCGAAAAGTTTTCATACGCTTTTATATAGGTAAACAAATTATAATACTTCATCTCTCACGAATAGTATCTTTACGTGTGTGAAAATTGTCAACGTGAAGGAAAATTGAGTTTAAGGAACCATGTTTTACAGTTAACGCATACAAATAGAGAAACTTTAGAGAACGTCGTCGTTGTAAATGGAATATATCCGGCTACTATAATTATGTTTAACGTGGAAATTCTATCACTGAAATAATTTAAGCAACGGTGTGAAGCTTCGCGATATAATTTCACGAGTTTTAAAGTCACGTATTTTAAATTTATTATTCAACGATTAGTTTCAATCGAAAACCGTCTTTAAAATTAGTTCATTTGCTTTCTTAATCTTGCTTAAAATCAAAATATATCAGAGTGTAAAGATGTTAACTTTGCTTTTACCAAAAGAGATTGTCATATTTATTTGTTTAATCCATATATACACCCAATTTGGAACACTGACCTTCTAATGCAGTGAATTCCAACCTGGGAGGTTTTTTCTGCGAGAACTGTTTGTTATAGAGTAACTCAACCTCTTTTCTTTTCGAAATGAGCAGGGATAGAAAAGATATAGTTAAGATAGAACTAGTGGTAAATTAATCGCTCTCGCTACGCCCCATTATTTTAGGATTGAAACGGTGAGGGTTCTCTCTCTCTTATTAGACATCACAAACGTCCATGTCTTCGAACAGAAATCGATTGAAATAGTGCTATTTGAACTGGGATTCGAACCCGTGAGGTCCAGCATGGAAGCCAATGACGTTGACCACTGCACCATGGACTCAGCAAGTCATGATAAATCCATCATTATTTATATTCCAAGTAGAGAATTAAGTTATATTATTTATATTAATTAACTACAAGTCCAAAACATAAAAATAATTTTTGAAGTTCAAATGCTTGAACCTCAACTCAATTAATCACCAAGGAAAAGCTCTCACTACTGGACTAGTTGAGGATTTGTGTCAAAAATTACTGGAAATAAGGCGTAAAAGTCTAAGAGGGAAAGTTTGTCCACTAAGAAGTTTACTCTTAGCTTCATTAGAGACGAATAAATAAAACACATTACATTAACGTTTGACTTTATTTCGATATATTAAGTTTAACGACACAAATGATCAATAAAATGGAGCTGATCACGGACAAACATGGTCAAAAAGAATTCAATATTTAAAAAAAAACTAAAACGATTCTTTTGGCTCTAGTGTTTATTTAAATGTTTCTGAGACAGCACTTGTCACGTTCTAACAAATAATAATAAAATCCAGTGGAACATGTTACTGCAGCATTTGCAAATTTGAATTTTAATCTATTTATGTGATCTTTTATGTAGAAAGTCGAAGTTAAATAAGCAACGCGAGATGTGGCTGTCCTGAATACAAAGTCTCTAATCCATTTAAACAATCTATCTCGAGGAAGTAGTCGCAAAACTTTGTGATGGAACAAAGCGTTTCAAATTTCGTTTGTTTGTTTGAAATGCATTTCCATATTGCATAAATCTCATCGTGAAATAATACTTAAACAAACGTCAAATTTTACAAGACAAACGCTTCTACGATATTCGCTTGCCTCCAAAAGTAAACGATTTTTAATTCAATTACTTTTACCAAAATAAAGCATATTTTTCTAATCAGGTTGTTTTTGAAATTTGTAAAACATTTTTTTTTTATAAACTCATAGAAGAATGAAGATAAATTACAATTGTACTAATGAATACATTATTGGTTTGGATGTCATGGAAAGATAAAACTTTTTTACTCAAATTGCAAATAATTTTCTCGAGTTTATCTCAAATTGTTTGTTATATCTAGCGCATTAAAAATGAGCAATAGTGCCACGTTTTATTTATTGTTCAAGTCTACAGATCGATCGAATGGTGGTTTGAAAAATATCAAGCTAATATTAAAAAAAAAAAAAACTTTGCTCCCTCCCAATGTGGAGCATATGAACTTTTAATGGAGTTTATATCAACATAAGTGTTTCTATGAGAACTGCTTGTTACTCATTTGCTCAACCTTTCTTTTTTCAAAGAAAGTAGGAATATAAGGATAGGGCTAGGACAGGACTAGTGGTAAGCTAATCGCTCTCGATACGCCCCGTTCATAAGATAAGATGGGTGAAAGGAGGGAATTTTAAACATCACATACATCCATGCCTTTGTACAGAAATTCATAAATTAGTGGGAAAATCAATTTATAAAACTCTCCGTACTGGGATTCGAATCCGTGACCTCCGTAACTGAAGCCAACGACGTTGACCACTCGACCACACAGGTAGCAAAGTTATTTATTTGAATGGTTTTAGTGACAAAATAACCGTATATATAGATATAAAAATAGGTTGAACTATTGAAATATATGTGAAATGAATAATTGACCAAAAAACATATAAAACTACTCTTAGGAAATTTTATCCAAAAGTCGCATATGAAACTTTGTAGTGCGTTGATTATTTTTTTTATAAATGCTTAAATGTACAAAGTTAATGAATGCTTAAATTAAAACCAAACATAGAAAAAAGCACTGTTTTAAAATTTAAGGAATGTTTAAAAAAAACAGGTTTGAATGATATGAATGCCCAATTTCACATTAATTTCTATCATCATACTCTTTTTTTTTGCTTTTAAGCCACCCACCTCCGTAAACAACTTGGAGTATTTTATATCTAAACTATTTTTGAATGTTATATAATATATTAAAGTGCAAGACAAAGTTGAAATTCATTATATCTTTTACTTTATACAGTAAAAATCTTCGACATTCTAATTTTGTAAATTAAATAAATCTTAGATTTCCGTCGATAAATTATGTTACAGTGGAAATTATTGCTGTGTTTTTCGTCCTAATTATATCTGCCTCAAGCAGCTTATGTGTTAAGCGTATGAAGAGAACAATAAAACGCAAGTCATAAACGTTAATGGAAACAGATATGGTCATCATGGAAGAATGTGATCGTAATGAAGAATGTATATCGGGTGTCAAGTAAAGTCCTAGCATATCATGAATTCTTTTTCAAGAAAAGAAAAATAAATGATGGTATTCAACGATCTCTTTGCAAATTTACTAAAAAAAACACTTACGTGTGAGTGCTAAAACGCCCTGCTTAACTTTGTTATATCCATGTCTCCAATAACAAATAAGACTCGCTTTTTAGCGTTTTTTTATAAGCTTTTTCTTAACTTGCTCTGTTAGTCGCCAAGGCGTGACCCTGCTGTCGGGATTATTGAAATGTCAAAATTTAACGCAAACGTCAGTAGTTTTGAAATGATCTCACGCCTTTACGAAAGCATTAATCGGTCTTAATACAATTTCATATTATAGCGCTATATTTCTATTATAGGATTATGCTTTAAAACGATAAGGTGTTATGGAATATAAGTGCAGGATATCGAATCTTTAAATGTCGATTGAACATCAAAAATTCGGTGACATGTGTCGATAAAATAGTTATCTGTTTTGCCAATGGAACATTACAAAATTCAAAAAATTCTAAAGACTGAAATAGTTTGACCGAATTTTAGACGAAGGCAAATTCGACTTTAGGATAAATGGCATACATGTAATATCGATGCAGATTAGTAAGTATTTAAGAACAGAAACCGATAATGGAAAACTGTTTAGTTTTTGTTCATCGATGAGATTTCCATGGTTGGTTCCTTATGAAATGCTGTGCATAATCGACTCCCGACTACAATTGAAGAACAGCGAAGAATTTTTTGGTGGTATTAACATATTACTATTTGGCGATTAAATGCAACTACCACTGGTAAGGGGTAATCAAGTATTCCAGCAAACAGATAGATTCGTGTCCGCAATTCATATATTGTGGAAGATCACGTTAGTTGAATGAACGAAAAACATGAGACAACAAGGTTGCACCATCTTTGCTAACATTTAAACCAGTGATGCACAAAATGCGGCTCGCGGGCCGCATGCGGCCCTTTTAATTTTTGTGGCGGACCTTAAATATTTTTCTGAAACATTTTATTTTCACGTAAAACATTTATTTAATTAATGTAAGCAAGCTTTTTCTTCAATGAAGAAGAATAAGTCGGTTCATAAAAACAGGCTTACTGTTGAAAATTTGGATTTGACTGTGCTGCTTAATACTACAAATATTATGTCAAATAAAAAATAGTTAAAAATGAACAAAGACCAAGATCGCATTATCCTTTGAATTACATATAAATGAAACATAAACATTTCATAATGAAACGATTTTTAATAAGCAAATACTCAATTCTTTTTTGCATGGCTTATTTTCTACTGTAAATAAGATGCAGGATAGTAGAGTTGATCAAGCGATCGTATATATAAAATCAAAACTTTTTGCTGTTAGTCAAGCCTGTGTCGCCTTCAGAATTCACTCGTCGGATTGCGAATCTTAAGTTTAGATTGTACTAAATTAAGTGAAAAGCACCGCGTAAAGCCGATGTTCTTGTCAAAATTAAAAGATTACGTAATTTTCAGTTAAATAATAATAAAGAATATGTAATAATAAGTAATACTATACTATGGATCCACTCATGAATTAGCCAAAATCTCAGACGCATAGCTTTATGCGACCGTTCCGAGCCCTAAGTAAAAATTCAAGTTGAAACGTCAGGGGACTTTTAAGTCCTACAATGAATTCATTTAAAAAAACATATTTTAACATAATATCAATTGTATATTGATATGAATTGAGCATGATTTTTACAAACGCAACGACTAAAAAGCATAAAATAAATTATAATAAAAATATTTTTTAAAATAAGCTTTTATTTAAGTGTACTAAAAAGATAAAAATAATTTCGATATCTATTCCCTCAAAATTATTCCCTCGTCTGAGCAACATCTGAGAAGCAAAATGAGAAAGATTAAAAATGCTGAGACGTTTCATTTAAATTTCGTCATCGTTTTCGTAATGTTTCGTAAAATTCGCATGTATCGTATTTTTTTATTGTCCCGGCTAAACACTCACAACAGTGTTAAATAATTCCGCATTCATTATTCCCTGATCTATCGTTTTACTCGATTTATCATGTCAATAATACAAGTAATGGTCTTGTTACATATATTACCCCTACTAATCGTTTTAGTTAATCCTTTGTTTTGCCGCTAAGAAGTACGCAAGACTGCATTTAATCGCCATTGCTGTCTCGTCGCAAATTGTATTCTGATGTAGAATTGTTGTTGAAAATTTTACTCTTCTCTTATAACGTACTAGCTAACTCAGGCAAATAAGAACGTAAAAAAGACTGAGGTATGTAAATCTGCAGGCAGTGCTGTCTTGTTGTTATGATGCTAGCTCATAAAGTTCCAGCTGATGACTCGCTTACTGAGTACTTGAATACAAATACATTTCAGTTTTACCGGTAATGTACATATTATGTTAGTCAGTGTTCATATTTGTGCTTTTATTTAGTATTCTGTCGTGGACTTACAGCTAAAGTAAAAAAAACCTATGAAAAATGTTTAGACTCCCAGCTGAGAGACTGAAAATAATTAAAAACTCTCCTGCATTCATGTTATTTTTTTATTTTTTCTTGAAAACCGAAGAATTGAAGTTCCACTGTACATTTTTCAAACATATTTGGTTTTTTTTAACTTCTGTAGAAGTATAAAGTTATTCATGTTAATTCTATTGTATGTATTGTTTTATTTTTTCATTAATATTTTTTTTATTTTATTTTGCAGAACAGTGACACCTGTCTGTTGCTGTCAACGTTATGTTAGTGGGAATAAGGTGCTAATGGACTCGTTAACCCCACTTCTAACAATTATAAAAACGTATTTATAAGTATATACCACTGTGGCTTAAAAAACTTATTTTACACTTAAATAGTGACTATTTAAAAAAATAATTGTTAGTTATTTATTCTCAATAAAATATATATTTTAAAAATAAACATTCCATAGAAAACATATGTTCTTTGGTATTAATGTTTTCGGATAAATATGAATTTATTGTCTATTCCTCAATCAAATGTGTGAAACGAGTTGATGTGCATAGTAGATAAAGCTGTTCCAGTTAAACTGATCCGTGATTGAAAATTTATCTTCGTAAAAAAATAAAAATAATATTTATCAAAGAATATTTAATCTACATATACTAAAGATACGAATATTTTTATTGTAGTAAAATACTAAAATATTTTATATACTGATATTTTACCGTGGTAAAGTCTTTTTCTCATCTTGTTATTCAAAAAAAAATATATGGTTAATAGCCCACGTATAAAATAAATATAAAGCAGTGTTAAAAATAATTGAAAAAGTCTATATTAAAGTTTGGTGTGCTAAATGCTTGCGTGTTTATGTGTGATCAAAATAAATACTATTTATGGATAAATTAAAATTAATATTAAGCCTGATGTGACTCTTCGAACCTTAAGCAGTGCATTCAAAAATTTTCAACATGCTATACTAATATATTTAAAGCTCTGAGTTGAATTTGAAAGTGTCGCACAGGCGCCAGAAAGTGCAGAAGATTTTGAAATAATTCTGTTGGTTGACAGTAACAGAGCAGCTAGAACCGCCAAGTGTTTTCAGAAAAAACTCGTGAGTGTTTTTTTAGGTAAGACGCGGGGGGAAACCTTTGGAGGTAGTGTGGGGGTGGTTTTTCCACAGCGGCGGGAACGGGGACGCCCCGGCCAGACCTCTGGAGGCTCTCCGGAGACAGTCCAGGCAAATCGCCGCCCGGAGGGGCAGGAAGGTCAAAGTGAGTTTGCACAGCTATCTATTTTATTATTTTGATACAGTCACGGTATTGACTTATGAATGAAATAGTAATTTACTGAATACTTTATAAATTTAACACTGTTTTCATCAGCTTATCATTTATTCATTTATTGAAACATTTTTTACATGCATAATATTTAATACCTCTATACATGCATATATGTACATATTGTTGAGTGTAGAGTAAACTTTATTGTGGCATTTGTAGTTAAAATTAAATTTTAGTATGAGATACAGTATACAAATCAGTTATTTAAATCGTAAAAAATATCTATACTATAATACCAAAATCGCTTCTATCCCAAAACGGATAGATATCGGCACTTATACACTATTCGGTTTGTTATTTAATTTTAATTCATAATTCTATTATAAATGGTAAAAAAAATAATAATGTAAAAACTTCGATAAAGTGACAGCAAAAGATAAACACCAAAATAAAATATCTACATAGTACAAATATTAATACAACAAAGCAGAGTATTTTCCTTAAGTGAGTAGAAATTATCTACAGCAATTTGTTTATTTTTCCCAAAATACCTTCTTTTTATTTTATAGAATTCTTAAAAATATAAAAAAGACTTTATTTTTCATTAGATTGCAAAGTGAGCTTACCAAAGATAAGCAGACAACAAAATTAAATTATGATGAATTCGTAAATAATAGAATTTCTCAATAAACCCATGTTAAACAATTTAATACAGCGTTTTTTTAATTTAACAATTGAACCATATTATAATGTTATAAACAATGGTGTGATTGTATTTGATTACCTATTTGTGACCAGTTTACTTTCAAAATGTGAGAAACTAGCATGGCAACAGAGACAAGAGAGTGTCTTAATTATCTTAAAATTCCTTTCGCCACCTAATTCCATTAGCCCGTGTAACTTTCGCAATTACCATTGTTTGACCAAAGTTGTCAAGTTTGCGAGAATAACTTCACCGTCGTTTTATTGCTCGTAGAACGCACATTAATATCGTCGGCAATCACTTCTTATCTATAACAAGGAAACTTTGCGTCCCCAGACGAGTAGCAACTGATTAACCTTAACGAAAACTTCACAAAGAATATAATGAACATTGTAAATGTATTATTCTGTAATTGTAAACAAATACCTCGTTTTAAAATACTACATATCGACCCATAATGGGCAGAAAATCGTAACCGATTATTTATACATTTTACAGAAGGTGTTTTAAAAATTACTCTCGTACTAAGTTCGACAAAGAATTCCTTTAATGTGGTTAGTAAATAGTAATATATTTTCAATGTCTATCCTAATATTATACTGACTTCTTTCAGTTATCTAGATCAGCGTTTCTCAACCGGGGTTCACTTGGAACAAACTATTACAAGTCAAAAAGCTAAGGCGAATGAGATAACGTTCTAATTTGTGACTGACGCCCTAGGCGATATTGAACCATTATTGGTTTAAAATTCAATTTATTTAATTGTGTCGCTTAATATCTTTTGCCGATAACGGTTCGATACTATTACCGCTCTCACAGTTTAAAATACGTTTTTTTGTCAAAAAAGTCACTTAATCACTTAATAATACAATATAAACTGATTATGTTCAGTGACTGAATATTTTTATCAGTTGAATAGCCTTAACTCAGCCATTCAATCTCAAAATATGTTTGTAATTTCAAAATTTACGTTTTTTTTAGTCCCATGATTGATAAATCGTGATTTCATACTTTTTTTTATGAAACATCTGGTATCACAATTTTTAGCCAAGGCACATTTGTTTCATATGGGATGAAATTGATAATTTTGTTTTGAAGTTACCCAAAATAAATTCGAGGATAGAAAGCATCATAGACGCCCATAATCAAGATCTCACATTAAAAACTTAATTTGGTGTTAAGCTTGTCGGATCTGCGACTTAAAACTTGAGGTACACTGGCAGACACACGTTTTCATAACGGAATATGGTAGAAAATTGTAAAGTGTTCAAATTAAAAACAAAAAAATGAAATAGCATTGAATCCCAAAATCCCAGTATTGGGTATTTAGACGATCCCGGGATTATGTTATCACCAAATTTACCGATAAGCTATAATTTTAACTATAGGTGTATGGTGGAATAAGTGGTGAAAATCGTGTTTATTCAGATAAAAGTTTCTTCTCAAAGAATTGATAGTCAAAGATGTCACATCCAAATTTACCCATAATTAATATTATCCAGGTAGTATCTGTTCATTAATATTCATCTACATGCCATTAATATGCATATTGTGCGTTGAAGAGCTTCTGTAATTTAGTATATATTTCACATAGGATATAAATTTCAGTAAGATTTCCATCAACATAAATTTGAATATTGACAGTTGCTTTTGAATAAATTAAATTCTCATGGTACGTTAATGAAATACAACGAGTGAAAAGCAATTAAACATATTATATCCGCCGACCAAATTGTGTTTTATTGAAAAGTTCACTTTGTTGCTTGATTGTAATCAAAATCATTTATCGCGCTTTAAGCCGAAAAGGCCGTAAGTATGTATACAAAATAACGCAAGTACAAAAATTTTAATTATAATTCGACTGTAGCAAGTAACAATTTTTTTAATATGTACTCAAATGAATCGTTTAAAAAATAAGTAAAGTAGAGTCAGTAAGGGGGCAGATGAAATAAATTATCTAGGTAGTACGTAGTTAAAGATTTAAAAAAAATGACAGATACGTTGTATTGAATGGAGAAAGCAATTCCCACCCGATAGCAGGTGTTGATAATGTTATTTTAAAGTTGTATTAGTCTATTGATGGGCAGTAATACTACAATAAAAAAATAGTTGTTGTCTATGGTAATTTCTTTAGTGAGGTTGTGTGGCTAAGTAAAAAGAAGTTCTTGTATAACACTATCTTTTAAAATAAGCTTTATTGAGAGTCCAAATGCTTTGAAGTGCACTAGGTTATAAAAAATGTGACTTCATGAATCGCGTACTAATAAGTATGATGACAGACACTTTTTGTGGTTATAAATTTTAGCAATATTTAGAGTACAAAAATCATAAATTGTATGTTTACTTGTTGTTATATTCTAATAATATATATTTATTTAATATTTTTTTATTTTAATATTAATATTATTAATAGTTTATTCTAATAATATATATTAAAATTAGATACATTATTTTTATTTATTGACTTGGCATTTACTTGGTAGAACTCCATTATAATAGGGTAAAAAAGCAACGTATTTAGTTATACAGTTTTTATTTTTATTGGTTGATAGCTATTTCGGCTTTCGCCATCGTCAAAACTAAAAAATCAACCAATAAATATAAAAACTGTAAAACTAAATACGTTGCTATTTTTTCCCTATTGAATTATTTTTAATCTGCTTTACTAGTAGATTCTTTAATAAACATACGGATTTTGAACAAATGTGTACATATAACTAGTATGTATTTCCGACTTTTACTTGAACAGGGTCAACAAGTGTGTTTTACCAAAAATGTTATTAATTTCATTTCTATGTATGCCCAGAATGTAATAAATGTGGCTAAATTAAACTGAGTATACGCATGACGTTATTTTACATACAAATGTGGCATCTGCGCCACAACACCTGAGTGGAAACAAAGGTATCACTTTGTGTATGCAAACGAGAGCATGCGTAGGTCGGATACATTAAAAGCGCGTGGGGCTAAGGCCTCACAATTATTACGTCTCTATCGTGGACTTCACATCACATAAATCTGAAAGAGGGCTCTTACAAACGCTTAAGAACCATCGTACCTTTATAATTACGAAATATGCCGAATTATATCCCGTTTTCCGAATTGATTATATTTATGTTAGAAAAAAGGATCTTTTTATTTTTCATGTAAATTTTATTTTGTCAACACATACCTCGATTAATTAACAGTCATTATTTTGATTTGTAAACGATCAGTAAATAACTGAATAAAAAATCAGTCACTTTACTATTACAGCAAAGCGTTTTTTACGTAAGGTCAGCTTTTATCTGGTATATGATCTATTAACCGTTTAATTTAGTAACCGATTAATTGAATCCACGAGAGGTGAAGTGAGCCAAATGGTATTGTATGAAAAATAGATTTGTATTCGTTATAATATTCTACAAACCTTAAAATAGCTTAGTAAACACACTGGAATAGTTTTATCTTCCCAAAATAAAAATATGCAATCCACCAAAACTCCAAGTAAAGTCGTGATTTTACTGAAAAGATTTATAATTTCACTCCTAGGCTCACACGTCGCCTTTTGAGGGTTCAAATTTTAATACGATCGTCATAATTAAACAAAGTAACTTATTGATTAACTAAATGAATAAAAATATAACATAACATATTTCGTTTTCAAATATGAAAACTGCTATCCATGTGAAAAATATACTTGAATAAAAATATTGTATTTTTGTAATCAGATCAAGCATCGTGCATTAGATAATAATATCTCAAGTGCATGACTACACCGGCACTTAAAATAAATGAGCTTTTATCTATTGCTGCACTTGAAAGCTTTCAAAAGTGCCTCCATTTGACTCGTATGACATTTTCTCCGATAGTTATTTGACACTATTGGCGTAGTTTTATTTTCAAAAGACAACTCGGCTGTCAATTTTGGTTGACTGTCAGCAAAATTTTATCGTGCGGTTGGAAAATTTAGTTATCTTGGGGTGGCCTTTTTATTGCATTTCTTACTCGTTCTACGTGATCTTAAATTAATATTTCACGATCAAATCAAGCTGGTATAGTTCTTTCCTTCAACTAATGAGCAACGATTGTTATAATGAATCTTCAAAAAAAACAAATATTCATCGTTTATAAACGTAGAAGACTTTTTTTATTAGGAAAAAAATCACATATTAATAGGTGTTTACTGTCAATTATTGGTTTTACACTAATTCTGCACGGACTGGTTTCGGTCAGCATGAAAATTGTCTAACATATATTTTTTTTTAAATAATTCTGTATTGATATATAATAGAAACCTTTCTTAATATTTAATAAACTAAGTAGAGTTAATACTAATAAATTGCTTTATGAAAATAGGTAATTCTCTGAACATTAGTTAAAAATGCTTACGATGAGCGTAACCGGTATTGGTTTTAATAAATAATCTAGAATTAGTACAATATATTTTTTTATTTAATTATAAATTCTTTTTCAGTGAAATTATCAAAGAAAATATTTTGAATAAAGAGGATTGTAAACTTTCACACTGTAAAGATTTTGACTTGATTTTTCCGTGTGTAATGGACAACAAAAAAAAATTCAACATGCGTATCAAGCCCATTGATCTTATATTGAAAAGCAAAATTGTATGACATTAATTCATCATGACACAATTTAAAGATGTATTTATTTAATTGTTTTATTTTTCAGTTTTCAGAATGGCCTACTCATGACCCAGAAGGAGCTCCAGAAACGGGTATGCTATGCTTTCATTATATACGTATAATGTGAACTTAATCAAACTTTGAAGTTTCATCATTTGTTTTTGGTTTATTTGCTTACATTAATACCCTATCGAGCTTAATTTTACTAATGATATAATGTATAATCTAAAGTATAACAAAACAAGTAAATTTTTTGCTTAATCGAATCGGTCAGGTCGATTAATAAAGCAGTAAAGAATAAACATTGATATTAACCACTTGAATACCAAGCGGACACAGGTGTCCGGAACATATGCAAGCAAACTCGGATGTCCATGACATTTAAAAAATCAAATACTTGGTATTCTAATATAATATATTCTTATAAGCAATATTTTGATGAATATGTGCAGTGCCATCTATACTGAGTCAATATAGGTTTTTAAAATATCCAATTTGAGTGTATATTAGGCAAAATTATTTTTATTAAAAACACGCAGTATCTCTGGGACATAAAAATTATTTATTTGCGCGGTTAAAATAAAAGTAAGAAAACTTAACTACACAAAAACAATATATAAAATCTTATAATATTATAAATATGTCTTGATTTATGAGTAGATTCGTAGCACAGTACACATGAATATAATAAATAAAATAAGCACTATGTACCAAAAAATGTGTCACATACTCTCTCTATCAGTGCATGCACAGACAGAGAAAAATCTGTTTTTTAATCAAATTTTTACACGTGTTAAAGTTCTCTCTCAGTCTAAGCATAGTTCAAGTGAAGTGTATTTAATAAATTTAGATAATTGGTACTGTCATCTGAGGTTTTTTTTTTAACTTGTTATATAACTTTTATCGCGTCCTCAAAAAAAATCATCGTGTAGTTAATGAAAAAATATACGTTGCATGGCGAATAAATATTTGAATAACTATTTATTTGCAGTGTGCTAATTTAAGCTGGTACTTTTCGTGTGAATAAATTCATTCGGTATCTATACAAATTACTAGCATGGTTAACGGGTGCTCACTGACTATGCACAATACATCATAAAGAGATCAGAATTCATCGGCTGGTTTTTACATTCTAATGGATGATGAATGTTGAGTGAATTTATATTTGTGTAATATCCAATTATTCGGTTCGTTGATTTTTATTTTGTTGAAAATGCTAACCACTCAATTTTTAGTAAATCGATTGCTATATAAAATAGCTTAGCGTATTTTTTTTATAGTAGTTAAATGCTGTATAATAAAGTAATATATTTCTTTTACAAGATATTATTATAAAAAAACATACTTTTTCATCAAGTATGTTGAAATATTTGTGTTAACATGTCAGATTTAGTATCTTACTTCGTAACATTAAATAAGCTTAATAATAAAATGTATATAACTTTGTTATAGACCAACAATTGCCATCCTTTCAAACTTTGCGGATTACCAAACTAACACATATATGTTAAAATAATTATCATTAAGTGACGTTTTTTATATAAAAAAAGTAATGCCTGTTGTTTAATAAATAAAAGTTAATAAGAGTGATATTTGAAGATGCTGAGAGTTTTAAATAAGTTTATGGATTCTTGCTTACCGTAACACTAATAGGGTATCCAATCCCGGGATTCCGATCAATTTGGGGATTCTATAATCCCATGGTCGTTTTTAAACCGATTTCTTTGCTTGCATATATGTAGTATTATTCCCTCTCATATTGCGTAAACGTCAAAGACATGACCAAATATTTTGATTTCTTAGTTTAATACACAATTCAGTTGTAATCGTTTCTTTTCGATTCAAATTTGAAAACTTAGACCCGGGTACTTGTAAACATCTCTTTTAATCGAATCGATATAAAAAAAAAACTGTGATAAAATTGGTCATTAACTGTATTTTCCTGCGCTAAAGTTAGGGATATGTAAAAAAAATAAAATATGACAATATGGTAAATGATCAATCCCGAAATTGAGAGATTGTGAATCTCGAAATCTCGGGATCACAAAATAGGTCCGGAATTGGATGCCCTAGCCACTACTGAAACAAATCCGTAAACTCCCGGTTGGCGATCGCTGTAATTGGCTTAATTACAAATTATACAATTAATTATTATTTCTTAGTGTAATTATTTTATTTAATTTTTCATCAGAGTAGTAAATTTGTTGTTTTCGATAAGAAAAGTAAAAAATATGTTCTTGATATTTATATTGTAACAAAGTACATAGTTAAAGCTTATTTTTTGTAAAATACGTAAATGCTCCTAGGCATACGTCTCACTCCGTTGTTTGGTCAAAGGAAAAAAGGTCATGCTTATGATTTGGTTTTCGAACATTTCACAAATATTTTTCTGTTATGTTTTCATTATTTCCCATTTAGTTAATTTCCGATCTTTATATTATATAGATTATGGTACTACTAGTATTTACCAAATTTCCAAATCATTCAATCAATATTAATTTCATACTTACAGTAGGTCTCTTTTCAGTGAAAAATTACTATTGAAAATTATTTTGTAAAACGTTTTGTAGAATAATTAGTAAAAATTAAGAGCTAAAAATAATATAATGAATATTTTATAATAGTAAAATAAAGCTTAAATAACATGATGATCTCTTTGTTAACAATCAAAGCAGTGCAGCAATAAGGCGAATTGATTAAATCAGTAGAATTATTAAGCATTTTTCATTTCCGTTAAATATATCGTTAATTCACTTTTCCTAATTCCTTGGATCGCCTCCAATCTCTCCGAAAACGAATCCAATAAAGGTGGATTAAGTTTTGTCGATCCATTAGGTGCCTGGCAACGAGAGTTGAAAGGAGTCGACAAAATTATCTGTCAGGCTAAACGGCGTTCGCATTAGGCGTTATTAATTCGATAAAGTGATAAAAATATTGTATGCTCCTCTCAATTATTATTTTTTCATTCTATTGTTTTTTTATATATTTTAATGACTAACAGCAATAATTTTCGTGATGTTATCTAGCGTACGGTTTGCATAATACAAATTTAGAAAAGAAGCAATATGCTGATAATAAATTATCTCGTAAGAATCTTTCTAGACAAAATACTTTTAGATTACAATGCTGAAATTAGAAACGCGTAGAAAAGTTACTACACCAATTGAAATAAATTTCACGTAAAAATTTAAGCGGTGAAAACAAAGTCACAACATTTAATTTGACTATAGCCGTGATAGTTTTATTTTCCATATAGAAGCAATGAAATCGATCTAATAATAACGTTTTGTTAAAACATTTCGGGAATAAATTCAATGGTCGAAGAAAAAATTAAACAATCGTTTGTTATTAATTAACTCATTGTAAAACCACTCTACAATTAAGTGCATCTTATGAAATTAGTGAAACATTAAAATAAAGTCGCAACCTACTCTGTGACTAAAATTAAGATGGGTATTTTTTTTATATCATATACTAGTAAAAAAACAATGTATAATATTATGTAAGATTTTCGATAGATTTGGTAGTAAATTAGTGAAAGATTATTTTTAATGCGAATTTAAATTAATACATTTGTTGTTGTGTGCAACCATTGGAATAAAAAATCAATCATTGAAGAAGAAAAATGTGTAATACATTATATCTACATAAATATAATATGTTGATATTTCGTCATCTCAGATTTGTGCTCATTGTTGTACTGACATAACTTACTCTTAGAATGATAATATTAATGTCTTTCTTACATCTTTTATTCTCTAATCCGTTACTGGTAAGGAGGGTGGTTAATTAGGCACTGACATTGCGTTCCCGACCGCTCCACACAATGTGGGTCGTACCTCTTATCTACAGGCAAATGGGTCAATTCCTGGCTTGGTGAGCCCCACCGCGTTCGACTTACGTGTTGCCAAACTTATCAAAGTTCTTAACTTAACTTTGCAAATATTATTATAATAATTATTAGCTCACGGATTCGAGCGAAAAAAATTAATACGTAGAAATGTAGGTGTCCGAGCTATGATAAAAGAAAAGTCATCGAATTGAGTACACTTATTTCGTATTCTCCGCAACCTTTGCTATTTACATTATTCATATTTAAACTTTTTTTAATGATTTTCGTACACTTAAAAAGTACTATGGCATTTTTAATATAACACTTAAATATTCTTCGAAACTAAAGTAGACACAGTAAAGTAATTACATCTTTGAAGATTTTCTACGCAAAAACTATACTTGATAAGAATACTGTTAACCTGTTTTTTTTCAAAGTGTGAATCAAACAGTACATATGTATTTCAAATGCTTCAAGTATTTTTATATAAAAACGAATATTGTTTAAAAAAAAATATTTTACATAGATAAATTTCTTAAGGTCAAGTTTCAGTCAGAGTCAGAATTGTCAGAAATCAGCCGAATTCTTTTTTATTCACCTACTTTTGTCTGGAAACTTTTGTATTTTATAAGTTTGTCAGAAGTTATAACTATTATTTTTGTACACACAAAATACACACATATATGGGCCCATGAGTGAGCCAAGTGGTATTTTAGAAAAAAATAAGTTAGATGCGTTGTAATATTCCACACATTGTAAAGTGACGTAACTTCAGTTAATACACATTGCCATAGTGCTATCTCCATAAAATAAAAATATGAAATCCACCAAAACATGTAAAGATGTGATTGTACTTAAAAGTCCAAGTAAAAAAGTTTAACCATTTTACTAATTGGCCCACTTTGCCTTTCGAGGGCTCATATGTACATATGTTTGTGTATTTTGAAATGGCATAAAACAATGAGAGGGATGAATATGAACTTACAATAAAGTAACTTAAAAGTTTTTTAGGTCCAAATATTTTAGCCTGTAAAAATCTTATTAGTGTTGTTCACTGAAATTCAGTTTTGATAAAAAATATTTCAATTCGATATTTTGAATAATTCTCTACTCATTGGCATAAAAATGATACAATATTTATTTTCTATCTACGAGTGTTACGTTTCTTGATAAATCTGCTATTCCACCCCTTTACAGGAACAAGTAATAATATTATCTTAAGATAGCCTGCTCTTGGTAAGTGCTTCAACATATACAAAGCGAAGTATCTTGTTTTTAGTAATAATATTGAATTTAGTTATTGAGTTTGTATTAATGCATTTATACTTATGTCAATCTTTAGAACTTAAAATTTCTAAGTATTTTAAATTATTTAGTCTATTATGCAGTTGATACATAAAACAATAAGTAGTTTAAAATGCAATCATTATCTTTCGATTTATTTTTAGTGGTTTGCAACAAACACAATATCTATAAATGTTACAATTAAATATGCATAGGTGCAGATTTTAAGTATTTCAACAAATTGAAGAATTGTGTATTAGTGATCTACTCAACAAAATCGCATTTTATTTTTTTGTAAAATATAAAGTTTGTCTTTCGGTCTCATTATTTTAAATAATATAGATATTTGAATCGTTTATTAATCCTTAATAAAGGAATAAAGCATGACAATTTTGATGATTTACATTAAAAAATCATACACCACCCCTAATAACAAAAAAAACTTCGTCATGCACTAACTGCACGAGAACATTAAAAAAGTCAGATAAATAAAATTCTAGTTACTGACTAGCAAACAGTTCTGTTGAAATAAGTTCCATTGTGAGTACATAATATGCTTCACATTGAGAGCGGACTAGATTTTCTCAAAAAATGTTTGTTTCATAAATATCAGTTTTACCAAGCAGTCGTTGAGAATAACGTTTATTTTTGTTTCATTTCTTTCTGATGGATATTAAATTAAAAATTGTCCTGACGATTAGGCTTAGTAAAAATATTCCTTAGGAATTAAAAGAATTTTCATTTTTGACTCACTATAAACTCTAAAATTTGAAAAAGTAATATTTTGTTGAAATAATAAAACCAGCTACGATCATTTTCAAATATTGATTATGTTTAAAATATATAAAATTCATGATATAATGTCATTTTTAGTTGAGTTTGAATGGTTATATATAGTTTATAACCAGACAGAAGTTTACAGACCCCTGATTAAAGAAAAGTTCTCAAATTTGGGATATCATTAAATTCTGGGAAAATGTCTGCCGCTTCTGGGGCGTTTTGTTTTATAGGCGTTCCTGGCTATCTTTTCGTTGTAACGAATTGCCGAGATGAAAGTATAACTGTACTTTCGTGAGTTTGTTAATTAATTAAAATTACTTAGGGTTATTCGATAGCAACATGCCCAATTTTAAACCTTAATGATCATTATTACAATTTCATTGAGTGGAATAATTATTTTTTATAAAATCAGTTGGTTTTCATTTATGTCTAAAAACGATTGTCGTTTATATCGAGAAGATTTTCCCAATTTTATTAACAGAGTTTAATGAATTACATAGTTGAGTCTTAAAACATTTAATGCATATACAAGAGCTAAATAGTTCGTACTGCGCAGAATACTTCTTTCTATCAATCACTGTTTTCAAAATGATATTATGGTGATAAGTTGAAAAATTAATGTATATACAAAGAGTGCAATGGGATTTCAATCGCTTCAATGAATGTACAAACGCAACAGCTTAAAACGCATTCAATGAGCAAAACTTATATTATTATGTCAAATAAAAAAAACTCAAAATAATACTTTATTACAAATGTATTACACTATACTGTGGAAAATAAGCAAATACCATGTGTTAAAAATACGGCTGTGTAGGTACTTTTTGTGTGAAAATTGCCAGAAGAATGAATTATATGCTTTAAAAAAAATAGCTTTTGTGTCTACAAAAATATGTGAAACAACCAATTGTTGTTTGTTTTTATTAACGAAATAGAAATAGTTTAGACTTTTACATGTTCAACTCGAAATACTGATTTACTAGTAAGTCAAACTTTTAGTTATATTTGATTCATCAAATTAACGAAAAAAAACGTATTTTTTTTTGGTTTATTTATGATTATACTTAAATAATACCTATTAAATTAAGTTTAGCGTAATTGTCAATGTTAAATTCGTGTATTCGTATGAATATTTTTTTTTCTGAATAGTAGATGTCTATAATGAAAATGTATTAAGCTGCCATGCTACAAAATATCAACTAAATATACTATTTGTAAAATAATCTATTACATTCTGGCTTAAAAAGTACAATATTGACGAGATAGCAACAGGGAGAGGTCCACTAATTTGATTGTGTGATATGTGATATGTGACTGTCAAATATCCACCGTAGTCTGGCAAAAGCAAGAGTGTTTTTCCAGACCTCCCTGAATTATGACTGACATATTGATGTAGACTAATAGTCAGATGTACACACAAACGTCTATAGCTAACCTTTTTTGAAGAGCGTTTAGAATACTTAATATTATATAATGCCACTAAACTTTTTATCTCTTACCAGATAAACTAATTTGGAAGACACTGATGCTTCTACTTAATCAATATAAAATAGAACTACATAAGCTGTTATATCTTGAAAAAGATAAACATATTTTAAACAGAGTTTTTTCTTTGTCAATTTTATTTTTAAATAAACCATTTAGTAACATTTGTGCTTGTATTGTGCTTACTTAACGTTATTTTATTATACACACCGTAACTATGTATGCTTTCGCCAACAACTATACCACGTTGAAAGCACCGGTTCTCGTCCGATCACCAAAGTTCAGGAGTCAATGTCGAATTCATTTTTTGATGTTTTCTTTCAGTCTTTGTGTTGATAATTGATTGGTCGCGGCGGACAATCATTTGAATAAATAAAATACGAAGAAACATGATCCGCTATTTATATATAGATTGTATTTAGGAAGCACATATATCTTTGAATTTTTGATACACACATTTAATGTTTCAAGTTGAAATAGTTTTTTAAACGTTTAATATAAATTGGCGTTAAGTTGTTTTGAGTAACAATGGTTTCACTAAGTACCTTTGTAACAAGACTCGTCAAAAAATATTGAGTCATTTAAAAATCAACTACGTCCAAATACGAAACACGGTATTTTGTAAGATAGGATGTGTTCTACGACTGCCGGGTAAAAATATTATTTAATAAATTGTATTTATTTTGTACTTTTAATCTTTTTTCTTATATTTTTATTATCTTTTCTAATCGTTGCTAATAAATGGAAATAAATTAATCACCGAAATTCAAGATGTCCTTTTCCAATCCCTTAATTCTAGCAACTGGAAAACTTTCCCCAGTCAATAAAACCAAAAATTAATTGGTTCGTCATAAAAATAACCATTTAAATATTCTGTGCGTTGTATTTATAAAAAAATGAGTATGCCCAATTCACAAGGAAAACGTAGAATCACCTAAAATGGTTCGTATTTTTTTAGCATGTCTGCTACCCATGTGGAGTATTTAGACTACTTATGGAGTTTATCTCAACAAAGGTGTTTCTACAAGAACTCCTTATTACTCAGTTGCTTAATATGTATTTTTTCCAAATAGTGTAAATATAGATGGATAAGGATTTAACAGAACTAGTGGCTAGCTAATCGCTATTGCTACACCCCGATTGAAAAATCAATTTATAAAAACTGTCCGTACTGAGATCCGAACCCGTGTCCTCCGTAACCGAAACCAAGCACTCGACCACGCAGCCGGCTTTGTATACCAAACTAAACAATACAATGTTGAAATGCGAAGGCAATTCAGTCTCTCGTCAACGTTACCGATCATTCACTTAGCGTCGTTTAGGTACAAGTGAAATCTGATATGTAATATCAAAATATCAAGCATGAGAGACAAAACGGCGCAAGGTACAATTTGAAACTGTTGTGAAGAGTTCACAATCAAGGTTTTAAATTTCCGGGATGTAAAAAAACAAATTGAAAAATCTAAATTCTTCTTTATTTACTAACATATTATTAACATACATATTCCGTTTTATGTTTTGTAATAGTTGTAGACGGAACAAACAGTTGTATTGTTATTTTTTCTTTAACACAATATTACACAAAGAATCTTTACTGGCAGGATATCACTGATCCCGCCATAAATTGACGGTTAATTAATCATGCCAATAAATAATTAAAATCCATACTGTCGGGACCTATGGCACAGCGGTTAGCGTTGTGAGCTTCCGTGCCGCATCTCTCGGGTTCGAATCACAGTACGAATAGCATTTTTTCGATTACTGTTTGAAGGCATTGGTGTTTGTTATGTCTTAAAATTCCCTCCCACTCATTCCGTTCCTTAAAAAGCTGAGCATAGCGACAGCGATTACTTAACCCCTAGTCCTGTCTTAACTTTATCCTGCTATCCCTACTATTCTCTTTGAAAAAGAGAGGTTGCGCGACAAAGTAACAAACAGTTCTCGTATAAATCTTCTGTTTAGGTACCTTCATTTGGAGGTCATATCCTTGACATTGGGAGCGGATATATATATATTTATATGGATTTTTATATTCGTGTGTCTTCTTTTTCCTCTTCCTTCTTAGATGAATGTTTGATTCTTGATAAATGAAGAAGCATTTCAGTGCTTAAAAAGATATATACATAATTGCAGTAAATTTTGATCGGGGTGTGTTGATTAATCTCAAGCAACTGAGGCTTAAAAATATTTTATAAAACCGCCACGGCCGTTAGCTGTAATGCCAGATATTTTTTGTACTGAAATGAAATATATAAAAAATGAAAACATGACATCATGGCAAATGATCAATCCCAGGAACGCAAAAAGGATCCGAGATTGAATGCCCTAGTTAAAATCATTGCTTAAAATGATAACATTTTCCCGGACCATCATTTGCTGATAACTAAGCTAGTTAGCTAAAATGTAATTTAGGTTCTTTTGGCTTTAGAGCTTTGACACAAGAAGCAATTACCGAAAATTATTTCAATGTACGATAACATTAAGGTCTTAATAATTACTATGCATATAGCTTCCTCACACTACGAAAATATTTTTTCTTTATTATCTATCTATCTAAAAAAAAATATAGCTTCACTTCTTTTTAAAAGTTCCAATACTTTTTTAGCAAAAAGCCATATTTTCGGCTTTTTTAAATTTTGTTGATTGGCCTAAAGCGACATCACTTTAATGAATTTAATGTCAAAAACAGTATCACGTTATCACTTTTTTGTTGAATAATTAACGCTTTGTTAGTTTGAATTTTGAAGTTGATACATTTATTTTCCAGAGCTTTTTATTTCCCCTAATTATACTCAAGAGCTATTTAATAAGTGACGAATAATTGATGTTTCATATCATACAAATGCAGACGTATATTGAAACAATTGGTGACATTTATTGATGAAAATAAACAATTTATACTCGAATACAGCCGAACATTGATTTCATGTTTGTTTTTATTATGTTATTAAATATTTTACAAGCTAGTTCAAAACGAAGATAAATATTACATAGATTTTTGATAAATTAAGTGATACATAATTTTTTTCTTTTTCATATTTGTATCGAAGAGGAATAATTTCATGTTTTCATTCTTCCTCATCCATTCCTTATTCGATCCAAATAGCATGGTCAACAGAGATCGACTAATTCTCGATTAGCCTTTTTCAATAACGATTCAGAATCCCTAATGTATATTTACATGGCGAAAAAAATATTTTAAGTAACTTGTCAATTGAGAAAGTTACATTCTTGATTACTTCCACGGTCTCACCCAGTTATTTCAATCTCTGTTTAGGACTAACGAAATATTTGTGTTATATTCTTTTTATAGATCGTTGTCTTACACCATCTTCCCATATTCGATAATCACCGCGTAATGAATGATTTATCAATTCACGCATAATGCTGAGCAACTGAAACATAAATACAGTTTATATTGGGAATGATTTATTAGAAAAATAGAGGTCGTTTATTATTATAGCAGCGCATTGCAAATTTATCTTTTTTGTATATTACACAGCCTATTAAATGACTCACGATAAATGATCGCTGATTGATGTCGCAAAAACTCTTAAACGGTTCTTACCGGGAAACAATAATTATTGGATTCTATACAATAGTTGTTTGAAAGCGGCATAAAAAAAATCTACTTTGCGGAACTTATCTGCTCGTGAAAACATGTACATACAATTTTATATTATTTAGGGATAAAAAATGGGTCATGGACACGGTGGTGTGTTGTACGTGAATACGTCTCGTAATAGGTGATATTACGCCCCATTTTTACGTTCCCGGCACTGCTTGACTTGGTCATATGGTGTTTTAATGGTACCAACCGATTGCTCTTGAGAAGCCTTTTCCAACCGTATACGATATTTGTATTTTGATTTGGCTTTTTGACGCGTATAGCCCGACATTACATATTTTTGATATATTTTTCTATATTTTAACACCTAATTATAGTCACAGTCGCAATATTACACTATTTTTTTTATCTATAATCGATATATTTTGTTGAGAGCTAACGATTGAAACTTGAACGAACATCGTAACTTCTCCAAGACAAAAGTTGTAGTAAATAGAAATCTCGATACGCAGCAAAATGACCTAAAAATGGCGGTGCTTTCCTCTCCACCCCGCGCGATATATCACAGTCCTTACATGACGCAATATTTTTTTTAATTCTTTAACTATTTAGCAGTGCAATTTAATTTTGGATAGCGATGATAGATATAAAGCTGCAACACCAAACTGTATCCCCCGATTTTGTTATCATTCGTTTTTTTGGATTGCCTTCATATGGAAGCAATTTTAAAAACGTATTCACGTCAAAAATTTAGATTTCTTCAAAATACCAAAACGAAGTAAAATTTATTTTCAAATGTGTATTTAGAAGATTTTGATGTCTTGCTTTAAGGAATATATATCACTGGTTATGTAACACATTTCCGCAAAAGTCCGTCGTTAAAAAAGAATATTTTCTTACCCAAATTTCACATTAATTTGACAAGTTTTCAATATTTCGTTTCAAAATATTCCATTCGTTTGACGAAGATTCGTTTCGGAACTTTGATTTTTTAAAATGATATTTAGCAATTTTAATTTAAAACATCAAAGAAAATATAAAAATATTTTGCTCTCCTTTCCATTTCGTTCATAATATAATTGTTTGCGTCTAACTTTTTTCACATACACAGAATAATAAATGTTCTAAAAACTTGAATAGCAAATATTTCATTTCACTCAAAAATGTGTAAATTGGTTTAAAATTTGAAAAAATATTACTTTTCTGTTTTAAAAATAAATTTAAAATAAAAGGAAAAACTTAATAATTTTTTGGTTGAAAAAAATAAAAAACAGAACATATATGAATCATTCAAATCATCACTCGTTTTTCACAAATCAACCCACATGAACAGATCTCATTGGCGACTGCGTATTTGGAAAATTCGTTTACGTTTTACGTCATTATTTACGAGAAAAAGAAAATGTAACAAAAAATTTATTGCTTACAAAAGAATTTAACATACTTCCTTTATTCGCTGATTTAAAATTCCAATTATACAATTTTATTCGTACATAATTGAAAGATACAAAATACAAATGAAAACGAAAAGTAACATTTGATTACCAAGATGTCACTGTTCAATATTAAATATTCCCATATTAGCTAAAAATATAAACAAAATAGAAAATTTGAACTTCTTAAAGGTACGTATATGTATCTTACATATCTTAAAAGCAATCATTTGATTACAGTTAAGTTTTTCTCTCTTGTCTTTAAATACAATACAGAAAAAATACTTCAGTATTTTGTTGCTTTGATTGAAAAAATATTTGAGGAATAAAAGTCAAATTTATTTATACAAAAGAGCTCAATCTTAAATAAACTGATCAATCTCAATCTTGTACAACTGCATCGATGATTGTGAGATTTTAAATATAAATGATTAAATATTGGATAAATAATTCAATCTACAAAGGCAGACATTCCCCGAAGTTACCAGATTGAATGTTTTTTTTGTACCCTGAGTAAAGAAAGAGTGTTTCTATAGCAAATAGGGTTTGCAAACAATGATGGCAGATGTGTTTCTATCCCTTAACCTCGTTAACACCTAATATGTCCATACACACTTGAAATTTTCAAGTGATATGTTATACTATGAATTACACCATATATTTTAAATATCCATCGTATCATGCAAGTTTACTTGTCTACATACACGAGTTTGCTAGTTTTCGTTAATTGTACGTACCTATATCAAGCGTCTCTTGTGGCATAAATATTGAGTGATTTTTGATCATCCCATTTTAATAACATATTAATTTTTACCAAATGATTGCAAACACCACACATGTCACAACCAGGGCTGTGGAGTCGGAGTCGGTGTTGTGGAGTCATGGTGTTTTTTCCGGAGTTAGAGTCGTGAAAAATGAGCGGCTCGAAACATTTTTTTAAATATATTTAATAATGCGTATTCAAACCCCAATGCATGCTTGGCTGACTAAAGATAAATGAAATAATTCAAAAAAATCTTCGGAGTTGTCTTTTTTTACACGTCTCCACACACGGTCACAACACATCCGCAATACACTGAAATTCTGTAAAAAGAAGATAGAAGAATTGTTAAAATATGGTCATATAGTATTACAAGTGGATTGAGTTAACCAAAAAGGAACAAACCGACGTTTTTAGGTATTTTGAGCTATAAATGGGAACTCGCCCAAAATGTTTTAATGTAATAAAGATACCAAATTTGAAATTCGGTCTAGTTTTTGTTATATTTTTGATCAGAGGGCAAATTATTTTTAAATCATATTTTTTTGTTATGAAAAAAGAACCAAACACAAAGCATACCTAATTATTGTCATAAGTGATTTAAGAGTGTATAAAAATTTAACAAAACCATGCACATATACATACAATATATCAGTGCCTCAAACACGTCCAAACTTTGAAGCTCAATATTTCCACTCAGCAAATTTCCAGCTGCTTCATTTTTGTTTAACTTAACCCAAGTGGAAGATGCCTAATAATTGATACAATTACAGTCGAACTAACTTTTTAAGCAATATTGTGTAAACTTGTTTTATGAATATAAGCCTTGATCCTCTTGCCTGACAGCTGTTTATTTCTTTACTTCTTTCCAAATTGCGATGTAGGATAATTATTTGTCAATATCGTCCGTATAGCCTTGTTTATGTCAAGTGGAATCTAATAAAATAAGTCATTGTAGATTTGCTTTAATACCATATACATACTTTCCACTGATTGCACTAAACTTTGTTTATTGAATAATTTGTAATCGAATCCATATTTATATGTAAACGCTCTTATGTTGTTTTATTAAAAAACCGCTTTCTTTTATTATCTTAGTCGTGAAAAAACTATTTAAAATACTTCGTTATATTTTCAAAACTGTTTTAAACTAAATACAAATTACCAATCAATAAAAAGGTTCATTTTTATACACTGTATATGGTTTTAAAAAATATAACTGTCATAATACATTTTCCAATTTTAAAAAAATTCGTAAATGACAATTCAAATACGTTAATTTGTTTATAATTAATTTGCTGTTTGCAATCACGGAATACAATTATATATCTCTCAAAAGTTTAACAAGTGGACTTGTTAAGTTTGTATTTTTTTATATTAAAATATTGTTATGTATTATTGTGTAATACCCGTTAACAAACTTAAATATTATTACGCTAAAATCCATTGTTCTGATGATCATGTAATGTTTTGTAGGTACCGAAAACATCATGAAAACGGAGACGACACTATTACGACTTTTTTTTTATTTTCCGATTAATCAATGTCATTAGTGTGATAATTGACACGTGTGAATGTAACATCTTAATTTTCTTATATAATAATGCTAACGTTTTCTTTTTTTCTGGTTCCTTCAAAGAGTTTCCGGGTGCTGAAAAGTGGGTTCGCTGAACTAAATGACAAGAAATCCGCCCATGTGTAACTCATTATTAACTCAATTCCTCTTAACACACTCACACTCCCAATAGACGAAGTGCTTTTCGGTCCAGTACCCTCGCTCTTCTCATAATAGTGTTGGGATTTCCTTTTGGGACATGACATACGTTAACCTATGGACACAATATGAACAAAGCACACCAGTAAAAGAGGACGTAAGGCTTGTTACGAAATAGACTTGTGATTTTTTTTCACGCAATGCTATAAAGGCAGAGATAAGTTAAATTTAGTATGTTTTCTAGGGTTATTAGTCACGGTTTTCTTTCCTAAATATTACTTCTAGTCAACATTGTTGACTGTCGCTACCGGTAGAATGACGTAAAATATTTTTTTATGTAGCACAGAAATATTATTCAATCATTCGATAGATTCTTTAAAAAATCTGACATCATAAGACCAGTTAAAGTTGCTTGTATTTCAATTTGAAGAAACTTTTATCATATTAATTTAGTTTAATGAGAATGTGTTCACAGTCTGGCAATTAAATGAATGTACGTTACTGTATACATTAATCACGGTATTGTATCGACGTACAATGAAGATTCTTTTGACTCAACATGTCACATAATATGAAGAGGGTATATGATAAGTCAATAAGTCAAGATTTCATGTGACGTAGAAATATTGCATACTTTGGTTAAGTTTTTAAGAATTATAATATAAGCAATTTAAATTTATTATGCAAGTAAAATAAAGGGCAGCAGAGGTGTAGGTATAAAAGGATTATCTTAACTATGAAACTTACGTAAGTGGCTCAATGTCCAAGACATTGGGAGAACTCCTTATAATCTTTTTAATTTTATTTATAATCTTTGATTTATAATTTCATGATAGAAATACGTTTGACGAAAAGAAGCACCAAGAGAATAAAAAGAATTGAGGGAATAAAAAAATCAACAATTACTTTTGAAGAGGTTGAAAATAAATTACAATTAAAACTAAGTGTACTATTTAAACAAAGATATTTTGAAGACTCATTATAATTGATTCATTTTAAATGTAAGTAAATTAAAATACAAGTCGTTTGCTTTATGTTTTCCTTATGAGAACAGGGGGAATTAATTGGTTCTTTGTGGCTTTCCTTAGTTTGAGATTTTTTAATATTCTTATAAGCAAACAATAAAAAAAAAGATTTCACTTATTAATTATTAGAGTATTTAAATATTTTTATTTACACCAGAGTGTTATTAGTGTTAAATTTTTGATTAGAATAAAATCACAAGTGATCAATTAAAATCAACTAAGTCTTAATGTTAATAGTATTTGCTATATATAAACAATTTATATCTAAGTTTAAGCAATATTAATTGACTTAATTATTACACATCTATAATCTCAAGCAAAAACAATACAACTAATACGGAAATTACATTTTATTTAATACCCGTAATGTATATTTATTTTAATACAAAGCATCATTAATTTCACAAATAATCTAATACCACCCGATTGCTTCTCATGAGAATTGTATGAATAAGATCTTTATCTCCGTTCTACTTAATTTAATTGCTAGTTACAAATAACAGTGAAATTTCACATTAAAATGTATGATATTCGCCCCTTGTTTGTTGTCTGAATAAACCACGCTAACTAGCTTTCATTAATTGCCAAATCCCCTTATAAATAATAAAGCCACCGATTATACATCAGTATGTCAAAGGTTACAGGTATAACTAACATTTCTTATGAATATTACTGAACAAACAAGATTCGCAAACAATGATTTTCGTAACTGCTCGTGTTAATTTTGATGGAAGTGTTTTCGGACGAAGTGTTCATGATATCAAAAGATAGTGACATTATATATTTATAATTATGGTGTTGGCAATTATTTTTTCAGCAGATGGCAATAGCACGTCATGCCATTTAAATAAAAAGATTATTAAATTGCGAACAAATTAAACGTTTCAAATGTTTCTGAAAAAAAATAATTACAAACAATTCAACGCTCAACCAAAGCTTCAAAGTGTTACCCAACTGTTTACAATTTATGAACGTAAAATTTTAATTAACTCTTTTGAGTAGATCCTGAAATATTGATTTAAAATTTTGATGTGTGGTCTCTCGTGTAGCTTAACAAAAGGACATTGATGTATTGCTTTAGATACAAAGGCTTAAGTCACTTAATTTTTGTACTCTGAATAAACATGGCTGTGAAGTCGGTTAAAAAAAGACGACTATGATTCCAAAGATATTTTTAACCTATATATATTTATACCATCACATCACCTTTTATCAGCCTAGTATGCAGTGGCAACACTATGGACAGATTGTGGTTTGAATACACATCAATATATTTTTTTTTTAAATGAGTCTTAAGATTTTTTCGACTCAGACTCCAGACAAAACCCCCGACTCCACGATTCTAAGCTCCGACTCAACAGTCTTGTGAATGATTAATTATTAAAAAATTTAAAATTGAAAATTGAAAATAAACATTTGCTGAAGTTATTGCATTTGAATATTTTTGGATGTTAGTTATCTCGAGCGGGTGTGCTATTTCAGCCATAGCTAATAAAATAAGTGCAGTTGGTGCTTGGATTCTGAATACAATATATTTACTTGTTTTAATCAATGTATCCGCGTTTTATTGAGTACTGGCGTCTCACTTTTTTACAAACCTAAATGTAAAATATTTTATTTCACATCTTCTTGGAAATATTACTCAGGAATCTTGTGCGCCATTTATTATGAGTCAACGGTCAAGTGTTGTAGATACGCCTAAAAAGCTCCCGATTTTATACTCCGCCTTTTTACGACCCTGCCATTACCAAAATACCTTTGCAATAAAGCATCCTCATTTCATTTCTCACAGAAACCATATTACTCTATATGTGAATGATATCGTGGATTTATTTTATTGATTTTCGATTTTAAAGCGAATGGAATGAAAAATCCTTTTCTTTGATCTGGCAACGACACTGAAAAATAAACCGTCCGTACACTTCTACCTTTTCTTGGAACACACTTATTTTAAAATAAAAGAGATTTTATCATCATATCTTCAACTCACAGCTGGATTTTCCTTTTCTTGATTTGCAGCTTTACTTTACTTTATATTATATCATTAATTTATTCAGCTTGGTATTGAAAAAAGTAAAGTCTCTCGAGAGTATCGACTGCATTCGGCATTTACTTAGTAGAACTCCATTGTAATAAGTTGAAAAATATTAAAGTATTTTAGTTTTACAAATATTATTTTATAGATGGTTGATAGCTATTTCGGCTTATGCCTTCATGAGAACCATCATTCTTTGCCATATGCTCCACTTTGTGAGCAGACATGGGTTGAAAAAAACTTTATTATTAGCGGAATTGTAGGGCAAAACATACAATTTTGGCCACTTAAGTATTATTTCATCTTTGTTCATGTGTTGTCGACACGTAGGATTAAAAAGATGGAATTAAAAAAAAAATTGTGATAAATTGTCCTTTTGTTTATAATTAATAATATAATTATAATTATCAATAATGATAACATCTGAAAAAAATATTTTTCACGTTATTTAAAAAATAATCAAAAAAAACGCAGAAATATACAATTATTGGCCACTTTTTTCAATTATTGGCCACCAAAAACTACAATTATTGGCCACCTCAAAAATACATTGACATTAAACATTAATTCAAAATATAACGATGATTAATTATGTAATGTTATGATCACACATTAGTATTTATGTGTGAACATTCAAGTGCTTACTGCAATTTTAACGTTATTTTAGTAGACATAACACTTTGAAGACTTGCATAGGATTCATTGTGTTACATTGAGAGAAGCATATTATTTATTAAATGGAGCTGGATGAAAATTGATTTCAAAATCGAAAATATAATATTTGATAAATAATAGAGAAATATTTTGTTATTTAGATTTTTTGCTCCATTTTCATCATCATCATCATTAGGAGTTGAATTAATAAATACATACAATAATGAATCTTAATAACTAATGACCAGAAGACCAATATTTATCTGTCAAATGTCGAAGACGTTTTATAAATATAAATGTGATTAATAATGTCGATAAACATTATTTAAGAAAGAAAATTGGTTACAGTTTTTAATGTAGACCAGGCCGGCCAATAATAGAAAATCTACTTATTTTTGGAATATTTCATTGGCTACCACTGTAATAATATCTTTAAACGTATATTTCCAAAGCATTTAAGATAATTGTTATTAATACACTAACGACAAAAACGCTTATTCAATAATCATCTTATTTAATGTTCTTACAAACGTTTTACACACCTTCGAACAAGAGTGAAATCCTTGTGATATTTACAAGAACTCACACTTATTTCACGATAAAGTTCTCACTGTCGAATGAAATGTGGTTTTAAAGCTGCTTTACAATGCCATGTATTACAATTTTGTGTTTTTTCCAATGAAAGAACACTTGGTGAGCTTTTTAAATAAGTTAGCACGTAGGAAAGTTGATTTCATATCTTATAAGACTAGATTTTATCTGCATGTGGCCAATAATAGTAAGTTTTACCCTATTTCTTTTATCAAAAAAGTATAGCTTTTCAATTTTAGAAAATATAATTTATTAATTTTTTACACGAATTATTTATATTTTTTAACAGTCACACGATATATTTGTAATATATTTATTTTTGTAAAGCACACAATAGAGTAAAAAAAATGATTGCCTGTTAGTTTCACATAATACAAAATAAGAACTCGAAGTTGATACAAATAAGCTTTCCAGGAAATGATGTTTTTCTAGTGTCGAAAGTTTACAGAGATTATTAAGTACAAACCGTTCGCTCGAGACATTATCTCTGTCGAGGAAAGTATTTTACGTACTCGCTTCGTTTATCTCTAATGCGAAGAAAAATAACACATCGGCTCGTTTCAAAGACATAACCAAGTTGGTGTTATTCAAACTTCATGACCAGATAAACGCGAATCACGTCCCCGTCTCCGCCGTGACTGCGTACTTTCCAAACTCAATAAGTTATCCACACGAGTTGAGAAAGATTAGTCTTGGGATAGTTGAAGACAAATGAGCGATAGCCCTTAATAATGCAATAAAGCAATTGACCGAAATAATTTTAAAAGAAACCAGCGGTGTATTAATAATAATATAAAGTGTATAACTTTCAGCCGTTCCGTTCTCTACATTAACCATTTTTTTGTTAAATGTTGCGTTGACAAGTTAAGATAATATATTACAGTAAGATATTAGTGTTACTTTTGAGAGTAACTTGAGAGAAAGTTTTCATACCTGATTTCAAGAAGATGATTTTTAAGCTCCAGCTAGAAATAAGAAATTTACAAAAGATATTTTGAAACATTTATATGTTTGCTTTAAATATAAAATACTCTGCAAAGTGTTTTATCTGAACAAACTTATCATTAAAAATGTTTAATTAACTCATAAATAAGAGTTCAATTTCAAATATCATTGATATTTCTATAATCTAAATTTCAACGTTAAAATATTCACAAACGAACCTTAACAGAACAGGATTAAAAAGTTATCAAAATGTAAAAATTCACATGATATCATTTTTAATCGGTTGGTAATTTTTTAAAAATGAATATTGTGCAATATTTACCAAATGACTGCTGAATAACATTTTTTTTGTATTAAAACATAAATTTAAAAAGTAAGTCATTATTATTAAAAAAGAAAACCATTTAAAATTATTAACTGTTTTTTTTAAAGTGTAAAACTTATAGAAAATTATTGATACATTTGCGCGGTAAAATTTCATTTAGTCTAATTGTTTTTTTAATAATATGTCTCAGTTTCCATATATTATATAATATTTAAATATTTTTCAAATTTAATATTTAAATTTATCTCAAAACAAAAATTATCAATACCTAAGGTCATTTAAATGATGGTTTTTCTCGTTTAGTCTTTTCCAAGTAATAATACTGAGAATGATTTCCAACAAATTGTATTTATTTATTCTATAGCTCTATTTATTTTACATTTTGATCCACAAATAAATTTCATATTTGAAATAAGTTATATCGTTTAGTGATAATATTATAAGTTTCTAAAAATTTCAGTTTCTATAAGTCAAACCAAATTAGACGGCATGAAATTCAAAAACACTGATAAAGAAATGGCAGTGTATTTTTTTTTATGTGTTTATTTTAATCTGTGTAGAACCATTGTTATATTCAAAAACATTACGTCATTGTTTTGTCGAACGAACAGTATAAATAAAATCCTTTATTCTTTTCTCTTCTTTCCCTGACCATCCTATCAATCACAAAATTCATGATTACTGAGTATCACCAAGGGACCTATATGACGCGTTCTATCCTTATTTTATACGCAAAATATTTGCGAGGAAAAAAAACAAATACCATCATAAAATCGATGGAAAAAAAATATACGGATCCAATGATATGTATATTTCAATGATTACATGTTTGAGTGTAGTATGTAATTCTAGGGTATTGTGTTAAATACAATTTTAATTTGACTATTATTACGTGTAACAATGTGTATACAAAATAAAATACAATGTATTCAGTAGTAAGAAGCATTTTTCTTCAGCGAGATCTTTTTCAGATAGTTTATACCATTTTTACATTTTATTTTACAAGTGTATATATTTTCTTTCAGTAATTGATCTGTTTCGATTACTGAGTAAAAAAATATTTGGATTTCACCTAAAATGAAGTATAATTTCAGTAAAAAATCTTTTTAAAAAATATTGAAATATTTTCACAGAGCGAATTTTCGAACATGAACTGTTTCGGCAATTTTGGGTGAATCTAATAAAAGCTTACAATATAGCGATATCAAAGTAAGAAGAATAGATATGTGGTTTCAAATAAGAACGATTTTTTTTCGAAACGAAAAATATCAATACATATTTTCACAAAGGAAAGATACTCAGTTTTCATTTTTTCGAAATGACTTTGCATTTATGGGAAAAATAATATTGTTTTTTACAAATATATGTATTATTTTACAAAATATCTTACATTTATCTGAAAACAAATTTTTTTGTTGACAGAAAATATAAATTAACTGTTATTTTTATAAAGGTAGCTCTGCTACATGAAATTATTTTTTTTGCAATTGCTTTGGATATTTTTCTCACGTCTCGTAAATTATTTTATATAAAACATGCTGTGGGCAAATCCCCAAGATTTAAAAAGTGGTCTGAAAGCTTCGGTCGATAACTGAATATTACAAGTGAAATAGCCAAGCATCTTAAAATAGTTAATTGTTTTGATATAAATACACAAATGATTATCATAGAAAATATTCGATTTCATTAACACGTGCGCATCATTATTACTATCGAAGTAAATTAAAAACATTTTTATTAATCCTACATTATTATTTAAGCCAAGGCTATTGAAATGGAGCCTGAGTTGTGGATTAATGAAGGGGTGGAGTACCGATACGTTTACCAGGGGCCCGCATGATTTCAGAAGTATTCGGTTTTCTAAGGAAGGGACGGATTTCACTTTTATTCAGTTAAATTAAAATATTTCTATTATGGTGTGACACTAAATAATTTAGCTTAATATTCATTATTAATAGCAATACCTAGCTGAAAATATACTAACCTACCATAGATAGCAAAAGTGAAGAGTTCCAAAATTGACGTAGGAGTAGATACAATTCTTTTCGCTCCAATCTCACGTTTCAATCGTTATACTAAAACTGTAGTAGATGATACATATGTTAGAATTGCAGTTAGCTTCTCATTTAAACTGATAATATTGTATTAATTAAATTTTACAATGAGCTCGCTGACCCCAGTAAGATTTAAGAGCCCTACGAGCCCCCTCCAGACCAACCCTGGATTTATGGTGTTTCGTCCATTATCGATCAATCCCAACTTTTCGTTGTTGTGACACACAAACAAAAATAAATATGTGAATCAATGGCTAGTAAAATTGTGTCTAGATATGTGAAAATTTAAATACAAAGAAACAAACAGTTTTTTTTAAATATTAAAAAAAAACTTAATCGGTTTATTCAATGCCCCCTATATTGAAATCATGTTAAGTTGAAGACAGGTACTTTTTTCAGATGAGTGGTAAGGATTCATAATGGTAGGTAATGTCACATCATTATGAAACCATTTATTTCTGTTATATTGTAGGAAATACATAGTTATATAGTAATTATATATCTTTTCAATTCAATATTTTTCAAAATACGAATAAATCACATTTTCTAAGGTTTTTAAATAAAAATCTCGGAGAACAAAAGCAAATAATGAAGGCAAATCATTTTATTTAAATTATTTTTTTCACAATATTTCCATAAAGAATATGAGGTTGGGTTCATTAAAAAAACCAACGTCATTATTGGGATTTAAATCAGTTAAAAGAAATCTCAAAATCTTTCCATTGGATTTCTCAAGTCGTATCAGTAATCAAAAATCAGTAAGTCAAACTAGGTTAGCACATTTCACTTCGTTATTTGTTTAATATTGTTATTGATTAAATCATCATTTACTTGGTATATTGCCATTATTATATGATAAAAGACGCAGCATTTATTTCATAATATCACAATAGGCGTCAAAATATTATATGATATAATATGAATTCTGCTTGTTACTGTTGTTTATGTAATTTATAATTAATATTCTATGTAACTGTGATACTTAATAGTGGGAAGTTAAATTTTATTTGTTTTTACCACACATCGCATTTCTTGCCATTCGCTATATTTCTTACAATCACCAGTAAATTAATCAGTAAATAAATATCACCAACGAATCACAGAATATCCTTACAAGAAATCTTTCAAACAAACATGTTATATTATATAACAAAAATAGCATAACGAAAAATAAGCTCATAAATTGGAATTTACAGTTGATCTAAGTATAAATACAATTTGTTAGTAAATGCTGGTATTTCTTGGTCCATTTCACTAATTATTTGCTGATTTTCTACAACACTGCTTGGAACTTAAAACTGCTATGGTATATTGCAGGGATGGCGAACCTTTTTGGATCCGCGTGCCAAAAATCCTCAAATATTTTTTCTCGATTGTGTGGCGTGCCCATGCAGTAAAAAAAATTACAAAATAAATAAAACGATTGTCTTTTATCTTAGGAAACATTTGAAAATTAATAAAACTTCATAAAAATAATCATAATTCACGGATTATTTAATCAAAATTTTATTTTTTTAATTTTATTGTTTTTGAAATTGTACATCGTTCGCGTGCCATCCAAATTCTCAAACGTGCCACCTTGGGCACGCGTGCCATAGGTCCGCCATCCCTGGTATATTGCAATATTCTAATCCCACGACCTTATTTAAAATCCAGCGTTGGGTTAGTTTGAAGTAGATATGACAACACGTGATTTTTAATAAAGGTTGAAAGTTTAAATAATAGTGAAATATTTTGTGACAAAATATAAATATGGTGGAGGGGATTAAAAAATTACTCATCATTGTGTCGTTTAGTAATAACAGAGTAATAAAAAGTTGCTTTCTCATCATTTATAATAAACAAGTATCGTGAATTCGATTCCTAATGTTCTTGATTTGCAAATAAAACTTAAGATTTCATTGCTAAATCAACAACGTGACATTTTATTTCGTGCATCATTTTTTAAAGATATTTGTATTCCATTTTTTATGGCAGCGAATCTTTGTATGTTGAGAAATAAAACATCTTTGTTGCTATATAACAAGCAATAAAAAGACACCTAACATAATATTTTGAATGGGTGTACCTATATAATATAAAAAGACACATTTCCCATTGTATATATACACAATTCATATATAAGTAAATCTTTAGTAAAGCTTCGCTCTCTACTTTGGTGGCATACAATTCATTTTTCATATTCTTTATTTGTTTAATATTCACCACGGATCCGAACCAATTTCAATTCCCTACATCGCCCTCTCATTATTACTGCCGTAAGATGTCATGACTGTAAAAAGTCACGTATTATTTTACACCGCGACATCTCTGGTGATTTGTGAGACACCACTTGGATAATACCCACTAAAGCTCGGCGCGTAAAGTTTTCTTGATCCCTTTTTGTCCATGCAAATATATTCGCCTAATGACAAGTTTTACGTTGTAAATGACGAAAACGTAAATATTTTACGTTGTGATATTGCTTATTTATAGCGCATGCTTTACATAAAAAATATTTTAACCGAAAAATATCTTTCAAATTATAAATTTATTTAATGCTTTTTAAAACATAGGTTCCCAATTTTTTTATCCTACAGTTCTCTTTAAGTAAGGAATTTTTCACCGCCCTTCTTTATAGAAAAAAGCACACCGACTCCAGTCTGACGCACATTTGCCTTGGTCCTTAACGCCCACAAGGGGGCGTTGCCGTCCCCGTTGCGAACCTATGTTTTAAAGGATACATTCAAAAAATATTTGCTTAGTAAATCCATCATACTTTTTTTGTGTCTATAATAAATATGCTCCATTTTTAAATGAAACATTTGCAAAATACTGGTAATAAAAATTAACATTTAGTAACATACAAATGTTCACTAGATGTAAAGAGTTAATTTTAGCTGGTATAGCTCAATCAATAATCATAAAACGAATATTTACATACAAAAGTTACATCGCAAAATACTCGGTTGTTTGTGGATCGGAAACCCATAGACAACAAATTATATAAATTCTCGTAGAAAACCGCACCGTATCTCAAATAAGTTCCTTTCATCGATTTATTAATGTCAGCATTATTTGTCTTCTAACAATTTATACCCATGCTGCCTCTGGGACATCGAAATACACAGTTTAGCCGACCACAAATGAATTCGTTTTAATTTAATGGATGTTGAATACCGAAAATTCTAAATAATAAAGCATTAAACCAAACAATTATGTATTCCCGGATTAACTTTACAATAGAATGGTTCAAATGTAGAATATACCTTGATTCATTTTGATTAAAACAATATTTTATGTTTATATTTTGTCTTTACTTTATATGATATATCTATATTTTATAATTGAAACAGATTAATAATACATCAGGTAAACATTGCAAATTTGTATCTAAAAGTGTATTGACTTAAGTAAAAGTTCTAACATATTTTGCCGTCAGTATAATACTAGAAAACGTCTAGTCAAAAATTAGTTAGAGGTGTGAATGCAGATCAATAGATGTAAACCTTCTCTTTCGTCTGAAAAAACACAAGACAATTCATACTACATTTTTATTTAGGTATTTAAAAAATTAAACGAAATAAGAAAATTTCGTTGGCAGTTAAAATTGACAGATACCTAAATAACTTACGGCTTTTATAGCTGTACATCTCTATTATTTCTACAGCTACTCAAAGATGGTGAGACGAGTAAACATTTTTCCTTTTTAAAATTTTGGTTAATTGATGTTTATTCATTTGTCTTATTGTCTACACTTCACAGTCACGCTATACTGATAGTTCGCTTCATAACATTCGTAAAAAAGTCAATTATCTGAATCATGCAGTTGCAAAATGCACTCTGGAAGCTTTTTCGAGTTTTGAGTAAATGACGAAAAACTGCTGTGCATGCATACATTACATTGAGTGTATTATTTTTTTGGCATCGTCTGTATAAGTGTTAGCAAATTAAATATATTCATTAATTTGTTTACAGATAACCTGTAGAACCAATAGAAAGGATAGTATTTAAAACTCTCAACTCTCTAAATAAATATTCTTTTTGCAACTGAATGATTCATATCAAGACAAGTTTTTTTGACAAAACGTTTTCTGACAGTATACCGACGATATTGTGCTTAGAAGATCCATTTTGTTGATAAAAATAAGTCACCGGTTAAATTCACCACTAGGTTCTTATCCGCTGCTCTAAGTGGCAGAATATTAGTGTTCGTCATCAATAAATATCATTGTCGTAGAGGGTTCAGGATTTTGCTTAATCCTTAGGGAAAAAAATGTTTAAGTCTTATTGGTATCAATGAAGAAAATATATAACGATGTAGATTATTTTAGTATTGCTTCATATCACAGTTAACATCCACAAATTCATATGAATAATGCAATATCACATGATACATTTCGGATCACGAATAATGCCTTTCATAACCAGATGTGTATCCGGAACAAATATGCTCGCAGCATAAACACGTGGCGTTTTTGGATTGATTCATTGTGTTGGTGGAAGAATCATTAATTTTAATCAACCATCATTTAAATGTCACGCGTATCGAAATAAACCGATACATCTTAATTTACAATAACGCACTCAAAATCTTTGATAGTATTATAGGTTCAAAGATAGTTCTAATCTCGACCATGGCTTAGTATCTACATACTGTAAGTTCATATTACAACTTTCAAAGCCACCCAGCACTTAAGACTTTGGGTAAAATTTAAAAGCTGTAAAACTTTTGAAAGATTTTCAAACTTCAAAAAGAAATAGAGCTTTTAAAAGACGCAATAAAAGCTTTTACCGAACCTTCAGTGGCAGAATTTTTAATTAAAAATTCAGCAATCATCCTACGACACTTCGATTGTATTTTTTTAATTTTAAAAACTTTGATCGGTGTATAGTTGAATCTTTCTTGCTTTCACCTAAAGATAATTGTCATTTTTGAATATTTTTTTGGTAAATATTTTTTTAATAAAGAGTAATCAACTGTTGTCTTTGTAATAACCGAAAGTTTTCCTTACTACTAAAATTGTATATTTTTATCAAACTTATATAAGAGATTGCTTTGTAAGTGTTAGTGTACACGAAATTATAGAACTAGTACTGATGATTTTTTAAAATTGTTTATTAATAATTAAATTATGGTAATATTACATATGTTATAAATATTACTTGAACTATTCACATAGCATGCGCCAATATAGATAAATTAACTATAATAAATATGGATATATACAGTTGTGGCGTAAATACATCATAAAACAGTCTGACAGCCTTATCGATATCATGCCACCCCATTAAAGCCATTAATCATAATGTCTGGTGTTACCATCCTTTAGTTTGACTGCTGGATACATAACTGGTGACAAATATGACATATTTCGTTTTAATATGTTCAATAATGTGTGAACAGTTCATCTTGAAGTTGATTCAAAAAATTAAAACAATTTTGTACTAATTTTATTTGATATTTATCAGGACATGTTTCGTTAATTACGAGCAATATCAACTGATGAAACGTAAAACGATACAGAGTTATTTATCGAAAGTTAAGTAAAATTAACATCAATGTGTAACAAACAGGATTTGGTAAAAGAAGTATGAATATAATTTTAAAAGTATAAAATAATAACAATCAATTTATTTTTTAAAAATAAAAACAGATTCAAAATTAACCACCAAGAAACGTGTATATAATAAGTTCGAAAGAAATAATTAAATATTTTCACTCAAAATCAAAAAATATGTTTTTTTGCAATTTAATTTATAATACAAGTTGGTTGCTGAGTATCCCACCACCACCCGTTATGTGATACAGTCGCATTTTCACAGCCGCCTTCCATAAAGAAATGCGATCAAGAAAATAAAAGAATTTACTCATCATATTATTGACCCGATACAGAGCTGCACGGGACCTATCATTTAACAATGCATTGTTGTGAATATGTAATTTATAATATCGGTAATAATCGGTGTATCAACAAAATGAATGATTTTAAGCAGCTCTGAGGTAAAACGGTGATGAAGTTTTTCCAGATTCGGATGCTAAAAGATAAAGCTCTTGATTAAAAAAACGGCCCTGATCTTTAAAATAATGAGTCTTTTATATTATTGATGAAATGCCTTACCAGCATTAATTGACAGAAAACACCTAAAAAAACATATGAACTTTAGTTTTGCAATTGTGACTATAGCAACATATTAAGAGTTAACTGTTTTTGTCTACATTTTTACTACAACCCTAAACCAAAGCTCGTACACATGTACTTATAGGCACATGCCTATAAGTACTTTCAGGATTAAGCAAACGCTTGGTATGTTAACGTCACTATAAACCTTATTCAACATCCAAATGGAGTGGAATCCAAATATCATATTGAACAGTTCACGAGAAAAGCTCTCAAAGTCAGTTAACATAAATATAAAGCATTCGTATAATATCAAAACCAAATCTCTTAATTGACAGCTTACGCAGTTATTTATATCGGTAATTTTCTTATATTTTTTTTTGCATCGTGTTGGCTTTGCTTTCAGGGTTTACGGGCTGAAATTCCAGCACGGACAGTTTTATAAAAACAATTTTTATTTTAATCAATTTATGAATTTTTGATCGATGGAATGGATCTCGATGAAAGTTTAAATCATATATCTATCTGATATCTATAAACAGTAGTAGCAATAGCGATAATCAAACGATTAGTCCTATTTTGTTGGAAAGAGAGATTGAAAAAAATGTCTAACAGTCTCGAAAAAAACCGTTAAATTAAGCACAATATAATTGATTATATTTATCAAACAATTTATAAAAATTCAATCTGTTTCTATGAGTGCTGAGATCACATTATTTTTTGTAGAAATGGATGACATAAAATGACGAAGACGTATTTATATATAATACATGATCACTGAATGTTATTTGAAAATTGTGATTATAGTTGTGTTTGTTTTATGAATACAATGTTTTTCCTCCAGAGATTGACTTTAACGCATTTTATACGATGTGAAGAATTTGCTATTGAATTTTTATTGATATTGGTTTTGAGATTAAATTGAATCACAGTTCGATCGCAAATAGCTTGAAGTTTTGACACATGCTTTGTGCAAAATGGTTTATTGATTTGAAATAAATAACATATTACATATTATATTGTGATTTTTTGACTGGTAAAAAATTGGGAATTTGTTACAATGAATTTAAAAGAACGTGATAAATATATGAACATACAATTAGCAAAAAGTTTCAATCGTGAAATTATAAAAAATGCTTTACATAATTGGGTAAATAATCTACTGGAGTTGTTAAATATATTTTTTTTATTATATACATACGTGCCATCAATTTTCACCGATCAATTAAAAATTTTAAGTACATTTAAAAAATATGCTAGAGCATAATATACAAATATAAAATAAAATTGATTTCAGTGTTGTTCTACCAGTTGAGTTAAAACAGTGAAATGGCCGTTACTATTTATATTAATAAAGTAAATTTCTACAAAATTACCGCCGAATTCGTCGACCATATTCTATATTAGTATTAGATTCAAAGAAGATGATACCCAATTTTTGGTTCCGTCTGTCTCATCATTGTGTTTTTGCGGGCTATTGAAGAGACGCAAGAAAAAAACTAAAACTCAAGTACTTATTCGGGCACATAAGAAGAAATGAGAAGTATGAAGTCGTACAATAATTGATATTACAAGCGGAATTCCGAAAAAGCGAGACGCTGAAAAAATACATATCTTATGCTGAAGACTTTCGTATTATTGTTTTCGTGCGGTATTTGTACGTGACCTTATGAAATTTGGTTTCAGAGACCATAACTGCTAAAATAAAATATATAATAAAGTGTGAAAATAGTACTCCGTGTGGTATCATCATGTGGTATCATATGTCACCACTGGTCTTACAAATACACTCTCTTAATTTAGTGCTGCAAATATGCAACTGTCATTAAAAAAACACTCTATTGTTTTTGTTATCGTTTCAACGTATTCTACATTTGTTCTACCATTTGTGCGTACTCGGGCGCGTAAATAAAGATTTAATGATTGAATGTATTTGAAATACTCTCATTATTATACAAGATCTCACTAAGTCATCGTGATCTGTTTCATTGTATCGGATTTCTTGAAGTAACGTTCTTTGGCGATCCCTACGATACACATAAGCTTTACCAACGCATATTTGAAATAATAACTTATCATAGTCTGCTATCGTTGTACAGTACGTAGCCCTAAGCGTTGTAACGTTTGTTCAATGGGTTTCGAATCAAATATACCGTCACCTTTCTGACAGATGTATGTAAGTAACCAAACCGTATACACAAAGACTATAATATAAATTCCTTGTCTGGAATAACTCGTTAAAGCATTTATTATACCAGTTTCCAAAAAAAATATTTATTTTAATTGGCAATTATTATTATTTCTGAGTAAAGACAGGCAATTGTTTCCGTCTATTAATTTTAAACTTTGATTTGTGTCAGATTTCCATTAATGCACCTTGATTTGGTATTATAATTATCTATGAAGGCTTTGCCCTAAAAGCTCAAACTTTTCATTTGCCGTTTACTCAGAACTATCAATCTGTTACTCATTAACTTTTTCCTAAAAGGTAAAAATATATATAGCGAAGGATTTTTATCATTTACTGGGACTTTGTGACAAGTGATATCAATAACTGAAATTTAGTTTCTATCATCTTAAATGTGTTTAATACCCATCACAAAGAAAACAATAAAATTTATACTTCAAATTTTGAAGGAAAGGTGTTTTGTGAAAGTTAGAACAATTAAGTTAAATACAGAACCAGGCTACAAAATTACCTTAATTCAGAACAAAATGTGAATGGTTTGTTATATTTTAAATTAATGTTCAAAAGCTGTTTATAAATTATTTTTTATGGCCTAAAAAAGTAATAGTGTAAATTTATTGTTTTATATCATTAAAATACGAAAAAATTCAAATGATGTTGACCTTGTCTAAGTATTTCTTCAGTCTTTTGCGTGAAAATTTCATTCTATATTTTCTTAAATATTACATAATTTGTCATCGTGTCGTAGGCTGATGACAGCTTTTGTTCTTAACCATCGCTTAAGCTCGCGCAAAGGCACTTTGTGGGTTTTTGTACTATCCCAACGATACAAAGGTCGTTGAAGAGACATGACATTGGTTTAAGTACCAATTGTAATCAGTCTCAATTGGCAAAGGGGTCGCTTATCTTTCTATAGACGACCTACAAATCACCAAAACTAACATCGGCACAGCCAATTAAATTAGAAAAAAATCTCACTAAATCTCCTCTCTGTTTGATTTACGACGATCAAAGCGATGGTCTATAAACTTATCTTGGGTTATATCAAACACTTACTTACTATGTATACTAACGAATATACAGCGATGTAATATAAGACATTTAAACCCTATGCATTTTTTTCATGTGTTTTAAATGGTACAGACCCAATTCTTGAAATCGCGAAAATTACTTTGAATCCACGTTTCTATGAAATTCATTCATGAGATGACTTTTTAAAATATTGTCAAACTATATATAAGTTTTAATTTTCTATATTAAATACAACATAACTTAAAAAAATACAATTATTATATAACTTATACATATGTTTGTCTAGGACCTAAAAAAGCTGAGAAAACATCTTTCATGCAGCTTAAATTAGAGTTGAATAATTTTGCTGTAGCTCACATAAAGACAAATATTGACTCTAAATAGAGTAACACAAACATAAATTGGTTTGTGAGAGTTTATTTGATTAAGATAAAATTCGTTGGGTGAACGAACTGAGATTGAAGTAGTAATAGAATTCCAATTTTTACGCGCTGTACGTCCAATATATGGGTAATATAGACAGCTCTTAACAAATAATAAACATCCTTTGCTTTCGCTTTCATTTTGATGCGATGTTTAAAGCTTGAATAAAATAGTACAAAAAATGCAATATTACCACGATATAAGAGAAATTCTGAATGACTTAAATTGTCTATCGTAAAAGTTAAACCATGCAACCTCTAACTATTACAATGAAAAAAGACTATTCAATCGAAAACAAAAATAAACCGGACTATTTTGGCCAACAAAAAATATGGTATCAAAAAGTAAAGACAAGCTGACTTTAATAATTAGTATTTTAAAATTATGAAGTAAGTAAATAATCTTTTTTATGATTTTGCTTAATCACTTGCATGATCGAACATTTATTCAGTGGACACCAAACGAGATATTAAAATCATGGCAACAGACAAATATTTGCATGAATTTAATGAATACGAAATCTTAAAAGAGTGTCTTTCAATTTGTGTGAATTCAGGTCTAAAAGGGAGAGAACAAAGGTCTCGAAATAATTAACGAATTTTCAATTAGAAGCGTTCTACACCAAGAATTGAGCTTAGGTCTATAATCTTAGTGATTACTCTGGACCCTTCTAAGTATTATTGATGATTTACACAATATGCGGATAATTACAAACGGAAAATTTATTTAAAATATATAATCTTTTTTTTAAATAAATAAAATTTATTTTACTGAAATATGATATTTGTATATTGTAATAGTAGCCATTAATAAACATAACTGACCATCCCTTCAATGTAAGCAAAACATATTATTTTATAGTTCAGAATAACATTTTTTACAACAACAAAAAATTATCAAGAGTATGTAAATGAAAAATATAATCTATACAAATTGTATAATTATACCTTGTTTTTTTTAACAAAAACAATTTTTAATATTTTAAAAATTCAGCGCTAACATTCAAGAAGTTCATTTTAAATATTATTTTTTTTATTGCACAGGTTATGTAAGAATAGTCACGTATTTTGCTTATTTGAGAAACATTTTTAAAAAACCGTTGTTAGGATCTTTACGAAATTATGTTAAACATATTTATATTAAAACAACTCTTCTTCATTGTTGGACTTTCTCAGGTGGTCACCTTTTTATGATATTATAAGCAACGTTCCCTCTAATTTTTCTACTGTGTGTGCAGACCATTACCTTCTGTGAGCAGTAAATTTATAGCAAAAATAAAAAATGTGCGCAAATATAAAAATTTGGTGAAATATAATTATTTTTACAATATTTCTGTGTGCGGCCTTGTGCGGGGATGAAAAAATGTGTGCAGGCATATTTTGGGAAGTGTGCGCGCGCACACCTTAGCGGGAACATTGATTATAAGTTGTTTTAAGAAAAAAAAGTATATAATTTTTAAAAAAAAGCTGGAAAAAAATGTGCTTTAAATATTCAATAGAAGCATTTGGTAATTGTGTCGTGTATTGTATAGCACATTTGATAAGAAAATGATCACAACTATATTTAGAAAAAGCGATGTAATTATTAATTATTTATTGTGAAAACAATACTTTTCTTTGGATCAAAAATATTAATGATTGCTTACTTCTTCACTGTCTTAATAAAACAGTATTTATTCAACAATAGACTCAAAAATATACGGTTAATGCCCTATTCATGAGAGATAATGGCTCCCTATAATAAATTGAAACCGTGCCAAGTATCGATGTGATATAATATTCCCGTACCGTCTTTATGGAAACAAAAGAAAACGTTCTCGTAGTTTTCGTGTACATTTAAAACATTATAATCCCGAATATAGGATTTTGAACCAACTATGGTATCTTTATATTTATTTTCCTAATATATTTTTTCATCAACATAGCTTTCATATCATTTATACATATATATTATAGCACCAATTATAACACATGTATTATCTCCTTAATGCATAAGTCGGATCATACAACATAATTCCAGCCTTACAAAATTGTTTTTCTTTGAGGCATGTGTTCTTAATCAAACTCGCACATGTTGAAACTATTAGCAGACATTAATATACATATTTCAGTTAATTTTCATGTTAAGAAAAAACACTATATTCCTTTGTACTTTATTTCCACTTTATTTATAAAAATTAGAATCGGCTGACAATGCTCGCCATAAGCGAAACCGATCCTGATTTTTATTAATAAAGTGGAAATAAAGTACAAAGAAATGTTGTCTTTTTTCTTAATATAATGCTTTTCCACCAAGTATTGAAAATGAGCACCCTTAAAGTTATTTTCATGTGTTTAAAAATATAATCGTGTCGTATGTTACATATTCCGTTTGTCCCAAGCATGACAGCTTGATAAATATATATTTTTAATATTATTTTACACTAATGTATCAATTAGTGTTTACAACTATTTATATATTGCTCGTTTTGAGAGTTTTGTACATTAACAATAATTATCTTAAATGAACATTTCCATTTGGAGGTAACTTCGTAAAAATTCTAGTGCTGCTTGACCGATGTATTCAGTTAGACAGTTTCGACATGAATTTTTATGAATATATCTATAACGACCGCTCTTCACCGATGGTTACATTAATTTGAGGCATATTTAGTAATTATGAGACTAAACATCAAAAAATTACGATATATTTTAAATGCATGCGTCATTTTAAAGCAATTTTTGTATTTGGTCAGTTGGCATTATTTATTTATGTAAGTGTAATATTATGATAAACCGGATCTGAGGTCGAGTGGTTAACCGTTTTGGCTCTGGTCAAGTTTCTCACGAGGTCGAATACCAGTACGGACAGGCTAAATTTTGAATCGACCAATGAAATTCTGTTCCATGAAAATAATTCGTGGTCTTAAAATCCCTCCCGCCCATCGGATTCTTAAAAACGGGGTGCAGCTAGAACAATTGGTTAATCAATAGACCTGCTCTAGCATACAGCTATCTCTTCTACCTTAGAACAAAGAGAAGTTATGCAACTGAGTAATAAACAGTTCTCGTAGAAAAAAATATGTTGAGATAAAATCTATTGGAAGACCCTATGCTCCTCATTGGAAGCGAACATGGTTAATATTTAATATAAATGTATATTATAAAGAAATTAATGTATAACATCTGTTTTGTAAAATTATTTTAATGTAGTAAATATTATTTACACAAATTTTTTAGACTAAAAATATAATTTGATGAATAAACTTCTTTTGTTGCCTGCAATGATTTTAAATTCTGTAGTGAAACTGATATATCTAGTATTTGTAAAACTACCATGATAGGGTAGTAAAACTATACAATCTTCTATGCTAGCCGAACAAATGGGCTAAACATACAAAAGAATTCCCGTCTAGCCAAATTGAGAATAACGTCCAGTTTCCGACACGGCTTTTGGGATAGTTTTACTTTATTAGTAGCACATACACGACCAGAAAAATTATTAAGCTTTTACTTAAAACTATTAAACGATACATTTTTCATATACAATTTAACTTGATTACTTTTTTACTTCTATAAGAAGCATCGTCAAAAAATATTTATGTTGTACATAAAAATCACAACAAAAAAATGTGAAGAATGGAGTTTCAATGGAAAATACGCGAAAGGGTATGAAAGAACAATATCTATCTTTATGTATGAAAAAGAACCTTCAATACAAAAATATTTTTGATACACAAAGATGTTGACAAAGGATTCAGTCATATGTATAATTATTTGTGTTTGTAACACCTGTAAAAAAACATAATGATACCATGAAATATTAATTGTATTATTAAAAAGAAAAACAACGAGGAGAAAACATTTAAAAGGTGATTTGTTACAAATTTTGAAAAATGCCGTTTTATGTCAGTTGTGATAGTCCATAATAAAACCTATGAATGGAAATCACAATTAGTGTACAAAAAAGATTTTTTTCCATATAAAAACTAACACATTCAAGCAAACCGTGATTTCTTCAACTCTTAAATCATCATTTTTCAAGCTCTGTATTTGAGTGAAAAATCACTTTTTGAATGTTTGCTCCTCAATTAATAGGTCTTCGGATATGTTACCAATAATAAATTAGTATTAACCTTACAGTTATTTAAGTAAATTTTAGTTCGTATTAACCATACAGTTATTAACATAATTCTCAGGTAATTGAATAGGCTGTAAACAACGCAATGAAGATAAGTAAAAAATATTTATGTGCAAAAATGTAGCAGTCAACAGTTTGATTTATTCTTTTGCAAATCCCTGAACAGAAAATTTTCGAACGTTGTACAAAACAAATCCGTTTAATAAGTTTTTGTAGAAATGTGTCTTTGTTATGTTCACACGTCTTTTCACACATATCATATCCAATCTATAAAATGAAAATTACAGAGAGAAGTAAACTTAGTGCTAGTAAAGCGCAAAGACTCTGTCCCATTATTCTTTCCTTACATCCCAGAAGCTTCATCAGGAGTCCATTTGCTTCAAATTACGAGCGATATTGGCAATTCATTTTTTTATGTAATCTTTATATCAAAACATATCTTAATAAAAAAAACCATAATACATTAGGGAAAAAATAAATACGGTATTGCTAAGATTCCGGGTATTAAAATATTTTTAACTTTTTGAGTATTTGATATAATAAATATCAAGGTTTTTTTATCAACGATAATCATAGAATTTTATCGATATCCATAAATCATTCAATGCAATTATTTCTGTTCAAATTTTTCCCAAAAAAAAACTTGACAGACCAAGTCGTACACGAAATTGTATCCTTTATGTACAGTATAACCAAAGAGGTGTAGTAAAATTACTCCACTTTAGTGTAAACAAGTAGACTTTTATTGCGGAATTAGAAAATTGCTTGGAGGATATAAAATCGTGTCAAGTAAACCGAATAAAGCCTAACGCTCCCCCCAGTGTAATGTATACCAAATTCTAAATGAATAATATATAATGAACGAACAAAATAGCTTATTTAATCTGTTTCGATGCCTACTTATTATTTATTTCTTTATTTTCATGTGAGTAACCGGTCATAACGGCTTCTTCAACGTCAGTCTTTCCATTTCCAACATATCGAAACATTTTCTAAACTACAAGTAATAATTTCGACGTACAGAGCCTTGGTAAGCGTGTAAAAAAACAAATTTGCCTTTATCCATTTATCGCAATAAATTAAACTTCTTCAATAAGATTATGAAGATTGAATGAATTAAATTGTTTGATTATTATTGTCGATGTTTTTTTTGGTCAGTAGAGGATTATTCTTTTTCATCTTTCAAATTAAAAAATGTTCACAAAACCGGTTTAAATTTAAAAGTTTGTTTTAGTTTATATGTTCAGTAATAAATATTTTTATACGACAGTATGACAACTTTCAGCTTAAATAATTAAAATCTCTTTTTAACTTAATGATATAAAAATTATTTTTCTGTTATGTAAGATATTTCTTTCACGTGCATTGTATCATAAACAAACAATTCAATTAAATAAATTTTGAAAGAGTTTTATTTTTCGGTATAAAAAATTTAATCCGAGAAAAGAATTAATGCGATGTTTTGGGCAATTTCGTTAATACTGCATTAAGTCACGGTCGGTTAATTTCAAAAATTCTTCGTTAAAAGTAATTTCGGTTTTCATTATATCTTGCTTTTAATATTTTAGAAAGATTTTATTTTTACTTTTAAGATCATATAAAACATTTAAATATAAAAAGATTTTTCAGTTATTACCAGGTGTAAATAAATTTGAAAGAAGATTGAATAAATTTATTCTATTTTCATTGTTCTTAAGTTCAGTTAACAGCGCACAATAGAATTTTAAATTTACAATACAGTCATAAGAGTACTAATGAGGAGCAAACATTCAAAAAGTGTTTTGTCACACAAATGCTGAACTTGGGAAATGATGAAAAATATGTCATTTGATAACGTAGCCCAATTTCTTAAAAAAATGTTATTAAAATTAAACTGTTTACGGAATGAATTTCAATCTACGTATTTTGTATAATCTAGAAATCTTGGATTAGCTAATTTTTTGGTTTGAAATTTGGACAAAACACTTTTTGCATGAAACTTGTGGACAAAACACTATTTGAATGAAAATTAAGAGCTTTTAGTTATATCGTTATTAATATTATTATATTTTATTAATATTATAGAGCACGTGTTTCCAACCTATGGGTCGCGACCCCCAAAGGGGTTGCGACGGGTTTTCTGGGGGTCGTCAACTTTTTTCGATTTTGGATTTTAACAACAAAACTAAAACTACAGTCAACTTAAATAATAAGGAGCAAACATTCAAAAAGTGTTTTGTCACACAAATCCAGAATTTGGGAAATGATGAAAAACATGATTTTAAATTTGGACAAAACACTATTTGCATGAAAGTTGTGGACAAAACGCTATTTGAATGATTGGTCTTAAGGAAAAAACATCATTTGAATGAAAATCAAGGTTTTTTATTTATATCGTATTTATTACTATAATATTTTATTAATGTTCGTAGTATTTAGAGTATAACGATAATTTTGTTACATATTTTAAGGTTCTGGCTCCACACAATCGCATATTATATCTTCTTCTTCTAAACAAGCCGATGGGTTCACCAAAAAGTATCTTTTTGTACCAGGCTAGTTTTTTTTATCTTCAAGAGTCTGCCAATAATTGTCAAACATTAGTTTTAACAATTTATTGACATCACTTTTTTTTTCTTGCAATATGAAATGCGATAAAGGCAACTTGTTTAAATTTATTCGTTGTAAATGGGAATAAGTTATGCCCCTTTTTACTAATGAACTGTACTCTTCTGGATTATCGGATATATAATGAAAATTTGGATTTCCCTTGACCAGTACACGTTTTTGTCCTCTTGTCGTTATTTCAATTTTTAGGAATATTCTTTTTAAATTACTTATAAATGGGAAGTCATAATATAATTTATTCAGGGACTTAGTATCTACTATTTCCCAGTCTTCACCCAACACATAAACTGGACCAATTTGTTTATAAACGTATTGGTATTCTTCAGGTGTCAAAATCGTTTGCTTTTTCCGTAGTATTTTCTCTGCTCTGACAAAAATACGGTCCACTGGTAAATAGCTATGCCCCCCGTACAGGAAAATACAATTTGATTTATTTTATTGTTGTTTCAGTAGTGTTTACAAAATGCATTATCGTGCGGACATTAATATTATTTTTATTTTGTGCAATACATCCATCGCAAAACAGTCGAAGGATCTTTTTTCCTTGGAAATCCATATTTTTCAAACAGTGTAGCAAGGCTGAAGATATTTCCAGACTTCCTTTCCCAGCTTTTTCTTCTGTCCAGGTATAGAAACATGGTTAAGTGGTATTGAGATTGACAATGCAGAAATTATAAAAATATCTGTCGTAAATAAAAAGCTTCTTGTACAGGAGTTTTAAGGAGCGGTTGGATCTGCTGTAAATCGAAGCACAGACTAACTGCATCTGGAACATTTGTCTTCATAAATGTGTAAAAGATGTCGGCTTTTACCTTGTGAATCCTTTTATTAATCATTAAATCACTCCTTTCTCTGGACTGAGGTGTAGATTTTTTTTTAATCTTAAATGACATAAGTGTACAATAGCTGCAAACATCACACGCTGGAGATTTAAACCCAAGGTTGAATTCTCCTACAAATATTCTACGAAACATTGAAAATTTGACATGTGGATTTTCTGGTATAGCATTGTAAATTTTGTGTAATTTTGAAATACTTAACTCACAATCTAAGTAAATTCTACATGATTTACTGCGATTATAATGGCTTTCAGTGCCACGAAGTTGTTGAATAAATTCCCGAACATAATTTTTCACTACTACACTTTTATGCCCTTTTTGATCTCCACCTCTTTTGTCCTCGATAAGGTCTCCCAAGTTCACAGTTTTTAAAATATTACTCAACCGTGTACGTCCAATCTTTGTTACTGACATAAATATTTTTTTACATACTTGAACTCTTTTTTCATCAGCAGTTATTAAAAAACATTTTGTATTGAATGTGTGCTCTCCACCTGCTTTCTGCTTTTTATTTTGGTAATCTGGTCTTGGCCTTCGTCTCTTTACAGCCACTGTTTGTATCATGGAAGCAATCATGGTATCTTGTCTCAGTTTGATAGGCTGGGAATATAATTTTTCTCTTATTATCTTTAAAACTCTTGGAGTGATAATTTGAAAGGACAATTTTTTTGTAAAATGTTTGCAAGATGTAAAAACGCCATATCCACTGGGTGTAGAATATCTTTTTTTCTTGGCTTCAGATCGTTTTCCACCCGTAAATTTTCTTTTTCTAGAGCCAATCCAATATTGGCATGCCCAACTTCAATATAGTCTTCACTATCTTCTTGCATCGTAAATTCAAATAATAGATTATGTTTTTACTAGCAAAATACGTAGTCAGTAAAGTAACAGTTTACATGCAAAATGTGTTCTGTCACAAATCCAATATGGCGGCTCTACGCTGTGATTGGTTGAGAGGACAAAACATCTTTTGATTGAATTTGAGTGTTGGAGAAAACACGTTTTGCTTGAATGGGTCAACTTTATGATTTAATATTTATAGGAAAAAACCCTTTTTTAACGCTAATTGTCATTTCCATTCATAGATTTCACTGTGGACAATCAGATCTGATATTAAACGGCATTTTTCAAAATTTGTGACAAAACACTTTTTGAATGTTTGCTCCTCACTTAGAATTGCACTTCCAACCACCTTCACGCTCTTCTTACGTGATGTATTATTCACTGTAGAAATGCAGAGATTTAAGTCCTATAGTTGATTGCAAGCAATAAAGCATGTAAAAAGAAAAGAACGCGTGAAGTAACAAAAACAAATAATTTAAAAATTATTCTTGCTCTCCATAAGACGTACATATGTTTTTGAATACGTTTTTTTGTAATATTATATTATACTAATACTAACCCTTTAAAAACAAATATATTAATCGACTAACCTAAAGACAATTTTCGTCAAATCGCTTTAGTCGAAATGTTCCATTATGAAAGTATTATTGTATTTTTATAATATAATGAATGTACATATGTATTGTTTTTTTTTCCTACCAAATAGGCAACGGCGTTAATTGCCTTATTTACACTTGTCGAGAACGCTGCCGAGCGAGCGAGCTCGGCCGAATACTAAAAACTCTGAATTTAAAATACGCTACTTGGCTTAGCAAGCCAACTAGTGAAATGAACGAGCAAGTGAATAAAAGCCTATCTATTTCTTTGGCTTGGTAGCGTATTCATTTGGTCTAAATAAGACGTAAGTATTCGTTCTTTTCGGTAGAGTTGTCCACGGTACTAAGTCCACGTGCTGACGATTTCTTAATGTGATAAATGCATTTGTGCTTTAAAACATAGTTTCTCACCCTTTTTGGGCCCGTGGCTCGATACCCATTTTTTATATAAGCATATAAGTTTTTCGAGAAAATGTCAGAAGTTGAAAGATTTTAATTATTTGAAAATTTTGCAAGCTGGCAGATTTTATCCAGGAATTTACGGATTTCACAAAATGGAAGAACGCGAGACTTTTTTTTGTTATTCCAGGATTTGACGTGGTCCCCTCCAAACTGTGCTGTGGCTCTTAATTACTAAAAAGAGAGATTGAATAAATGAAAAAAATTTAATATTATCGAAACGCCTTATATTGATATGATTGCATTTCAAATTCATACGCTCCAAATTACATAGGGTACAATATTGGTGAAAAAATATGTTTTTCAAAATACACACTATTTTTTAAAATGACTACTGGAACACATAAGATTAACTTTTTAACGTTAAAAGTTAACGCATAATTTCTGTTCATACAGAGATATTATACCTTAATAATATAAAATAGATGAAATCTTTTATACACGTGCTAGTGGAATAGCCGTTTGGTAACTTTTATCATACTTTATAGTATTTATGAAGGTCTTTTGTGGGAAAATAAGATTTCCGATCCCTTTGCAGATCAGACATCTAAAATTGGTCCTTAGGAATAAAAATGTCTTCAATGTCCAGTCTGTAAGTGGTCTTCAATACGATTGGAAACGTTTATCGATTTGTTACACATTACCCAAATACTCATAGCTATTTGAGAGCTTCTAGACTTTTCCCAGCATTCTTATATAAAGTAATTGTGTTTATCAAATAATAAAAGATGTTTTTATAATCGTCATACAGCTAGTGTAGACTAAAATTTTTACTGAAAGATTTATTGAAGACATTTGTTTTGAATGTCAAGAACATTTACATACGGCTTCATTCCTAATCTGTTTTCATGCCAAAAAAAACAGTCAAATTATGGTGGATACATTAAATCTTTATTTTTATGCATTGTATTATATTTATATAGTATACATTATAAAATGTAATGATAGCACGCGGGAGTGCAACAAGCAGAAACTTTTCTTCGCGTTTTATCATAAATATCAAGTAATGAATACTGTACGCCTATAACAAAAATTGTATCTGGAATAACTACGAAAAATATTTTTTTAATTAAGAAAAAACAAATATTCTCACTTTTGCGAGAGCAATATAAAAGAAAATTAAAAAGCAAAAAACCTTATATCCCAAATGAGCCGCACTTAGTTTTTCAATGGGAAACGATTGCATCGCAAAAAAAGACCCCGACTGGTAATGTCCTTTATAGAACGACATCTGGCGGCAACGTGATCTGAAGAGAGCACGTTTTCGTAAAAATCCATAACGATACAAAAAAGTGTATATCTCTGTGGTTCGCTTTCCCACAGTTTTCTTTTATTTTAAATTAACTTTTTTCTTAAAGACTTAATACTGCACTTATCGTCCACGAACGCTCAAAATTTATTCGGGTTTTAAGCAGAGAATTATTTATGCCAAGCTTAAATAAGAGACTTCTTCAATTTCTATACTCTTTTTTCTCACCCACAGCCATTGAAACACTTTCTATGACTTGTCAACTCTTCATTTCAACTTTTAATTGAACCACAACGCGTTACAACATTTAAAGATACCATCTGAAAGCACGCAATGAAAAATCTATTTAAATTATTTCATCGATATTACCCATATTTTTTTGTCATTTGAATACAAGTATTATAATTTTTAGTAATTTCTGTACGGGAACGGATTTTTAAAATATTTTATGAGTCTACGCGCTACTCTTCAAGGATCAAATTATCTTTGGATAAAACATATAAAATATTAAAATGTATTTTATTCGTCATAATAATAATATATTAGTGTTTATAAAAATTATTCTCTTTAGTTGACTCTCGACAGCACGCTGATAACCTTTTTCTCTAGCGAGGAAATATATGTCACAAAAAGACACATAACCTTAAAAACTTACTTTTAAAAAACCTAAAATTCCTGATTTATCTCGTGAGAAGAGTAATGGGAAAAAATATTCTGGAGTTAAATAAAATGAAAGTAAAATTTTATTTTGAATCTGATATTGTACCGCTGCCATGGAATCTCTTCGTTTATCCTAAAAATAATTTTATTTATGATTCATTCATACCTAGAGCAAGTGCTTTAAACGCTTGCAAATCAAATTAGCCACCCCATTTTAAGTGATGATTATTTTGTTAACAACATATTTTATTCTGCTTTACGAAATAAAAATATCTTTTATTAAAGAATTTATTAAAAGCCATTCTAATTTCATTGATAACATATAATTAAATTCACCCTCAAGTGGAAAAGCATCGCAAATGTTGGGATTTATCGTCCGTAAAACAGGATTTTTTCGGGAGTTGAAAATGTGATATTAACTTAGTTAAATTGTAAATTGTGACAATGCTTCAGTTTAAATCAATCTTGAGAGAAAGTTGATAGTTTTAACTTCATGAAGTTATGATGAAGAAAATTGTGAAAAAAAAATTGAGACTTCTCTATTAATTTGAGGGTGTATAGATATTACCCATAATTTTATCCAACTGACTTTCTCTTTGCCATGTTCACGTTAAGTAGTTTGAAATCCTGAAGAAAAATGATTCTTCAAATAATTCTTTCGGCTTATAGGATGCCTAATGAGAATTTTGCCATGCTTGAGAATATCCAACTTAATGTTTCTGATCATTCTTTGAAGTATCGTGGATACGAATCGTTTGTTTATACAAAGTGTATAACCAGCCTGCCAATGAGAATACCAATAATTCTTTTACAGTTTTGATCTGGATGTTGAGGTATTCCTCGTAGACTGTCAAGAGTATGTTATGGCAAATACTATTTTTTTTTAAATATTTATGTAGAATTTGCCGTAGCTTACTCGATTGACTTTCTAGTTAATATTTTAATCTTTTGTTACATTGCAAACGCAATAAATCCCATAATTTGTTTTTTTAGTTATGTAAATATAAATAAATAAAATAAATAAGTACAAAAACTACTAAAATTTGACCAGTTTGCAATTTTTATATTTTTTTCGTGCAAGATAAATTCGATTATAAATACATTTATAAGAGATAAAATGTCTTCGTATCATCCTATTGATAAATTATTTATAATTTGTCAAAACACTACCATATGAAATTAATACTGTAAAATTGGAATTTAAATTAATACTGGTTATATTACCACACTGCCATTGTACATTTGAAACAGTGTTTCTAAAATTATCGTTCATTAATCGGAATAGTAAAATGTGGATGGGAAAAGAACGAATGACATACGAAAGCAATAAAAAATGTATAACACAGATTTTTATAATAATATCTAAATAAAAAAAATACCTTTTCGGATGCGCGCATATAACCTCTTGTTTATAGTTATGTAAAAATTTAATGGCCTTTTCCCAACACCATTTTCTTGTGTCTTTTACATTATACATTTATTTTGGTACAAGATTTTTCTAGAAGTCATTAATTAAACTCTACTAAAAATAGTAATGGTATTCTTTTGAACGTAGTTTTATTAGATTGATTTAAATTTGCCCTTTTTACACGTTTTTTATAAATGCTAAGGTTACAAATTGTTTTATAACATTTGAATAATATGTATCTTATGATTCGTAGCAATTTTCGTTAACATATTTGAATCTTCCCTTTTTCCCACACGGAAGCATGGAGTTTAAACTGCTGTTTTTTTGTAAAATTAATTCGGTAGGGTATTCCTATGTCAAATTGATGATGTTTAATAATGCTAATTTGAGAAGCTTCTACAGCCAAAACGAATCATAGAGCCCCAAAAATTGACAACAATGTGACATCAATGTGACAATTTATTAAATTTAACTATTGATAAATGCAGGTCTCCCTGATTTAAATTAGTTACAGTGACTTAAACAAATGAAAATGCAAAGCAATTAGTTGTTGTCAGAATTACTCTATTAAGTCTTAATGGTATTAAATTAAAACTGGGAAAATGTTTTCTTTTCTGTTTTGTTGTGTTAAAATCATAAAACATGAGATCTTGAATATCTAAGGTAGATTAGGTAACATAGTTTTATTATATTTTTAATAAAACGAAACAGACAATATTTTATCTAAATAAATTTAAGATTCACTATGTTTCCAAATCCACTTGTTTTGGATATTCTTTTACAGTATTGTATTTGATTGTGTCACAAATTTGATATCTCTGTGTACCAAGCAGTCGATTCACGTATATGGATTCAAAGTTACCTACAGTCTATAAAATCCAAAAAAGAATATTATATTGAAGAATATAGTTTATTCAACTTTCATAGAAAACATCATTAAAATAAAAAGTTCAACAATCTTTATAAAAACTTAATAAAAGAAATGTTTTTTTTTACTAAACAAAGCAAAAATTGAAACGATAAAACGTTTCATAATTTAATTAGTTGCGCTGGAGTGTACAAAACAAATAGAAATTAAAACTTTTCATAAAATTTCAGTTAATTAATCCAAGCATCACAGCGCTCAAATGTTGTTAGTAAAATTATTTTTATTTTGTATAATGATTATTTGTATAATTAAAAAAAACTTTACTTGCTATTCGAGTTATAAATGTTTTAAATTGGTAATTTTATAGAATACACATGTAATTTATATTTTAGCTATACACACGTCGATACCGGGCTTACCAAAAAATATTTATCGGAATGGCAAACCAGACAAAATAATTAATATTGGGCATACTAAAATATGTGTTCCATAAACTTAAAATACTGATTTTCATAAATACATAAAGTTAATTATTTCTTGGAATTAAAATATGCCTATTTGTCATTTTATCAATATTTGGAGTGTGGCGACCGTGCGCCGCACACTTTGCACACGCCACAAGCCGGTCTTGGCTATATACCATTTATTTTGTAATCCGGGTTTCCTGTGCGTATATCGCGACTCCTACGTTACTCTCCCAAGAAAGGCAGTACCTTTCAAACATCTTGAAATTTAACTATAAATTTCATCTAACAATTTTGAAAGCTGTATAATAAATACTGTTTATTTTTGATGCACAAGAATCACTAAACTAATAATTTATTAAATTTCAATTCTAAAAAAATAGCACTACAGCTAATGCCAATGTGCTTAATATTTTTAAGTTGAAAGGAAGATCATGGGAGAAAGACTCGATAAGAAGTAATTGTCAAAATTAAAGTGTGTAAAAGTCACTCGAGATCAACTCGGGGTCAATTGACATCACAAACACCCATGTCTTAGGTCTCAAATTTAAATTTAAAAATCTAAATTTGACATTTAACTCACTTATAATCAAACCCAGACCCGTCTGATCGGTATAGCAAGCTTTAACCAACTAGATCACAGCGGGCGATTATAATTATTTATTGGCAATAAGGCAGCAGTTATAGTTTTCTCAGCAACAAGACTGTCAATATTTACTGTGACTTCTGCTTCTTTATTAGTTATGAAGCAAAGCATTTTCGAGAGTAAATGCATTCAGTGTAAAATTAAAACATAAAAACACAGTGTGATTTTTCTCGTTTATCAGAGTCAGTTACTGCCTTCTTTTAAGAGGAAAAACACGCTCAACCTAAGTAGACGCCAGACGAAAATATAATAGAAAGATTGTGCTTAAAAAATCAACCCCTCAAAGTTATATTTTCAAATAACGACTAAGGTTGGTAGGTTATGTTGAACACTCATTCCTCGATTTGTGCGGAACCCGTTTTGCGCGGTCAAGAAAACACAATTTTCATATGAAATACGATGATGAGGGATGTGAGATGGGAGACCATAAAAAAATCCGAAATCGTGTGACGTCATTTAAAGATCCCCCAAGAGGCCTAACGTGTCAAACATAAATAATGAAAATATTTATTCGTGACACCTTTGTGCGTATTCTGTTTGCCAAAAGTCTCTCAGTGCTAAATTGACTAAAAGTTGACAATAGCGTTTTTTCATTCTGAGTAAATCTACAAATTAAAATCTCCATACGAGTATCAAAGCCAACTTACGTTAGAAATTTGATCACAATACAATTCTACCAGAAGTGGCTATGTGGACTTCTAATCCCGGTATCCCGATTTCCGGTCAATTTGTTACAGAATTTTCTAAATACCATTACCGAGATTTTGATATTCATACCCGGTTAACATTTATACTATAATAATGATTAAAAAAATCAATTTCTGTGGTCTATTCGTGAAAGCTTTATTACCCCAGCGATGAGGTGTCAACGTCATTGATTTAGAACACGGAGGACACGGATTCGAGTCCCAGTACGGACAGTTTTTATAGATTGTTTTTTCAACCGATTTATGGATCAAGGCATAGCTGTATGTGATGTATTAAATTCCCAGCCACCTATCGATTAACTAACCACTAGTCATGTCCTAGCCCCACCCTTTTATTCATACTCTATTTGAAAATGAAAGGTTAAGCAACTGACTTACAACCATTTCTCGAAGAAAAACTTCTGTTGAGATACCTCCATTACAAAGTCATTGGGAGCGAGCATTGACTTAAAAAAACTCAACATCACATTTAGTTTTAGATCTTGGAAATACGTGTTTATGATTAAATTAACTTCGAGTGCCTTTAAAAATCAATTATTATATAATCATATCAAACTTTAAAAAAACTATCTGGTCTCTTGGCTATGACAAAACATACGTATCTATAAAATCAGTGAAATTTTCATACTTACTCAAACTCTGCTAAGCATACATTGAAATATATATATTTAATTAAGATTTTTTACTGATGGTGCTTGTTGAAATTTGAATCGCTTAAATTTTGTGCATATTCGTACGTTTTGTAACTAACGACCCGTGTTTCGCCTTTTGATATTTTCATGAAATCAGGTACATTGATGAATTCGAGCTGATCGTAAATAGTTTTAAAATTATCGTAGAATAATCTTAAATCTGTCAAGCAAGCGAAATATGACGTACCCACCCTTTTAATCAGTAGGCATTTCTTTTTTATGACCTTTATTGTTTTTAATGATGATGGATTATAAAAATTTACAGAGTTTTTAATATCGTAGTTGATATGAAATCATAAGTAAAATTAAACTATATCAATTACTTTTAAACGTAGTCCTAATTATTTGTGTATTGTGTTATATACACGATACGAACTATTTTCAAACGGTAAGCGCAAGTTCATCCAAGTATTTGAATTTCTATAGATAGTGAAAGACGAATCCCGGATCGTTAGTGACAGAATGTATGGAAATGTACAGAATTTTAACGATTATAATTTTCTATATATTGTATACGCATATCCCTACTGACGTTGTTAACATAATTATACCATAATATGTTATCGCTGTGTCGTATAATACACAGGCGTTATAATAATTATATCGACCTAGAGAACCCTTCCGAACTGAAAGATTCATTAACTTATCAACAAACATCTGAAGTAAAACACCTGAGCCAATTTGATAACAAGTTGAACATCTGTAAAGATAAAGCCAACAAAATATCTACGGTAAATATTATTCTCCCTGATAATTACTTTTCTATTTTTGCGGTGAAATAATTCTGGTTTTTTATAATTCAACATTCGCCTACTAATTGCTCAGCCGAAATATAAACTCATCAATAATACATAGCTTTATTAGACGTGTCGGAAATTTGTAACGTTAAAATATTTCATTGAAATTTAACTGATTTGTACTCAAAATGTTTAAAATTTAATGTCCGTTATCCATCGAAAACACATATAAAACGTTTAAATGTTACATCAATAAATTTACCCAATTTGCTACAACGATAAAGGTTTCATCACAGTTGTATATAAATATTTGAATTTATGTGTCTTATTAACATTAGGCAGTTGATCTATCTCTAAAAAACTGAAAGGTTTTTTTTTAATTTATAACAAATTTAAACATGGGTAAAATATAATAAAATCTATTACAGCAATTGCTAATCAACCACATATAAAAATAATATCTATTAGGAAATGTTTTTTTTTGATAATTAATCGAATGAAAAGGTATGAAAAATTATTGTAGATTGATTAAGAGGAAAAAATATTTGACATCGTAAAATTAAATCTCTTAAACCACACATCAAGATTGATCAATGTTGATGAATGACTATGGACTATGTGCTCAAATTCCAAAGAATAAATACCAAAATTATGATGATTCAACAGTGATTCACTTGACAAGATTTTTTTTCGTTAAATACAAATTTCTTTGAATGGAAGTTCATAATATCGACTTTCATTTCCTAATTGCAATTATCCAATATCTTTCTCCTGGATCAATTTCAAAGTCAAACCTTCAATAAACGATTTTATTCGTTTTAGTAACACGATAAAATGGATGTTACGTATATGTAACGACGGATATAAAATGGTAGCGGCGCATTGTAGGGGAAAATTTATTACAAAAAATCCCAAAAGGTTCTGCAATTCGCGTTCTAGTTATTTCTCTCTATAATAATGAAATCCGGGCAACAGCGCGGGAATTAAGATTGGTCTGATTAATCGCGGATCCATAAAATGAATAAATTTGACCGTCGTTAATTTAACCCACCAATTAAACTTGCTGTATAAACTGTAATTGATCGTTGGCATATTGTAGGGCGGTACACAAATGCAGTAAAACTTTACCTTTGAAAATACGTAGAACAGCATAGTACATATTTAAGTCCTTTTGTTTCAGCTGAAAATACCTAATTGTTCTAGCAAACGGATAATATATGAGTAGAGAGGTAGTCTGAAGATAAGTGACATAAGGAAAACCATACTGTTTAACAAACAATTTTGAAAAATACCAAATCATGACAAAAAATATATTGAACATTAGAAATTTTTTCAAGCTTTATTTTAAATCATTAATTTCGTGGCGAGTAAGAATTGTTTTGTTTATCTTAAAATATAGTGGCCTTCGCTTTTATCACATATATTTTATTTTAAACCAACTTATTGAGACGTACATTCAATGAACCTAATGAATTAAGCAACGATTGGCATCGTAAAAAGATAAAGTCAAAGCTCTGGCCAAATTTATATTACAACTGAATTTCATAGGGAGTAAGAAATTCGGAAATACGTACGCCTTACCATTTAAAAACACCTTAATGGGATGTAGAATTAAAATGTGATCTTACAGATATAGTCATTCAATGAGAAGCATAATGATAGCTTTACGTTGTATTAACGTAGAAAATTACGCCGTAAAAATAAAAACTAAATAGTGATAATTTGATGAGGGATAGACAGGGTGCGTAAAAAACATTTTTTATCAAATATACAATTTCTTCGCTTCGTATTCACCATCACACACTTGGCATGAAATTTGCCTTGCCTTTATTTTGTAAAAGAGTTGTCAAAATGATTAACACAGTCTACTTGTTATCTGTATTTTGAACAGACGCGGTCGACTGTGGGTCAAATATTCTCGCGGGAATTTGACTTGTAAGAAAATTTTTTTTTTTTTCAAATATCAAGTGAAATTTAAGGCAAATGGTGTTTGTGGAATTGGGTGTATTTATTTATCTTTGTTAAGATAAATAAGCAATTGATTTTAGACCTTATTGGTACAATAGATAGCTCCGAGATATCGCTAGAAGTGCATCTGCCTTCGTACAAGGAAAATAAATACCACTTTTATATTTGAAAATATGGTGTATTTTTTATCCATGTCCGCTCCCAATGTGGATCATTTGGCATCCTAATAGAGTTATCTCAACAGAAGTTTTTCTATAAGCACTCTGTGCTACTTAATCACTCAATCTCTTTTTTTCAAAGAGAGTCGTTGAAATAGAAAGATAAGGCTAGAACAGGACTAGTGGTTAACTAGTCGCTCTCGCTACTTCCAGTTACATATCAGTTAAATATCACAAACACACATGCCTTCGAACAGAAATCGATATATCGATTGAAAAAGTGCTGTTCGTACTGGGACTCGAACCCGTGAAATCCGACACGGAAGCCCACAACGCTAACCACCGCGCCATAGGACTCGACAAATATTGTGTATTTATTGGCGTATAAATTACTAGAACGAATTTCCGTTCCTCTATTGATTAAAAAGCACACTTTCATCAATTCACTTTTCTAAATATACTTGCATATAGGAATTTATTTATCTGAAATCAATGATTTCGGATGAATCATTAGAAATGATTGTTAAGTCAAAGGTCTGCCGCTTATAGCATTGGTCACTTATATATGTGTACTGTACACATTTACTATATGAAAACGGATGCTTTTTATTAGTAAATGAATTTATATTGGACTTATTTATTTTACGCTTTAGTGATCAATACATTTTTCAAAACTGAGGATAAAAGAAAATATGGTAACAAGAACCATCATTTCGATTCTTATACATCAAAAATCTTATTTGAAATTATACAATTAATTACAAATAATAGTTTTTAAAAAAATACACAAAATATAAAAGAGAATTTTTCAATATACTGATCAATACAAAAAATATATAGGTACCTACGTAAATTTTCCAGGTGCATGGGCGATAACAAAAAGATTTCTTTAAAAAAACTCTTTATATTTTTATTTACAATATTAAATTATAGAAAAAAACATTAAAGTTCTCCATAACTGAAATGGACAAATGCCAAATGCTTCAACAAACAGTGGGTGTATGTATTGTGCGACGAAGGCATTTTATGCCCCAGGAAAGTATTGGATAAGAAATAAATAAATTTCTACAGATGAAGAGAGAATATGTTTAAAAACAGTGGCGGAATGACGTGAAAAGTAGTTTTTAGTATTTAAGTCAATATAGTTTACACCATGCTAGTGTTCTTTTACCGTTTCTATAGTTTTATTGAATGCTCTTAATAAGCATGCAATTATGTAATCAATTTAATTATAAATAGGAAAATGACATCATATGTTTATAACAATTAAGAAAAACTTTAATTATGTTAAATTAAAAAATGTTTAAAAAAAGAAAGATTACTTTAAAATAGAGCTTTAAAAATATACTAACCGCGGCGTGTTATCTCAATGGTAACCGATGACAAACAGTTTTCAAAGTGGCGTACCAAAAAAATGTCATTTCTTTCCGTTTTATCAAGAAACACTGTATTGTCGCTTTCTTATCGATTTGATATTTTGTACAAGCTTTTACGTGGATGTAATATGAGTATGCAAGCACAATCGCTCAAAATGATGAATTGACTCTTATAATGTAGGGGTAGCTTTGACCTCCTCTAGCCTCCCATCAGTGCACCAATGTGGTGAAAGAGGGTCGCTTATATTTCGAGTGGATCGAGATGGAAAGTGCCCGGTCGTGACCTGAATGATAGCCGAGACACCAACGCCAACTAAACGAACAAGAACACGAACATATTATTAGGTGTGAGTCAAACTAAGAATATCGACTATGTTTGGGATATCTAAGTACTTAAGTGATTTAAGCTTTAAAATTAATGATTCTTGATAACAATATCTCAACAAAACATGCACTACACTGTAATTAAAATTGGTGGAAATTGACGTTTTATTTTCGTGGAATACTGAAAGAACCAAAACTCACTTCTTGTCAAGCATTTTATCAAAGATTTTTTCTAGTCCATCTCCGTTTTCAATGTGGAGCATATGGATTATTATTGGAGGTACTTTAATAGAAGTTTTTTATACGAGAATTGCTAGTAATTTAGTTTCCCAACCTCCCTTTTTTGAAATTTTCAGCCAAAATTTGTAATTTTCCTTTAAGCGCATTGAAAGATTGATGTTTATTTGCTTATTTGTCTGAGGTTAAAAAAAATATGGGAGAAAAGCACTGGAAAGAACTTCGTCTACATACATATTAAAAAAATAACATTACATTTATTCTTTTTATTGAGATATTTTTTTCGTGCTGCTTATGCTTTTCTTCGAAATATCTTATCAATTAATGTCGTCATTTTATACAAAACTTATTTCTCTACGCTCAGCAAACCCGTTTTTTTCTATATACATTTGTACGATAACACTTATTTTCAATACAGTTGAAATATTTTACAATGGAAATCAGCTGTAAAAAAAATAAAATGTTTCTATGAATGCTTGCTCTATAAATTGAGTCATTCTACAATAAAACAACTTCATTGTACCTAGTTGAGTAAAAAATGAAAATAAATGTTCGAAATGTATCCAAAAATTTATCAGACTAAGTGTTTAATTTTACAATATGATTAATAGGTAGTATTAATATTGGTTAAATTAATTTTATCAACAGAAAGTAAAGGTCTTAAAAAATACAGTTCACAGAAAAAATATAATGAACAACGTTTTTTGTGTGTATGTTTATATCCATTAACACTTTGACAGTAATACGGAATATTATCTGCCATTCAGGAGTTTTTAAGGAGAATTTGTCTGAGAATTGGGAAAGGTTTAACTTTATGACTTTTCCCTATACCTTGTCCAAATATAGTCTCTATGTAGGGATATAATGATAAAATCTTAATGCATTGGTCTTTTCATTTCATTTGACATATTTCTGTGTAAACCTATTCCCGAAAAGATAATGTCTTATCTAAAAAAGAAAATCAAATATACCTACTGTGGAAATGTATCAAATATTTATGGAGTAATTCGACTGAAAAAGTAATTTGGAAATGTGTATAGATCGTAAAAGTCAGTGAAGCATAAATACACATTAATATTGATGAACCAAAATGAATGTTCATATGATATTATATTATATTATTGTAGCAAATGTAATGTGTATATATGAAGTATAATTTATTTCTTGATGATCTATTGACAAATAATTTGAATTTCAGTAAAGTAATTGTATTTCAAAAAGAATATTTTTATCAATTCTATTTACTCTCTTTTGACAGCGAAAAATCTTTAAAACATAAAATTAGTGATATTGTCGATTATGTAAAAAGACCCAATTAAATCAGGAAACTGTTAAACTTAACAAGTATTTGGGCATCAAATCCAGGATTTTTTTGACATTCCGGGACTTCGGGATTCACAATCTTTCAATTCCGAGACCCTGGAAATGGTCATTTATAATAATTTAATGTAATCATTTTTTTACGTATCCGTTATTTTATTTAAAAACAAATACTGGCATCACAGCTCACGGGCAAGGCGAAAGATTTTTCATTGTTATAATATTCTCATTCTTATATTCCTTGAGTTTATTTGGAATAGATAATATACCACAAACACCCGTGTCCAAGATGTCAAATTCAAATTTAAAAAAAAAATCCCATCTTAAAACAAATATTGTATACAATTATGAAAAACTGCCTCTTTCTTTGTACGATCGCTACAAAATATGAGAGGGAGTTAAGACCACAATTCGTTTATTTATATGTAGGTATTATACAAAAATATGTATGTTTATTGACAAACTGAAGTACACTATCAGAAATTGTGCTATAATTGAAATAAATGATGGTAAATCAGGAATAATTTAGATTTAAAATTTGACTTTTTACATATTATAAATTTTGTGTTTTATTGAAACCTTAGCTTATTCAAATAAAACGATTCTTTGCATTTGTTATATTATTATTGTCTTTGAAAAACGATATTGTACATGAGAAAATATTTCATTTTCTTTAAACTCTGATATATATATCATTTTATCACTTAGCTAATTTTCACATTACCATAACATAATAGGATATTCAAAAAAATTATAACTTAAACAATATTTTGGAAATTAGAATTTTATTACTTTCGATGGTTTCGGCGGTAACTTTGTGGAAGTTCATTTTAATAGAAAATTTAAATTAACTTTGATTATTCCACGTATTGTGTAACTAACTGTGACACGTGTTTCGCCTCTTTCAGAGGCATCTTCAGACTTACTATCGCAAAGTTTGCTTAAGTAATGAAGCAAGATTGATTCTAACATTTTAAAATTATAAAATTACAAAATGGATTGGGTTTTTTTTCCTTTTAAGAGGAGCAAGGAGGGGGGTGTAGAATCGAAATAAAGCAAACAGATAATGATACTAATTTTACTAATGAGTTGTAAACAATCAGAATGGGATTTTTCCTTTTTAATGGAAGCAAAGAGGGGATTATAAAATCGAAACAGTGCAAACAAATTTAATCATACTACTAATGACGTTAAACATTACAAACTATTAAAACTAATGAGCTGCAGTCAATCATCTAGGTTTGTGATTACTCTATTAATTGGAAACAATTTGAGTAACGGGGAACCGCCTGTGCTATTAAGAATATTATTTAATAATATTTCTTTTTTGTTAAGAGTTTTATTAATTTCTAAAAATTCTAAGCTATTCATCTTTAAACCCTTTTTATTTACTCGGTGGAGTATTTCTAAATTACAAATCTGATTAAAATTATGATTATTTTCTATTAAATGATTGGCAAACTCAGAAAAATTGTTACTTTTTAGACATCTTATATGTTCTTTAATTCTAATATTAAAGTTTCTACCTGTCTGTCCAACATAAGACGCTTGACAGTCTCCACAAGAGAGTCGATAGATACCACTCTGTGACGATGAATCTACGCGATCTTTACTGTTCAATAAAATTTTACCTAAATTATTTACTGTATAAAACGCGGGTTCTATATTGTCTGGCAAAAATTTAACTATCTTTGACGAGATGTCTTCTAAATAAATAATTCTACGCCAGTTTTTAATATTATCGTTTGCTTTCTTCTCTCCTGAAAAAATATTATTTACTATGAGTTGTTTAACTTGCTTACGCTTAAGTAAGTTAACTACTACGTCTGTGTTGTAACCATTATTTACAGCTATCTGTTTAATAATGTTTAACTCTAATTCAAAGTTGACTTTAGTGAGAGGGATGTTAACTAATCTATTAATCATTGCATGGAATGATGAGAGTTTTTGCGACCACGGGTGAATTGATTGATGGTGAATGACGACATCTGTATAAGTAGGCTTTCTGTAAATGGCAAATTCTAATCTGTTGCTATTATTTTTCTTTATTGTTATGTTAAGAAAATTTAAGGTTTTTTGTTGCTCGATTTCTAGTGTGAATTTAATATTTGTATGCAATGAATTTATATGACGTAAAAAGGTATCTAACTGTCTATCTGTTCCTGTCCAAATGCAAAAGATATCGTCTACATAACGATACCAAGTTTTTACATTTTTAAGTAACGTGTGATTTGACTTAAAGAGATTATTCTCAAAATAATCCAAGCAAAGCAAACTTTGCGATAGTAAGTCTGAAGATGCCTCTGAAAGAGGCGAAACACGTGTCACAGTTAGTTACACAATACGTGGAATAATCAAAGTTAATTTAAATTTTCTATTAGAATTTTATTATTAAATGTCAATTTTCAGGTTTGGTTAGAGTGACTTTAATTTGTATATAAAAACTCACTAAAATTAAATATGCTTTAAAAGAACTCTTTTCATTCTCAGTCGATGAACTTCACAGTCTACAGTCACGAGTTTACAGAAATTTTCCACAGGTGACACTACTAAAAGTAAAATTTCATACTATTATCGGGTTTCACGAACGTTGGATTATACATTTTGCAGCTGCCGGATAAAGGCTCGATAAGCGAAAGGATATACGATAAGAAAATTGTTTTAAATAAATATTTCTAGGTAAGATTTAAGCACGTATTTATTTTTCGATGGATTCGGCGGATTGGAAGTTCATTTTTAATATAAAAATAAAATAATAGTCCAGTAGAAAATACAAGCTCGGCTTTTACTTTATAAATTATTAATTAAGAATACGGATCAATTTTTAGTTTATTAGTAAACCTTGATACAGCTATGTATTCATTCCAAAATAGAGTTCAAAAATATGATAATTAATTAATAAATCTAAAATATCATATCATATCAATGAGATATTTTGATCCGGTAATGGTTTTTTTTACTCTTAAATATTTCTCTAAGCTTATTGGTTTCAGCACAATTGTATTATTTATCGCCTGACCCGTGAATTGAAAACCGTAAAATTTGCACACATAGAAAGCTGCATATTTTATGAGAAATTTGACGGCGTACAGAAACGACATTTTTATGAACCCTAGAAAACAAATTTACATTCAAATTAGATCAATTTATGAACGAAGCCTTCTCACGGGACTGGAAAACTGGTGTAAAAAAAGAATAGGTGCCGGATAAAATTTCACTAATTTTGGTCAATTACCCGACGAATTATGTAAATTTATGAGACAGTTTTACAATTGCAGGTAAATTGAGCCATGGAAATTATAGTTTGAGTTGTTATTTTTAATATACACGAGTAATTGAACAAAATTAATTAACAGATGACATTTTTATACCGTTTTTGCGTTGTTTCACCTGATTGACATAACTCGCTATTAATTAACTAGTTACAACATACGATACGATACTTGGCATTAGACCAACACTTATGAGTATTTCACACATAAACACATACTTTGGATACTGGATAACAGACAGTAAACAAATTAAAAATTAGTACAATAAAAGTTTAATGAAATTAATTTTCATATTTCACAATTTCATATAAAATTTCATATTTTGCAAAAAATAAAAAAGCAGGCACTGCCATCTTGTTTATAATAGGTACGTGCTTCAATTGGCACACAATCTTTTTCACTCATAAATAAAAATCCTAATATGTTATAATTAACTAACAGTATTACAATATTTTAATTAAGCAATGTATAATATTTGTTTGTGACGGTTTTTTTACACAAATATAAATTGGTTACAGAGAGTCAAATAAAGCCAAATAAATATGGTAGTTATGATTTTACATAGGTACTTACATACCTCTGAAAAGATTTTTTTAAAATTTACTTTAACATTGAAAATACTTTTTTCTCGTTTTTGTCATTATTGGTTACCACAGCTCTTTATTTAGAACATATGAACTTCATCTTCTTCCTCCAAAATTATCAACCCCTTCTCAATCTCGTTGCTTCTTTGAAAGCCATTTCGGTGCCGAGTATCTTTACCGAGTATACCTTATGGGTGGTCAAAAGCAGCCTTACACCAGGTTGATTGAAATGACAGCCTAGTTGAGGCTCTCGTAGAACATACGTACTACATGAAAAACAGTTTTCTCCAAACAAGCTCCGTTGTTAAAACGTAGGCGTTGGCCCGCAAAAGCTGCAAATTGTAAAACTCAATTCTTGTGAAATTATTTTTAAAAATATATATGTACATATATATATATATATATATATAACGTATTACAGCTAACATTCAAGGTGCAGATAATTTGTTTTTTTTTTTAAATCATATAAGATAAACTCAAATGAGAAAAGAGATCTCTTCAACTAAAATAAACATCACAAACACCCATGTCTAAGATCTCAAATTAAAAAAAATATATTTGACATTATTCTTAACCTATCGCTATGCTATAATTCTGGTCTAGAATTTATCTCTTTCAGAAATAGCCGTTATCAAGTGTTAAAGAGTCATTGATTTTAAAAGAGGCGTAACAGATCGTACTTCTTTGTTTTAGGTTCAATCTTTTTAACGTAATCGCAGCTTTAAGTCGATTTCATAATGACACTATCAATTTAATCGAGGATGGAGTAGAATTAATAGACATATAATTAATCTCAAACGCTTATTTAAAGCTACGCAGAGGCACATTGGCTGTAATTTAAAACTTTTCGTGAATCAAATATCGTTGTAAATGAAAAACGTGTGATTGTGTTTATCGGTAAAATAAGTGATTCATTTTTAAACGACTTTTTCTCTGTTTCTGTATCACGAGATAAATATTCTCCTTCAAATGTGATAATATTACAAATTGAACAGTAGAATAAATATCTGGATTTCAAAAATATATAAACATAGCAATATGCATTTAGAAATATTTGACAATAGAAAATCGTGACCTATTAACAATTTTTTAAATTAACTTAATATTGACATTTTTATGTTGTAATGTTCCTCGTGCAAATACACTTTAATATCACGTTTAATCTGAAGTTTACTTCTCGTTAAATTTAAAGTATAAATTGTTTACGCTAGAAAATACTTTTCAAATAACTACGTGGGCAAACATTTTTTTCTACGAGACTAGTTTATCTGAAAAAAACTTTTTATATGAGCTTAGAAGGTAAGGTATCACTAAACTTAATCAATCAACAATTCTTCTTACATACTTCGCCTATTTGTTTTTACTTTACATACTTAGTGGTATTCTTTAGTATAATTACTTGTATAAGATATATAATACAGTCGTGTCGTGGTGCACAGGTCAACGTTGTTGGTTCAATTCCCAGTACGACTAGAATTTTTTTCTTTTCAAAGGCATGAGTTCCAATGCCATGAGTTTTCCAATCCTTAAATAATGGGGCGTAACCCGATAAGGGAACCACTGGTCCTGTACTAGCTCTATCCTTTTTTTCCTACTACTCTCTTCGAAAAAGAGAAATTTAACAACTGAGTAACAAACGGCTCTCGTAGAAAAACGTTCTGTTGAGATACCTTTATAAGTAGGCTATATGCTCTAAATTGGGAGAGGACATGGGTAAAAAAAAGTATATAATAATAAAAAAAAAATTATCATGATTCCGTGAATTTATATTAGAATTCAATTCAATGTTCTTATTTTACTTTAGACTTTCAATAGATGTATAGTAAATATACATACAAAATGTCATACTTGTCATAAAAACTCGCAGAAAATAATATTTTATTGATCATGTAGAGTGGAAAAAAATTGAATTTCCGCTTGGGCAAAGTCAGTGCTTTCTACCGTACATGTTGTTTTTTGTTAGAGTTTATCCGTTGTCCTCCGAAACGCATCTTGTGATTTTGTATTCGATTGAGGGTCAAATTGATTTTTGTTGGGTTGAAAAAGTTACACATCAAAAATAAAAAAGATACATCTTTATAAAATTGTATTTATTTGCAAATTTTTTTGTATGAAGTTTTTTTTGTCGCTTTACTTAAAAAACAATTAATAAAATAAGCTGTTATAAGTAAAAATACAGCGGACTACGAAAAACACATAATTCTGGTGCTGGCATATGATGTAACATTGAACTTGTTAAAAATTTTATACATTTTTTGCATTTATTGTGTTATCGGTGTCGGGTCTTATGGCGCAGCGGTTAACGTTGTGGGGTTCCCTGCTGGATCTTACGGGTTCGAGTCCCACTACGACCAGCATTTATTTGGTCGATTTTTGTTTTGATCGGGTGTTTGTGATGTCTAAAAAATCCCTCCCATTCTTTCCGATCCTTTAATAACTGAGTGTAGCGAGAGCGATTGATTAACCACTAGTTCTATCCTAGCCTCATCTTAATATTCCTACTACTTTATTTAAAAAAGAGAGGTTGAAGAACTGAGTAATAAACAGTTCGCGTAGGAAAAGGATAAACCCATTAGAAGACCATATGCTTCACATTGAGAGTGGACAAAAAATCTTATTGTTAATCGACAAAACTGATTTTATTAATATTAGGATCACAGTAAATTTGTCATAATTCATAATTCACAATATGTATTTTGTCTTTAACTGATCTTTTTTCTTTTAGCTTACAATATTAAGATTATTTTATAGTAAATACTCGTAACATTATTTTTAAATACTTAATCAAAGTATGCTTAAGAATTTTATGAAGGCATTTTTTATTTAGAAAGAATATTTTGTATAGGGACTGTGTAGGAAATCAAAAAAAAACATAAGCTTGCTTTTATTAAAATACACTTTTGCTTATATTGTAGGCATTTTATTCAAAGCTTTGATGGATGAGACTGCTTCGAGCATGACACTAGATTTAAACGCAAAATAAATCTAAATGCAGAATACGTGTTCACTTGAAAATGGTCGTTTAGACCAGCGGTTGCCAAACGGTGGTTGGAAAAGTTATCGCGGTAACCTAATTGAAGCCAAAAATCTATATATACACCGTAATAGAAGCCACTTTAATAGATTTGATATAATATGTTTCATTTCATAATAGGACCAATGAAACGTTACTTAAAAATTCACATGTTTTGGAAAAAATGTGAGACAAAGATGTCGGTCTAGTGTTTCACGTTGTTTGCGATCCGCAACCTAGTACGGGCAGTTTCATAAATGGATTTTTATATCGCTTTATTGATATCTGTTTTTTTATCTCATAATGGGTTTGATCTCGACAGAATTATTTCATCAAGAGTTGCATATAATTCGTTTGGCAAATCTTCCCACTAAGGACACTGGCTCTTGCTAGTAGATAACTGATTTTCACGATTTTTATAATTCAATATGTGGAGTCAGACGAAGGGGAGAGGATTTCAATCATCACATACATCCATACCTTCGAATCGAAATTTATAAATCGTGAAAAAAAAATCAGGGATGTGAGTCGGGTGTTTTTTTCTAGAGGTGAAAAAAATTTACAGCTCCGTCCCATTTCTTAAAAAATATTTAATGCTGAGTATTCATCCCACAAAAGCCTATAAAGTTGCACTCCATGCAAGGATGATTAAAGATGATATTATTGTTGACATATATGTAAGTAAAACGGAAATCATTAAAAAATAAAATTCAGAATCACAGTCCGTTTTTTACCTGATTCCACAGCTATGAATTAAACTTAGTTAAAAAGTGATTGTACTGGTATTCAAGCGTGTGAGATCCGTAACCAATCCAATAAATTGAACCTCGACCACGAACCCAACAATTTTGTGCTAATATAATATAACAATAATAAAATACTGAATTATAATTTTAAACCATACACATACTACGGTGACTGCATTCCAAATTAGGACTATTTTTAATGTAGGCAAGTACCAACAAAAAAAGCTTATTTTACTTACCCCCATCCCCATGTATTTTTTTGTGAGTCATCGCCTGGAAAACATTGTTTCATTTTAATCTTGCTGTTATATTCAATTTTCAAGCAGTTAAATTTTCCAAATAGTCCAGTCAAGAAAACTTCACATAAAAGATCTTAGAAATATCTATGGAACGCAAATGCTTTTGATAATATTTTAATACAAATTTTATTAATAAAATCATTAAATATAATAGCTTATCACATGTCATGATCATCAATATGTTATTTTTTTTTACGGTCAACAACTTCCGTGTAATATTAATTTGTTTTCGAGCAATTTTCCGGCTGCAAGTAATGAATATTAATTAAGAAAAACCCGATGAATTAGTACGAGTGCTTAAAAATTAAGTCACGGGATTTCTTTATTTAAGAACAATAAGAAAAGTTCTAACATAAAACTTTTCACAGTATTTTAGATGAAAAAATGATCGCAACAAATATTTGCTGGAGAATTTAATTCTAAAACTTATCAAATTTATATTGCTTTCGCAAATAATATGAAAAATGCGGTTTTTTTTAAATAAAATACAATCAGTAATCATTTAACTTTAAGCAAGGTAGTACAAGTTTTTTTTATCTTAACATTCTTAAATATATTTGAACAGTTACCCTATTACCAAACAAAATTTTTACTGCTGTAGATATTGTAATTAAAATATACTAGCTGTAAGCCCGTTGACCTCAACGAGGAGATTTTTGTTGCATTTTTAAGTAGTCAGAAAATTTACTGGCGTGAAAAATAAATTACAAACCTATTTATTGAATAAGCCAGAAATTTGATAGAAAAATAAATATATCTCGCGGCATATATCGACAGCCCTGCCCTGCAGTATTTAAATTGTAAATTATTTATTTTTGGAATAATGTTTAAGTTTGCTTACAACCATTTTTCGTAGTAGCAGAAATTTCGTAAATTACTTAATTTTTGGAATAATGTTTAAGTTTGCTAACAATTCTTTTTCGTAGTAGAAGATTTTAAAATAAAAGTCTAAATATAGTTCTATAAAATATCCATACCGTCATTAGAATATTCCTAATGCATGTAAGAAATTAAAAAGATTTTCAAGGCCGGATGCAAAATAAAACCATATCTTCCAACAATCGAATCAATGACACTGATCAAAATCTGTCAAATCAGCTCCAAAATATCTTTAAATTGTAAATTATTTAATTTTTAGAATAATGTTTAAGTTTGCTAATAACTATTTCTTGTAGTAGAAGATGTTAAAATTAAAGTCGAAATATATTTCTATAGAATATCCATACCGTCATTAGAATATTCCTAATGCATGTAAGAAATTAAAAAGATTTTCAAGGCCGGATGCAAAATATAACCTTACCTTTCAATAATCGAATCAATGACACTGAACAAAATCACTGACACTGTCAAATCAGCTCCCAGCCCTATAATTATAGCTTCAAAAAATCGAATCAGTACATTTGATTATTTAAAAAACTTCGTAGCCATGCAATCTTTCAAATAAAGTTCTCTCAATATTATTACGATGCTTCAGTTCTAAGCCAGGAAATTTGAATTATGAATATAAAAAGACGTCCATTCCAATTGGACGAACGAAATATGCGATTCAAAATAAATCGTTAGCATTGGTCAAAAAATGTGCTGTTTAATATAAACCGCTATCATTGGGCGAATTGGACATCAGTGCGGACACATTTGTGATTATTTTATCGGCTATTAATGTTAAGATAAACAAATAAACTAAATTTAGCTCATTATTAAGTTCTCTACATTCTATTAAATGCATATATTATGCCTTATAAAACTATTTTTAATTTATCAAAATAACTTCAAATCACGGTTAAACAAAAAAACAAAAATCATTACCGACTTAGAACAACCTACGTAAATCACTAAAACTTGAATGAAGATTATTACTTTCCAGCTTTGTTTCATGTCCAACAGATGTCAGATTAGTAAAAACCAACTACAACTTTTAATTTAAAAATTAAGACTACTCCAAAGTAGAGAAGTAAGTGATTGTTTCTTTTTCTCCTAAATAATCTTGTATTTTTTGTTGTTGAAAAACTTGCTACATTCAAGTCATTTTAGTTAATTTTAGAAGAGTGACAACAGTGTTTTAAATGTAGCCAGTCATTTGGTAAAATCAAACAACAGAATTTTAGCAAAGCAAAATAGACATGCACTATAGAAAATCGATACATTTTTTAAAAAATATCTGTAGAAATATTGAAGGATATGTTCGTAATATTTGTATGCATACCCTATTTTTTAAAAATATTTTATATTTGAAATAAAATACCTTTATTTGAAACAATTTTATAACTCATATAGTGTTGCCTATACAATGTATAAGTTTTAAGGAATTCGCAAGTATGTATTGTAATATTCAAGAGCTTAAAATAGGTTCCCATTAATCTTCTTGTGAAACTATTCCAGTGAAACAACTACAAATAAATACATTACATAATAGGATTACTTCCGGGCGCCAAAATCTTAACGAGCCGTTACCCGTAAAAAATAAACGAAAATAAAACTTAACTTTTTCTTTACCCCACATGATAGATGCGTATTTTGATGGGTTTCTGTGTATTTTGGATGTGCCATGAGTGACGTTGTGCTTAGCCACCAGCAGTGGCGTCGCTAAAGATAAGTTGACAAGCTTTTATTATTAAAATTAATATCATAGCTTGTTTTCATTAAACAATATTCAGAATAACTTATTATGTTATTCGAAATTAAATTACATATTTTTGATAAAAATAATAAAACATTTTTAGTACTTTTTCCACATAAAATTTATTAGATCAGGACCGGTTTCGCTCATGATGAGCATTGTCAACTGATAAGAAAAACAATAAAACAGTGATATTTATACAAAAGTTAAGTGATAAAAACAAGGTATGACAAACAATTGGTATTACAACCTAGCAAAATAATTGAAGTAAAATACAAGGAAAATAAACTATAAATAAAAAGTTGAAGACCACTTAGCAATGAAACTATTATGACAAAAACCAACTAGGTATGAATTATCATTACCAAAGTAAAAACCAACAATTAGTGTATATAATAAATAAAACTTAATGTCTGTCAACCAAATTGAGTTTGGAAAATCCAGTAGAGTTCAAATTCATCATGAGCGAAACCGGTCCTGATCTAATAAATTTTATGTGGAAAAAGTACTAAAAATGTTTTATTATTTTTATTGTAATGCCATTCCACCAAGTATTGACAGTGAACACCTTAAAAGTGATACATATTTTTGATAGCTAAATTGACAAAAATTCAATTCTTAGTCGATAATAAAAATAAAACAACTGATATCGAATACAACCATGGTTTTCATCGATTACAAAATGAAGTTAAATATTGATGAAATTTTCAGTGTACCTTTTTTATGTTTCATAATGTTTGGACGTGGCATACAATTCCCCCCGATGTCCTTGTGTCCTAAAGTTTTATTTCCACACGAGTCAGAAATATGATTGCGTTACCAACTTAACAATTATTTTTACGAATGCATAAATTTAATAATGTTTGGAAAAACCGGTAACTTAACCTTACGTTGGTCGACACTTATTGTGAAAAAAACAACAATGTTCTGAGCAATAATATGAATTAGTTATCTGAAGCAGAGCAGAGTTATATTTCACTTAATTCTAAGATTTTATATTCATTTTCACTATGATTGAAAGAGTATTTTTCAATGAATTTTATAGCAGCTCTCTTTAGTTTATTAAACGTGAAACATAAATTTAATTTATTACGTGTACTTCGACTCACGCAATAAACATGATATTGAATATGTAATTAACCATTTCACCGCATACGTCGCACCGGTATGTGGTTTATGCAGTCGCCTCAGACACTAACAACAAGTCAGTAAGTGGAATTGTTTGCTTTATCAAGAAGTATTGTTTACTATATTCCGACATTTAAAATAGATCCGACATCTATTTAAAAATAAAAATACAAACAATAAATTTAAGAAAAATACCATACAGATGATGTCACAGTTATTAAAACTAAGAATAATGATGTTTTACCTTTTTTACCATATCCATACAAATGTGGAGCATATGGACTACTAATGGGGTTTATCGAAACAGAGTATATCGATTAGAGAGTAAGGATAGAAATATAGGGCATGGACTAGTGGTTAGCTAATCACTCTTACTATGACTCATTTTTTAGGATCGAATGGGTGGGAAATTCAAGACAGACATCCATGCATTTGAACAGAAATCCATTAATCAATTAAAAATTAAATCTATAAATTTGTTCGTACTAGGATTCAACCCCTTGACCTCTGTGTTTTAGACCAACAACGTTGACACTCGACCACGCAGCCACTTTTACAACGTACATAATTTTGCACGACAAACGTTATGTAGGCGTGGTTTTTTGACAACATTAACGTTTCATTTTTAATTGTTTGTAAACCGTCTATGGCTATCGGTAAGTAATTTAACAAAACTGTATCATTATTTGTTTGTTGCAAATTCTTCTTGCATGTTCTTAAAAACATATTAGAATCATCGTTTTAGCGTATTGTTTTTTGAGCAGGACCGATAATATTTGAATCTCTGAATCGTGTCAGTAAACTGTTGTTTTTTCCCTTTTCCGTATCTAGAACCGTTGCCAAGGCACATCATCGTTAACTTTACATTCTCGTAGTTGTTAAAGGTTTGACGTGAAATAACATAAGTTAAAATCACTTTTATTTTAGTCTTCCCTACGCCACTCTGTTCCACCGGAAAACGTAACCGGGTCAGGGAAGGCGGGAAAACCGTTCCCGGATGCAATGTAAATGAGATGAAGAGCGGATGTGGCGATTTCAATTTTAAGCCACGTACGATCGTTTGTAATTGCCTACGATATCATCTATGAATACGCGATTTGATTTGTCGGCACACATAACAAAAAATAGGTTACCCTGCGTCAAATTAACCTACATGTATTCAACTTATATATTCGGCAAAGGTACTAAAAACATTGAGTAGTGACCTATTAGGCTATTCAGGTGTATATTTCTCACAACAAATGGTAGGTCAATGTTGTATTAATTGCTTCCGATTTTTTACAACATAGTTTGCGTTACTACAGTAGATGTTTCCATGTATACTTTCAAAAACATTTAGGGTGAGTGTAGCGGTATAGAACAACACCTATAATTAAGACAAATTAATAAAAAAAATATTTACAAATATTCTTGCAATTGATACAATCTCACTTAATTAATAGAATTCCTTATTATTCTATTCCAATACAATATATTAGTAAAATGAAGAGGGGAAGAGAACTGTTTATTTTTGCAATTTTTTTATACGTTAACAAAGTCAAATACACTAATATTAACATCCTAAACAAATAATACATTGATAGAAACCAAAAAAGAGTATTCATTCATTGAATAATGTAACTTCATACACATGATGTGGACAGTATAAATGCAAAAAAAATGTGTTATCATGGCTTGTTTGATACGTGGTGACACATAATAATTGATTGACCATGAAATTCTGTCAAATATAGTAACTGCTAGAACTATTATGGTATATATGTTTTAAAATGTAAAAATATCTGTGCATATTGAAAGCTACGTGTTATTTATTTTTTGTAGCTTAAAGGTACGATTTTTTATGTTGAGACGATAAAGCTTGGATATTATTAATTACAATTATAATCACAATGTATTCATTTGTTTGTCCGCCTTTCTGTAACGCACATCATAACAAACGTATTATCTCAGTATGCGTATCGTACGCGTTAAATACATCAAACATATGTTGATATGTATCTTTTAGAGAAGAAATCACTGTATAAAATTAGATTCAATTGATGTGGTACTTACCTATGTATTTTTCATTACTGCAGATCATTGTATCATTTATCAATTTGTTATAGATGTATTATTGAATATTTAATTAAATTGAATTTTACAGTAGGTACGCAGAGACAAAATAAATGTATGCCTTTTTAATAACTTATACTGCTCCATTTTAATTTGATACTAGCTGTCCCGATTCTCAAATAACTTTCTTTTGTGATGTTTACATTACGTCATCACTGTTATCAAAATGTTAAATTTATTGTAGGGCGTGAAACGCGATCTATTTATTCAAAATGTAACTTGCTATCGTTCGAAATGCCAGGAGCTTAATTTTATACCTACTTCTTTGAACGAAAAAGGTCAACTCATAGAATTTCTGACACCATTTAAATAATGAAATCCCTTACTTTTGGAAATGCGCGTCTTTATATGGATTTTGAAATCTTTTTACGGCTGCTTCACAATGCAGTGCATTGAATCTTTTCAAAATACTTTATATTTTTAGACGTGCTTTCCAAATGGAATAATAAGCTAAAAATATATAGGCTCTACAGTGTAGAGTCTACATGCTTAAAACTTTTATATTAAAAAATAAAAATATCGAATAACATGGGGTCTTTTCATTAAAAGGTTAAATAACTATTATAATGTCTTCCTAATTTATTAATAAACATTCATCGAACAATTTTCAAGAAAAGTTCAATTATAATAATATTAAAATGATATGGTAAATTTATTTTTTACTTTTAAAGTGAAAATAATGCTTAAATTTTTCGACCACGTTAAGTATAGTTGCGAAATCGGCACTGTAGTATTATTTGTTATGTAAAAGTAAGTCGTATATTTTTCTTTTTTAATCAGGTTTTAAGAAAATTTGTACTCGATAATGTAATGTAAACGTACCTACACCATATTTTTATAACCGAAAAACTGTTTTTACCTCTTTAATAATTCCAAAATAGGAAAACGCTATTTTCACTTGAACCGCTATTATCACGTAAAAGTGTGCAAAAATGTAATTTAGAGTGCTTGACAGTAGGTGTTTTATAGCTTTTGGCCAGGCAAGAGGTTACATTAACCAATATTTTCCACCAAATTTTACCCAGCAGTCTATCTAAATATGTATATGGCAAAAACAAAACATTTTTTTTAATGTTGCATAATAACATAACATCTATTATGTTGCTTTAAACGAAAATCTTAGTTCAAATCGTCGCATTGGTGAAAGTATCACGAAATTTATTACGAAAAAATATTTCGTTTCATACGTTATCTTTCTGAGAAAGTTTCATAAATAAATACATTGCACCAGAAAAGTTTACGGTCGTATTTAGTGTAAGCGTAAAATGGCACAAAAGAAGTCTCGCAAAGTGTCGACAGCACTCATTCTAATTTGCCAATTTCTCTTCGCGAAATCCGGTTTAGTGAATGGGATAGAATGATAGATAATCTCGTTGGAAGCCATCAATCAACTACGTGACAATTATTTGTGAGGGTTCAGCGAATGAACATAAGGATAGAGATTGTAGAGATCTAGTCACAACTCTAAGGATGGAACATTATTTAGGCCGAGAAAAAATGCTTGACAAGATTGATTCGTTGTCTCATTAACATATTTATTCTAAAATATATGCTCTCATATAACTATATACTATATATTAACATTAAGCATCAATTTATAAAAAATAATCATACGTTGTGTATTGTATTTTATATTTATATGAAATTAAAGACAACGAACGTGAGTTCTAAATTACATTTACTTAATCATGCCATCATATTAGTTTAGTTCGTCTTAAAAAGTTAATTAGTCCAGATCACATTTTATTTAGCTATGAACATAATCATTTGCATGGTTTCGAGTCTTCGTTCTTGACCAAGTACACTATTTATTTTATATACAAAAATAAAACAAAATTTATATGTTATTACATATTTTTACATTAAGATTAGCACTAATTTTGCTTAAGGATCTCATATTATTATCAATCCAAACGAGCAACATAATTGTTTCCTTGACATTCACTTGCTAAAACTCTATTATTTTCATGAAAAAATATCAATATCTTCACATAAATAATAAAAAAAACAGCCACTAAATGATATTTCTAACGATGGCGTGAATCTAAAAAGATATCAAATGTTTAATACTCTTTTGGTACTAAGTCAATCGTATGAGATTAAAAATGCCACTTCCAGACGCTTTATTGCCTTCTCACGTCTATGTGAACATTATTTTTCCATTGACCATGGGCTGATTAAAACCATATTTTTTATTAAAATATTTCACAGAAGTATTCAGCTTGTTTGAGGCTGGTGGTATGTATAAGATCTCTTGAAACGTCTTAAAATAGATATGGTAATAATAAACATCGTCAGACTTTACCAGTGACTTTGATTGACTAAGCAAAAGGTCTATCTGCTAGCGCCCTCTTTAGATTGTTTAGTAATTATAGCGAAGGTTTTTAATTGGTAAACAAAATACTGGTTGCATTTTTAAATCTTAAAAAAAACAATGAAACATTTGTAAATGTTAAAAAATATTAATATATTATAGAAAATGAAATTTCAGTCAACATTATACCGTTATCGATTCTTTTTTATCTATCTCTTGCCTGGAATAACAGTCTGTTGGATAATCTTGCTACAAAAATGTCGATACTTGCAAGATAGCATCGTGTGCAGAAAGGTGTTCTCTTCATTATTCAATAAAATATCCATAAAACCAATGAATTTTGACTATCTTAAAATATAATAATTTACTTATGAAATTCTTTTGAGAATCGTATTCTTTATTCAACACTAAAACGTATATTTTGCATAACAATTATACTACAGAGAAATGTTCAAACACTATTATCCTTCCTTTTTTTTTTTCCTTATATCGTCTATCGATATGTAAGTCACCTATTTAAATAGTGTATTACTCATGGCATGAATCTAAATATCTCAAAGTACAACTTATTATTATTGTCGTAAGTGAGTAGATGATAATGTAGGGATAGGTGGCAGTGCAAGGCGCTATCGCTTTTACTGGGTCGATTCGACTGGAACCAAATGGTACCGCCTTAGAATTTCGGACACTGCGCCGGAAACTTTGCTTTATTTTAAAAAATCTTGCAATAATCCAAAAATAATCAGATTTCACATGTAAGATCTAAAACATCATAAAAGATAAACTTTCAATATTCATAACTTTTTATATAATTTACAGTGAGAAAGAAAATATTATTCGGTCAGTAAATTCCATCAGTGAGAAATCACTAAAAGTGTGTTAATATATTTATTTATTTAAACGTTGGTAATTATAGGCCAAACAAAAAAGGTGCTTTATATTTTTTATCCGTTTTTGGATAATTAACTGACTACATATTTTATTGAGCAACTGACATGCATGCGCTGGTCATTTTTAATACTTACCGATATTTTTTATCGAATATTTCAGAATAAGTAGGGTTAACAGTCAAATACTTTACCAACGTGCATTTAGTTCTTCTGGTGTCCATGTTTTTTTAGATATCTAATAATACACCTTGTGATTATAATAAAACGCAACCTGTTTTTAAAATACGATTGATCATTTCTAATAGTTTTCAAAATGACGTTTGAGATTCACAGTGACTTAATAATTTTGAAATCTCACTTGATGATTGAATTAATCCTGATCTTATAACAAATTATGAACTTTGGTGTTGTTTTTATTTCAAATGTATACATAATGCTTTTTATAGAAAACTGTAAAGTTAGGTAATCAAAACTTAGTTGTAGTGATTACTCACCATTCGATTATGTGCAGAATATTTAATAAGTCTTTGATTCAACTTAAAGACAAATGTATTCGAAGCAATATTTCACCGATGGTGTATAACCAGTATCACCGTGATAGCTGAAATAATCAATAACATGAAAATTTAAATGACCCACATTCAGTGAGAGCTTTTTTATTTAATAGGGCAAGCTTATCATTTCGAACAAATGGTCGACACCTAAATGCATAAGCCAAGACTTTATCAACATTAGCCATCGTTCCTCATCACCTAAAGCGACAATAATTTTCCTCGGATGGCGTGCAAAGTAAATTTTCGGCATCACTCCTCCGCCGGAAGTGTAAGAAAATTGTTTGGAGCGACGTCGGCCGCGTCCCGGCGCACTGACCGCGCGCTGCGGTGACCCAGATGGGGTTGATTCACCTGTCGGTCGTTTCGCGCCCTCCTAATGCACCTACCTTGCACCCTCCTAGGAGCCCGCTTTGCAGCCGACTCACACCACTTTCTTGCCGTGGCTCGACGAGTAGCCTCCGTGTGTTATTCAAGAAATGCAATCGCAAACGGCTAAGGGGTTCAAAATCCAAAGTTACCTTTCAAATAGATGTCTTGTATATAATTCAAATCCTTCAATTGAATTGAAAGTATATAAAAAAATACTCAACCGTTTTACTGTACATTAAATATTGTTTTGCCAGTCCAATTACTGAGTATTTCAGCTCTGCTGGAATCCGACCATGTTGGTGGTACGACCAATGTCTTAAATCTTCGATAGGACACTATTGTAGACCAGATTTTTAACCGAATATAAAATTTGAAATCGAAAGCATAGATTTCTGAGAAAAATTGATTCAATCCTGTCCTTTATCTATCTGCTTCTGTAAAACAGGTAAAATGAGAGCATGTTGATATCTTCTAGCCAGAATCACATAGTTTTATCCGTAAATTCTCTAAATGTTGAATTTAAATAAGCTGCTATAAAAAAAAATCTTAACAGTGAAGGTACTTAAATCTTAGAGGATTTTACTTTTACTTGTTCCTATTTTTGATCTGCCAATATAGGCACTATGAATCCATACATCGATTTAATATTGAATCTGTATTGGACATCCTCCACACGTATATTTATTTTATAATACAATAAAACGGTATCGAACATCTTAGATAAACTCTAAATAATAACAAAATTAAATGAACCATTTTTTTATCCATATCCTCTCCCAATATGGAGCATGTGGCCTTCTTATGGAGGTATCTTAGCAAAAAAATCTACGAAAACTGTTTGTAACTCAGACACTGAACCTCTCTTGTTCATATATCATTAGAAAACGGTAAACGAATACGAATATTCACTAATTTTTCAAGTAACCAACAGGACCATGTATTCTCAGCAAGTGGTAGTGAGCATTTACAACCAAAAATCAAGCTTTATATTGACTTATTTTTTTACTGTTTTGTAGGCAAATAAAATGAAAATATTTTTTTTTAATTTTATATCGACTTTTTATGAAACTCGAAAGCTATTATGATATTTCAAAAAAAATCTAAAGGAACCTTATTATTGGCAAACGCACCATCTGTTTCTAAGTCTCAAAAAATCCTCAGTAGCATTTTCTTTAAATAATGAGCTAGAAGTGGTGTTGAACGGCTGTTTTAAAAGGTTTGAGCGGTTTCATTTTCAGGATAGGATAAAAGAACCAGAAAATCGATTAGAACGTGTGCTAAAGAGCAAAAAGACTTACAAAGGAAAATTAACATTTTTATTAATATCCGGTGCTTCAAATATAAAAATATTATATATCGACTGTGGAAAGAAAAAAGGACGTAACCCACACATAACAAATTTTACTGGAGGCACAAAAACGTGTTTTGATGATTTTGGGCCATATGCAAATTATGAAATATACACTACCTTGAAGTGCACGAAATCTTCTAAGCTGGTGTTAAATTGACATAATCTAATAATCAAAGCAGTTGTCTAGGAAAAACGATTTTTTAGTCTTTTTTCTTGGTTTCAATTTTCACAAGCTCATCTTTTTTCAAACTTTAAAGTTTTAATTTAGATGTTAATAAGACATTTGCAGCTTACATCCTTCTTGTATCAAGTTTGATACATTGTTATTATGGAAAAAAAATCTGTTTTGAAAAAACTGTGGGTTACGTCCTTTTTCCTTTGCACAGTCGATATTTTTATGGAAAGTTCATTAAAAAATAATACTTACTTACCAATATATTTCATATTTTTTATTATCAAAAACAATGTTTACTTTTAATCATCTTACCTTATTTGAAAATGTTGATTCAAAAATCGATGTTTGTTCACATTTAAAGCGCCACTAAAAAGTTTATTTTATACGTATTCTGTCAAATATAAAGTATAATTTATTATTATCCAAACGGGATATGAGAAAAGAGATATATTTTACCATAAACATTCCCATGAATAATGTTACAAGCAGATTTTATTAATGTTTCTACAAAAATTGATATTCACAACTCAGTAAAACTTGCTGCGTAAACTTTAAAGATAAAAAAGCTAACAAGTGAAAGTATTGGAAAATGCGACCGGAAAAAATGTGATTTATTCTGTAAAGAACAACTACACACACCTGAAGTTTAATGTTAAATCAAAACTCTCAACGCAAATTGCTTTCTGGCGCCGGCTGTAGCAGCTAGATATTACTTATAGAGTTTCAAACCCGATACAAAGTATTAGAAAAATTTCTTAACCACTTTTCAGGAAAATTTTCTTCGGAAAATGGATGCAAATTCGATTTATTATTGAAAGACCTTTTATCGGTTATTTTAAAAATGTATGAAACTACTCACTTCCTACTCTTGCTTCGCTACAAAACGTTTTGCATTTCATATGGAAGGTATAATTTATTTAATAATATATTAAGAACTAAAATAACCTTTATACTGACATTAAATTTACATTTCGTTCAAATGGATCAAAATATTGTTAAAGTAATATATAATAAAAATATTTTTAAAATTTTGTTGATAATTTGAATAATGCTTAAAAGGAAATTTCTATTCCTGTTCTAATAAATATATTACAAACTATCCGCTGCCTGTAAGTTCGAGTGCATTCGCGCACTGATCAGCACCGGAAGATGCCGAGAGGCGAACCCCGGGTCGTGTTCGACCAAGTATTTTATGGAAGTGTACAAAATCAAAATGAAAATAATTCTAAAAAGTGCAGTGTAATTTTTATTCGTCAAGATTACTATTAACCACGATTTTTTTTCTTTTCGTAAAAAACTAGCAACGTAAATAGCTTATAAATTGTACTTCTTGTAGTTGTCAATTACAAATTTGAGTCTATTAAGCCCCTCTTAGGCTGTGTAAGAATGCCATATGTTACCAGATCGAATGCAAAAAAATACGTTTTGTCAACTCCTGTAAAAAATATTACAAAATAGCTGTAGACAAAAAAACGTTTACCTGTGCTTTGCCCAGTATGTCCACTGTAAAATATAAAAGGGCTTAACTTTTCAAAGTCCTTGTGCTGAATAAAATAAAATAAATATTGTCAAATGTTTGATTGGTTATGTATGATTTCCCATAAAATAATTTGAATATTTCTATTTAAGACAAACTGTACTTGAAAAAACTAAAGACGCCACAGTTTCGCCACATTTTGTTTTTCTTATGAAAAAAATTCAAAAAAAGAATATATTTTTTTCTTCTAAATTAAAACAAAATTTTCTTGGATAATTTAATTCAATGGATTTTTTAACAGACAGTTTATTGTAATGCATTAAAATGCCATTCTGCGTAAATAAAAATGAAAAGTATATGTAAATAATAATCAGTGTTTTTGCACTTATACTAAACTTATTCACGGGTATTATTGATTTTAAATTGGTATTAGCTACCTAACATGTTTTTATAATATTGCTTTTTTGATCATTTTTTTATCTGTCCTGCACTGAAGGATGAATTTAGTGACGGTGGTTGTTTACAAATATTATTTGCGACTTTTTTTAAGTTTTTCAATTCTAACGCAGAAGTCTAAAAATACTAGCCGAAACTCTTACTAAATATTAGTTGCGGTGAATTAAATTAATTTGTTCAAAAAATTACAATTGCTTTCTTATATGTCAGCCTAGCGAACATAAAAAATAAACAAATAAAATTATATTAATTAGGTCTTGCACTATAATAAAAACAATACCTATAATTTAGCCAGACCAGTTTGAACTTTACGTTTGGTGGAAGGCAAAGAAGGTGTGTCGACTCTTTGACTTCCGTTTCACATTTTCAGAGAAAGTTCAATGCATTAGCCGGTGTATCCTTTATAAATTAGGTTAACGTAATCACGCGAGGCGATCGAAGCACAAATAATTTCGATTATAGCATGCAGCCAGGGCGATTTTGAATTTTTATAGAAAATGTCAGTTATTGTTTTTCGATTTCGTATTTGTTTTATGACTGTATATTACTGAATATTAATTTGTATCTTACTGTAAACGATATTACATATTATGTTAAGAATAATATAAAATATGATAATTAAAATACATATATGAACATTGTTAAAATTGAATTTTTATCTGTTGAAAGTTTCCCCGATAAATAAAATTGGCCCTTAAAAATTGGCATTTAAAAAAAACATGTTAAAATTTTCTCAATATAAAGCTATTTCACCAAGATAAGAAAGAGTTATTATGACGTTCTTATGTTTTTTATTCATTTTCTCTTGTAATGCGAGGAATAATGTACAAGAGAAAACGACAATTCAATCTTGAATGATACTGTGCAGTATATAATTAAAATAAATAGAAAACTTATTTCTTATGTAAAATCTATCACTTGAGTGTGTTCACTGTCAATACTTGGTGGAAAGACATTATATGTATTAATAAAAACACAATATTCCTATGTACTTCATTCCACTTTATTATATAGGTCAGGACCGGTTTCGTTGAAAATGCTCGCAATGAGCGAAACCGGTCCTGACCTAATTAATAAAGTGGAATGAAGTACAAAGGAATGTTGTGTTTTTGTTAATAAAATCTATCACTTAATTCTCAAGGTTTTCTTCCCAATCAATTATTTTTATACAATATTGCAGTCGTTAAAATTCTAAGCGATACAAAAATATCGCATTGTTTATTGTGTGTATTTTTTGTATTACTTATTTGTGAAAGCATTATTGGTATAACCAGTTATTTATAGACGAATTATTGTCATGCCGATGTTGATGGAAGTGTACACAGTGGCTTGTTAATGTTGCAAACCTAAGAAGCTTACAGCGATAAAGCAAATAACGGGTTGTTATCACTGATTGAAATGGCCCATTTACCTCGCCTACTTACTCTATATCGTTACCCCTAAAAGCTCTCAAACTCGACTCTACTTAAGGAAACAAAAATTTCAACGAATTTTCTTTGTTTTAAGTTTATGCACAAAATTAATAAGGTCGCATGGTTTTAAAGGAAAAGTGTCATCGTCATCAATTACTGTAAAATCACAAATTAACAAAGACTCTTACAGTGCAAATATGGAATTATAATTAATAGCATTATTTTGTATTGTGTTACCAAGAGTGGAAAATCTTCTAAAGCATCTTCTGACAAATGAATTTCTATTGATTACCTTTGGCCGTTAAACGTTATACACGAGTTGGAGTGAGAGTCATTTAAAAGGAGACTAAGCATAGGTAAAAGTGGCCATGTCGCTTTCATTAATGTACAGTCTTCAGAAGAGACAAACTTTATTGTAAACGTTATGAGAAAAGAGATCTTTCTTCAGTGTTTCTTTTTCAACGTATTTAAAAAACATTCGTTTGAACTAAATTTACTTAAGACCATACTTAAACTGAACTGTTATTCAATATTCTCTTTGAGATACCAGCGGGGCTATTCTTATGTGCATATGGATCTTGACAACAGTTTCTCAACCTTTTTGAACCCGTCGACTATTTTGAGTCTTATACTTGTGCGTGGCCCCCGTACCCATCGTTATTGGTTTTTCGAGACTCGTGACACAACTATTTCGTGATCTCAGATTTGATGACTGGGAAAAAAGTGAGAAATTGAAAGATTTCAAAACAATTTTTAACTCGAAAACCTTATTTTTTTATTTAGTCCGATGACTTGGAAGTTAGTTTTTGACAGATTGTACAATTATTGAAAAACGAGCTCGCTGGCGGATGTCGAATTTTATGGTCGCTGGTAGATTTTCAAAACTTAGGAATTTATGGATATCCCAAAATGAAAAAAAATGTGCTACCTCTTATTTTTTTAGTTCGTAGGCTCATATAAAAAAAATGGTCACTGGCAGATTTCAAAAAACATGAAAATTTACGGATTTTCCATTTAAAAAAAATGTTGGAACTCATTTGTCGACGGTGCCCGTGCCCTCCCCCCCACCCTCCCTCCGAAGCTGTGCCGTGTCTCTTTTTTAAGCTGTTCCAAGGATTTAGAATCCAAACTCTCAAAAATTTACGGATTTTCCAAAATGAATGCCGTGAAACGTTTTTTTCAGCTATTCTCAGACATTCTAATTTCTAAAACACAACAATTTACGGGTTCTGGAAAATTTGCCCCCCTAAACTCTACTGTGTCTCCCTTAAACAAAAAAATCCCTGTAGCCTTCCTTTGAGAAACCCTGATCTAGACACTATGAAATGTGCAGCCTGAAATACGCAACACTGTTTTATATTAGATTTTGGCGATTGCTATTGAGCATCCAATCCCGGGATCCCGTTCAATTTTCTGGACCCGAAATTCCCGGATTGAGATGGCCGCGATCCCGGGATTTCGGGATTGAGAAATTTTGAGCAAATTCTCGAAATTTACACGAAATTGGCAAATTGAAGATTTCAAATTCCTCGGTGAGCTAAAAAAAAAACGAGTTTCTGTGAGATTCTGGGAAAAAGTATACCAAATCGGGGATTTCAAATTCCTCGGTGAGCTAAAAAAAAACGAGTTTCTGTGAGATTCTGGGAAAAAGTATACCAAATCGGAGATTTCAAATTCCTCGGTGAGCTAAAAAAAAAAACGAGTTTCTGTGAGATTTCGGGAAAAAGTTGGCAAATTGAGGATTTCAAATTCCTCGGTGAGAAAATCTCAATCCCGGGATTCAAAATAAATCAATCCCGAAATTCCGGGATTGGAAAAAGGCTTCGGGATTGGATACCCTAATTGCTATCACACAATGCATCTGTATTCACGGTTGTCCTAAATAATAAATATAGTAATAAATAATCTTTTTTTCGTAGAATTGATCTTTCGGAATAGGTGACCATTCACTGATAAGACAATAAAAAAATTAAGCATAACAAAATTATGTTTTTTTTACCTAATGCCGTTAACTACGACATCGTATGCATTTGACAACGTGCCCAAAACAAACAAATATATTGTTATTCTATGAATAATGAGTCTCATAATAATTTCTGAAGAAAACAACAATGAAGGTAGACTCAGATAATACACCTGTGTAATAACAACGGTTAAAACTAATACAACAACTCTTCAGACCGTCCAAAATACGTGACATGATCATTATACACATGAGAATACCCCCCCACCCTGCTGGTTTACAAAATAATATATCTCTTTCACTTGACTACTTTTTTTATAACTATATTATAATCATTAATATCTACAGCATTTATTATTGACTTTCCTGTCTCGCTATGTTCCAATCTACACGCCAAAGGTATTCACAGCATAACACATCACAGTATGTTGATACATCGTGCATTCTAAGTAAACGTTAATTGGAGGTAATGCCATGTAGTATTAATAATACTAAATTAGTTAATTATATAATTCGAATGTCCTTTCAGAGTTACGACACCTCGAAAGCTTTCATATAGGTTTCATAATCTCGACATTGTTATCAGCATAAATTGAATTTGCAATCGATTTTTAAAATGCGTCCTTGTACCGATTTTATTTTATAAAACCTTTTTTTATGAAATATAATCTATAGTAAACATTTTTTCTATTTTTTTATATCCTTACTTTATCCGAAAAAAGAAAATTGAAATACTGAGTAACAAGCAGGTCTCGTATATTTTTTTTTGCCAAGATAAGCTCTAATAGAAACTATATACATTACGGAAATTGTTACAGAAAATTATATATCACATGCAATTATTAATATTTATTCAATATAATATGACCTTATAACACTTTTTAATTAATTTTGTTATACCGAAAAATTTAAACAACAAAAAAAAAGTTTTGTATTTTGAATTCGTTTCATTGTTTGGCTTTAATTATTAGTTTCATAAGAAAACTGAAGTAACACTATAATATTTTTCAATTATAATCTACGTTTTACTGCATCCCACAAATTTCAATTAAATTTTCATTGTCGACCAGTATACAATGAATAATTTACGGAACATGTTTTCCAAAACATCGTTGTATTAAGGTTAATATATTTTTATCAAATTATAATATACATGCATGTCCGAAAAATGAATTTATAGGTAAAAATGAAATTATTTTCTTTTATCGCAACATTATTCTGAAACACGTTATTATAAGAACACTCACGTTCCTATTTGAAAACCGACAAATTTTAACAAACCAACTAAAAAAATATTTTGTACGCACAGCTTTTTTGCATAGTTTGTAGTACATTAAAACATAATTGAATGTTTCAAATACTTCATATTATTTAAGTCTGTTCTGTTGGCTGTGATCATGTCGTGATGCCGAAATAACAATAAAAAGTATTATTAATTTTAAGGTTTATTTTCAGAATTACGTAAATTAAATGATATTATTTTTTTAAAGACCCTCGCGCATTGGCGACTGGTTTCCGGCAACTATGGATGCAGGCAGTCAAAACCACAACCACGGGCTCAAACGCAAACTTGCTTTTTTCTGCCTCGTGATTGCGAAAGGGTCCTAAATCACTGAATATACAAATAATCAACGTTTTTCATAAATCAGGAATTTTAGATTATAAATATTTTTCTATCGTATCCATGGCGCAGTGCTCAACGTCGCTGGCTTCCATAACTTATCTCACGGGTTCGAGTCCCAGTGTGAACAACGTGTTTTCTATTGATCATTGATTCATGTTTAAAGGCGTAGGTGATTGTGATGTCTAAAAATACCCACCCACTCTTCTAATCCTTAAAATGAGGAGGTGTAGCGAGAACGATAAGTTAACCATTTTTTTTGTCCTGCCCTGTCTTTCTATCCCTACTAATCTCTTCTAAAAATAGAGATTAAGCTACTAGCACTAAAGTAACAGTTTTTGAGAAAATACGTCTGTTGAGATACCTCCATTAGGAGACCATGTGCTTCACATTGAGAGCGGATATGGATAAAAGGAAAATCGTGTTATACAATACAATACTATTCTATCAATGGCATTATTTTGATGTTCAAGTTATTATAATCCAATGGATTTACTTAACTTCCGAAGGATCGAAGTATCCGATTAAAATGGGACATTAATAAAATGATCGAAAGTGATAAATAAGCAGTTACAATGTCGTTAAAAACTCGAAAAGTTTTCTAGAAAATAATTTCCGTCAAAAAGTTTTCAAAAATCCAATTTATATTGATGACTGTTCCCGTTTTGTCACAAACGATCGATTACAACGGCACGTCGCTGTAATTTTAATGTGATAACGAATCTGAACGGCCAGGTGTTGACATAATAAGGGTTTTTTTCCCTGGCAACCCCATCGTCAATACAGCCAAATGTCAACAGCGGCAAGTGTCTGGTGCTACCCGTTGTTTTGTTGTTTATCATCGCGTAATAATGTCAAATAACGGGGCTTTGTTCGCAGAGACAAACACAATTTTTGTCGTTGTAAAATCTGGACGACCGTGTTGTAGCGGCTTAATTCTTTTTAAGGGTACGATAGCATCATTTGTGATTATTTTTTTATTGAGATTAATCACTCATAAAGAAGATTTAGTACTTTTAAACATAAAATATCTCTCTTAAGGTTATTTAAGTATCAAACGTTAATGCAATCACTTAATTGAGAAATCTTTGTTATATTATTACTGAGAACCATCATGCTTAAGCGTAATGTAATGTTTAGAAATCGTGATTCTTTACATAATAAATATTGAGGAAGATATTGAAACAGTTTTTAACTGAAATCTTCGCTTTACGTTTAAAATGATTGAATCTATAAATTACTTGGTTTCAATGATTATGAAGGAATAACAGCTATAATCCAATTTTAATTTTGTAAACGTTTATGAAGTTTATGAATTATCAAAAAAATACATTTCGATGGTCCAGTTCTATAAAACGATAAGACAAAGTGCGATGTTTTGAGTTATATTACTTATTATATTCGAATACATCTCTTTTATAGCTTCACAAAAGCACAACTAGAAAAAAAAGTTTTCTCTCGGTAGGCAGATGTTTGCATAATGGAAAATATAGAAATATACACAATCTACTGTCACTATACATATAAAAAACTCGAAGAAATATTTTATTGCTTAATCAACTTTTCAACAAATATGAATTAAATTAGAATGAATTACTAAACGATTCACTAAAACGAAGAGACAAAAAATAATTATCAATCTTTTATAACTCAGTTTAGACGTGTCAAAACGTTGGTCAGCCATATCTCAAAAGTATCAATTTCTAATTGTAGCACTCGATTGATATTGCAAATATGATTTTTATATTTTACTCATATTGATAAAATGAGTTTTTTAATGGTTTTAAATTTGAACTGAATTTACGTTTTTTTTTTAAATTTGCATCGAAAGAATAATAACCACTATCATTTTAACATAACTGCAGATTGCCACTTGCTACATTTTTAAACTGAGATATTGATACATCAATTTTTTAAAATACAGAATTATCTTAATGGTATTTTTTAAAGTAATACTTTATTTCTATCACTATCAATTGAGGAATGTATTTGATATAGAATTCCATTCACAAAGTTTATATGAATGTTACGAATGTAATGTCTGACAATTCTGCAAAAAGAAAAAAAGCAGGCAAGCCAGAATTCGTTATCTGTGATACTTAAGATTGTCTTATGCTCGTAGAACTGAATTGGCTAACAGCCACCCTGAATAAAGAGAGGCGGAGAAAGAGAAAAGAAAAGACTCTTCTAATCTATCACGTTACTGACGATAATTATGTTTTATTATATGAGTGATTTAATGTTTATGTGCGGTATAATTTATTTCCCCACGATATCCCTTCATTTAAAAATATCACTTCAATCGAAGGTAATATGCAACATAAATAAAACAGTGAATATTTGCGTTATAAATTGCTTTTATTTTTGATCTACAAAAAACTGAAAGTGCAATTGAATTGAATTCAAAAACAAACAACAACTTCTCGTCATGACCATTTATATACCCTCTGTGGCCTAATTGAGGTGAGGCTGGGTTCGATTCCCGGTAAGGGTTATGTCAAATTTAGATTTTTTGTGCTCAAATTTGAGACCATAGACGTGGGTGTTTTTGATGTAAATTGTTTTCCTCGAATAGATTGCGAGTGTCTTAAAAAATATTCTCATCAAGTTTTTCTCATATAACCTTTCAACTTTAAAATATTTAGCGCTGTATTGCCGTATATATAAATTATATTTAAATTAAGTTTATGTTTATATACCTAGTCAAACATAATAATAAAAAAATTGAGTATGTATGTAAAATTACATGGGTTTATTTATTTAGCGAATTACTGTTTATATTATATTATATTATATATCAAAGTTTTTTATGCAACCACAAATTCAGATAAAGAGATTCTACATATAAGTTAGGTAGGCACGAAAAAAATACCAAACTTGTGTTGTTGATTCTTCTAATGCTCTCGTTACAATTTGTTGGGCAAGAGAAGAATTATCAATTATATTTTAAAATGCTTTTGCCTAATACTAATTTCAAATTCAATTATTTCCAGAAATATCCATCTCTCAAATTTAAATTTGGAATTTTCAGTGTTGAAAACAAATCAGTGACGCCGGTTATTCGACGATGCGCCTTGAAGGATTATCTAGGCAAACGAATCTCGCTACAGCTGAATCTGTTGCGTTCCCCTTAATTGTACAGGAACTCACTGCAAGTTGGAGCGGTGTTAGAGACGAAATTCAATTATAGCCGAGATATATAAGTTGGCTTACAAACGAAGCGGTTGATCTATATCTACCTCTTTTTCACCTTTTAAATTTAAAAGATCAACATTGCCTTCCTTTTTCACAAAAAGATTTTTGAATAATTTTTGACGAGACGAGATTGTATAATGATAAAAAACATGAATAGTGTTATTATTTTTTTAATGCAAAAATGAGTTTTAAGAAAATTAAGGTGTGATAACTGAAAAAAATATTTATGATCACAAGTATTTATTCATTTAAGAAAATAGAAGCATCTATAGCGTCAGAATTATAATATTCTTTTTCACCTTCATATTTATCAGTCGATACTTTTTTAGCGATTTAATATTTTTTTATAAATCGGTGATTTTAAAATGTATGTGTTTCGGTGAAGTGTAAATGAATACCATTAACTCAACGTGTATTTTTTTACCTCCTAAGCATGTCTGGATATTGGATCCTCAACGCTGTTTATTTATTATTTATTATATAATTCATGTATTAAAACTACAAAATTACAGCAAAAAAAGAAATACTATACGAATACTTACATGAATTCAAAAATGCATTTTATATTGACTTCAAAATAAAACAACGATATTTAATAACAGTGCAAATGTTTATTTAAGAAAAAATATGTGTCTCAAATGAATTGGGTGGGATTTTTTAAGTCGATAATTATTTCAAAACGGCTAAAAAGTGGGAAGTTATTGTGGATGATGTTTGGTAAATTTTAGGTATTTACCATTAAAACGTTAAAGTTACGGGTATTTGTTAGTAATGATACTAGTGTCGACTCTTTTACAGATCTAAAAATATCGACTTGAGCTGATATCAGCATTACATCTATTTGCAAAACCTATTTATACATTGAGTATTTTGCTTTGAGTTTACTATGTTTTGCTGTTTCAAACAGATCGTGAAACTATTTGGTGGCAAATATAAACTTTGATGTCTAGAAGTTAATAAATAAATTGATGTAAACTATATACTGTTTGCCAATAAGCAATGTATGGATCAAATGAAATTAAGCATAGCCGAGCTTTAATTAAATTTCAGTATAACATAGAAGTTTCAACATTGTAACCAGTGAAAATAGTACGGAAAACATGAAATGGGACAAAAAATTAATTGAATAAAGCATCTCGTATTATTTTGTTAAGACTTAAGTTTCGCTCATGGCGAGCGTATCAACTGATAAGAAATATAATTTAACAGAGTTATTTACGCAAAACAAATTGAAATAAAAAGGTGTAATAAGCAATTGGTATTGAAAAGAATTTACAAATTACAGTATAAATTATAAAAAAGTTACTCTAAGCTAATAAAAAATAAAATATTTACCACCTCTAACATGTTATTACAAAGATCATCGAAGATTAATAACGCTTAAGTGGTGACTTCTGGTAATTTCAAACATAATTATAATTTCGGAAATTTTTAAAAAAGTTTTCTAAAATAATACAGTAATAAAATTAAAAACAAAATGCTCATTTAACTGCTTCCAAGTAATTCATTAAAGTATGTATACTTCAATTTCTGCTTTATAAATTAAAAAAAACGATTGAGTTCGTTTTTCAAACAACAGGGGAAACAGGTGAAATACCGATTGTGTAAATGAGTAACCTGTAAAACAGGAAACATACACAAAAATAAGTTTCCAAAAATTTACCGCTATATCCATCGAACAAAAACATTTTGAAATGTTGTGTATTGTTGTTTACCGTGTTGTCTCAGCACTGTTTATAAAACATACTACTTTTTGTTTCTAGATTGTTTTAAAATGGAAACATTAAAGGGAATCTCAAGTTGAAGACCCCGTTCTGGCAATCTAAGCTAACTGGGAATAAAGTCAACGCGTGGTCCAATCAAATTAGCTAGGTGAAAAGCGACGATGCGACGATTCGGGGAAACGACTTCCATCTGTTGTGGTCCGCACCAGCGTTGAATTGGATTTTCCCGAGGATTTTATTAATTTACACAGACAATGGAGTGCTGTGCTTTCGGCGAAAGTTCGTCAACTCTGTTGATGTTACAATTTTATCATTTTTCTCGTCTTCAAATTCGGTCAAGAAGTTTGTTTGAAGAATCTTTTTTATACACCTACATTTTTTTGATTTATTTTTTTCGTTTTTTTCGCTAAAGAAGCTTTATACTATTTTCGATGGATTCGGCGGTAACTTAGTGCAATTTCGTTTATAATATATATTTTTATTTAATAACTTTGTTATTCCACTTTTTGTGCCACAACTTATTTTTTTTATTGTGTGTTTTAGTTAAATTTGTAATAAAAGATTTGATGGAAATTACACGAAAAATAATATGACTTTTCTTGGTATGATTTTATCTTAAAATTTAATTTATGTTTTTTTTCTATAGCCGCCCTCAATGAGAAGCATATGGTTTTATAATGGAAATACCTCAAGACTAGTTTTTCTACGATAACTGCTTATTACTCAGATGTCTAACTTCTCTTTTTATTCGAAGAGAGTATTGATATAAAGGATTTAGGATTTATTAATAGAAGGCTTAAATTCCCTCCAACTTGAAAACGAGCGTGACGAGAGCGATTAGCTAACCACTAGTCTTGTCCTAGTCTTAAACTTCTATCCCTAATCTCTTTGAAAAAAGAGGTTGAGCAACTGAATAACAAACAGTTCTCGTATGAAAAAAATCTTTTGAGATTTATATGCTCCACATTGAGAGCGGACATGAATTTAAACAAAAAGAATTCATTCAATATTTCTAACATCATCTGGACCGGAGAGTTTCAACTCATTTGAACGTTCCTGGTGGTTTCCGTATATACGTTCTGCAAATGTGTTTTACTATTAATAAAATAAATTATGATAAAGCTTCTTTTTCTATACATGTTTTAAATTTATGGGTATCCTGTAAACATTATATGTAATTTTATATGATTTAAAATAAGCAATCGAGAAAGATATACATATTTTTTCAATTTGAAAATAGTGACCGAAAGATATATGGAAAAATCTACAAATATTTTATCCGCTTGCACGGTAATTACTGTGTTATCGCCATTTTTTTAATGGAACACTGCCAATAATATAATAAAATCCTTTGTTTTCCCGAAAACACTACGTTTGAAGGAATCCAAATAAATCTCAATGAACGTTTTGCTAGAAATATTCGCAAATAATTATGAAAGAAGCAGAATAATAAACAGCCTTTCAACGTTATAAATACATGCATTTATTCATAAACCGTAATAGTAACAGGAATGCGTATTCATAATTCATAGTTTTCGCCATATTTTTTGTTTCTTTGCCAAATTTTCAGAATACTGTAAACAATTCATTTTTAATCTCTATTGCTAATTTCCATGTAAAAATATCATTTCGCAGTATAAACTCATGAACTATTGTAAGCTTTTTTCCAAGTAGGCATATGCTAAAATGTTTTATTCACAAAACTCATTCTATCAAAAGACAAAACAATCAATCATTTGAAGATCTGTTGAATGATATCACTGTTAAAGCTTTTTTCATATGATTTTTACCACAGCCAATCTAAACGTCAACATTAATAAATTTTACAATCTGCAAGATAAAATATTTATATCTTGAAAATATGGGTTAATTTAATATTTTCATCTTTATCTTAGTTGGTTTTAAACTCGGTTTAAAAACTTGGTTGGTACGTGCTAAAATAATACAATCCACCGATACTTTATAACCTCTTATTTATATTATTACCTTCTATGATTTAAAAGTTTCTTACTTTTCCATAACATCAGTTTTATAACTAACTTTTGTACTATGATTTAACTTTATTTACATCTGAAATGGATATAGTTTCAAATGATATCATATTTGAATTAAATGAAAAATATATCATAAAATATGTTGACAAAAAAGTGTCTTATTGATGGAATTATTAGCAATCAAAGCAAAACCTACAGCACCAACACTTTTTTTGTAAATTATAAAAGAAAGTCCAATACATTATCTTTTATTAAACCTTTTTCTTATTAGAATAAAGCTTTAAAAAGTCGATGAAATAACTCCATCATTTTACATAGCTGTATCATACGTGATTTAGTAAAATATACGTACTTCTCAAAACAAAATCATTAGCAGTTAATTACGGTGTTACTTTTTCAGGAAAAACTACTTGCGTCGTTTCTGTTGTATGATATGTTTTACCATTTCGTGATCAAATAGTCAGATTCATTTCCACGTGCAAGTGTTACAAATAAACGCTTGCGAAGACGCAAATAGTTGGTCACGAAATTCCAACTGAGTTATAGAACGTAATAAGAAATAATACTTCATAATTTCAACTACATGTCAACGAAACGAATATGGTATATAGTTTTTTGGCAAAATTATTTACATGATACATTTTCAGAAACGATTTTACATGTACTACTGCTCAAATATTAATACAGTTTACCATATAAAATTTGTTATGCAACAGAGCAATGCACTTTACTATTGTTTATGACATTCTGTACTCTTATTCACTGGCTCTCAACCATGATGTGATTTGTCACTTCAGTTTATATATTTACATTTAAAACAATATTTTAACGCTAGGTCTAAATACGTTTTTGAAACACTATCGTCATTAAAAATGAGCAATTCAACAAAGGTGAATCGATTCAGTTTATAAGTGAGAAATATCATGTTATGTAAGAGTCAACTATTTAAGGTGTTCGTCTAATTTGGTTGCAACTGGCTCATATCCCCCCCTCTGAAAATTTTATGAAATATTTTTTAATATTCAATTTGAGTGTTTTACAGCAGACAATAAAACAAAACTAACTGTGTTTTGGTAGTTAGCCCCATGTTTAAATATACTTACCTGTTTTCGGTAAAGCTTTAATCAATAAAGCATTTAGTCAGTTGATTGAATGAAACGAAATTAACTTTACCAATTGAGCATCAGTGATAAATGCATGACTGAGCATTATGGTTCCCGGTAAATTGCTCGAATGCAATTCCTCGAACGTCAAATGCTCGAATTACAAATTACTCGATTTTTTTTATAAAAGTCTTATAAAATCTTAAACACTCATTACTCATTCTTTAAAAAAATATTTATGCAAGTCGGGAAATAAAAACCATAAATCAAAAAAAAGTCATAATAAAAAAATATTTTTTATTTTATTATTCAGTTGCCAGTGGTCGAGTGGAAAAGGTCGTTGGTTTTGTTTTCGGAGGTCACGGGTTTGAATCTTAATACGTACACTTTTTAATCAATTATTTTTCAAACTATTTATGGATTTCTGTTTAAAGGCACACATATATGTAATTTCTTGAAACCCTCTCACCCATTCTTACAAAAATTGGGCGTAGCGATAGTGATAAGCTAACCGTTTGTTCTGTCTTAGCCCTAGTCTTCTATGTGTTCGAGAAAAATATGAAAACAGTTTGAGTAACTAATTAACAAGCAGTTCTCGTAGAAATACTTCTGTTGAGATAAACTCCATTAAGAGGTCATATGATCCGCATTTGGAGCGAACACGGTTAAAATAAATACTTACGAAAATTGTTTTTATATTTCACTCTCTAAACAAGTGTCGCACGAGATAAAAATGAAATTCGTAGAAAAAGTCGTGAAAAATCTTAAAATATAAAAGTTAGGATAAAAAAAATAATAAAATAAAGAGCAATTTACCGGCTCCCGAGCATTATGATAATACAAATATATTTCAATGTGTTTAATTAAAAGTAACAAATGGAGTAACATTTGTTTACTGTTTCATTGTAATATAATATAGTTTAACTTGTTGACAATTACTATTCTCATTGCAAGAGTTGTAACCTAAATATATTGCACGTATCCAAGAGAATGGCTTCGAACGAATGTGACCAACACGCAATCCCTCACTTAAATATTATGGTCTATCGATTGACATCTACTTGCCTACCAAATGCGCTACCTGCATTCAAAATGGGGAAGCATTTATAAATAGAGCTCGGTTATATTAGGTTTTGCCAGGGCTGAACTGCTTACTTATGCGAACTTATGTTATGATGTCGGTATGCCAGAAGTATTTTGGTTTTTAATAAATTCAAATAAGGTTCACTTTTAAGAAAAAACACAATATTCATTTGTACTTAATGTCCGCATTTATTTATCAAGATTAGGACCGGTTTCGCTCATGGCGAGCATTGTCAACTGATAAGAAAGAAAATTTAACAGTGCTATTTAAACAAAAACAAATTGAAGTAAAAAGTTGTTATAAACAATTGACATTGAAAAGAATTTACAAATTATCAATAAGTGACTCTACAATAGCACAAGTTATTATTTTTTTCAATTACATGTTAGAGGTGTAAAACATTCTAATTTGTGTTATTTTAGAATCACTTATTGATAGTTTCCACTTGATATTATAAATTATTTTCAATGCCAACTGTTAGTTAGTTTTTGTATAAATAGCACTGTTAAATTCAATTCTTATCGGTTGACAATGCTCACCATTAGCGAAACTGGTTTTATCTTGATAAATTAACGTGGAAATTAAGTACAAAAGAATATTGTGTATTTTGTTGTTATATTATGTACCTACTAACAAAATAATATTATGATTTATGAACAATAGTAGTTTATAAATATAAACAATACGATGGATTATTGAAAGGAAAATTCAAGATGTATTAAGTATTTATACCAAATGCCCATTATAATGTATAAACTTTTTTATCAAAATTATACATAATTAAGCTTTTTCTAACTATCGACGCATGTCTTACTTCATCAGCGTCGTTTGATGTGTGTGCTTTAATGGTGTTTCGACTGTTTCGGCCCTGAAATATGCCACGTAATATCCACCCCCTGCTTATAACTATAACCCAGTGACTACCTTATTTGGCCTGATTCGCGCTTTATTCGGAACAATCAAAGTCGGGCGTCCTAGATTGTCCACGATCATTTGTGAACCTGCAGAGGCCGCCGCACCGTGCCGCGGAGACGTTCAAGAGGCCGCTCTCTTTTCTACTATAAAAATCGAAATGTCAACAAACACCTCATATTTTAGAAATCAATATAAAAAAACACTAGTTGGTTGAGTATCACTACTATATTTTAGGGCTATAATAGAATATAAAAATCTTCAATAAATATATTATAGAATGAAATTCAACATAACGTTTCGGAAAAACTTTGTCTCTTTTGGTGATATTATGAAAAAAGTTATAATCAGTGCTTTTAAAAAAAAAGGTTCCGGAACTCAATTCTTGTCCGTTCTCAATGTGGAGGATATGGTTTCATAAAGGAGGTATTACACAGTTTTTTACTTGAACTGTTTGTTAGTTAGTTGCTTAATCTCTCTTTTTTAAAGAGAGTAAGGATAGAATGATAAAGCTGGTATAGGAGTAGTGGTTAACTAATTGCTCTTGGTTTGCCCTGTTAATTTTAGGATTTTGAAGTGGGAGGGATAGATATTACAAACACCAACGCCTTCGAACAGAAATCGATATTGTAGATCTATGTAATTTTAGTTCTGATAATTCTTTTTTTACTGTTATTACTTTTCCAAGTGATTTTAAAAAAACGTCTTTCGGCATAAAAAATCAAAAGTTTTCGAAGGAAAATAAAAATATTTTTTTGCGAAATTGCGAAAGATGCCGGATCACCGTTCAACCGCGTTTAGTGGGAAAATCGGTGGTTACAATATAGCATATGCAGCCAAACAGTTTTTTTTTGTTTATCGCTGTCAAAGTATGAAGTCTCTTTCTAATAAAACTGCAAAAATAAACCGATCTGATTTTATAATAAATAGATTCTCTTATTTTCATGAAAAAAATCAGCCTTTTACAGTCGAAGTTGTTTTAATGATTTAATTCTCAAAATTTGTAGTCGAAAACTTCTTTATAGTAATATTAAAGTTAGGTTAAGTATAAATTTTGGTTTTATGTTAAAAAAACAATTACATTCGTCGTTAATACTGACAAAGAGCGACATTTCAATACACCTTGTTTTGAGACAGTCATAATTTTTTAAAGTCTATTTATGCACTATTACTTGTCGTTCTAACCACTTCATGAAATTCGATAATGGTCAACGAATTCGATCCACAAATTCAAACGCGTTATGTTATTTGCAGTTTTTTGCCGAAAATAATATTGAACGGAATTGACTTGTATATTATGTTTAAATTATGTAAAAGTACACAGAATGTGACTGAACTAGTACAACTTGTTAAAATATATCTATCTGCATTCCTAACTCAAAACAGCCAGTTTTTAACTTATTGCCTTCTGCCAGTGTACATACGATATAATGGATGACTCTAAAGGTATTTATATAACGTATTGTTAATGATAAATAAATGTTAATGTTTTGTAACAGACCAGGCAAAAAACCTTCGTCAGTTTAAAACTGTTATAGGTTGATTTTGTGAATAAATTATACGTATTAATAAATGTTCATTTTTCCCTGACAAGCAATTTTCTTGTGACTAAAAAAATAGATTATATTTTAGGGCACTGAATATACTACAGCAAATTTTATATACATCTTTATTATATAACAAGAAAAAGTACGCCAAATGTTATCAAAGAAGACATAATGAAGTTGAATTTTCTAGTTCCAAAATTCTGTTTTCAGTTTTTTCTTTTAGTTTTCGTAATTAATGATCCAATTATAATTGTTCCAACGAGTGCGTTTAAAAAAATAGAGTTTGTTTTTTTCTCTTCAAACAACTTTTAAACAAATTATTATGGTTGGTTAGTAATGTTTTAGAGAGTTAAAAGACGATTCACAGAATGCTCTATAAAATATTTGATCACTGATGTTTTACTTTACGTTTGAATTAAAATCTAGACATTGCTTTAAAATCGATACATTTTGCACACAAACCGCATGACCCAATTCTGTCTGTTGAATTTCAACTATTTTTCAATTTACTTAAAACAAAGTATAATTAATTAATTTAAGATTTTGACTGAAGAAGCTTAATATAATCTCAAAACTAATCTTTAATCGGTTATTATACACGTAAAACAATTAATTTTCTGCTTAATTATATTGTACACAGGAATCTGTTTATTATCATTTAAGATTGTAAGGATGATAGAAATATTAAAAATTTATATCGATTCAAACCGATTATCATTCTATAAGAAAATAAACATTCACCTCTAGGAATGCCGAATACTTACTGAAAACGAATATTCAAATATTGATTATTAAAACTTTACAGAAGGTATTCAAAATGTATTTAGACTTATACGTTGGAAGCACATTCCAGTTGCCAGCACGTGCCTTGAGAGAGTATCAATTATGATGTTCAAGTAACCAAAATCGATTAGATAAAGCTGTAACAGATACCAAATGACATTTTTTATTAACCCAGTAGCTTATTATAATCTAAAAACATTAATATTGGAATAATTTATCAAATAAAATAAAAAAAAACGAGCCGAACATATTTTGGAATCCTTATGCATAGCGTTTGTTATCCCTACAGAAAAATATATTTATAAACACTTCTTTTTTCATGTGGCAATAATTTATTTACCATTAAAAAGTTTGTGTTACTGTTTTTACAGTTGTTACTCTAGATTGAGGCGCGCAGAAAGTAAGGACTGTTTTAAAGAGGCATTTAAAGTTAAATTGTTGAACAAGATACAGACATCAACGTTTTTTACGCAACACAAAAAAGAAAAAACTTTTTTATTAACTGCCTAACTCGGGCTTTGTTAAGACGTTTTTAAAAATAGTGACAGTGTTGGTAAGAACGATTTAATTTATTTTATACAGTTGCTCACTGTAAAAAGTTGTTACGAATTACTGGAATTAACGATTCGTTATTTTATATAATACCTAGCGCAGGATATGATTTCAAAAGTTTTACCAGCTTTATACAAAAGAAACTCACGTCGATATTACACCCTCTTTTATTATCTACCATATTAAAGTTGCATTGTGTCACGTTAAATTTATTTCACGAAATCCTATCTTCGTTATGATGAAAAAATCTTCGAATGGATTAAGAGGAATAAAAATAAAAACCTTTGGTATTCAGTGGCATATTTTTTTACAGATTTTGGAACGGTGAATAGAATTTTCTTTATTGAACGCTGCGATAGATATAAAAGCATAAATAAGTGATTGATTGCTTTTCAAACTGTGTTGATAACGGAAAATATGATTTTTTTTTAATATGATGAAGGTGGGCCGACGAAAAATGGCACAATTACAAAATAGCTGTTGTTTTCCCTCGATAGCTTCCAAATCAAAAATTTAAGCGACAAAATATTCATTCAAAAAGCAATATACTGAAAATACAAAATGTTTAAAACATGCTTTTTATATCAATGCTACGCACAACGGAACTTATAATACATACTAAATAATATGGTTTTGGCAAAATATGACGAATATTGTTTTGTTAATAATACATACATTTTATAAGAAAAATCTTATTAAGTAAAAACATTTTTTTAATGAAACACATTTTGAAATATGAATAATTTTCCCTTAAGAAAGTTTTACTATTCAATTGTTAGAAAAAAAACATAAAATATTGATTAACCTTCGCGTTTCTATGGGTTGCATTCAAATTGCAATATTCTTATTATTTCAACCATTCACTAAATACCAATAATATCTAGCTGATATGTTTTGTAATATTTAATGATACATCAATAAATGCACAGCAAATATTACGCAAATTTATCTCACGTCATTTTTTACCCCAACGCCCTTCAATTCTATTTTCGACGTTTCGGTACTTAAGTAATCTATACTATTTATTTTAAGTTGTTATTATACTAATGAACTCATCACTGTGTCCATGGGTATGCTCGTTATCTTTGTCTAAGAAAACTATTTATAATGAGTTCAAGACGACTACGACTCCGAAGAAATTTTTCAATAATTTCATTTTAACTTTTATATATGTATTCCATCAGATCATCTTTAGTCAGCTAAGCATGCGATGACAACACTATGGACTATTGTATTTTGAATACACATCATTATTTTTTTTCATTGATTTGTCACGAATCCGACTCCACAGCACTGATTATGACACAAAAATCGTTAATGTTTTTTTTTATTGTATTGCAATAACACTCTTTGAAAAATAAGTCTCAGTCTCAGGTGACAAAGAGTTTTTTTTTCTCAAGACAATACTGCTTTTATGTTCTAGTACACACAAACATAAATATTATAATTCTGTTAATATACAAATTCTCACCCTTATACAGCTCAGGTAACAGATAATTGTATCCCATATTACAGTGAACATTACAAAAAACACGCACGCATTTTACAAAACATATTTTTTTAAGTAACACGTTTAATTTAGCATTGTGAAACCATATTAATTGTAAAAAATTTCCATGCTACACATCTAGAAAACATAAGAATAACAACAGTTTTGATACACGTTTTGTGTATCTGGGCGCTTCTGGATTACCCAACTCTTTCAGCAATTATTGTCCACCCGTGTGATATGCCCAGCCTAGTGTGAATTCAGATTTTCAGGATATTATGACGCTGACTATATTGTTTGTTTTCCGACACACTGTTTTTACAATCACAAATTCTATCAAACGTATGCAAAGTTTGTTTTTGATGCTCTCGTTAGTCAAGAATTAGTGAGAATGAATTTTAAAATATTTTTTTTTCTCCTGTCATTCGTAAAATCATTTTTTAGACCTTTAAGAATTATTAGACATCAGTATCATATTTTAAGTCTAAATTTTGAAAATTTTGGGCCATAACTTTTGTTGGATTCGTGTGCTTTTTACTCTTTCTTTAAAAAATATCAGAAGAAAATAAGCTATCAATAAAAGAGGACTTGATTAATTAATCAGTTTTAATTTTTCAAAAATGGTGAAATTGAAAATAAAAATGTCTGCCTTTCTTGTATATTTTTAAGGAAATCTACAAAACATAGTTTTGAAGAGATCACATTTTGTACACGAAAAAAAACAAAGGTTTATGTTCCTTAATTTTTTTGTATTTATGTATAACTAGCTGGCCCGACAAACTTCTTACCGCCTCAGAATCAATAAATGTTGTGGTAATTTATTGACTGAATTAAATTTACAATTGGCTGAATTAAAAATGAATTAAGTTCAATAAATGTGCAAAATTCAAAATGAAAAGTATTTTAATTACATTGAAATGATGTTATTCACGTGGCACAGTCGATAGATTTAAAAGAATGCAATAGATCAACGATTTGATTTTGAATTGTGAAGTTTAAATGATCCACATCTTTTTTCTTAGACGCAAGAATTGCTCGTTCACTCAACCAATTGTGGTTTTTGTGATTAGATGTTCGGGAACATTTTGTTGTTGAAGCCGTCCTTCGTTGAGACGAAATTGCAAAAATTCGGCGAAAACGAAATCAATCCGTTCGATTCGTCAACAGGAACACGGCCGTTACCGACGATAGTCAGCAATTGATTGGAGAAATCTTCGGCAGATGGACCGTTTAGAAATGCAACTCGCATGTTTGTCGTTAGCTGAAGTTTTTTTCACATAGCGCCACAGAGTCGATGATTTATTTCATCGGCAACGGTCGATCTTGGAATGACTGGTCGTGTTTGGTGGAAATCGTCAAGTAGTAGAATCGTTGCGCCTCCAAAACATCTTGAGTCATTGCGCTGATCTTTCATAGTTCGGTTGAGTGCTTCCAATGCAGAGGAAAAATAAGCCACCATTTCCATCATCAATTGCCTTCATTAACGTATCGTACATTTCCTTCTGTTGGGGGTTCAACAGTGGTACATTCGTTTAAACTGATTAGTTCAATGCATCTCGATCATATTCACGTTCACGTTTTAATTCTCGATTGAAAGCGTCGTTTATTCCACGATCTGGTGGCGCATCATGCAGCGCATGAGATAACACATGTCTTCAATCAAAAGCAAAGTCTGGTTATGTATCTCCTCATTCACCTCTAGATCGGGATTCCCTGAACTGACACGAATTCGGTGTAAAAAAAATTCGGACATGTCATCCTTGTACTTGTTCCACAGTTCACATAGATTCGATAGGAAGCATGTCGAAATAGTGAAAGCAAATAATGTGCGTGTCTGACTTTGAGATGCAGAAACAATTGCTTTAGCGATTGTCATATTCCAATGAGTTTCGTTTTCAAGCAAATTGAGCTGTTGACATGCGGCACGAAGTGTTGGGCACACTAAGCCATTGACATTTCAAGTGACATTGAAGTGATTCAAATGATGTCGACCCACAAACATTCACAATGCTTCCAACGTTGAAATTTCTTCGATGAAGCGTTCCAAGTGTAATATCAACGTGGCATCTCAGAGTAGAACAACACTCATGCAAACGGATCGCTTTGGCAAATCAAAAAGAAACTGGTCAATGCTGTCGCTGGAGGTGTTTCAGCACGTTGAGTAACATTCAATGCGTTGAAATAAACTCGTTGACCATTCCCCAGATTCTCCGCCAAATGTACAACAGTGGGATGACGTTCATAAATGGAGGATGAGAATATACGCCAAATCGCCTCATCGTTCCTAAAGACGCGATGCTTAACAATGTAGTTCATTTTTTTAAGATTTCATTTCAATGTACCTCATTTTTGATAGGATTTTTTGTTTGAAGATACGTGCGGTGATGTCGTGTCGATCACTTGATGTTTGTCCGGGGAGCAGCAGTTGAACAATTTATATCCATTTCGGATTGAACGTAGAGATGGTGAATAGATCTGGACGACCGTACATCGCCGGTAGAATAGTCAATCGACCAAAATTAGCTCTCTCTCTTTCGGTTCTGATTGCATAAATGAATATACTTCTTCGAAGGCAGTTTGCTTGGTTCAACCGAAATGAAATTAGCCGCTCGTTCTACGGAGCTTTTGCTGGGAATCATTGCTTCTTTTTTAGATTTTTCATGTTCACAGAACTGAAAGACTTTTAGAAAACCATCCCGGGCACTCCTACGGATTCGTTTAGAAGTACTTGGCATAGCTGATACTCTTTATTTTACTGTATTTGAAATAATAAAATTATGTCTTCACAATGTTGACAAACAATTACATCCGTTTGACAGTTGCTATAGAATGTGTTGGTCTAGGATAAAATTGTTCTCAATGTATGCCACCAACATAATCACGACGCTTTTCAAAACTATTCAAATGATACTTTTTTATAATTTTACGAAAGTTCATTCTAAATTTTCTTATTTTTAAAAGCTTTTTCTTAACTTGCTCTGTTAGTCGCCAAGGCGTGACCCTGCTGTCGGGATTATTGAAATGTCAAAATTTAACGCAGTAGTTTTGAAATGATCTCACGCCTTTACGAAAGCGTTAATCGGTCTCAATACAATTTAATATTATAGCGCTATATTTCTATTATAAGATTATGCTTTAAAACAATAAGGTGTTATGGAATATAAGTGCAGGATATCGAATTTTTAATAATATTTTCGCCGCGCGCTTTTACTTTTAGTCATATGAGACAATTATTCCGAAATTAATAACTCTAATCTACCGTCGACTACTAGCGATAGTAGAATGTGAAAGATGGTTGGTTTCCCAATTCTCTGGAGAGTCAACGATCCGACTTATTGTGCTGAAGAGTGTCATGTGGTCAGGATGTTGCTCAGACGAGGGAATAATTTTGAAGGACTAGATATCGGAATTATTTTTACCTTTTTATTCACTTAAATAAAAGCTTATTTTCAAAAATATTTTTATTATAATTTTTTATATTACGAAATGATATAAATTCTCATTATAACAAATAACGCAACATTGTCCAAATCTTCAATATTACATTTATGAGATTTTCTTTCATTAGAAAAAATATATTATTTTTTTGTTTATTGTTCAACATATCGACTGTGGAAAGGAAAAAGGACGTAGCCCACAGTTTTTTCAAAACAACTTTTTTCAATAATCACAATGTATATAGCTTGATACATGTTCTATCAAAAGGGTGTAAGCTAAAATAGCCGAAAAAGCATTTTAATTTAGCTTTTATGTTTGAAAAAGATGACCTTGTAAAAAATTTAAGCCAAGAAAAAAGACTGAAATAAAAAAAATTCTTGGACAATTTTTTAACTTGATATTAGGTTATGTCAATTAAATACCAGCTTAGAAGTCTCCGTGCACTTCAAGGTTGTGTATAATTCATAATTTGCATATGGCCAAAAATCACCAAAATACGTTTTTTGCTGTAAAATTTGATTTGTGTGGGTTACAACCTTTTTTTTTCACAGTCGATGTACAAACAATTATATATGGGGATCAAAACTAAAATAATGATTTGATAGTATTCTATAACAATATAATATGAATACATGAAAAGAATACTCATTTTTTTAATCCTTTCATTAATTTTTTCACAATTCAGTATATATTCTAGCGACGGTGATGAAGATGAGACATAAATTCCAAAAAGTTTTTTGTTTAAATGGATATTGAAGATTTCGACCCTAGGGCGACGATTTCGAATTCTGATACAGCCAAGTTCGTCGGTACATCTCTAGCTCAAAGTATGAAACAAAAGAATTTTTGAAACATCGCCATCTAGTGCAGTGCTTCCCAACCTTTTTCGTTCCACGGCCCCCTAAATCTAAAAAAAATAATCCGCGGCCCTCCTTGATTGTCTACGTAACTCGTTTTTTCCCCAATCCAATCCGGCGGCCCCCTTCAGAAATTTCGCGTCCCCCAATATGAAAAACACCGATTTGATAGACTTGAATATATAGATTTTTGTACTTTCTACTGAATTTCGTGGCCCTCGCAAGAAGTTCTACGGCCCCCTGAGGGGCCGCGGCCCACAGGTTGGGAAGCACTGATCTAGTGAATGAAACCAGCATACAACGGCAATTTCATTATTTGAAGCTGTTCGCCATTTGGAAACTGTATGAGAATATTAATTTTATTCATAATTTCTTTCCCGTGATATTTTTCCGATGTTTTAATGCTTATTCTGCTATTCTAGGCGGAGACGAATTTAATAAATCAAAGATCATTAAAATCCGTGCTGCCATTCTCGAGATATACGTGGTGTAAATAACCCGACTTTGTTTTATATATATAGGATAGGTGCATACAAATTTTTTGTACCTCGAAATGGCTCTCTTACACAATGACAAAATTCTGACACACAACACCTTAGTTAGTTTGCGATATGTAGACATAAAGTTTTATCATTATGTGCACGACTGGAAGTGATGTGTTAACTTGTTTATTATTGTATATGTTTACAATTTCATACGATCGCGTTCTTTTTTGTGCGCATCTGTCTTTTATGCAATTGGCATCTGTCCATTTGTAAATGTACATTTGGTGGCCGCATAAAACGAACCTATTCTAAAGACATGAATGATTATAATAATGATGGGTATTTTATTTGATTCATTGGCACTTAGTATTATACTTTGCGTACTCAATTACAATTGAACAAATGTGTAATCCTGTATCAAATGACGAGATCTCGTTTTGTGGCAGATATAAATGGGACATATTAAGTCAAAAAGTCTTGATTAACGTCACAGTTACGAGTATTAACAGAACAAATTTTACTCTTCGCATCTGAAGATCCCTAATATCTCTATCTTTGTCTAAATTCTAGAGGAATATTCTTGTTACAAAATATTTCCAGCTATTTTATTACGCAAAAGTAATTCAAAAGCAATTGGAGGGAGGAAACGGGGCCATAAATGAGAAAACATCATGATTCGAGATGAGGGGATATTCGTTATAACCGTTTGCCGAAAACAATTTGTATTTTATAAAACGTGCCGACTATTTTTTCGTTCAACAAAGGACAATGTCGTTGATTGAAATAATTTTAATATTCCAGGCACAGAAATCGGAGTGAAAACATTTCAAATAAATAGAACTTTTTTAAGCTCCAAATAAGCTCAAACGTACAATAAAAGTATCAAGTCATTTTTACTAACTCGCGAACAATAAATCTTGATTTGTATTTCATTTTTTCATAAAACCGATACATTTTATTTCATTAGTAATTCATATTACAAGTAAAAATAATGTGCTTAAAATTTAGTATGTTTATATGTTGTAGTTAACATGGTAAATTGGGTCCTCTTAAATACAATAAAGTTCAAGCTGTGTTAAATATTTTTTTAGCAAATAATTCTAGCTTAATTTGTATCCATTTATTTTTTCACTTTTACATAAAACTATTATTTTTATTCGATATGCTAAGACGAAAAAAATAACTATTCGCAAAATGAAAATATGTGAAAAACTAAAAATATGTGATAAAGTACATAATAGTCACATTTTATTTTAATATCAATACCGGTTTCATAGGGAGTATTTTCAACTTCAATGGCGCTCAAACTTAACAACTTATTGTAAGCGAACCGTTAACTTTGAAACTGGAAATATAATGGGATAAAAAAAAGATAAGTAGTAAATATTTCAGATACCCATGCTTTTAAATGTCAATCGTTAAATTGTTTGAAAAATCTAGAGATGAAAGAATTCATTCGAGGATTAGAAACCTTCACTGTGCAACTTCACAGAACTTAGGAAACTTGGGAAAAACATATCATGATCTACCATTATGGCGAGTTTTTAATGTACAGTAAAACAGTTGCTGCTTTAGTTGTTTTTTTTTAAATTTGAATTGTTTTTTTTTTAGTTTGAAATTTACTTTTGAAAATCAGCCTAGAATTAAGCGAAATTTATTAAACTTCATTTCTACGTTTTTAGTGTGACCGACGAAAAAAATGAAAAAGGAAAATTAGGGGCGGAGATTTTTAAAATATTTTTCCATGTTGTTCATATAAAACTCAAAACAATAAGTTTATTTAAAGGTTTGATCGTGTAAATCAGTGCTTCTTAACCATTCGAAAGAATCGCCCCCTTTAGCAGAAATAAATTATCTACCACCCCCAAAACGCCATTTATTGCTTTGTAAGTCTTATTAACATTTTAATAATAGCGTCCACCAAATTCTGAAAAAATTAAAAACATCAATGTTAATAAAATAGCTTTATATGCCTCCAGTTTACCTTAGAATGTGCATATTCATATTGCGGAAATAAAAACTTCAAAAGACGGTACTAAATATAACTGTATGAAACGAAATTGCAAAAAATACCTAGAAAACGTTAATTTCGGGATGTTAAAATATGTTTTAACATCCCGAAAACATCAGCTTAAGTTGACCGTATGCATGATTGAGAAAAATATTTATAAGTCACCATTTATGAATCAAAAAGCATATTTTAATAATAACATTAAAAGTGTTTACAAAAAATAAAAGACTTTGCTCGGAATTTTTACATTAACATCTAAGCAATAAAGGTTGATTTGTTTTTCTGGTCAAGGTTCATGTTTCGGTAAGCTCAACGCCAAATATAGAGTTTTGTTAAATTTAAATTGAAGATACATACATATATTTGTGATGTCAATTCTTATCGTATTAATCCCGTGTGATCTCTAAATTTCATGATAAATTTATGCATATATTTTTATGAAGAATCTATAACCCATGCTATCAGCAAATGTTGTGTTTTCATACTCTTTCTTGATGGAGAGTTTCAACAAAAAGATTTTGATGAGAACTTATTTTGAATTTATCCTTTTATGAAAGACAGAGATATATTAATTACTAAGCTGAGGTAAAAATTGCTAGTCAACTACTCCGTCTAAGCAGCGTCATGAAAATCGGATATAATAGACATGGTTGTCCGTGATATTTTCATACCTTTCCAGTCTCTCTACCAACCACCTATCAGAGGTTTAAAAAGGAGCATATATAATTTAAATATAAGGTGACTGTTTTTCTTAGCTCTATCCATTATTCTTTATTATCACCAATAACCAACTGACTTTTCATGAAAGATGGTTATCAACTTCATATTCCAAATTCAGAAAAAAATAATGAATTATAAAAATATTAAATACACATTTTTGTACAGATATGCATTTTTTAATTATAAGACATTGCGGTCTTTCTCGAAAATTGTGGAATTTTTATGAACACCAATTACGTTTCAACCAAAAAAAAATAATAAACGACATCTAACGAAAACGATTAAAGCTTGTTTCGTTTAACTTATTTAACGATATAAAAACAGTGAGTTTACCGTGGGTGTTTTCTTTTGTGGAATTTCTTTGTTTTACTTAGTGTACTCATTTGGCCGAAAAAAACGGCATTTACTGCTTGTGTAAGTTTGTATTAGCTCGAAGCACGCCGCTATACATCCGCATTTCAGTGGTCTTCGTTTGTCTTAAGCAGTTGGTCCACCTAACCGCTCACTTTCTCAAGAATTTACCTTGTGAAACATTGCTTTGGGAAGCTCAAAAGCTCTCCTAGAACTTTTGCAAGGTCTACAAAGCTTTATCTTTGAAAAGCTAACACGCTTCAATTCGTGTGCTTGATGCCAGTACATTAAACATAAATTCAATCGACCCGAACGAATGTTATTCGTGATTAAATTTAGTTTGCACAGCATTTGATTTCTTTATCAAAACAATAGAAAGAAATATTTTCACATTCATATTTATTTTATAAACACTAGACATATTTTAAAAAATACTATTTGTCTTGAGGAAGAGATTACGCAACGATAACGAATAAGCTGAATTCATGTATTTTTACTAATGAATTTAATGATAACTTATATTTTTGGTTTAGACGTTCCTTAAGGAAATGCCTACATTCTTTTCTAACAATATTTATGAATAATTTGAATAACGTTGACACGGTCTGCGATTTAATTTAACTTTCTACTTTGTTTATACCAGTCTAACATTAAAAACTTTATGTGTTCTTCGAAGAGAGCCTAATTATAAACGTACAAGACTTTTTTCGTTTCGAAGTTCTTTTTAATTTCAAAAAAAATTATTTGTGATGTCATTATATAAAGAGTAAGACTGGTAGTTCAAAAAAAATCACTGTTAAGTCAAGATATTTTGATGTAATATGGCACATGAGAGGTGAAGTGAGCCAAGTGGTTTTTTATTAAAAAATATATTGAATGCCTTATAATTTTCTACATGTCGTAATATATATCGTAAAAGTGAAGTTAGCTCAGTAAATACACACTGAAATAGTGTCATCTCTCTAACATGAATAAATGTACATACAATCCAATAAAACACAAAATAAAGTCGTGATTGTACTTAAAAACCCAATATAAAGGTTTCGCCATTTTACTACTTGGCTCACTTCACCTCTTCAAGGCTCAATTTTAAAAGAATGCATCACATCAAATTTTCCATTCAACATTTTAGTATACTTGAATACTCTCATATTTTTATAAGATATTTGGAATGCATCTTTGCAAAAAATATTATAGAAAATTCTAATTCAAATTCAGACTTTACTATGTATTTTACATATTAAAAGTCCTGTCCAATATTCAAATTTATATTGCTTTATGGCAGAATCAAAGAAATGTATGGATTAGTTAGAATTATATACATATTCATGAAACAGAATGGCCGTATTCATTGAGATTTTATTAAAAGCAATGCGAAGAAAAAAATATCATTTTACTGCGGCAGCGGCGACCCCACAGAATCGCATGAACGAGTAAAAAACAATTCAGAGAGAAAAGGTTGCCTTTAATTGTCTCAGGATTGGTGGGGGCTTTTTTTTATTTTCATACAATTGAAAATGCGATAGAACAGAATTATTGTAAGCGTGGTTTTTCAATACAAAGGGTCACTTTTAACGGCCTCTTTTTATTTGTTTATCGTTAATCGTAAAATAAATTCAAAATTAATATATTTGTATTAAATTATTGGCGTACTAGCGAATAAAAAGGATTTTACGTGGCTCGATATAATATATTATAATATACATAACGCTACTTCATATTTATTTTCCATTTTTTTTATACAGTATGGGTTGTGTTATAAAATCAATCACGCTACGTTTCGTTTTTAGGATAGAATGGATGGGAGGAGGAAATTTAAAATATTCATGCATTCGAACAGAAACTCTTAAATCAATTGAAGTAATTTATTTAACTTTCCGCACTGAGATTTGATCCCATGGCCTCCGTAAGCGAAGCCATCGACGTTGACCATTCGACCGCGCACGCGGCTATTAAAAAGGTATCCTGTTAAATAATATATTATTAATATTTCATGTTATTTCTGGAAGAGCTATTATATCGACAAGATTTGTTAACGTTGCACTTTTCTTTTTTTTGTATTCCGCGGCTCAACAAAGATATTCTTGTTTATTTTTTTGCCAGGAATGTCCGATAAAAACTGTTTTCATATGCTAAAGTGTGCATGACGTTATAGAGAATATAATAAGGCTTAAAGGAGTTGAGTCCAACTCGCTTTCCATTAGACATAATGAATTCCTTAAATGCCCTGTAATTTGATATAGATGCATCCAGCCATGCATTGTTGGTACTAATTGTGAGACATGTATCTATTAATAATACTGATGTTATCAAGTCAAAAGTATAAATATAATATTAACATAACTTTAATCTTTATCTTAGTGTCAAACAAAATTTTAAAATTTAATAAGCAGTAAAAAAAATCACATATCTACGTTTAATCAACATTTTTTTTTCAGTGTCTTGATAAAAGTTATTCTATATTTGAATTACTTAGTATTTTATAAAATACCTACCGTTTTAAAAAAAAGAAATGACGTTTAATTAATAAACATACCATGTACAAAATGTAAATACTAATTAGGTAAGATAATAACCAAATAAATATAGGTCAAAAAATTAGACAATAACTTAAATCTTAAATCTATATATATAAAAGAAAGTGGGGTTTGTTACACCACGTATATCTCGAGAATAACAGCTCGGATTTTAATGATCTTTGTTTTATTAAATTCGTATCCGCCTAGAATAGCAGAATAAGCATTAAAACATCGGAAAAATATCACGGCAAAGAAATTATGAAGAAAATTAATATTCTCATACAGTTTTCAAATGGCGAACACCTTGAAATAATGAAAATGTCGTTTGTATGCAGATTTCATCCGCTAGGTGGCAATTTTTCCAAAATTCATTTGTTTCTGCTTCTTTTGCATACGATTGACTTCTAAATAATTTTAAATTTAGAGTATGGATTAGAATAAAACAAATCGATGATATAAAATGAAAACGAAATAAAATCGGATAATATTGAAATTAGGTTATGTTTATAATTAGGTGTGATATTTTTTTTGACAACAATATTACGCTGTTTGCACGAACGTTGCTCTACTTTGAGATGCCACGTTATTACACTTGGAAAGCTACATCGAAGAAATTTTAACGTCGAAAGCAAGGCGATGCGGTTCCTGCTCATCCGAATGATTACTGATGCTCTTGGTCGCATTTACACAGTTCATCCGAAAAATGACGTATGCTTCTACTTGCATGTCAACAGCTCAATTTGATTGAAAATGATACTCATTACAATCGATGAAGAAATTGTTTCTGAATCTCCAAGTCAGATACGCACATTATTTTCTATCATTATTTTGACATGCTTCCCATCGAATCCCCGTGAACTGTGGAACAAGTACAAGGATGACATGTCCGAATACATTTTGCATCGAATTCGTGTCAGTTTGGAGAATCTCGATCTCGAGGTGAATGAAGAGATACGTAACCAGGCTTTGCTTTAGACCGAAGACATGTGTTACCTCATGTGCGGCAGTTTGGTAGTCATGTTAGGAATGCCAACGCCAGATCGTGGAATGAACGACGCTTTCAATTGAGAATTGGAACGTGAACGTGAATATGATCGAGATGCATTGAACCAATCAGTTTGAACGAATGTACCACTGTTGAAACCTCAACAGAAGGAAATTAGCGATACGTTAATGAAGGTAATTGATGATGGAAATGGTGGCTTATTTTTCCTCGATGCGCCCGGTGGAGCTGGGAAGACATTCTTCATGTCATTGATTATGGCCACTGTTCATGCGAGATAAATAATTGCTGTAGCAGTTTCTTCTTCTGGAATAGCAGCCACGTAGATAGATCAACCGCTGCCGATGAAATAAACGCTTGCCTCAAATAATTGACAAACATGCGAGTTGCATTGCTAAACGATCCATCTGCCGAAGATTTCTCCAAGCAATTGCTGACTATCTATTTTAATAAAAACAATAATCCTTTGTACTTCATTCCACTTTATTTAATATGTCAGGACCGGTTTCGCTCATTGCAAGCATTGTCAACTGATGACAATGCTCGCAATGAGCGAAACCGTTCCTGACATATTAAATAAAGTGGAATGAAGTACAAAGGATTATTGTTTTTATTAATATAATGCCTTTCCACCAAGTATTGACAGTGAACACCCTAAAAGTGACTATCTATTTATTCATTGTTCAAAATTAAAATTACAGTACATGACATAACAGCTGACGCCAATTCGCCATGTACTTGAAAAATATAATAAGACAAAATATAAAATAAAACTACATAATATATCAGAATCAAAATCAACATAAAAAATCAAGAAATAAAATAGTGAAATTTTACAAACAGTTCACAAATACTATCACTAAAAATGTCCACTTCTCTAGGCAATGCGTTGATCAATCTAACGGCCCTTGGAACTGGTGATTTAAACCTCTTAAGCGAGGTATAGGTTTTTAGAAATAAAAGTTTTTGTTCATAGTTGCGCCCACGTAAGAATAAATTGGGAGCATGTAAATTAATAGTCATGAGAATTTGAGGATTATTAACTCGGCCCCGAAGGAGAAGAGAAAAACGATTTAAGCTTGAAAACGATTTTCGATTATCGTCGGTAACGACCGTGTTCCTGTTGACAAATCGAACAGATTGATTTCGTTTCCGCCGAATTTTAACAATTTCGTCTCAACGAAGAACGGCTTCATCAAAAAAATGTTCCCAAACGTCTAATCACAAAAATCACAATTGGTTGATTGAATGAGTAATTCTTGCGGCGAAGAACAAAGATGTGGATCATTTAAACTTCACAATTCAAAATCAAATCGTTGGTCCACTACATTCCTTCAAATCTAGCGAACTTTCGCAAGGTGCGCGAAACATTCTTGCGCAGACTGTACATATAAAATATTCTTTCAACCAAAAAATAATTATTTCTGCTTCTCTATGATAGTGTCATCAGAAATAGTTTGTAGTATCGACCAAACTATTTGTTTTTTTCGTATATTAGAGATTCGCGTCGCAGCACACCCAGCATCGCCTCGCGGCACACCGCTTGCGGAGCACTGCTTTAAACGACTGAAAAACTGACATGCAATATTGCGAAACACTAATCAATGACCAAAGTTTTGGTAGCAAGTAAAATCATCACCTGGGATGAATGGACAATGGCGCACAAATGCGCATTGGAAACACTCAATCAAAGTATGAAATATCTGTGCAATGACTCAAGATGTTTTATAGGCGCAATGATTCTACTATCTGGCGATTTCCACCAAACACTACCAGTCATTCCAAGATTTACCGCTTCCGATGAAATAAACGCTTACCTCAAATCACGACTCTGGCGCTATGTAAAGAATCTTCAGCTGACGACAAACATGCGAGTTGCATTGCTAAACGATCTATCTGCCGAAGCAATTGCTGACTATCGGTAACGGGGGTGTTCCTGTCGACGAATCGAACGGATTGATTTTGTTTCCGCCGAATTTTTTCAATTTCACTTTATTCAACAAAATGTTCCCGAACCCATAACAATGGTGTTAAGCATTTTAATTTTGTGTAATTATAATGTAATTTGCTAATCCTTTAAATTGTTAATAGTTGCTTACACCTTTTTATTTCAATTTAAATTTGTATAAATATCACTGTTTATGTATTTTTCTTATCAGTTGATAATGCTCGCGATGAGCGAAACCGGTCCTGATCTAATAAATTTTATGTGGAAAAAGTACTAAAAATGTTTTATTATTTTTATTATAATGCCATTCCACCAAGTATTGACAGTGAACACCTTAAAAGTGAATAATAAAAATAATAAAACATTTTTAGTACTTTTTCCACATAAAATTTATTTGATCAGGACCGGTTTCGCTCATCGCGAGCATTATTAACTGATGATAATGCTCAGATGATAATAACTCAGTTGATAATGCTCGCGATGAGCGAAACCGGTCCTGATCAAATAAATTTTATTTAGTGGGAAAAGTACTAAAAATGATTTATTATTTTTATTACAACATTTATTGATTCTGAGGCGGTACGAAGTTCGTCGGGTCAGCTAGTTAAGAATAAAGTGATGTTTGGTCGATTCTAGTTATGAAATATTCGATATATTAAATTTCTAGTCAATGGCATCTTAAATTTAAAGTAGTTTCGGAGTGAAATTTTCTTTTGTGATTCGAAATTATTATTCTTTTCTTTGAAATTTTACACGAATTCAGCCGACTTATAAAACGTACACCCTAGAAAAAAGCTAAATTGGAAAAGAAAAAGCTATTTCTTAACAGAAAGCAGTAGCCCGAGACATATTTTTGTGATGTTTGCAAAAATATGGTTAAGGTTGTAAGAAAACTTACCACAGATAAAGAGAAAACTGCCAGAGACGAATTTCGTTCCAAAACAATATTACGTTATTTTAAGAAGAATATTCTTTTTACGCCAGTGTTGATGGTGCACGCTATGAAAGATTAATTTATTCATGAATAATTAAGCTTTGTTGATTTTTGTTCTAGATTTTCTATTATACTCGTCCGCCTTTTAAGAAATATTATAATCATCATACTTTAACAATAAAAGCTTGCATTAAACTTTTTATCAAAATACATAAATCTACAGTTTTCTATTTTTGATAGATTCGGCGGTAACTTTTTGGAAATTCATTTTAACAGCTTAACGACCGCACGTTGTGTTACAACAAGTGAAACGTGTTTCGCCTTTTGAGAAGCATCGTCGCAACTTTACAAATAAACCAAAAATTGATTCAAATCTTTTGTTAATTCTGGTTGAAAAATATTTTTAGCACAACAAGTGGAATAGCAAAGTTTTCAAAATTAATTCTACAGTTTTCATTTAAAATTATATTTAGCGTACATTATATAAATTAACATCACAATAATTTTATATTCAATGAGTTTTACTGTTTCAACTGTTTTATTGATTTGCTACATTAGTAATATCATCATAAATACGTTATTTTAAAGTCAATTTATTACCACTAAGCATAAACTGAATATTTTTTTATTTAAGCTTATATTTCGCTTTTTAGTTAAAGTAAAAAAAAATAGCAAAATATGTCAAATTGTCGGTGTGTAATATGTTTTTTTAGTTTGTTAAGAAGTAATGTGTGACTCTGAATTTATTAGAAATATACCTTTATTATGAATATGAAAAAAACTGATATCCAAATCGGCCCTTTTGAATCGTAGCAGATGTGGAATGAGAACTTTGCGATAAGAGCAATAAAGGCAACGCTACTAAATCGCTTCGAAGAGCAAACCCAGACTAGACAAATTATATCTCATTATATCTCAAGGTCTAAAAAGTTGTATTTACATTTAGGGAATGATCCCTCTTCTTCGAAGTCTTTTCGTTCCACAGAATGTCGTTCGTAACTTAACAAAAATATTTTTTCGAATCCTAATATGATTATAATATTATATGTATACTAGCTGACCCAGCATGCGTTGCAATGCCACTCAAAGAAAGAAAGTCTTTGTGTTTTAATTTTGTTTATTGAAGTGCTTTTGGATATATTTTGTTTTTTTGTCTGGTGCGTATATGAATGGATCTTAAGGTTTTTCAACGCGTGAGCAGACCAGATACAGCTGTCCATGTGTGAAGCATGGATTTTTAAAATTTAGTCCACACACTTGTAGCGATTGTCCAAATGCGAGTCGCACCGGAAACTGCAAACATTGCAATTCTAATGGCCTATCTGTCGGAATTATTGGAATCAGCTCCAAAAAATCTTGAAATTGTAAATTATTTAATTTTTAGAACAATGTTTAAGTTTGCTAACAATCATTTTTCCTAGTAGAAGATTTTAAAATAAAAGTCTAAATATAGTTCTATAAAATATCCATACCGTCATTAGAATATTCCTAATGCATGTAAGAAATTAAAAATATTTTCAACGCCAGATGCAAAATAAACCCATACCTTCCAATAATCGAATCAATGACACTGATCAAAATCTGTCAAATCAGCTCAAAAAAATCTTGAAATTGTAAATTATTTAATTTTCAGAATAAAGTTTAAGTTTGCTAACAATCATTTTTCCTTGTAGAAGATTTTAAAATAAAAGTCTAAATACAGTTCTATAAAATATCCATACTGTCATTAGAATATTCCTAATGCATGTAAGAAATTAAAAATATTTTCAAGACCAGATGCAAAATATAACCATACCTCCAATAATCGAATCAATGACGTCACTGATCAAAATCTGTCAAATCAGCTCCAAAAAATCGTTTCCCAGCCCTATAATTATAGCTTCAAAAAATCGAATCAGAATATTCGATTATTTAAAAAACGTCGTAGTGATGCAAACTTTCAAATAAAGTTCTCTCAATATTATTACGATGCTTCAGTTCTAAGCCAGGAAATTTGAATTTAAAGACGTCCATTTCAATTGTTTTAAATTGGAACGACGAATTGTCAGGAATATTGAAAAAAAAATCTGGATCGGGACACCCTTCACCTAGCGGGATGAAATATAGTTTACATTTGATTCTCATATCTAGCAAATATACATAAAAAAAAACATAAAAATCGGTCAAGCCGTTTCGGAGGAGTTTGGAGACAAACACCGTGACACGAGATTTATATATATATAGATATATACATATATATACAAATGTCACGTCACCATAATACACTGATTTTTTTAAAATCATAATTCGACTGTTCGATATTTTATTTTATTCTAGTAATAGAGTAAAAATATAAAAGCATTTAGTTCTACAGTTTTTTATCAAAATATTTAATAGCTATTTTGGCGTGCGCCATTATCAGAACAAAACTGTAAAACTAAGTATGTACTTTGATATTTTTACCCTATTACAATGGAATGCCAATTCAATCAATAATTTAAAGTAGCCAATATTAAAGTAGCCGCTACTCAGGCAATTGTTTTTAAACATAGTTTAATGGCTATAAACCAATTTTATAAAAAAACAATAATTTTTAGATTTTTTTTTTAACTCAATGTATAATAATTTCATTTTTTTTAATAAGATATTTAAAAAAAATCTGAGCTCATTCTGCTTATACTTTATTATATCATTGTAAGTTATAGCATTTTCATCATCAATCTTTATTGACTGATCCATGTTTGCTCTGATTAATTTTCTGATAACAATTAAATGTGTCCAAAGTTTTACAGTTTGTGTTTTGACATTTATCTTATTTCTTGATTATTCCCCAATTAAATATATACATATGTACATATATTGATTAAAGTCGGAAATATTGAAGCAGGGTGTCAGGGCGGTCGTACATCTAGATTTGATCGAGAAAAAAAAAACAAGAACATTTTTACTATGGCGTTTCTGTTCTAAATAGAGGCGACGATCAAGATCTGGCTTATAATAAAAACATACAACATAGACAACATCCCGTTTCTCTATATTTTATTGATTCCTTATTCAGGAAATACAGTACATATACTCTGAAACTTGTTTTGTGTTGAGTTTGAAGTATCATTTGACAGCAGCAAGAATTTCAATAATCTCATTCAGAATGCGTTTCATAGAAAACTGTTTAAAGATGAAAATATTGATAAAAAGTAGGGCACGAATAATCTTCGTGGTTGATTTATGAGTTACACACTACAAACCTTGCATCCAGTACAATTTTATTATTTTAAACATAAGACGAATGTTTTGTATAGACTATAGTGAAAAACCAGGTGTTTCCAAGTTTAGTTATACGGTACCCCGAGGAAAACTTTTACCAAACAAATGCCTATCAAACTCAATATTACAAATCTTTTAAAAACGACGCGTAAAATTTTGTTTCAGATAGTATTAAGATATGAAAACTTTTTGAATTTGAATATATGTACATAGTCAAAAATTGAAACTTTTTTTTTCAGTTTTGCTTCATTTCCATTTACGCCAATCCTTTACTTCCTTCTAAGCTATGTCATCATTCTTAATTGCAACCGAATAAACTTAATAAATAGTAGTGGGTGGTGTAAATGGGTCACCAAAATACCATTGGTCTGAAAAAAGATATCTAGAATTAAAATAAATAAAATTAAAAGAGTTTCGCTATTAATGTTTTTCAGAATCACATACAGAATACAATCATCTGAACCCAGGTCTCAAATCGACGAATGTTTTTAAGTACGGTAGAAAAGGTTAAGTGATGTTACTTATAGTACAGTTTTTATGTTGACCCTCATTTTTCGCACCCTGAATTCAAATGTATCGTTATTAAGAAAAACAAAATACTTAAATGAAAATGTGACAATCTCTAACAATAAAATAAAATATATTAAAAACAAAAGCTAGCGAATTATGGGTCGTTTTAATTAACAAATATCTATATATTAATAGCCGATAAAATAAGTTTTCACTTTTCACAAATGTGTGCGTACTGATGTCCACTTCGCCCAATGATAGCGCTTTATATTGAACAGCACATTTTTTGGCGAATGCTAACGTTTTATTTTGAATCGCATATTTCGTTCGTCCAATTGGAATGGACGTCTTTTTTATATTCAAAATTCAAATTTCCTGGCTTAGAACTAAAGCATTGTAATAATATTGAGAGAACTTTATTTGAAAGTTTGCATGGCTACAAAGTTTTTTAAATAATCAAATGTACTGATTCGATTTTTCGAAGCTATAATTATAGGGCTAGGAACTGATTTGACAGTGATTTTGTTCGGTGTCATCTTCTATTTATTAGTAGTCGATAATGTCCGTTTTGATTGCATGATTGTCACTGATTTCCCCTCCCCCTCCCCCTGAAGACGGTTCCCTTCCCCCCACCCCTCTGCCCGCTATCGCCATCCGTTCATTTTTCTCTGACGTCTATTAGTGAATATTTGAAGTCATGACAAAACAATTAATTTTCGTACTGACCAAAAATATTCTGTCAAGCTGAGGATCGAACCCATGTCCCTTTTTCATTCTAATCGTTTGAACAAATATCCATTGTTCCACAAAGCGATTAAAATTAGTGAGGTGGAACGTCTACTTATTTTCAAACCAAGAGAAATATGTGATTTTATTGTGACCTTACGACATCTGTTAGTGAAGCATTGCACTAAACGAATTTGAATAATTGAAAATAGAATATGTCAAATACTTATGAGATATTTTTCTTTTTCTACAAAATATATTTGTTTGGATACTTGAAACATTAGCAGGGCTGTCGATATATGGTCCCAGAGTCTCTTTTTATATGGTCCAGAGTTTTTTTTCGAAATATATTTGTTTGCACACTTGGTTGTAAGCAAACTTGAACATTATTCCAAATATTAAATAATTTACGCAATTTCTGCTCCTACGAAAAATGGTTGTAAGCAAACTTGAACATTATCGTAAATATTAAATAATTTACGAAATTTCTGCTCCTACGAAAAATGGTTGTTAGCAAACTTGAACATTATTCCAAATATTAAATAATTTACGCAATTTCTGCTCCTACGAAAAATAGTTGTTAGCAAACTTGAACATTATTCCAAAAATTAAATAATTTACGAAATTTCGGCTACTAAGAAAAATGGTTGTTAGCAAACTTGAACATTATACCAAATATTAAATAATTTCTGCTACTACGAAAAATGGTTGTTAGCAAACTTAAACATTATTCCAAAAATTAAATAATTTCTGCTACTACGAAAAATGGTTGTTAGCAAACTGAAACATTATTCCAAAAATTAAATAATTCACGACATTTCGGCTACTACGAAAAATGGTTGTTAGCAAAATTAAACATTATTCCAAAAATTGAATATTTTACGAAATTTCTGCTACTACGAAAAATGGTTGTTAGCAAACTTAAACATTATTCTAAAAATTCAATAATTTACGAAATTTCTGCTACTACGAAAAATGGTTGTTAGCAAACTTTAACATTATGCCAAAAATTAAATAATTTACGACATTTCGGCCACTACGAAAAATGGTTGTTAGCAAACTTAAACATTATTCAAAAAATTGAATATTTTACGAAATTTCTGCTACTACGAAAAATGGTTGTCAGCAAACTTAAACTTTATTCCAAAAATTGAATACTTTACGAAATTTCGGCTACTACGAAAAATGGTTGTTAGCAAACTTAAACTTTATTCCAAAAATTCAATAATTTACGAAATTTCTGCTACTACGAAAAATGGTTGTTAGCAAATTTAAACTCTATTCCAAAAATTCAATAATTTACGAAATTTCTGCTACTACGAAAAATGGTTGTTAGCAAACTTAAACATTATTCCAAAAATTAAATAATTTACGACATTTCGGCCACTACGAAAAATGGTTGTTAGCAAACTTAAACATTATTCTAAAAATTGAATATTTTACGAAATTTCTGCTACTACGAAAAATGGTTGTCAGCAAACTTAAACTTTATTCCAAAAATTGAATATTTTACGAAATTTCGGCTGCTACGAAAAATGGTTGTTAGCAAACTTAAACTTTATTCCAAAAATTCAATAATTTACGAAATTTCTGCTACTACGAAAAATGGTTGTTAGCAAACTTAAACATTATTCCAAAAATTAAATAATTTACGAAATTTCTGCTACTACGAAAAATGATTGCTAGCAAACTTAAACATTATTTCAAAATATAATAATTTACAATATTTCTGCTACTACGAAAAATGATTGTTAGCAAACTTAAACATTATTCCAAATATTAAATAATTTACAATTAAAAAACTGCAGGGCTGTCGATATATGCGCCGAGGTCGATTTATGGTACTATGAAAAATGATTGTTAGGAAACTTGAACATTATTCCTATAATTAAGTAATTTACGAAATTTCTGCTATTACGAAAAATGGTTGTTAGCAAACTTAAACATTATTCCAAAAATTAAATAATTTACGAAATTTCTGCTACTACGAAAAATGGTTGTTAGCAAACTTAAACATTATTCCAAAAATTAAATAATTTACGAAATTTCGGCTACTACGAAAAATGGTTGTTAGCAAACTTAAACATTATTTCAAAAATAAAATATTTTACGAAATTTCTGCTACTACGAAAAATGTTTTTTAGCAAACTTAAACATGATTCTAAAAATTCAATAATTTACGAAATTTCTGCTATTACGAAAAATGGTTGTTAGCAAACTTAAACTTTATTCCAAAAATTCAATAATTTACGAAATTTCTGCTACTACGAAAAATGGTTGTTAGCAAACTTAAACATTATTCCAAAAATTAAATAATTTACGAAATTTCTGCTACTACGAAAAATGGTTGTTAGCAAACTTAAACATTATTCTTAAATATTATTATTATAATGCAACAAAAATCTCACGTTGCTGTGCAACGGGCTTACAGCTAGTAATACCTTAAAAGTATAAAAATATGTTCAATTATGCTTGTTTATAATTGTATAATAAAACAATATTAATTAATTTTTGACTGCTTTGTTTTCCGCTCAGATAAGGGTCTGCAGCTTATTAAAATAATAATTTTGACAATTTCAACAAGGATATGTGTAATTAAAATAATAATATACCAATTACCAAATCCTGGGTAACCCGATATATTAATTATAATACATTAGTTACACGCAACCTTTCTTTGACGAGCTGGGGTTGCTAAGTTATACCAATTCCTAAGAAACAATATTGGTAAACAAAGGTTTACTCGAAGATCGTATGCGGCTCGTTATTTCGCAAAAGCCTCACTTACCAAATTAGGCAAACTAAATTAATAATATAATGTTTTGTTCAATATTTCATCATCACGTATTGTAATCAAAGAAATGTATGTTAGCCATTCTACGTCTATATCTCTACTTGATTTTGCAAGATAATATGATTATATATTACTCAGCTGTATAATTAGTTTATATTATACATATGGAAGAACAAACCAATTGGTTTCGAAAGTCTAGGAAGTTTTCCCTGATATTATCAGTACTACATGTATACACTAGAATTACTGTTATTGATAATATTACAATAAGTAAAATAATGTATTGATACCACGCCCACATAAAATATATTAAAAACAAGATATTAAGGTAATACTTTTTTATGTTCATATTTTCAGCGAGGTTGCAAACGTTTTTCATTTTATAGAAATATTATTTCTTATTATAGAAAAAAAATCGCCGTCATCTTTTGAGCCACGGCACATCGTAATTCAAAGCAGTTGGGACAGAAAATATGCCGTATAATTCCCCCTGAAAATAGAAGATACAAGTGATTTACTTAAATATTTTAAAAAAAAAACACACATCGTGGCATTATAGTTGTGGCGAACCTGTCATGTATAAAAAGTATATTAATCGTGCGTGAAAAGCAAAAAAAAAATTTAAAAATTGAGAAAAACTAATATCAATACATAATATTGCGGGGTTTTTCCACCTCTATAAGCAATGCCTCGATCAATTTAACGGCCCATTTAACTGGTATCGCATATGACCGACGGGATTAAAAAAATAAAAGCAATTAAATGTTTTGACAATCTATATATTAATAGTCGATAATGTCCGTCCGTCCGTCTGTCTGGCCGTCTGTATGATTGTCCTAGATTTTCCCTCCCGCTGCCCCTCCCCTTCACCTTCCCTATCTCCGCTGTCGCCATTTTTTTATTCATACTGAAGACATACTTTTCCAATACACTGTTATTTGACGAAACAAATTTTGTGTCGTGAAAATCGCTGAAAATTTTAATTTTTATACAAAAAAGCGCCGCGCTTAAGAATCGATACATCGATCCTGGACTATGAACCGAGATCGTAACCGCTCGGACAAAGTCGATACTGTCAGAGGCGATAAAGTTAGATTATAGATATTTAACACACATTTAAATTTAAATACTGCAGGTCTGTCGATATATGTCCCGGGGTATGTTTCTTCTTCTACGAAATATATGTGTTAGCAAACTTAAAAATTTCAATTATTCAAATATTTAATAAAATATGTAATAAATATTTACTACAATCAATATTATTCACTATCATTTTAGCACTATCATTCTGATGTTTTGTTATGTAAAATCAAAAACATGTATTATGATTATTTTGTTTCGTGTCACTTTCATAATCCTTCATATATATTGAGGAATAAAATAAAAACCAATTATATATTGAATTAGTGTGGTAAAATTACTGTTTTAGCACTGTAATTAAGATTATTATATTTAAAAAGCTAAATCGAATGATTGCTTTTTTGCCTACATGGCTATTCATCATAATTAGAAAATAACTTTTCATCCATCAAATATTATAACACAACAAAATAAGATATTACATTTTTATTTTTTTCACAAATTTTGTGTCGTGAAAATCGAGGTATGTTTCTTCTTCTACGAAATATATTTGTTAGCAAACTTAAAAATTTCAATTATTCTAAAAATTATATTATATATAATTTAAATACTGCAGGGTAGGGCTTTCAATATATGCCCCAAGATATATTTCTTTTACTTTTAGAATTTCTGGCTTATTCAATAAATAGGTTTTTATTTTTCACGCCAGTAAATTTCCTGACTACTTAAAAATGCAACAACCTCCCCCCCCCCCCCCCCGTTGAGGTCAACAACGGGCTTACAGCTAGTGGTAGATAAAAATCGGAAGAATGAAAGTTTATAGTGTAGATAGATTGTAGAACTTCATGATTGTAAAATATCGCAGTGGAAAGAAAATGGCTTTTGATATTTGCACTGTAATTGAATACTTGACAATTATAAAGAGCAATTTTAACCATCATATAAATAAAACCAAAATTAGTTTTCAATATTTAAACATTAATATTTTACACCAAAAAAAGTGTTATCTCGATGCATCTACATCGAATATTAAATAGCTGTTGGAATACAACTGAAAAATAATGATTTTAACTTAAGCCCTAAAAGTAATGAATTTACAATTGAAATCATACCAAGTTGTATATATTTATGTAAATAAATCAAAATTCTTTTGTTATGATTATTGGTTTTACTAAAATGAAATACTTTAACGTGGCGCAAACAAAATTATGCTGTTTAATAATGCCCGTCAATGTTGAAATGTAAAATGTTGCCTTGGTTTATTTACAGTATTTATGTTATCACGTCCGAACGTTTAACTCACAATAATTTATACAAACTGTTTTAATTTAGTACATTTCTTTCAAAGTCATACTCTCTTGTGTATGAATTGAGTACAATGTTTTGGGCTTGTAATCTAGCAGTTTAAATGGCTAGAGTGCAATGATTGTAAAATAATCCCAAACTGTCAGAAAAGGTCTCTAAATTTCACTTCAAAAAACCACAAAAAGATGAGTTTATTTTTAGTGTAGTATGTGAAGGCTATAAAAAAAATATATGGTCATTGGAGCAAAAAGCAGACGAGTACACGAAACTTATGACAAATCCGTAAAATTGAGATAGACTAACCGCATTACCTCGTAGGTCATATCCCATCGATCAGTATTTCCAGGAAACATTAAGAGGTGCGTAAGATCCCGCTGGATTGACAAGATTACTCCCCTAAGTGACAGCGTGTGGTAGAGAAGATCCTTCTATCGAAGGGATAGAATAATAATGGCGTGCTCTACGTTCTGTAATCATTACAGTGTAAAAAGTCTATAATGTTGAAATGAATAAATTCTTAGATCTCCATTGTAATTGGGTTAAATAGCTATTTATTTAGTAAACTACATAGAATGTTAAACATTGTTAATATCCATATCATCACTAATAATATTCTTAAGTATACTATAAATTATTTATAATCGATCCGCGTGTTGTATATATAGGTTGCAGGTTGCAGCACAATATCTATCTCTATATGCTTGTCTGAATATCTTGAATCGAGCATATTAAAATAATGTTGACAGGTGAACTTTAAATATCTAAGTAAATTGATCTTCAGCTCGTCAATTTTCATATTTAAAAAATGATTTTTAAATAAATACTATTACACTCTTGCCTTTATTTGTAATAGATCGTCTAAAAAGGCCATGTTTCTTTTAAGACTTTTCCCACTAAATCAAAATCTTCGACGTTTAGTTTGAAATGATATATGAGGGTCTAGCTGTGATGAACAGAATCATTTATTGCTCTAGTTTCGCTGAATCGTCATAGAAATATTTACAAAAAAGTCTTAAAATACTCACAGCGTTCATGGACGGTGTGTGATTTATACGCAGCGTTATTTCTCACTATTTATACAAACCAAATAAACTCAAGCAAAATTGAAAACCACTACTTATTGATATATTATACTTCGACATTGGCAAAAAAATGTGACTTTCTGTAAAACTATATTAATTAAAATATCGTAGCAAGAATAATATGAAAAACTACGATTTCCTCTCATTTTTGATCTAAGTGGAAAAGTTGATTTATGAAGATTGTTAAAAAAACTTTTCAAAAAAAATTGTTTAGGTCAAAATATTTAAGCCTAGTCTACTTACAAATATATGTATTTAAAAAAAATACCCCCGTTCTTTTGTGAAGCTTATAGTATATGCATAGAGTACTTCAACGAGAAATTTAAGTTGTACGTTGTTAGTCATTTGGTTAAACACCGTTTTACAAATGAGGTAATGTTATAATATACGCCAATGATTAGAAAGCTGCATGCAATTAGCTAATCTGTCACTATAAAATACGTTTTTCAGGATTGCGTTGGATAGTAGAAAAGAGATGAAATCTTATTTTTTTGCACTTTTAAAACTAATTCGATTAACAAATAAATTAGTAAAGAAATCTCATAGGAAATATTTGACATATTAGGTTGCAATAAAAATAATGCTAAACATGTTCATAAAACAACTCTTTCTATTATTTTTTATGTCAATTAAAAATTCATTAAGAAATTTTGTTTTTAGTCTTGGCCGCACAACCGAAAAGACGAATGGCAAATCAACTGAAGTTGCATGTTATTTTTTTTGTATAAAATTGAATGGAATTAAAATTTCTTTATAATCTTTTAATTGGCATAAAATATAATAGACTTAGTTGTTTTATGAATATGTTTAGCACTATTTTTATTGCAACCTCATATGTCAAATACTTGCTATGAGATTCTTTATAATTCTGGGGACGTTGTTGCTAACATGAATACTTCATTAATACATTGATATTCTCGAAGATGGGTGATATAGTATGTTCAAAAGTCCATGTTTTTCATACTATCAATCGTGAACAAAGTAAGCACATATTGATTTAATATAACGCTAGGGAATAATTAAATTCACTAAAAGTGCGGCCTGTGTGGTCGAGCGGTCAACGTCGTTGGCTACCGCTACGGAGGTCACGGGTTCGAATCCCAGTACGGGCAGTTTCATAAATTGATTTTTCAATCGATTTATGAATTTCTGTCCGAAGGCATGGATGTATGTGATGTCTTGAATTCCCCCCTCCCACCCATCTTATCCTATGAACGGGGCGTATCGAGAGCGATTAGCTAACCACTAGTCCTGTCCTAGCCCTTTCCTTCTATTCCTAATCTCTTTGGAAAAAGAGAGGTTGAGCAACTGAGTAACAAGCAGATCTCGTAGAAAAAATCTGTTGAGATAAACTTCATTAGGAGTCCATATGCTCCAGATTGGTAGCGGACATGGTAAAACAAAAAAAAGTGTACCCCAAAACTGTAAAGTGGTAGGTTGAGAAAGACCCAACAGCCAATTGAAAGCGTAAACCTTCTTTATAATGAGTTACAATAGACCGCCGACAACTTCAAAAAATATAATTAACCATCTCTTTTTAAACTCTCTGTGTCACACTTTAGTCGGCTGTTTCAATAAAAATAATGTAGGTTGTTGCGAGAAATTATTAAATGAAAAAGTATTCACATGTTAGCAAAAAATATTTGTTTTTCGTTATTTTTAAAAGCAATTGTGCTTGTCAGTTATAATATGTTTTATCTGTTATTCATAACTGATAGCAACATAAAATAAAATCAATAATAAGCAATTCTATATCATGAAATATGAATGATTACGACGAAAATATTTAATAAAATATGTAATAAATATTTACTACAATCAATATTATTCACTATCATTTTAGCATTATCATTCTGATGTTTTGTTATGTAAAATCAAAAACATGTATTATGATTATTTTGTTTCGTGTCACTTTCATAATCCTTCATATATATTGAGGAATAAAATAAAAACCAATTATATATTGAATCAGTGTGGTAAAATTACTGTTTTAGCACTGTAACTAAGATTATTATATTTAAAAAGCTTAATCGAATGATTGCTTTTTTGCCTACATGGCTATTCATCATAATTAGAAAATAACTTTTCATCCATCAAATATTATAACACAACAAAATAAGATATTACATTTTTATTTTTTTAAATAATTTTGGTGAATCTACCGCACAAATGTTCAATATGAACCCGATTCTGAGAAAAAAACGTTTTCTTTGAATTGCGTCTTACTTCAAAATCATCACTGGTTCACAGAAATGTTCTATATATATACACTCGTGATAAAAATGCCATCGTGAAAGGGAAAAGGATTATGTAAATATTCACACAACTCTTTAGAAACTGTCTCATTATTTTCCAGAAACAATTTACCAAACGTAGAGAGGTAACTAAAAACGAGTCTGGTATGTTTTATATAATCACAGTAGTACGAAAACAAAATAAAAATCAAAATGAGACTTCATTTGTTGAGAATTAGTTTAAATATTTAAATAAAAAAATATGCGACGATGTATTTTTAGTATATTTGTATAGTACGCGTTTTATTTTAGTCGGTGTTTAAAATATTAAATCACTAAACACATGTGCATTTATGTTTACATTTGAACTGTTTATAAATGCAATATCATCAAATGGGTTTGTTCCCGATGTTTTGCTCTTTCACATGACCAATTTCTTATAAATACTGACATAAATCATTTTAAAAAAATGTGTTTAGATATGGCCGGAGATTCGACAAGCAGGGGTTTTAGAAGCGTAACTGATGTGACTACTTAAAAAATACAATGATAACAAAGTATTAAAAAATACACGTATTTAAAATTAAATGTTTCTTTACTTTCACTCATTTTAAATAATCAATCTAAGATTTTACCGTCATATTTAGTAAAAAAATGTGTATTGCAATGGACGATAAAGTCGAAAATAACAACAAACCATAGGAGATGAATGCGTTTGAGCTGATCGTAAAGCAATTTAATTTTAAATGGCTTACCTACCGAAGACCTTGACGCCGACCACGGTAAGCACGTGTTTCTTATGTGCTCCGGATGTTTTCTGCGAATCACAAGTTTCCCAAACATTAACAAATGAAATGACCTAATTTAATAATGTTATAAGCTATTTCGATTGCTGTGGCTCAGTTGGCTAGAGCTTGTTCTACCGATCACGCAGGTCTGTGTTCGATTCCCGGTAAGATCACAGTGAATTTGAGAACTATTCAATTCAAAGTTGTGATCGAAGACTAGGTTTTCGTGATCTCTCCTCCCATCCTTCTGATCCTTTCTTTCAATGTGAAGCATATATACTCCTGTTGGAGTATATTTCAACCAGTACTGTTTGTTACTCAGTAGCTCAACCTTTCTTTTTCCAAAGACAGTAGGAAAAGAAAGGTAAAACTAGCAGTAGTGGTAAGGTAATCGCTCTCGCTACGCCCTGTGTTTAAGATAGGATAAGTGGGAGGAAAGATTCAAGACATCAAATGCATCCATACCTTCGATCAGAAATTCATAAATCGATTGAAGAATCAATTTATAAAACTGTCCGTACTGGGATTCAAACCCGTGATCTCCGTAGCCGAAGCCAACGGCGTTGATCACTCGACCACGCCGCCGACATTTATCAAATTGCTTATTTCATATTATCTTTATTGCAATAGATGCATTAACCTGAAAGTACTGACGTAAAATATGAGAACTTCTCGCCGACTTTCAACAATCATTAGACTATCACGGTAATGGATAATTTGCGAGAGATTGCACCACTATAATGGATGAGACAAGATAATAGTAACATAGTCATATCTAGTTTAAGTATGAAACGTATTTATTTAGACCTATAATGATTTAACAAAAAAAAAATCTAAAATATTTAATATATATTTTATAGGGTGTTGATTTATGTTTACATGAGAGTTGTAGCTGAAATTCATATCGTTTTACCAAACTAAAATCTTTCCATTCCCTTGATTCTACGCTAGACAAAGTTTTCTTTTCACTGGAAGTGCCAAAAAACTTTCGCATACCTTTGGACCATTTTACTCGTCTCGTGCTTCTCACGTTCTCAACAGTTATTATTATTCGGGGTTATTGTCCCTTTGTCAATCTATGTATCTTATTATATGACTCCAGTACGAAGATTTTTCATCGCTGATGATTACAAATTTATTTAAATCTAAACTATGATGGTAACAACTTTTTTTTTGACGAGTATCACAAGATATCAATGCTAAATTATCACGATAATTTGAGACAGGGTGCATGCTGAAAATTTAAAATTATCAATCATATAAATCAGAAAAACTGATAATTTATGTGAAATACAAATATAATATCAATATGACAAAGTTAATAGAAAATGAAAAAATCGTATTTCTTAGAAAAAACCATAGAGTAAAATTGAAATATTGCGACAAATTTTCGTAAAAATATTTATCGCATGAATTTTAAGTTTTCTTGGTTTCAGCGGTAGTTTTTTATTTTGTCGTAATTGCATTGTTTCCTGCGGGATTATGAATAAGAATTATTTTTTAGTTTATTCGTAAATCTTGCGATGCTATGTCTGATGATACTTCTTAATGAATCAAAGCACGTGTCATATTTTGTAACACAAGTAGAATAAAAAAGTTATCAAACTTAATTGTATATTAAATTATTTTCTTAAAACAAAAAATATGTCTTCAAGTTATATTCAAAATTAAAGTAATACGAAATGATTTAACATTAAGTGCTTAGTGTTTGAAAATTTTGTATACATACGTTTTCTAATCCACATTTAACAAAAATATTGTACGCAACTGCGCTACGCATATAAAATAATTTACTTAGCCCGACATGATAGTGGTAATTCATTTTAGTACATGACCATTATAACTATTGACAGTATAATGGCTTGATTGACGTTTCTGATATAATTCCTGGGATTTTTAATTGTTTTGGCAGCATGCCATGTTGTAATATATGATTTCTTGTGCTAGTAAAAAGGTTTTTCATTAAATATCCACCATTTCAATCTCTGAAACGTTTCATTAAAACGGACTTATTAATACCGGGGAAAAAAATCAGCTTTGCCCTGAATTGCTTTACAGATTAAAGTTTATATTACAAATTGACCACTTATTATACGCAGTCTAAAAACTTTCTAATCAAATCACCGTATGGTTTTTGAATTTACATTTGAATCAAAATTTAAGCTTTGCAGTTTGTATGCATTTAATGGATAAGATGACGATGTTTTTTCACGCACACTTTAAACGATTGGCAAGCACACTATTCTGGAACAATTTTATACCATGAAAATGATCCTTAGATTTTTTGACGAACCATAACTTCTGGATTAAAACATGCATTATTACGCAATTTTAATATTTTCCGGTAATTTTGTTCAATGTATCGAGTTTTAAATGTTATGTCAATTTATAAAACATCATTAAATATTTCCTAGCTCTTCGTAAATTTATATATAAGAAATAAAAATACACACCTCTCTTTAATGTGAATTTATTGCATCCTTTGAAATAAAACTTGTTTAAGATAAAGTCCTTATAAGCGATCAATTCAATTCAAGACGACGAGATTCCAACTTCGAGAAACCTCAGAGGACGTTATCAGCATTATTCTCAGGAGAACCACATATAACCTGGCCTATCGAATAATACATATATAACGGCACGTGTATGCACATATTATCTGTTAGAGATTAAATAACTGCTTTTATGGCGGTGTAAAAGGAACTTTTTATTTAATACGATAAAAAAATATTTTTCTTCCATACTTTTATAAATCAGATTGTTATACAATATTATGTATAAAAGTCATCGGAAGATGGCTTTATACATAATATTGCCACTTTACTGCCGATTATTCTTAAAAATATATATATTCACACTATTTATTGTGATTACTATTTTCAGCTTGCGCTTTTACCTGCGCTATTTTCAGTGACTTCGTTTATAACAAACAAATTCTCAACATGTTTTGTAATCTTTTACCAGTATAATATGCACATATTTGACTTGGCAAAAACACTTGTACCTAAACAATATACAAACAAGTCACACCTTAATTGGTAGAACAGTGTGATAAATATGGAAATACATCCATAGTATACGACGTTTGCACAGAGATGTTATGTGACTAAATAGAGGCAACGACTTTCAAATATCGTATACCATTGCAAACTTAATTCAACCATTTTTATAATATTATATCTGAATATTTGTTTTTCATTATTTTAATATATATAAACGGAAGTTATTGAGGATTCCGATTAAGTCAACTTTGTACGTATCCTTAATTTTTGTACGTGAAAACTGAGATATATAAAATTACTATCAATAGTATTGATTTGTAATTTGAAAAAATTCTATCACAACAGATCGGCAGCTTTCTAATTATCAAATACTAACAATAAAAGTAATAAAATAAACAGGGTTTCTAAAACATGCTGAATTCATTAAACATATTCCTGAAATCAATTTATTTGAGAATATCTTCTTTTCAATGTACAAAATGTTAGATTGAAAATTGGTTTTTAGAACTAGTTAAAAATATGGTTTTTCTTCTGAAATTTTGATGACTGACAATTTTTAGCGTTCAACACATGTTTTTAAATATATTAAGTGTTTTTTTTAAATAATAGTTTTTGCTTAGTTTAATATTCTATGCAATGGAAAAAGTAAAAAATGATTCATCAATCTTTACACCATCATCAAGACACCTGAAATAATTATTAACGACGAGGCGTAACTCAAACTCTAAACAAAACCGCCGTGTAAAAACAAGACGCTCGTAAAATTGCCATTTGGCAAAGATCAACGAGTGCAAATCACGGTTTTTTATCTTCGGCGCATCGAAGCGTGTGTAACAGCACCGGGACGCTGTGTTCCCGCAGGCGTCGTGGCGCTCTGCTTCCAGTCGCGGAGAACCCTTCCCGAAGCTCCCGCGCTCAACAAACGAAAGCTCCCATTCAAAACTTTTACATCTTAATGTGAATAGTGTTAATGGATAAAAGTTGACGCGCAAAAATGACCACCCGAAACGTCACAGTGCACAGAAGACGTATTTTTTGTCATAGATCTGTCGTAACTTAATCAAATGTTTATTAAACTCTACAAGAATGTGACCTCATTAGATAAGGTGTTGATATTATAATTTCAAAAGTGAATTAATGGTATGCTTAAGAGTTTTTGATACATTTAACATTCATTTGTGCTCTAGTGTTTAATCATTAATTGGTGTACTGAGGACCTGTACCGTTTTAAGCGTGAGAATATTCACATTTTTATCATTTAATATTTATAAAACATTTAACTGAACTGTCTGAAAATACCAAACAAATATTATTCTATTATGTCATCAATTTGTACGTTATTTATTACTTCTTTCAAAATATATAAATAAACCACAAAATTGAAAGAAACATTCTTTGACGTGTGTTTCTAACAAGAAAAATATTTTATATAGTTTATATAAATTTAGTCTCGCTCAGCTGTTTCCGTGACATTATTAAAACAGAGAGTGAAGTCTAAAGTAATAAAGTGAAATATTAATAAACCTCTTTGTATAAAATCGATTTTGTATTGAAGTTTTGTTCGCGGTTCGTTGCTGAATCGGCCACTGCGAAGTCTCTTTGAATAGCAGGTCAAGTGTGCCTCGGTGATATTCTCCGTATCGAGTGATCACAGAGCGTCTTAAAAATTTAACATTACCGATTATGGTAGGTATGATATAACATATTTTATATATATTCTCAAATAAATTCAGTAATAAGTCATAAATATATTTTTTTTTTGAAAATTATCATTGCAAAAAATTTAAATTTAAAAGTAAGGATAAAAACTATGAAAAACGACGCATTGTATAATATTTTGGTTTTACCACAAATACATATTTGCTATGTAAAACTTTTTCTTAAAACGAACACGACCCAATGAAAGCTAATGTTTGGGTAATGTACATTTCCGTAAATTTTGTAATCAACGTATCGATTTTTTTATAACAAACTCTTTAAAATATGGACACCCTTAAGCTGACGACAAGTAACTGCTTCCACTGCCATTTTTACACTGATAAAGAGAAAATTAGATAATCAGTATATTAATATACATTTTAAAATCATTTACACTACCAATCTGGATCACTGATTAAATAAATTTTGACGATCAACCTATCTCCACATAGGATATCGATAGACTACTAGCAGTGAATTATTTGTCTTATAAAGTCAAATAATACCATTTGAGTTCCACAATTGACATTTGTATACAAAGTTCATATTTATTTCGGCTTTACGCAATCTTTACATCTACATGACTAAGAAATAGTTTTGTCTATGGCGTAAATCCGTAATAGCTATCAATTGTATTATATAAAAAATACATTGACTTTGTTTGGAGTTCTACCACGTAACTTCTAACCAATAATTATTTCGTTCATTGAATACCGTTTTCTCAATCGTATATTGTTATTGGGAAGACATCACGTCACAATATATTTGTATTTGTTAATAATTTAAATAAAAAATCAATTTTTTATGTTGACTATACAGGATTTTGAATCCTTGACATCAAAACAAAGTGAAACAAAAGCCATGGAGAATTGACACTATAGTCTATAGCCAAGTGTCAGCCAATTAAATTACATATTATACACATTACTAAAAACATTTCATCTTCTCTGTAAATAACTTTGAAAAACAGTATTCTTATGCGTAGATATAATATGTATTTACAAGTTTAATAAAACAAAACTGAAACCAAATTGATGAGTCTGTTGAAATGAATAGATCAATCATGAATCTCCAGCTTTGTGTTCGAAAAATAAGCTTTATAATAAATGATCGTAAAAGCATCACTTTTTCTGCGAATGAGTGGTGAGCACCTTTGATGTCTTGTCCAATTTGGTTATATTCACAAAGGTTCGCAACTTTAAAAAACTATAGCATCAATACATTTGCAGTTTTCATCAAATCAATATCTAAATTTATAAACAATAATGTTAGCTATAGAATTCTTATTATTACTTAACAATTTCTGTATGTGTAAAAATTAATATTTAAAACCTAATGTACACATAATACGAGTATAGAAATAATAAAAATGATCATGGAACGAATGCGAATACGGGGAAAAGCAAACAGTTAAATCGAAAACTTAAATAAAATAATGAAGTAAAAGAAGTGAAGTAAGTAATGAAGTAAAAGTAGTGAAGAAGTAAAATAATGAAGTTAGTTGATAAGTATATTTGTATTCGATTCAATCTGTACTTTAATTTATTGATTATATTATTTATTTAAAATATATTATTTTGCTTAATTAAACAAGGTATCGTTTTATACTTTTTAGGTATTTTGCTTTCAATTACTGGTTGAACAGCACTACATTTAAAATAACACTCTTTACACTAATTTCACGTCATTAATTAAGATCAGGATTGGTTTGATAAGGTTTTTTATTAACGAAACCTGTCCTTATTTAAAAAAATATTTTTGAGTAGTATAAAGAGTATTTTATTGTTTTTAATGTCGTATATATTATAAAATGAAATCACTTAAGTATTTAAAATATTATTTTTTGTTACAATAATACCAAAACATTGAACAGGTTTTTCATTAAAATCATTTTCTATTTTAATCTTAATTCTTTAGTTATATTTTTATTGATTCAGCGTTGCAGTACCTACGCATATTTATTATTTTCAACGACTTGCTGAAAATATTTCGCCAGTTGTTACATTGCTGTATTGTTTGAACTATTTTTGTAACATTTCTAGACAAATACAAAGCAATTGGGAAAATCGTTTCACTGTTTATTAAACATCGAGTTACAAGAAAGCGGCCATTTCAATGAAGTTTCATTGCTTTCAAATATTTTAATTTCTAACGTAGATTATTGGTTGTTATTTTGTCACTAAAACCATTCATTATAAAAACAAAATGGTTTTAAGAGATGTAAGTATCAAATACCACACTGTTCTTGCCATACAAAAATCGTCTAGTAAATTACACTCAACGAAATTGAAAGAAAATTCTCTTCTTACTTACACGTGTCAATAAATTAATGGTATAAAATTAATCTTTAATCGTAAAATAAAATAAAACTCATATATAAATATTCGTAATGAATTTGATGACTGTTTTATTGTTAATTTAAACAAGCAATAACAGTTCGATATTAATTTTTCAAAAATGATAAAAATGTATGAGTTTCATTCGTACGAAATAAAATTAAACAATATTCCATAAATAAAAAAAAATACATTCCATCTTAAAACATGTATCTTTTTAATGCTTATAATTACTTTTGAAAATTATCTACATCCTCTCTTTGTTCTTTATTAAAAGCTCTTGCTTATTTTTTATGAGATAACAACAAGGGTTGATGGTTATGGGTCATGAATACTTTATCTCCTGCACATGTGGAAAAGCACATAAGAATTTTTTTTATGAATTTCAAAAGAAAATTGTTGTAATATTGGATGGAGTTTTTTGCCTGAAAGCCAGTCCCTTGATATTATCTTAACTCGCGTATCAAGTAAATGGATAGGTTTTGTGATACAATTTTCTCTTTTCTTTGTAAAAGTTTTCGGCACTCCGCACTTAGCCCGTCATCATGTAAACCAATTTTTCTTTTCAAAGAAAAATATCACATCGCTTAGAATATGGAAAGCAAGATTGAGTGTGAAGTATCGCATGATATTTGTATCAGTTTTATTGCGATATACTAATATTTTACCGATATTTTGTAGCTAAAACTCTAGTATACATCAATTATTTAATCTTAGAACATTAAACATAGCACATTAGACTGAATGTGTGAATGTGAAGCATACATCCTCTTTATCGACTTATCTCATTTTTTTCTAGAAGATACGGTTTTTGTTGCTCAGTTGCCAACCTCTCTTTTTCGAAGAAGTTAGAGATATAATGACAGGCTTAAGACAGAAACAGTGGTAAGCTAATCGATTTCAATGCGCCCTGTCATTTTACGACTGGAAGGATGAGAAAGGAATTTTCGGACATGACAAACACCAATGTCTTCGAACAGAAATCGATAAATTGATTGAAGAAATATTTTTTGCACTAGTACTCGAACCCGTGAGATACGTCACGAATGCCAATGACGTTGACCTCTAAACCGCGTACCCGTAAAAAGTTATAGAAATTTAAAAAAATTAAAAACAAGACTTTGATTCTTTGTGATAATAAAATCATGTCTTTTGTACATTTTAACGACAGTTAAATAATTAAACAAAATTTTGTTACGAAAAACGATCAATGTTTTATCACATAAACGCTCCCTATCATCCATACTAATGAAATTAAAAGATTTGTGGTAATTTTTTATTTTATTTAATTTATGAAAGTTCGTACAAATAAATAGTTGTAAATAGTATTTTCCAATCCTTAATACAGGGTCGTAGAGGGTGAGAGATAAGCTTTATCATAAAAATATTTTTCAGTTCAGTTGACAGTGCTCACCATGAGCGAAACCGATCCTGATCCAATAAATTTTATGTGGGCAAAATTACTAAAAATGTTTTATTATTTTTATTATAATATTGACAGTAAACACCTTAAGAGATAAGCTTTAATTAGTTCTTTTTCTGAAACTCATTTGTATTGCACAAAATTTTAAAGACTACGTTAAAAATAAAACACCCGATCACACTGATAATCAACCAATATTACAATTCCCAATCACGATGAATCCTGGGAAACAGAAAAAACCAGGTTTCGAAAATGCATAAATACTGATATTTCGATATTAAATATTAGCATAATCAAATTTCGAATCAATACAAAAACCTTTCCACGAAGAATTGACAGTGAAAATTATATATTTCAAAATGAAATAGTATGGTGCATTTCATACTATTGCACACCTTCAGCAATATACATATAGTATAATTTGTAAATGAATGACTACATATGCAATAAAATACTTTGGGAACCAATTTTCTTATTGAAGAAGTTTTAATGATAAAAATATCTAAATTGTGTACAGTGCTTCGATGTGAAACGTTTTTCTTGGATTTTTCATGTAAACATAACATTTTAACTTCTTACTTGTATTAGTGCTGTTTTTACAATGTATTTTCATCAACATTGTAGAAGGGGTATGATTACAAGCTACAAACCGTTCCTCTTGAGGCCGTGCTCAGAATGACAATGCTGTTGATTCAGATGCTGATCATGAGCCATACAATTACGATTTCTCTCAACTCAAATTCACTTTTGAGGTGGTTTTTGTCAGTATCAAATCTTGGTGTCAATTTCCACGGCATAATAATATTATAAAATAAATCAGGTTTTTTGTAATAATTCAAATTTTTTTAACAAATACCACAACTGGTTTTACTCGTTTATTGCTCGTGATTTTAATGGAATTAGTTTTAAATAAAAAAATATGATTTTTTATTTGATTCTTTTTTTGTATATAAACCTTACTGAAATATTTTCTTTACATGTAACTCATCATATTTATTAATTTTTACACAATTGTAGTAATAAAATCATAAAAACTCATCATTTCTTTAATAATTAGGAATGATTTTTTGTATCTATGTTCGCTCTTAATGTAGAGCATGTGGTCTCCTTATAGAGATATCTCAACATAGGTCATTAAATGATAACTGATTGTTACCCAGTCGCTCAACCTATCTTTTACAAATAGAGTAGTGGGGATAGAAGGATAAGGTAGGTAGGACAAGTGATTAAGAAATCGCTCTTACTATGCTTATAGGTAGTTACAGTTATTGAAAGATCAGAAGGGTGGGAGGGAATTTTAAGACATCACAATCACTTATGCCTTCGAACAGAAATCGATAAAAAAAATGCCAACATTTCTAACCACTGCGCCATAAGACCTGACATGAAGAATGAATACAAAACACCTATTCGTAGTCTTATACTGTAGTTTTCGTGTTTTAGTGTTTCTTACTACTTTTATTCTAAAAGTCTAAGTTACATCCATTAAAGTGTATCGAAAGAAATACATAATAGGAATTTAATAATAATTGCAATACCAGTTTGTAAGTAGTTTTGAATTTATAGTAGAAAAATTATTAATTTGATAAAAAAATAAAAACAGTCGTATTCTTAAAATAATATGACGTCTGATAATAGTGAGTGACAAAGGGTGAGAAATTTACAAAATTTGAATGATTTAAATAAAACTCATCGAGCACTTTCAGTCGAAATCCGAAATTTAATTTATTCAGTAAAACGGTAAATTTGACCCTTGAAAATATACGCCAATTTTTTTGTGAACAATTAAACACAACAACTGTGATATAAAATTTTAAGTAAAATTACAAATTCATTGTTAAATTATGCTTTCAGCGTTTTTGTGGTAAAAATTTACATTCATCTGTGTATGTCTTTCTATTGGCAATACGGTCTGCTGATTCAAACGCTAATGACACCGCAGCACTGAATCAACTCGAGGAAATTGCGCAAATTTAACTACAATAAGAGCTTTATCATTCAGAACTCCACAAACTGAAAATGTATTTCGTATAATAATCATTTAATGCTCTTGAATACAATTGTGTTTTTGAAAATAATGTATCAGCTAGAAATAAAATAGCTTCAAAGAGTTATTTTATTGAAATATCTTGATGCTTAGAAATGTATAGACAAATCATATTATATATCAGTTAAACTACTTCTCAAAGATTTTTATTTTGAGAAGTCGAGACAAATTTATTTGTATTAAAAATGCATAAAAAATATATCTTTCGATATATACTTTTCAATTTTACACAGTCAAATAATTGTGTGCTTGTTTATACGGTAAAGTGTTTCACCAAATTTTTAAAACAAAACTTATCGACTCAATATTTATAGTGAGTGATACGTCTGTTATTCATGATTATACAAAACATGGCTGTCGATTTTATTTAACAAAAATTTAAAAATCTTCGTAAGTACTTTTTTATTTTATATGTTTGCAAGATTGTTTTTCATTTTCACACGTTATCTGAAGCTAATTTTCATACTATGATATAAATATTTGTGACTGTTAGTTTTTTATTTCTTGATTTTGTATGTTGATTTTGATGTAGTGTTTTTTTTATTTTTCCTTGGCGTCAGCTGTAATGTCATGTACTTTTAATTTTTAAACAATAAATAAATAACAACTTTGCGTATTTTGGGTTAACTTTTATATTTGCCATTAGTTAAATAGGTTCGTTACATTTACCTACATGATATATTTAAAAAATATATTAATTTTTCTATTAAAAATTCGTTTAAATAAGTTTCACTGTATACATTTTCTTAAAAAAGAGTAGTGCATAGTGTGTATAAAAAATATTGTGGTTTATTTTTCATAGTGTAGGGTGTAGACTGTAGAGCTTTGCTTTGTACATAGCAAGGCAAATAAAGTATATCAATAAAAGTAAAAAAACTTTAAGGATATACTTCCGTTGGGTAAAGTTTTGAATAGACGGATCTAAAGTACCCTTAAAGATTCAAAACAAAACCGCATCCAACGTCTCGTTTGTACAATATGAGGTTCACTGACCACAAATAAAACTTACGCTAGAATCAAACCTTCTTTACAACTTTTATCCATTATTGAAACTTATTGAACTTTTGCCTCTAGAGCTTTGTTATAATTCAATAGAAAATATTGGAAAAACGTAATCTTTATTACCCAAGATTATTATTACTCACTTTCTTTCGTCAATCAAAAATTCAATATTTTCAGAAGAAAAGTTTTTATTTTTATATAAAATTTTAATCAGTATTATTTTTAACTACGTACGGATTTTATTTTACTTCCATGATTTAAATTCTTTTATATCTTTTTGTAAAAACAATTTTTAAATCAACCAAATCTATGAATGAAACAAATCAGACATAAGATCGAAACATGGTGAAAAAATACACATGGCACATACTCTCACTTTTAATATCAGTGCATCCGCAGATATAGGAAGTGCGTGTAAACTTAAATCATATATTCAAAAAATAAAATATTTATTTGTACTTATTCACACTACTAAGTATTAACATTAGTGCCGGTTTCGCTCATGACGAGCAGCATCTTTTCAATAACTTTTTATTTCATTTTGATTTGTATAAATAACACTAAACATTTTATTATTTTATCAGTTGATAATTCTCGTCATGAGTGAAACCGATCGTAATCTTATTAAATAAAAATTGAAATTACATAGTACTAATAAATATTTTATTTTTTGAACATATTTTTTTACAGATGAGTGAATTTTTAAGAAATGGAACACACAATATTTGTTTATTTGCGCATCGTTCAATAAAGAGGAAATCTGACAGTGTTATAATATTGTCTGGTATATTTTTTTTTAATATTTTCTGTTTCAATTGAGATTTCTGATAAAGCATACTATAAGTAGATGTTCAAAATTCAATGGACTTACATACAAATGGATCCCCGTATCTAAAATACTCTCAAAATCATAATCAAAACACTATCCATGACGTGCAGTCTTCGGTTCGTCTAGAATGCTACACTCTTCAGTTATTTAGCTCTACAGCCTACATATGTACATCTGAATACATATAAGATCTACTATCTGGCCAAGTTAAAAGCAATAACTGAAATTTCTGAATAAGGAATATTTAACGATTTCTCATGCAGGTAACTTTAAGTGAACTTAAGCCTTGAAATGCATTCAAATACATCGTCATAGCGAGATTATGATTGCATTAGTCGTAACTGTTAATTCTTGGTGTGAGAAGTAAAATCATCTAATGCCACAATTTGTGGTGTTTATTTATCTTTTCGATATTGACTGTGGACAATTAAAATGTACTATCCCACAGTTTTTTTTCGATAATCGCAATGTTTGTTATACGTAAAACACGTTCTATCAAATTACCAAATTAGTATTAAATTTCGCTTTAAAGGTTGAAAAAATGCGACCAGGAAAAACGAATAACAAAAAGGTTTTTCTCAAAAAATATATTAAATGATCATTAGATTATGTCAATACAAGACAAATTATTTAGTAGTTGTGCACTTCAGGTTCCTGTTTATTTAATATTTTGACATTTGCCAAAAATCATCAAAAAACGTTTTTTGTGCTTCTTGTAAAATTTGTTATATGTGAGTTTCTCCATGGGAATGTAATCGTTTTTTTTAGTTCACCACAACTCTTCGAATCCAAGCCCAACTTCACTGCCTTGTATTGTTATATATATTTATATGTTTGCTAAGATTAAGTATAATTAACCGTTCACTACTTGAATTCATATATTTTACCAACTCACTGCGATATTTTAAATTGCGTATTTTGGTAAATATTTCCTATTTTTTTATTGAAATTTTAGAACCAATATCAATCACTTCGAACTGTCAATGAATGGTTGTTTGCTATGTACTTAACGTTTTCTTAGCGGAACAACTGTGAAGAGCAAACAAAGAATGGAGATTGCTTTGCGGCTACAAAGCTACTTTTCCAAGTGCCAAAAGAAGCTTTCACTAAAATCCGATACTTCAATGAGGCAATACAGTTCTAAGACATTTCAATCAAAACTTTGCGCAATTGCTTACATAATGTGTTTCCTCTTTATTGCATTTATAATGAAACACAAAATGAGTACTTAAACTTAAAAATTAGTTTTAATTTTTTTTATATTACTTAACAACATTATCGATGTTATTATTCTTGTATATGATGCTTTTAGCCTTTTGTATTCTTCTCATTTAGTTTTCGCACAGAATCACATGTTTCATCTTGGAAAAAAAATCTATTTTATAAAGTCAAAATTTTTGCTATAAACAGCCTGATTCTGCATAATTTTTACGATCCGTTAACGGGTGGTGATTATTCAACATTCTTTTTGCTCATTTTTCATAACAAGCGTCAATAACACCTCGTTTTGATTTATTATCAACTGCTTTATAAAAAAATGATTTTAATAAAACAGCGGTTTTTCTAATTCATTATTCTTGTCTCCAATGCTGATTTTTTCAAAACTTTAATCGAGAACAAAGAAAATTTTGCCGATTGACGAAAAAGTAAATTTGAATTTGACCGTGAGTTTTTTAATGCAGGATGAACATATTAAGACTTCTTTTGTGATAAGAAAAACAAGGTTGAGTGGACCACGTTCGTCAAATAAATTAAATACCAGAGCATTTGTTTTTATATTGCTTTGCGAGTGAATACAACGCGAACAATATTGAAATATATATTTAAATTATTTTTCTCGCTCAACAGTGATAGACAAATCCAAAGAAATGCAACTTTTTGACGATCTGTATTCAAATCTGACTGCAACGAAATTTATAAAAATAAAATTAGGGCTTTTTTTTTTCAATTGCCAGCAATGTGTTTACACATCCTTAAAAAATAATTCCAAGAGCCGTTTCTCACCTATCGCCTTATTCGATATATCTCCAATACTTTAAGGTCGTTATTTGAATACAGTAAATAAAAAAGGCACTAATTACTAAAAAGTATCTATGTGTTACATATAAAATTTTTGCATACTCACTTTTTTGTGCTTGGTGTTTTTTTTTATTTCCTGTATTCATTTATCGAAGTGAATAATATAATATCTCAAAAGCTTAGTGAAAATATTGAGCATGTTTTTTCTATTTAAATAGGTCTTAGCTAAAAGTCCAGTGCGGTCAATTTCAAATTAAAAAGAAAATGAGATATAAGACATTCAAAGGTATTTAAGAATTCAATTCTCATTGAATTGACTTTCAAAAAATAGTTTATCGATTAAAGTTAATTTCAATAAATGAAATTGTTTACGATTTGTTTAGATATTAAAAATGCAGATAATTAGAGTAATAATCGTTAACTTTATAATAGAGTCACACTGCAAACATCGGAAATATAAAACAAACAGGAAGAGACAAACCTCGTACTACATTTAGAATTTTTGTTTTCTTAGAATCTTTTATTGGTAAGGTACCATGTATCTATAACTGGTTGGAATATGTATAAGTATATTCAATCCGAAACATAAAAAATATATTTATACAATATCATATTTTATTAAAACTTAAAAACAGTAAGTTTTGTATTGCAATTACTATAATTAAAACTTATTAATTCTTTATAGGCAATTGATTGTAGGTTTTTCTTACAAGACACCTGCAATAGAGTACCCAATGTTTCGTAGAAGTTGCCTTCACTCTCTTTATATTTTGATTTATTACATATCGCATATCGTATATATTTTGCCAAGAGTTGCCAAATTCAGAACATAAACATACACTTATTACCCAACAGTATTTTATGAGACATATCTGTTACTTGCAGCCGTCCATAAAATACTGTCACTTCGTTTGCAGTACAGTAAAAAAATCTACCAAAAATAATAATGATGTTACAATCAAACGAAAAAATATGCAGTCTGTCTGAAAACAGTTTCATATTTAAATTCAGTTTGCTTTTTGTTACAAATTATAATATTGTGATGATGAGAGAGCGATATTATATATGTTCACATATAAGCCTACTTTGTGTTTATTGCTGAACATTGATTTATAACAAAGTAATTGGCACTCAAAAATAATTTTCTTACCACTTTTCAATCTAATGGTATAATTTAAGATTTCGACTGAAGGTGCTTGGTGGAATTTCAATATTAAATTTGAATCGTTCAAACTATGTACATTCTCACAAATTTTGTCACTAACGACCCGGGTTTCGCCTTTCGGCATCTTCAGGCATTCAAGTGCACGGATGAACTTGAACTGACGCTTAGCAAATAAAAGTTTCGTGTTTATATAAGGTATAAATGCATCACTGAGTCCAAAGCCATTGCTGGCGAAAAGGATGAGCCCATGGGAATGCCAACAGATTTGTGTAGTGAGCAGTTTCAAGAATTATATAATTTGTTTGTCGGCAAAGGTTTTATGATTATATGATTTTATGGTTATATAGGGTATAGAAGAGGAGATGTGGGAAAGTTTGATATTTCGTTTAAAATCGGAAGATTTTGCAACTGTGCTTTGTTGATTTCTAAAATTTCTTGGAAAAAGAGCTTATGACTGTCCGTATTTGGGTGTAACATTTTTATCCCTTGTTCCTGATTGAACACGTGTCCTTCCGAAATTAAGTGATTAGCAAAAGTAGACGTGTCTTTTTTCAATCTAAAGGCTGCCATATGTTCTAAAACTCGGATGTTCAATGTTCTTTCTGTTTTGCCGATATAAAACTTTGTACAACAAGAGCATTGCAATCTAATCTTTTTAGGAGAGTATGGATATAAAGGATTAGGCTAAGAAAGGACTAGTAGTCGTCCAAGCACTCTCTCTACATTCCGTTATTTTAGGATTAGATTTCACAAACAACCATGCTTTCGAACAAAAATCGATAAATCGATTTAAAAATGTTGTTCGTACTGGGACTCGAACACGTGCCGTCCGACATGAAAGCCAGCGATCTTCACCACTGTGGCATTTTTTTAAAAAATATATTTCATATTTAAAACAAAAAAAAATAAGATTCCATTACGTTTATTTTTAAATTCTTGAACAATAATAATAGATAGTACATACTTATTATCATTTCTTCACATTTTTCAGATACCACATAGAGATAATTTTGTGGCGACGATTCTCTGATAATCTACCAATTACATATGTAATGCATATTTATTTTTTAGTCTCACTATCTCACCAATTCCATCGGCTTGATTCTCCTTATTTAAATGGAAATCTCAAGAGGAAAAGTACTTAAAGTGTTTTCTTTTTTTGTTTCAGAGAGCGCGGGTGAGGATGAAGAAGAAGGCGGTTGTTTAGCGCTGGAGGGTGAGGGGGGCGGTAGCGGTAGACGCCCTTCCACCTGCCGCCTCGACATGCCTCAGCTTCTCAGCCATCATCCGCATGACCACCGGCCTGATGACAAGAAAGTCAAGGTAAGGGATGTTCTTATAAATAAACACTTGCAAGTATTTCCTTATATTTTTGTCAACGCCACTCTACCAAATCTATCATCGTATACCAAGGGAAAAGAATTGTTATACTTAATAATATCTACGGCTAAAAAACCAATCACCATTTTTTTTATAAGAGGCATATTTTTGTATGCAAGATTGATTCTTATTGTATCTTAAATATTGTTCATTTCAACATTTTATTTGAGATCTATAAAATAAATGATTTCATTTGTATCATTCAATTTATGTACATTCACACAAGTTTTTTCACTAACGACTTATATTTTTATGAAAGGAAGGAATAAGGAATTTATAAAATTATGAAAATTAGTTATTTGTCTATTCGTTCCATCAAAAAGGCAAAGAATATCGTCTACATAACGGAACAAATATACTATAGGTTTGGCTTCAATTTTGTTTCTATTTTTTTTTCTTCTAAATAGTTCATATAAAACTCATAACAGCGGTGATAAGCAGTTTCCCATCGCATGGCCGTCTGTTTGTTTATAAATTGTATTGTTAAATTGTAAATAATTCTGGTCAACGCAAACATCTAAAATATTTAGTAACTCTTTTGTTACAATTGGGTTGACTGTTACAGTTGGGTTAAATTATATCCTATCTATTGATTAATATGTATTATCTACTAACTAGTTTTAATAAAGCTCTGTAATATCAGGAAAAAAAACAATACACTGAGTACTCTAATTTCGCATATTGAACCATCTTTTTGTAACTCGTTTCCATGATATACACATTACTGGCTTTATTTTCTTGGCGTGGTTATCTGAAACGAATAAAATTTTATATATCGGGATAGAAATGAACCTTTTCTTTCCAGCCAACGCATTCTTCTAATTGCTTTGGCATAACGAAGACCCTTATCAAGCCGAAATTCTTGGCATTTTGGCACGCGGGCGATAAAGAATTTACTCAGCAATTTTGCGAAAAAGGCGTTAAGAAAATATGGCATTAGTTTCATAAATATTAACCCTCGGTGTAGCCTTTTAAATTAATGTTCTTTATAAAATGCGACACACAAATTCTTCGTCTCACTTACAAGTACGTATAGGCTCCGCGAGTACCCGCCAGTTTTAAAATATAAAAATGCTAAATGCAAAGACTTATATTTACTGTAAAAAGATACACCAAACTCATTTTGCGATCAGTTGTATTTAAAATCACTTTGATATAAAACGTGTATATAAAGCTCAAAATTTTCCACCCAGTCGGATTATTGAGTTTCAGTGGTAGTAATATTTGTTTTTTTTTGCACACATCACATATAAGCGAAATATTCTATTTTTTTTTTTAATATTTTTGATCACTTTCAGTGTAAGTGAAAACTACCATGTCAATATGCCATGGATCAGATCAAACGCATCCAATATAAGGATTCACAATATATTTGATCACGGGATTGACAATTTAATTAATCAATTCAAAAAAAAAATAACCGTTATCACAGCTAATGTGATTTTTTCTATACACCACAGTTGCTTGAGAGTTGAGATCAATCTGAGTAGAAAAAAATATAAAAAAAACACCCGTATCCAAGCTCTTAAATTAAAGTTGAAAAAATCTTATACCGTCTTAAAAATAAATGATTTCAACTTCATTGTGTATAAAATTATTAAAAAAAAATGTCTGTTCCTGTCGTTGTCTGTACTATAAAATATGAGAAGGAGTAAGACCACAATTCATTTATTTTGTATGTAGGTATTATACAAAAATATGTATAGAAACAAATTGAAGTACACCGTCGCAAATAGTTTTATTATTAAAATATATCGTAGTAAATCGGGGAGAGCTTAGTTTTTAATCATGATTTTTACATGCTATAGTTAATCCTGAAATCCTGGGATCGGTATCAAGACGATCACGGGAGTATGGGAGTATGGGACTAAGAGTGTTAAATAGATAAAATATGAATATCTAATTTAAATCGATTAAATTCTGTACACTTACTTCCATAAGCTTTTCCACTTGGGACCGAGTGTCAAATTTCGGCATTTTCAAGAATATCGTAAGTACATGAATGAACTCAAACCAAATAAAAAACAATTCGAATCGTCTTTGTATAATACGACGAATAAAATAGGGTAAATTTGACGGTTATAATAATATGTTTTTTTCCAGATTTACTTTTATTTATAAACTATATACTATCTGTCAATTTGACTTCATTCGTGCACTTGAATGACTCAACATGCCGAAAGGAAAAACCCGGGTCGTTAGTGACAAAACGTAGAAATGTAGAAACATAGGACGATTCACATTTAGTATCAAAATTCGCTAAAGAAATTTTAGTCGAAATCACAAACTGTTATATGACTGTTAACTGACAATATTAAAATTACGTTTTAAATAATTAAATTAGTGGCGTCCGGAAATTTACCGTCTGCAATAAACCATTGGCAGTTTACCGCCGCGTCGATTGATATTGTAAATAATGTATAGCCTACAGATGATCACAACTATATTTTAACGTCTAGAAGCAATGATATGTGTTTGGTTAAATCAAAAAGTAATGTTTTTTTTATCTTTCTTCATTAAGCTGAGAAGGCTATTTTTGGAACTTCTCAAACAATTAAGTACGGAAATAAAAATAATTATGCAAGGATATGTGTCATATAATAGGTAGACTATGTATTTTAATAGTTTTATGTAACACAAAAATCTGCTATTTAAGCAATAAGTAGGTAATAAATATTATAATATAACAATAGGTTAAGTGAATCGGCTAGTAAATTTATTTAAATTCTATGTTTTCCCTGGAAATAAAATATTTGTAATTGTTTATACGGTCAATCGGCGCGGCGGTAAATTATTATTAATTACTGGCAGTAAATTGCGGTTGGTATCTTCCTAGACTCAAAATGGATATCGAACATACATTTTTAAGCAGCGGAGTAGTACTGATGTAGAATTAGTAGGTAATTTAATTTTATCTAAATACTCAGATCGATCTAACGTCTATAAGTAGATATTTCTTATTCGTTTTGCTAACTCTATTAAAAATAATAACTCGTATCGCCGGCCTACAAATGAGTTCTAAGAGAAAACGCTTTAGCAACGGGAAGGAAAGTCAGAAATAAATCCATGTGGAAAATGTTTTGTGTTAAATAGAAAACCCTTCACGAACATTTATAACGTCATACTGTATTGTGGAGAGAACGGTTTGTTGTTGATAATTTATTAGTATACAAAAAATCATAGCAAACCGTGGACAATAATTATTCGAATAAACTCTCAGAGTTTCCCTTAATTTACTATAGTTGGTCACTTAAGTGGAGCTAGCCCTTATTTAATTAACACAGTATTTTTATTAAAAAACCCCTATTTTTTAATGCTGTCATTGGTTTTGCTTGGCGAATGTTAATGTTGAATTTATAATTCAGATGGATTTAGTTGTTAATACTCACTAAATCACGAGGCAAATTGAAGTACAATTAAAATGTACTTTAAAAGTTTTAATTTGAAATAACAAACAATCAAACTGTGTGTGTTCTTTATTTGTCCTGAGAACACATCATGTATACAATTTCTGAAAAGTATTTTTGTATGGTATATTGATTAGCACCGGTTTTTTGCTGAGTGAAACCAGTTATAATCATATTTTTTTTTGTTGATTATAATTGAATTTCTTACAAAATTAAGTAATTAGAATCAGGTTGATTTCACAAAAATATTTGTCATAGCACAAAATTACTTTTTGGCGGTGAATTCATGTTACTGATGATCTTTTGTAGTTCGAGAAATCTTTCCGCCGATCCGAAAATTTCTTCCACTGTGCAAACATCCGTTGATTAAATCAAGCATATTGACATATGTTTTTCGCGACAGTCTCAGGTAGAATAAGATCCCTCGGTGTTTTTTTCTAAAAATCTCGCTGACACATTTGAAGCTAGTACAGGTTCACCTCGAGGCCGTGAATTTTGATAGCTTTGTCGGAGTTAATCGAATCCAAGCCCATTTTGCCCGACACCCATCGGTATGGCGAAAAACGGTGGAATGAAGAAATGAAAAGATATTGATGTTAACGAGTGACGAAAAGATATGACATTACGTGATTAAATGGAAACTTTTGCCCTTACACAAATTAATCTAATTTAAAAGCGTCAATTTCTTACTTACAATAACAAAACAACAAATTAATCTTTATATAATTGAAATAAATTAACAGTTTAAGATACACTGTATTATTTTTTTAGTCGTTATTTTATCGTTATATCTGGCTACGTAGTCGAGTGGTTAACGTTGTTGGCTTCGATTACGGAGGTAACGGTTTCGATGCTGACGGACAGTTTCTATAAATAGATTGTCAATTGTTTTATAGATTTCTGTTCGAAGGCATGGATGTTTGTCATGTTTTGATAAATTCTCTCAACCCCTCATTTCCTCAAAACGGGTGTTGCGAGAGCAATTAACGTACCACTAGTTATGTCCTTATCATAACCTTCTGACTCTACTAAGTGAAGAACAAACAGTTCTCGTTGAAATTAAAATTTAGATATTTTTGTGTCGATCCTATAGTTGAGTGATCAATTTCGTTGGCTTTAATAAATTGGTATTTTGATCGATTTATGGATTTGTATTCGAAGCCATGGATGTCTGTGATGCTTTAAATCCCTCCCACGGGTAACAAAAAACAGTACGTAGTGGGAGCAATTAAGTAGGCATTATTTCATTCCTAGACCACTCTTATATTCTTGCGCTCTCCGAAAAAGACAGCGCCTTCTATTGAGATAAGCTTAAAAAAAATCTATACCTTATGAGAGAGGAAAACATTGCAAAAATATACGTCCAGTAAAAGGGTTGTGTTGTTATGATAGATGATTAAATTCATTAATCCAAATATGAAACTCAATCAGCTCAGTGTCTGAAAATTTCGTTTTACTTTCGTCGTACACCATTTAGAGATGAGCGATACATAAAACCGTATATGTTCTTCTATATACGGGCGGCCCTTATTTTTTTTTACCATTTTAACATTTTTTCTACCATTATAATACTAGGAAAAAAAATGTAGAAAGTTTCACAAAAAATATTTATTGAAACAACGTACCTAGATAATAGTGACGTACATCTTTAAACATGAAAAATTTCACCTATAGTAGTCAGTCAGATTAGTCGCATTCACATATGGCTAAAGCATCTTCAGTATCAGTCTTACATTGGAATCATTTCCCACAAAATATCATCTTTAGCACCGACCATAAAGCAAATATAAAGCAACCATTCTTAATTTTTACATGTCGCTTTTGCTTTATTGGGGGGAGTTTTTAGCTCTGTAGCGATCACGCCTTTCTGTCTACAACGATGGTAAAAGAATACAAATTTTCGAAACATAAGCGATGAAGGAGACGCGAAGAACTTTGACGCTAACGTGTCCTGGTACATATTTATGTTTGTCAAAATGTTTTTTCTGTTTGGTTACAGTTTTTGTGATTCTTCTTCTGCAATTGTATAGTCAGATATTTTTCCTTCTGGCTGCTTTTGTTATTTATTTTTTATTTGTTATCTGTACCATTTTCTAGGTCTATTCACCAATCCATGTGTTGTCTTATCGGTTCTGTTACACTTTTCACTATTACTAATAGTGTATGGTTATAAGATAGATCCCGTACAGTTCTATATCGGGTACAGAATATGAAGAGTAAATTCTTTTATTTTCTTGATTGTTATTGCGTTATGGAACATTGTTTTTTTTAAATCTACTGTATATATTTTATTTTTATAAACATTTTTTTTCCAACATACTTTTAAAACATTGATACACCTCGATCAATATGGTGTAGCTTACTTGTTGTATCATATCCACTTTAATTTATACCTACAAGAGATAAACTGGTGTAAAGCTTCAACCAAAACACCTTACCGATACACCCCAGGCTATATGAGTGCTATAGAAAGAAAATAGAGAAAATCTCGATAATGTTGAACATTTTCAACTCACATTCTATGCAAAGTGTCATTTGTGTTGCGCTCGTAAATATTTATTAACCTGAACGAGAAAATACAAATTTAAAAAAAAAGCAACATTGAATCGAAGAGAGCGTAGGTAGTGTATTGGGATTCCGTTTGTCATAAAACCAAATCAGATACAATAAAAGTGCTACAGCTTACATGTAAATTGGACACATTTTTACACTCTTTCGATAAAATGAATTTTAGATGATTTTGATTCAATCGTATGTGAATTTAAAATGTTGTTTAAGTGAGCTGATAATAAAAAAGTAATTTTCCAAGGTACATACGTTTTCTGAAGCGCCTTACAATATATAAACCACACGTATTTTTCATACTAAATTTACAGTATCAGTCTAGGATGGAGTTATTAAAAGACTTTAGTGAGTTCAGACGAATATTGCGATATAACACTTTTAATGAGTTCAGTATCTTAATAAAAACACAACATTTCTTTGTACTGTAATGAGCACGATTAACACTTTTTTTCTATCCCAACGGTTGTGATCTTAGATTTATTTCAAATGAAAAACAGTAATGATGGCAAAGGAACCACTCTTAATCCATCGCTTAAATAAATTAGTTAGTTATTCAATTAAACATATAATATATAAAAACAGATTGGTTTTTCCTCAAAATAATATGAATTAAAGTCATGAGCGAAAAACAATGTACATATATGTCATACTATCAATGTACATATATGTCATTTCATACTAAAATATTTTGAAAAATAAACATTATAAAAACTCGGCGTACTTTATTATTAAAATACCAAATATCTTTTAAAACATGCATTATTAAAAACTTAACATATTTTAAATAAACAATTTTAGTTTTTTTATTAGGCCTTTAAGTATAACTTTATCCTGTGAAATATTAAGAACAAATTCAATTCTATATTAATTTGTTCAGCAATTTTGTAAAATAGAATTTTAAGGCATTCAATCCCGGACCTTTTTTGTGATCCCATGATTTCGGGATTGATAATGTTTCCAATCCCGGGATCCTGGGATTGAAAATTCAGCATTAAATCGTGTACTAATTCGGGAATGAGAATTTTTTTCTCGGTGATTTTGAAATCCTGGATTTTTTGTCGATTTCAAAAACCCAGGAATTTATTTGAATTTATACAAACAAATTCGAGACCTTTTTTACCCCTTTCACAACTTTATCAAATTTTCTCGATCCCGGGATTTAAGGATCCGGTATCCCGGGATTGGAGGTCCTAGTTTGAATACGCATTTTAAGCTGCGTAGTACATAGGCTCCTAACCTTTTTCGGGTAGCGACCCCTTTCTGGAGGAATTTGAAATCCTCGATTTGCTTTACTTTTTCCTCAGATTGTCCCCGAAACTCCTTTTTTTTAGCTCACCGGGGAATTTGAAGTCTTCGATTCCAAAATTGAAAAAAGTTGGCGACTCCCCAGAAAACCTTTCGCGACCCCCAGGTTGGGAACCCGTGGCGTAGTAGGTTGGGTTGGGTTAATTGAGTTACCATGGTGTAATTTTAATTATAAAATTATTATAAAACAGTAATCAATCCGAATATTATTGCCCTCATTATTTATTAGATGGTTATGTTGATACTACCTTCACATCAAAGCATCCGTCGTTTTTGACTAGTAAACATCTCATCAAAATTTGTTTTTTTTGTGTAAACATTAAATTTTAACAGAATTGATACATTAATTAATCAAAAGCATCGCAAGCCTACAGCTTAAAGCACTGCCTATCAAGATTAATTAATTAATTGCAGCTTCATTCAAATCTCATAATTTATTGTTTGGTTAAACACAAATTCGACTTTGATATATTAAATTACAGTTTTTTGTTACCTTATTATATTAAATATTGCTGAAATTTTGTTTTGATTAGTTTCCTTATTTTTCTTTTATTGTGTCGTAAGGAATAAAACGGAAAATAAGCATTTGTGTTTCAAAAACTTTAAAATGCTTCAATAAAGACTCAAGAGTAAAAGAATAAAATTAGGAGACTAATTTTTTCGTCTATTCTTATTCATTTTTATCTTAATGAAGTGTCATTTAGTCACTTTTTTACTAGAGGATTTTTTTAATATGTTTTTGGACACAATCTTAACCACTTTTTATTAAATGTTTTACTACATAAACTCATGAAGTTTACCTAAATAAATTAAAACATTATTAAAATAGTGGGTAATGGTAAAATATAAATGTTTAAGTGACTTCAAAATTAAGTGTCAAAATCCGAACAACACTCGAGCTCACAAACTATCTCTATCTGTGTTTGTGCATTGCGTGTAAACACAGGTTTTTGATTTACGTTACAGACAGAGAGAGAAAATAAAATAAACATGTATGTTAATGTCTTTCCGAAAAACCGCGTTTATAATTTTGATTTTTAACAATAAATAAATAAATAAATAATTAATTGTCATTTTTATAAATTTTAGCCTAAGAATATGTAAATGTAAGCACTGTCTAGGTAAAACTATCATCAATGATTTTATTTATTGCAATTGTAAACTTAACAGTCGAGGGAACCTAATTTTACTGATGTGATTTGATTACTTTTTTAATTGGAATAAATTTACTCAACTTATACTGAAATATTTTATCTTTCAAGAAGAAGAGTGGGTTAAATAATAATATGTTAATTATATATAAAATTAAATATTGAATATATGTTTTCCGATCATCTATTCATAAGTTGGGCTAGTAGGTATTTTAAATGCATCTGATGGGTTGTTACAATATACTTTTTTCTCGTGCTAGACATGTTTTTGGAGTTTAACTATTACTTAGCAATCGCTCTTTATTAAGGTTCTTTCTTATAACGATCCGATAAAGATCCACTAATAACCAATTCATTTAAGCAAGCTTAGAAGGATCTCTGTAAATATGTTCATATGTATATAACAAAATAGTCCAGGAAAAGCTCACTTGATCTATACTTTAGCTAACGATAGTCTACGTTGCAGGATTGGTAAAAGCTCCCACGGGAAATATCGACATAAACTTACCGATAAAAATAGGATCTCGCTTGCTTCAAAGAACACTGTCGACATATTCTATTTATTTAAACAAAAACTATCTTTGTATTACAGATCAACTTTACGATGGTGACAAGAAAGTTATCTTCGTTATTCTACTTACTCTCAAATGTTATTGGCTATATATTTGTTTTCATTTTGTTATATTTATTGAACAAACTAAAAAAGATTTTCATATAATCTTATTTTTATTTAAAATTACCTCTAAACTGACTTCATCATGTAAAGCGCATTGAAAAGTAATGAAGTGTACCAGACATAAAGTTAAATTTTGAGTGATGTTTGGAAAAATAAACGAAATAGTATTTACCGTTTAATAAATAATTGAATAAATGTATTATTCTAAAAAACGGTTTTAATTCATTTTCACACAATATCTATATTTAATAAGATTATAATCCCCTATTATAATTTTACAAAATATTTTTTATGTACATTTATATTTAATACATTCGCTGAATTACTGAATTATTTGTAAATAAATATAAAGCAAAAAAATATATTTAGTGATTCACAATGTTAAATTTAGTCTTGTTATTTAGCAAGATTTTTTCAGTAACAGTTCTGGATTTTCATTGTTGTAAGAAAATTTCTCGCGTAATAGATCGGAAGAAAAACAAAGAGATAATTCACATTTTAGCTGTAAATATTATCTTTGTTGCAAAGAAAAAAAAACAAAAAAAAAGCATCGTGCTGCCCATTTTTATGTTGGAGTAATGAGTGTTTGGTCTAAATTAATGAAATCAGCTATATTCTTTGCGCGTCCTATTTTGTTTTCATACTTTGTTCCCTGCTTATTTATTACTTTATTTCAAGAACATGTTACACACATTGTGTGTATGTTTGATAAAACCGTCAAAATATTATCCCTCCTTTCATTTTTCAAGCGCTCTGAGCTGATAACTACGTGCAGTGAATATATTTTTCACGAATCCTGAAGTTTTACGTTCTGGTATTGTCGTAAACCAAATTTGAATATACAAATCCTATCGGTAATTTAACTTTGGCTTCTAAAATTTTGTAAAAATGAGAAATCTTACGTCACGAACAGGTCATATAAGTGGATTGACCTGGAAGAAAATAATTCAAAGACTTTTCCATGTAATTTTTGTAATGAGTTTTCTGGTTCTACTGAAGCACGCGATGGTGAAATATTCTGCACCAATTCTTACATGATATCTGTTTACTTTATATATTTATTTTTGTCGAATATTACATAATCATAATAATTTAAGGATTAAGTTTTTTAATTATTGTTTAATTCTAATTTAGAGTACTATCTTTCCAGAGAATATACTTAAATTAGACTTTCTAAAAATCTATATATTAATAGTCGATAAAATAATAATCACCAATAATCACAAATATGTTCGTACTAATGTCCTCGGGTCTTTTTCTTCTTCTACGAAATATATTTGTCAGCGTACTTGAAAATTAGTTGAATAAAATATATATTGTATATATTTTATATAATGAAGGTCTATTTCTGAAAACGTGTTTTACCTAAATTTTAAATTTTACCACTTTCATAGCGTTAAGTAATATATATATATTTTTTAAATAAAATATTTGACATTATAGCTTACGCCAATGCGTCAAATATTTTTGAAGTGAAAGATCATACGAGATATACTCGATGAGAATTTTTGAAAGACACATGAGATTAGCTCAAGGAGAATTGACTTCACAAACACCCATGTCTTAGATCTCAAATTAAAATTGAAAAAAATCTTATTTGACATTGACCTTACCGGAAATCGAACCCAGACCCACCTGATCGGTAGAGCAAACTCTAACCAACTAGACCACAGCGAGCGACAAAGTAAAGGTTTGTCTTCACAGAAGACTACAGTCAGGACCCTTTTTTTTCATCATGAGAATTTTCTAGACATTCTATATTTTTTCTATTAAAAATATGTAAAAAACTTAGTAACGATGAGTTTTTGTCAAAAAAATATATTTAAAAAAAACACTCATTTGCATTAATTCAATATTTATCTAACATGATCAGGACCCGTTTTGTTCACCACGAAAAAAAACTGATTATTTTAAGATAAATTTCATTAAAGATTGATATGATTCATATCGGAAACATACATCATTAAAGAGAGCCTAACATTCACTAAAAATAGATATAAATGATTTACAATATTATTTATACGAGAATCTTTCTAACGTTTTGGGAAGTAATAATTTTGTTTTATATCAACTCCTTAAAATACCTTGATTCGATTATAAAAATGAATATTCATTTCACTTTATAAAATATTTTGATTCTGTCAAATAAAGTTTTTTATGGTGTGCACAACACGGGTTTTATAATGGGTATCACACCGTTTTAATGAAATTCCCAATATTTCATTTTCCTAGCGCTCACTTCCAGAAGCAGGAAAATTCTCGCCATTCGCCCTGCAAATATTCGCATGCAGAAAATGCATAACACATTCAAATTTATTCCACCATCCGATAAAATTCAAAATACTTACATGTGCTTTATTTACCTACTTGTCCATATAAAAAATACAGACAATTTATAGACCTATGTAATCTATATTACGAATAAATTATTTTCAATGACTTATTATAAGTTGGCTCTTCTATAACACGGTTTTTAAATTATCGCACTACATAAAATTTTGTATAAAATCATATAATATGCCATCGACGTACTAGCAGAAGCGTTTAAGTAAGAAAATTATCACAAATTAAATAAGTACACAATTATATGTTTTGTATGACAATTTTATATCTGGAGTAACTCAGTTAATGCATTAACTTTACCAGTTTGGCTGCAATTGTTAATTCGTATTTAAATGCAAAAATTGTCGCTGCGTGACCGCATGAATGCATTAATATTTTCATATTATAATTAAATAGTATGTAAAATAAAATATGAAGGTTCGACAGCATAACCCAAAAGTTAAACAATTTAATTTTCTGTTTATCCAGAACTAACATTACCAACTTCTGCCAGTACGGTTAAAATATCTTATAATCTATATATATAAAAGAAAGTGGGGTTTGTTACACCACGTATATCTCGAGAATGACAGCTCGGATTTTAATGATCTTTGTTTTATTAAATTCGTATCCGCCTAGAATAGCAGAATAAGCATTAAAACATCGGAAAAATATCACGGCAAAGAAATTATGAAGAAAATTAATATTCTCATACAGTTTTCAAATGGCGAACACCTTGAAATAATGAAAATGTCGTTTGTATGCAGATTTCATCCGCTAGGTGGCAATTTTTCCAAAATTCATTTGTTTTTGCTTCTTTTGCATACGATTGACTTCTAAATAATTTTAAATTTAGAGTATGGATTAGAATAAAACAAATCGATGATATAATATGAAAACGAAATAAAATCGGATAATGTTGAAATAAGGTTATGTTTTTAATTAGGTATGATAATTTTTTTGACAAAAATATTACGCTGTTTGCACGAACGTTGCTCTACTTTGAGATGCCACGTTATTACACTTGGAAAGCTACATCGAAGAAATTTTAACGTCGAAAGCAAGGCGATGCGGTTCCTGCTCATCCGAATGACTACTGATGCTCTTGGACGCATGTACACAGTTCATCCGAAAAATGACGAATGCTTCTACTTGCATGTCAACAGCTCAATTTGCTTGAAAATGATACTCATTACAATCGCTGAAGAAATTGTTTCTGAATCTCCAAGTCAGATACGCACATTATTTTCTATCATTATTTTGACATGCTTCCCATCGAATCCCCGTGAACTGTGGAACAAGTACAAGGATGACATGTCCGAATACATTTTGCACCGAATTCGTGTCAGTTTGGGGAATCCCGATCTCGAGGTGAATGAAGAGATACATAACCAGGCTTTGCTTTAGACCGAAGACATGTGTTACCTCATGTGCGGCAGTTTGGTAGTCAAGTTAGGAATGCCAACGCCAGATCGTGGAATGAACGACGCTTTCCATCGAGAATTGGAACGTGAACGTGAATATGATCGAGATGCATTGAACCAATCAGTTTGAACGAATTTACCACTGTTGAACCCTCAACAGAAGGAAATTAGCGATACGTTAATGAAGGTAATTGATGATGGAAATGGTGGCTTATTTTTCCTCGATGCGCCCGGTGGAGCTGGGAAGACATTCTTCATGTCATTAATTATGGCCACTGGTCATGCGAGATAAAAAAAATTCTGTAGCAGTTTCTTCTTCTGGAATAGCAGCCGCGTAGATAGATCAACCGCTGCCGATGAAATAAACGCTAGCCTCAAATAATTGACAAACATGCGAGTTGCATTGCTAAACGATCCATCTGCCGAAGATTTCTCCAAGCAATTGCTGACTATCTATTTATTCATTGTTCAAAATTAAAATTACAGTACATGACATAACAGCTGACGCCAATTCGCCATGTACTTGAAAAATATAATAAGACAAAATATAAAATAAAACTACATAATATATCAGAATCAAAATCAACATAAAAAATCAAGAAATAAAATAGTGAAATTTTACAAACAGTTCACAAATACTATCACTAAAAATGTCCACTTTTCTAGGCAATGCGTTGATCAATCTAACGGCCCTTGGAACTGGTGATTTAAACCTCTTAAGCGAGGTATACGTTTTTAGAAATAAAAGTTTTTGCTCATAGTTACGCCCACGTAAGAATAAATTGGGAGCATGTAAATTAATAGTCATGAGAATTTGAGGATTATTAACTCGGCCCCGAAGGAGAAGAGAAAAATGATTTAAGCTTGAAAACGATCTTCGACTATCGTCGGTAACGACCGTGTTCCTGTTGACAAATCGAACAGATTGATTTCGTTTCCGCCGAATTTTAACAATTTCGTCTCAACGAAGGACGGCTTCGTCAAAAAAATGTTCCCAAACGTCTAATCACAAAAATCACAATTGGTTGATTGAATGAGTAATTCTTGCGGCGAAGAACAAAGATGTGGATCATTTAAACTTCACAATTCAAAATCAAATCGTTGGTCCACTACATTCCTTCAAATCTAGCGAACTTTCGCAAGGTGCGCGAAACATTCTTGCGCAGACTGTACATATAACATATTCTTTCAACCAAAAAATAATTATTTCTGCTTCTCTATGATAGTGTCATCAGAAATAGTTTGTAGTATCGACCAAACTATTTTTTTTTTCGTTTATTAGAGATTCGCGCCGCAGCACACCCAGCATCGCCTCGCGGCACACCGCTTGCGGAGCACTGCTTTAAACGACTGAAAAACTGACATGCAATATTGCGAAACACTCACCAATGACCAAAGTTTTGGTAGCAAGTAAAATCATCACCTGGGATGAATGGACAATGGCGCACAAATGCGCATTGGAAGCACTCAATCAAAGTATGAAATATCTGTGCAATAACTCAAGATGTTTTATAGGCGCAATGATTCTACTATCTGGCGATTTTCACCAAACACTACCAGTCATTCCAAGATTTACCGCTTCCGATGAAATAAACGCTTACCTCAAATCACGACTCTGGCGCTATGTAAAGAATCTTCAGCTGACGACAAACATGCGAGTTGCATTGCTAAACGATCTATCTGCCGAAGCAATTGCTGACTATCGGTAACGGGGGTGTTCCTGTCGACGAATCGAACGGATTGATTTTGTTTCCGCCGAATTTTTGCAATTTCACTTCATTCAACAAAATGTTCCCGAGCATCTAATCACAAAAATCACAATTGGTTGAATGAACGAGCAATTCTTGCGGCAAAGAACAAAGATGTGGATCATTTAAACTTCACAATTCAAAATCAAATCGTTGGTCCACTGCATTCCTTTAAATCTATCGACCGTGTTACAAACGAAGACGAAGCAACCAACTATCCAACTTAATTTTTAAACTTATTGGATCTGCCTGGCTTGCCACCGCGCAATTTACAACTGAAGGTTGACTCGGTAGTCCTCATGCTTCAAGTTATCAAGTTAACAGAACATTTATTCACTTTTAAGGTGTTCACTGTCAATACTTGGTGGAATGGCAATATAATAAAAATAATAAAACATTTTTAGTACTTTTCCCACTAAATAAAATTTATTTGATCAGGACCGGTTTCGCTCATCGTGAGCATTATTAACTGATGATAATGCTCAGATGATAATAACTCAGTTGATAATGCTCGCGATGAGCGAAACCGGTCCTGATCAAATAAATTTTATTTAGTGGGAAAAGTACTAAAAATGTTTTATTATTTTTATTACAACATTTATTGATTCTGAGGCGGTACGAAGTTCGTCGGGTCAGCTAGTTAACTATAAGTAAAAAATACTTATAACGAAGACGAGCATGAGATGGCTTACAATAAAAAAAAGTAAATTACGTTTGTATAAATAAAAACAATAATAAATTTGTATAAATAATAAACTCCAACATTTGTATTGAAAATGATCTCTTGATGAAAAAGAGTATAAACTTCATATCACAGAGACGTTGCCCTATATCCTTAAAAATATTTTGTACATTTTTACACGCTTGAAGTAGCTAATTGCTTATTACGCATTTTTATTTTTTTCCTGATTGAGTTATAATAAATATCTAAAGCATGGTTATTGATTCTAATAATTGCAATTATACCTTTTTTATGAAATAGCTCATCACCAGGATGTGACGGTACACATATGTATATACATATATAGGGTCGAGACTATTATTTATAAAGTTTTAATTTTATTACCTTAATAAAACGGCACTAGATATTTTCACTGTCATTAATAATCTTATGATAATTAAGAGTAGTTTGTTATTTATTTGTAATCCTGAACCAATCGAAAGTTTTTTACAAAATCATTACAAAAAATGTTACATTTTGAAACTTTTTATCAAACTTGTATTTAATTTATATATTACATCAAGTTGAGTATCAAATCAGGAGCTGTTTAATTAATATCACAAAAATAATAATGAGACTAACATTGATCGTCAAAATTAGATCCGGTACGCATTCAATTCCAGAAAGGACTGTTTAAGATTTTCCCTTGAACGTCTCGCTTGAGAAAGTTCTATCGGTATACTCTAGGTGAGAAGTTAAAGACGCTCGAGAATAACCATTTTCCAGAAGGGCTGCTTTCCAATACCATTAGACGCTAGGGGTTGGCCGCCCAGCCTCTTACTCGACAATTCGGTGGATTTGAACGGTAATATCAAGAAACCACCTTCCAAGCTTATGTAAGGAGATGTCATTGCGTTCCGTCCCTTAACCTAAACGGCATAGTGGTTTTGAAATTGCAAATTTTTATTAATGAAATTGGATTCCTGCAAAATGCTAGAATAATTTAACACGTAGAAGTAAAATCAAAATACACTTGTCGATTCTTTTCATTGATACATTATAATTTTATTAGGGATTATATTATTTTTACGTTTAAAATTAATAAAATCGATACTTTTGACGATTTCATACAAATTTTGCAAAAGTTTGTGATGTGTAAATATTTAAAAATAATTATCGTACAAAATCGTGCCAGTCTTTATTCTTCCTAACCTTTTCTGTGTTTTAAAAAAGAATGTTTTATTTTAATTGTAAACCAACTTTGTTATTTATTTAAACGAATATTTTTCTTATCCACACCTAATTTTGATTTCTTATAGTGTAGGTCTATAAGAAAAAACATCATTCTTTTCATATTTTTATTATATAATATACAAAAATCGATGTTTTGAATGAACATTTTTTATGCATAAATATTTTTTTAACAAGATTTTTAGCAGAACATTATTTTAAGCATTTAATAAAAATGCATAATAACGGGTGTTTTTAAAATACGCAAAGGCGTATGACACAATCTATTATTATGTAATCTGTCCTTAAAATGACCAAAGCACCTGGATATGACGAGAACCTGCATATAGCATGCTGTAATACTGTACGAACAATATATAAAGTTTATACCGACTTTGATCTTTAAAACACATTGTGTTCAGCACAATGTTTGATGTCTCATACGAAATCGTAAACTGAAATCGTGATTTGACATAAAATATCAGGTTTCTGCACGCTGGTGCAGCAGAGATAATAGAGTTCTGCAAAATTTATTTTCTATTTTGTTTTGTTCTCGGTTTATTCAGGTCTTAAAGTAAAAGGGAAAAGATGAAAGACGAAAGATCTTGGTGAGAAAAAATACACCTGCTTTAGGGATATCAATAATGTGCTTTTAACGAAATACACAAAAACCGTGTGAATAAATGTATATCTATAAATGCAAGTATTTTTACCACAGTAAAAAACACCTTTATGTATATTTTTTCCAAAGAAATTTTAAAGCAATTAAAAAAGAATTTAATCACACTTTGTGTACTTTATTACATAATATCAACATTATATACAGTATTTAAAAAGGAACAACAATGACTTAATATATAAATTGATTAATAATAATTTAAAATATATGTATAAATTATTCGAACATTTCAGATAAAATACGTTTACCATAGACAGTCATCCCGCATGAAAAAAATATTCATATAATTATTATACATTCAGGGTATCATATTATTTTGGCTTACATAATATTACAAGCTTAAAGATTTTATATTAATCTTGCTTAAAGCTTTTTCCTCAGTAGGAAAAGAAGTGTTTTTTTTTTTTAATTTGTTTATTAGCATAACGTAATATTCAGTAATGTTTTCATTATATACAAAATCATTTTTCAGTATGCAAAAGTCAAATAAATATATTTAGATATGTTTAATGATATATAGTGTGATAAAATACCTAAAACATTCATGGGCCTAAAAAAATATTCAAAAAACCAGAAATCATTATGAATGTTCATGAATAAATACAAGAGAAGCAAGTTTTCTCAAACGCTGCCTCAACTTAGGCATTTGAATAAAACGAAAGCTGCCTTTTGAAGTTTGAAAAGTACCTTGTTTAGTATTATATAATATATATGTGTGTGTGTTATATTATATCGACACGTGCAAATAACTCGCTGCCAAACATTTCACCAAATCAATGTAGATGGTTTTACATATCAAAAAGTAGGATTTTAATCAAAATATATTTATTTTTTTCAACTATAAAACTATTTTATTAATATTCGTTAATTTTATTTCGCCTTGAAAACGTTTAGATCGATTATTCTTTTTTCCAAAAGCTGAAGCCTTTTATAATCTGAAATGCAATCTTTAATCCTTATTTCGAACATTTATTTTTTTCCAAACTGGTTGAGAAAATTAAAAAAAATAACTGCGAACAGGTCAAACAAATCCTACTTGGTACGAAGATGCTTAAAAGAATGTTTTTGCTAAATAAACTTTAATCAATTTTTTATTTCTCAAAAATAAGTGTGGAAAATACTGTTCAAAGAAACGAAGCAGGTATCGTGTCTAACTACACCACAAGTAGTATAACAATTGCTTAATTCAATATATAAAATGTAAATCTACAAAGTATTCTATATGTCTATACTTCACATCGGAAATCTAAAATAATATGACCTACCTAAAACAAACCAACACTCACTAGAGCTACAATTAGAGCTTATACAAAAAAATCATTTGAAAAAACCGATTTTCGAATTAGAATAATTACAAAAAATGAAAATTAAATAGCTTTATTCGTTACTCTTTGTTAGGAAATATATATTAAGAAACAAAATTTTCAGCAAAAATATTTCGAAATAAACCTAATGGTAATGTTTTCAAAGTATTCATTCATACTCACTAGGGATCCTATTCGAACATTTGAATGTTCAATATTCAATTATAATTGGTTCTTTTTTAACTATTTGACATAAGAATATTAGAGCAACTTTTCGAATAGTATTCAATATATTTACAATGTGAAAATGTTCCCAGTTCGAATGAATATTTTCAATACTCGACTAAAAATAGGACTAATTCTTACGCACAAAGTATTTTCGAAAAAAATCATCTTAGTTTGTTATTGAATGATGAAAAATTTAATACCAGAACTCTGGTGTGAAAGACACATCAACATTTTCAAAAAATACACAAAGTTCTAAATTATTTCGTGAAATGCACAGCACTATTATATCTCTCGTGGAGACCAAAAATGATGTTATGACAAAAAATCTAAAAACAGAATTCAAATAAATGTATCGATTTAAAAAAAAAAGTAGGATGTGTTGTCTAATATTTATCAAATATCATTTGAAGTTGAAAAAATACTTTACTGTATCTATTTTATTTGTTTTTTTTCATTTTAGTCATCTTGTATTATTTTTGTATAGAGTTAATACAAAAATCTTTCTTTCTAAACCTCTTATTAAATATAAATATAAGATGATTTCTCGAATTTTATTCATATTTTTACAGTTTATATATCAGCATATCTAGGTTCCACCCTTACAGAAGTATTCATGCATGAACGTTTTATGAGTTCATGCGTGTAAGGGTATCGAGCAATTTTCATATGTAAAGAAATATTCATTTCATATTTTCCTTTTCATTATTGAATATACGAAGATTTTTTGATAAATAAAAAAAACGATGAAAAAATATGTAATTGGAGTGATGGTAACTCAATGCGCGTGTGAAGTATTATGGTAAGATCTCAAAACTTTTAAGCAGTTTTAAATTTACATTTATTCAAATGGAATATCCATTTAACGTTACTTAGTGTATTGCTTATCGATGCAAAGATATAACATATTGACTGTAGAAAGGCAAAAAACTTAATTTGCAACCCAATTTACGTTCTATCAGAGCATGGTTGTGAGCTGCTAATACCTAAGTATTATCTGAATTTGGCTTTGAAGTTTGAAAAAAGGAGGGCCTTTTAAAACTGCGACCAAGGAAAAAGGCTTACACAAAGACTTTTTTAAAACAATTTTTGAAATAAATATAATATTGAATAAATAAAACAGCAGTTTATTCGTCTTCGTGTACTTCAAGGTTGTTTAAATGTAATATTTTGTTTTTGTTCCAAAATCTTTAAAAAAACGTTTTTCTCTTGTAAATTGTTCGGAGTGCGTTACGTCATTTTGCCTTTCTTATGTTGATATGTATTTACAACAAAATCAAAATATGTCACTTATTTCAAAAGTTTATAAAATAATCAGGACTTTTACCCGAATTATCAGTTATAGATGCTCATTCGCTGAACGAAACCACTTCTCTTCATATTATATTTTTGTATAAATTAATTGTTTTTCCAGTAGTGTACATTTTACCTTTATCTAGCAAGTATTCACATTAAAAAAAAAGAACTTTCGTTTATGTTTTAATTGGACTTAAAATTGTATTATATTTTTAAAAAAATCTATTTTCCTTTTCAGAGACACAGCATCCATGGCATGATGGAAGAAGAGAACGTTGTACGGCCTCATCAGGAGATGGCGCAACTCTCTCTTGACGAAAAGAAGTTTCTTCTTGCCGTTGAGAGAGGAGATGTGGCTTCCACAAGACGGTAAGCCCAATATTTTAAATGTGAATTTCATCGTATGAAAATATCTCAATAACCACTTAAAACAGTTTTGTATATTTTTATGTATAATCCATTTTGGACGAAATACGTATTATCAATTAAATTTACAAAAACGAGCTTAGCTTTTTCCATTTCTTTTTGCTATGAGAAACGCAAATAGACGGAATAATATTTGGATATAGCGGGCATTGTAAAAGCGATTCCACCAAAACATGAAAATCACTTCACATTTCTGGAATTATCATTCTATAAATATCAAATTAATAATATAACTACAGTACAATAAATTACCATTGCGCTATAGTATAATATTATAAATTGTCAATCTGATGCCTTTGTTAGCGCCCAGAACCTAGAGACTTGATTATGTATGCCGACGCTGAACTAAAACTTTGCAATGTTCATAATTTAGTTATTATATTTGTATTCCTTCTTGCGCACTCGCTCTTGCACTCACTGTCGATACTTACGGAAGTTTAAAGTTAAATTTATTCAGATAGTGCTAAGGAAACTATGAACAGTATTTCGGATAATTACTTAATTTCCACCTAAATAACCCGGAATGTGTATTCAATATTCCATAAGCTGAATAACATAATAAACGAATGTTGCCAAGCGATCAATAAATCTCAAGCCTTCCATGTTTAAAGCTAAATATTTGCCAACACTATTAAATGACTGGGAAACTTGGAAAGTAACAGTAAACTCCGCATTCAAGCGTTTGTCAATATGTGGTTTTGCTACTTACTTTCAAAGGGAAAAAATGGAAATAGATCAACTTAAATCTTAATTTAGAATTGAAATTAAGCAATTTAATTGGTAAAAATATTTCAATATCCATTACAATGGTAACATTGTATTAATACATAACATATAATCTATTGGTTTCGCCCGGTTTTTCTCAGTATTTCAATTTAATATGTATTAATAAAATCACATCTTTTATTATCTAGTATAAAATGTATACCCATAGTTATAAATGCATTTACAGTGGAACAATTCATTCCTGACGGCCTAACAAATATTGATAATGAAACCATTTTTCCCGTAATATAACAAAACTTGAATCGTTCAAATTATATATATTCAAACAAGTATAGTATAGTAACTACCGACCCGGGGTATGCCTTTCAAAAAGTTATGCAGTATTTGGCCAAGTGGATATAATATTATATTAATATTATTTTATCAGACAATATCAGCTTGAATTATCAATTCAATCATAAATCAATTTTAAGAAATGGTTATTTGAAGTTAGGTCCTTGGCACAAAACAAAATAGCAAGGAAGTTCTACTTCTTTACCGTTCGTTTGCTATTAAATTGACAAAAAGTAACAGATCCCATTTTATTATTTAAGTATTATTTTCATAAAATTAAATATTTAATTTTTTGGAATGCAACAAATAGTACAGTGCAATTAGAACCTACTAATTTTAATGGTAAATAGACGGTAGCCATTGAGTCGCAGCTATCATAAGAACAACCATACATTAAAAGTTAATGTTAAAAGCTCTTCTATGTCGTTGAAAAGTCTATTAATATTAGATGTTATTTTAGCCAATTATTACGAATTTAGTTAACATGAAAATTTCGAAAATAAATTATTGATCAATAAATTTTTTGTCATAGTAAATATTTTTGAATGTTTGATTATGATTAGTCGTTGCTTTAACTTTTTTTTTAATTATGTCCTTTATAATGTAAAATATGCGTATTTACAAGTGCAAAAAGCATAAAATAAATAACTGGACTTTGACAATGATTTTGATTGTACGCCTACATTATCAATTCAATTATCAAAAGAATAAATATTGTATGTCTTCATAAAATATCTGTCATTTAAAGAACACTACTCGTTTATTCGTGCAATCGTTCCTTTCTGAATTATGTTTATTTTAAGTATCTTATTCTATTAATCTATATTTATTAAAGCCAATTAAGAGTATTATAATATTACACCCACATTTATTTAAATAACACATTCATTAACAGCTCTGTTATAATAACACAGGTTATGTTATCATGATCAAGATCATTGCTGTAAATTTTGAACCAATTTAAATTTCTTGTTCGAAAATGTTTTCATTCATTGAAACACATTTCATTTTGACTGATAGTTTATAATGTTTTCGAAGTTTAAAATACAGTCAAATCATCTTTATTGTTCTACGTTGTATGAATGAAAATTCCTTTTTATTGAAGTAAGTATCTTCCATAATGCCGAGTTCATGAAGTGAGTTTGCTTAAATGATAATTCATAGGTGAAAGTTTTGTTGACTTTAAGTGTTAGCAATACTAAACCTCCTACAAAATTTTCCTTTTTAGGGGTCTACAAGAAACCTTTAGATAAATATCAAATTAATTACAATAATAGGGTTGAATTTGAGTAATTTTGCTAACAAACTAACGAGAAAGGATGCGATTATCGCAGTTACATTAAAATTATAATAAATAATAGTTTTCCTTACATTAAAATATACCAGTTTAATTGATTTTAATATGTGGAATTAGAGTACGACTCAAATGTTTAAGAAAGTATGTTTTTAAAAAAAACCGAGTTTGTCACATATATTCTTGTGTTCACTTTGCCATAGATTCATAGATAGAATACTTCTGATGTTAGTTAGAAGCTTAATCAATATCTATACGGAAAACTCTATCTTGCAAGAGTATAAAACCTTCTTGAAGCTTCAATATCGATTTCTTAAATGCACTTAAATTGGTTTAGTGCTGTCGACATGTCCTACTCAGTTTCCATTCTAAGATAACATTGTCTTCACTGCGGTATTTATGTATTATATAAAATATAAAAAAATATTGGGGTACTGGTTGTAGTATTAAGATTTATTTTTTTCAATACCAGTGGTCATTAAAAACAAATCCGTAATAACTATTTAAAAAATAACAAGTTATATTTTGTAAAATTTTGATCAGCAGTGTTTTGAAAATGGCGAGTTCAACTAAATATGCCAATTAATTGTTTAAAAAAATGAAAGCTCATCGTAGTAGTGACCTAGCTTTATTTACTTTCTGAAAACTATGTAAATTCATGAATATATTTGTGGATTGGATACAAGTATGGCATTTCAATATATTTCTTACATGTACTCAAAGCAAGTGCTAGTGTGCCAAAGATTCTGTCAGCTGACGGTTTTAAACGGGTAAAACATTCAAGATCAATTTATTTTGAATACCGATTATGATTGCTTAAAAAATAAATGTGTTCGATTTTAAACATACTTTAAATAAACTGTTTTTATTTGCCAATATCGACTTTCTACGGGAATGTTATTTCAATAAAATAATTAATCATATTTATTTAATTACAAGCATCGATACTTTGAAATCAGCATCTGATATTTATACACACTTACGATTTGTAATTTAAATCATTTTTTATTTTGCATATCGTAACAAAATATAACGATTAAAAAGATACTTCATCGCAAAATATCACATTTACATTTATGATATTGTATCAACAATATATTGTTATGTTTTGAATGCATAATATGAGCTTATAAAGTTTAATAGCTAACTTGCTAATCCATTGAGTCACATTTACAAAGCTAAAGGGTTACTTGAGATATTTAAGACGGTAACGCTCTATTTAAATTGTCAGTTTCCTATTCCATACGTGAAATTAACCAGTGCCTTCGTAAAGGGTCAACGAATTCTCTGACTAATAATAAACTAAAACTGAATTGAAATTACATATATTATATTAAAATCAATGATCGGTTTCATACAGTGTTGCATAAGTAGCTGCCGTATATTGTGAAAAACAATTTTGCTATTCAATTCCAATGCGTTTTCCAATATTTATTTGTTCTGTCAATAAAACCATTCATTACGCTTAAGTATTATCGCAATGACTAAGATAAAATGAAAACTGCGTGTAAAAAGAAACCTGACTTTTCGAAGAACATTTTTTAATGGTTATCAAATATACATACATATAAGCGTAAAACATAAATAAATAAAATTTTGGATCTAAAAAAATTTCAATCTCAACAGATCGAGAAAAAAAAACATTAGTTTGTTGATGTTTTCATGTATGTAATATTTTATTTTAAGCCCAGCTCAGTTTCAATGTTAATAAATTTAAATAAATACTTATAAACGCATTTTGAGGGGTATTGTGAAAAAACATTTGTTTACTAGGGACTAATTTAAAATTAGCCCAGCCTTACTTCTTATTCCAAATATGCATGCATAAGAAAATTTGAGAATTAGATAATTAGTTTTATAATGACGGAAGAGAATTAAAACAATGATATTGTATGAATTTACGTTAGTTACGTTGTGCGTACATAATGGATTTTGGCTGAAAACTTTAGGGCGGGCTGAACCCATGTAGCCCAGTACGTAAAACCACCACTGTGTATAGCTTAATAAATATTAAATTAAGATCAATATGCATATATTATTAGAATGTTTTTACTTTATTTTTACTTTGAAATATTTTTAGATATTAAAAACTCATCAACACGTTGATAATGGTTGCTTTTTTATAAAATTTCTGTACTCTATTGAAACCCGAGATGAGTAATGATACTGCGGGGTTTTTACGTGTTTTAGTCATCTTATAATGTTATCATTTTCCGTAATAAAATTGAGTTCTCTCGGTTCGTGAATTTTCCGTTCAAAATCGTTGTAAAATGATGACATTATCATCAATCAGCAACGAATTCATATTACGTTAATAATAAGATGCATTTAATCTCATTAGCATTTTTCAAGAATGCTCCCCTTGTGCATCAATAAGTCATTTTAGCATTTATTATAGTAAATAAAAATCTCATACATTTAAAATATGATTTGATAGGCGGTATTCGTAATTTTTGTAAAATAATAACACCATCATCATCTCCGAAAAGCTACATTTAGAAAACTTAAATTGGTATACATTACAAATTATTTTGTAAATTAGAAAAAATAATGTTATTAAAAATTTGCGTTTAGTAAAAAGACCACACTTGAAGACCATGTAATGTCTTAAGATCGCTGCTTTAGTGCAATCCTAGTTCTCAGTATTGCTTCCGAAATCCAAAATCCCGTATTGGAAACTTCTATGAAGTTTAAATCAATTTATGGACTTTTATCTGAAATATACTATCATATCGTACCACTCAAATAAAAGGCTTCTGAAAACGAGACAAATGCTGAGAGATTCGTTTTTCTAACCCTCCCTTACCCGTGATAAAAAAAAAGTCTATTCGCAGCTCACGGCGTAACTGTTCAAATTATACAAAACCCATGTAACGCTATTTTTGACCGATATTAGTTTATTTTCAACCAACAATTTGACGTGTAATCATTTCATTATATTTCATCTTTAAGATGTAAGACACTGCAATATATGAGAAAATTTTTCTCCCTGTATCTTTTTTTATTATTAGAAGTATGCTTTTCCATTTACCATTTGGCCTGATTGCGTGTAATGTGTGCTCGATAGTTCAATTGTAATGCTGTACAAAATCAATGAAATTCAGTGAAGTGTAGTAAACCGACCCGAAACACTTGTTACATCCGTTGAATGTAATCACCATTGTGCCGTACATTAACTGGATAAAATTTACTGTGCTTAACTGTTTCGAAACTAATGTTTAATATTAGGTTGTCTCATAATCTATGCAAAATGCACTCTTCTTCAATAATTTAAACTATATTCATATGTTTCGACTCTATACGAACAATAGAAAGTGACATAAAAGAAATCTAGTAACAATAAATCATGAAATATGAATTCCAACTATGTTCTGCAATCCCGGGATTGTGACAGTTGTAATTCCGGGATTTTGGGATTGAGAATAAGGATTGAAAAATTTTGAAAAGTTGTTGTAACAAGGCAACCATCCAAAATTTCTTAAATCCGCCCCTAAAAAAATAATCTCTCAATCCCAAATCTCGAATGATCAATCCCGGTATTGGATAAATTGTAAATCCCGAAATTCCTGGATTACAAAAAGACTCAGGGATTGGATGCCTTAATTCCTAATTATGTAGACATAATGCAAGTTTGACTGTTAAAAACACTATTGCAATTTATACAATACACTGTATTCATGTATTATATATTCTTATCAGTTGAAAATACTTTACATGAGCGAAATTGGTTTTGATCGTATCGAATAAATGTGAAATTAGTTTATACTGTTTAACTTTTAAATACAGCATTTTTTTCCAAGTTTATGATTGACAATTAATTCGTGTTAATGACAATCAAGTTGTGTGATTTAATATATCCTCGAGTTGATCTCTCACGACTTTCACATACATATAAATTATATCTACCATGAGAGCAATAATGGATTATCATTGTTGTGAAAATATTTCAGTGTTTAATACGTTATATTAGCTGTATTTATAAACGATAATTTCAGCGTCTTAGTTTATTCGAAACGCGACAGAGTTTTCCAGTATTTAAAACGACTCTAATTTATACCAATCACTGTCAGTGCTTTAGAAACTTTACCAATTAAGGGACGCATATTTCTCTAATTACAAAGGATGTGGGAGACGAAAGTATTTTACGTACGCACAAGAAGTTTCATATATTAACTAAGAAATTTGTGCAAATTATAATTTAAAATAAACATTTACGGAAAAGGCATTATTCAGTCGGAAATACTGAGACGAGTCTTTTGTTTATTTGTTTTGAATTTTGTGTATTTTAAGAAAAACGTCTGTATTTAAAAAAAAATCTATCCATCTCTTTAAATGGGGTACCTGTATCGAAACTGGAATTTTCGTATGGATGATTTGCTGAATTATTTACTGAATCGATGAAATTGTTGTATTAAGCTAAATATTTTTTCAATATTTTCAAGTTTCTTGTTGTAAATAATGAATAACAAAATTTCTGTATTATTTTTATATGGAGGAAAAATAGCGAAGATCTGAATAATAATGTTAGTGAAATTTGGAGACTATTATGGGCGGCAACAGATGCCTCTGGACTTTTTGATTGATTACCTTCTAACGGACATAAACCAAAAAATAGACTGTCTGCTGAATTTACAAAATTACTCAACACGTGTTTATGAAAGCGTCATCAGCAATAAAATTCTTGGAAGCATAGTTTTTTTTAGATATTTTTATTTGTAACGTAATCGACCACTTATATTTTCAATTAAATTTTATAGGAATAAGTACTGGTATTAAACAAAAACTACTGAAGAATGTATATTATCCCTTAATGATTTTTTAATAAGATCATTTATTTTATAAAACATTTACTAATTATGCATAAATCTTGCGTTCGGAAAATATATTGTTATTATATTAAAATAGTTTTTTTCTTGGAACTGCAATTCATTTTCCTTGCAGTTTTTTTATTATATTATACTTTGAATGTTAATTTGCTTTGCCACGAATAACACAGGTTGTTTTTTTGCCATATTCACTTTTACGAGCGCTTATTGACTAAAAGGCGACAGTCAGCAAATTGAGAAAAATAATCACTTTATGGTAAATAGCGTACATTTTCGTTTTAAAGAAACGCATTTCATTTATAATTTCAAAAATTGTATCAAATGATGAGGACTTCTTTTGCTCACAGTAAGCATTTTCATAAGTCAAATATTTGTCAAATTCCATAAATAGCAACAAGTATAGTCTTTATTTTTCAACTAAGGTTCTCTATATGCAACTTCAAGCAATAAAAAATATTTTTGAGTTTTTTAACATAAAATATAAATACTAAAATAAAGATATTGCTAGAGTCATAAATTTATCATACAGAAGAATCAATTTTGCCTAAGTTTATCCTTCTCATCAGTTTGACATCTAGCTTTTTATATTACAGCTTTCGTAACTCACTAACCAAGAAATGAAAAAAGAAGTTATCAATTCTGTTTAGTCTCCTTCGTCGCAGCCCTTTCTACATTCTATTGCACACCAATATTTCTCTCTCTTCCTATCATTTTCTCTTCACTTCTTCAACAATTTATCATAACAAACTTTTGAAATTCAGTTAAGCACGGGAAAAAACACTCTATAGATTATCAGAAAGAAATCAATAAAATAACTTTGTATTATTTAAAAACAATAAAAACTTGAGCATTGGTCATTATTTATTTTTTTAAATATAATCATGACTGATACTTAAGGTAAAGTAAATCACACAATTTATGATAATTATTTAGTATCATAATCAGCAGGTAGTAAGCTAAGTAATACTCGATTGTCCAATGCCGTTGTCTTCTAGTATTCACAGGTTTGAGTCCTAGTATGGAAAATATGTCCCTTCATAATTTAACTACAAAGTTTTCAATCATCTAAAGACGTGAAAAATGATATCATAAATGTTTATCATTCTTTTACAAGAAATATTGCTGTATGTGCAATCTCTAGTATACGTATCATTGGTTCTTTATGTGTACCTTTATTTGGATGATATTAAAAACATCACATACCTGTATATCTTGGAATCATCAATGGCTATATTTCAGTTTTAATGACAAAGAGCAGTATTTTTTTAAAGGAAGCAAATAATATATATGTAATCAAATAATATAATTTCATATAAAAAAAGTCGGTAATCCTTTATACGAATCTACGTTTTAATCTACGTGCCTAAAATACAGTGAAGAGTTTTTTTGACCTTTTCCTGTACAAAAATACATATATATAATAAAATGAATAAAATATACATGTATTAAATATGTTACTCGATATTGAGAAAAAAACAATTTGATAAGGAAAAAGACTTACTAAAAGGACCTTATTGTATCACTTTTAGGGTGTTCACTGTCAATACTTGGTGGAAAGGCATTATATTAATAAAAACAATAATCCTTTGTACTTCATTCCACTTTATTTAATATGTCAGGACCGGTTTCGCTCATTGCGAGCATTGTCAACTGAATTTCAACTGTCAGTTGACAATGCTCGCAATGAGCGAAACCGGTCCTGACATATTAAATAAAGTGGAATGAAGTACAAAGGATTATTGTTTTTATTAAAATAACCTTATTGTATGTTTGAATATTTTGTTTAAATTACTAAATTGAAACACATAAGTAGTGTACGACATCATGAATTGGAAAAAAACTTTTCTTTTCCGTCAAATTTTTCATTATTCAATTAATGGATTTTTAAAAAACAAGTATTATACAGAAGAACGTTGTGTTCACATCATTTTTTCTATAAAATTTGTTTTAATGCGATAAAGTTTTCATATTTATTTTTGTACAAGTGACATTGCATTGTTTCCCTTTGCCCAGCTTGTCACACGTACCACTTATTTTCATTCCGTTTTATTAAAAATATAAATTTTGACCTGTTTTAAGTTTCTGTTAATAAACTTATTAAAATATTTTTTTTGATTAACTTTTGCGAAGACTTGACATAAGTAAATAAAAATCCATAAATGATAAGTATTCCAAAATAAATAGCCAAAAGTTTTAGCACGCTCAAATAATCCATTTATTTTACCTATGTATATCTCAAAATAAAATATCACCAACCCATCGCATTTAATTATATACAACAATTGAACATAATAATTTATACGTGTGATGGCAATTATGATGCCTATATACATATGACAGCATTAAAAATAATTCGTTATCAAAGATTTTGTTATCGTGAATGATCGTTCATAATAATTATTCCGTTTCTAAGCTCAGTTTTGAAAAATCGTTTTTTCATGGCTTAGTATGGTTACTAGGTATCACGTTACAACAGTGGCATGCCATCATAATTTTAATTTGGTCGTTAAGGCTAATGAGCCCCAAACCCTTTTTTTATTCTTGCATTAACTTTATCTCTGCTAAAGAACGAGGCATAATTTACATAAAATTCGGACATTTTTATAGAATATTTATTCATTTCTTTTTAATATCGCGGTCCTGAAAGCATGCTCAGCATATATTTTGACGAAGGGGTTTATTTAGGTTTACACAGAATCTATTTTACATATCTTTTTATAGAAATATCTCAACTTCTATTTAAGAAAAATCATTTTGTTATAGAAAATATCCTAATTCAATTATCACAGATATCATATACAGGTATATTATGTTTGTTATGTCTAAAAATTCCTTCCCACCCTTCAGATCCTAAAATAGTGAAGCGTAGAGAGAGTATTCCAGCTCTTCTTTTTTAGCAGCGAGCACGCTCAGCGAAGGACTCGTGATTCAGTATGTTCCACATTAGTAGCTACTTTTTAGCTGATCACATTCACTTTGGCCTATTGTTGTGATTGGATGAGTAGGATGGAATGTTCAAAAAAGTTCACAAAACGACTGAAAATAACAATATGTCCGTACGGTGATTTGAGCCCATAGATACCGCAACTGAATATGTCGTCTCTCAATTACGTTGAGTACAGACTAAGCATAATAATATTATTAATTGAAATAAAATATTACTGTGAATACTTTCATCTTCGTAATAAAATTCTTGAGGTTTTACTCTTTGGTATTTGTTTTTAAATGGAGTTTCGAGTTTTTCACTATACGTTTATGATATGAACATTTAAACATCACTTAGAATAAAGAAACAATAAAATATTATGGTTAATTATTTTTCAGATAAATTTGGAATAAGCCATAGTTGAATTATGTCAAAGAACAGGGAATGATCAAAGCAACATCCTATACTTTTTTATTATTGTATGTAAATTGACCTAATTTTTAGAATCAAACAATATTTAATTTTATTCATTTATTGACTCACTTGCAAATCAGTTAGTTAATATCACATTGTAAAACTTTATATATATATAAATATTTGTTGGCAATTAAAAATTTTGCTTTATTTATTTTTAATTTAGTTTTTTTAATCGTTATTTTATGAATATTCAAGTCGTATAGTTATATTTAAATTGCTCGTATCTTCATAATACTAAACTATAAACCAGAACCACGAGTGTATGTAATAAAACCAGAGAAATGCAATTTGTATTGCGCATTTTAGTTTTATATGAAAACACATTACCGAGCGTCATATTGCCCATTCGAAAGATATTTAATGTTCGTAATATTGCTTAATGAGATATAGTTTCCTAGGATTAATTGCACATTGTAATTGTGTTTTATATAGGGTTAACTTGTTCAAATTTAATTACTTCGATACTCTTAGTGCATTCTCATTGTAAAATTTTCACGTCATAAAAAACAAAAAATAAATTTATTTAGTATTGACTTTTTTCCATCTTTTTGTATTTTGTTACTAAGCTTGTCGTTACACAACCGTACATTTTTATGAAAACTGTCAATTAGAAGCATGCGGATATTGTGAAATTACGAGATCTTAATGACATTTACCACTCGGTAATGAAAGCAGCATAATATTATCTTTACACTAGTTTAACATAATAATCAATATCTTCGATTTTTTCGGCGGTGACATTGTAAAAGATTATTTTAAACATAAAATTAAAATTGATAACTTTCAAATTCCACCCATTGTGTGAAAAAAAGTGGCACGTGCTTCACCTCTTGAGAATCATCATCATACCTTACATCGCAAGGCTTAAAAATGTGTTTTAATTAAACTATAAATTTAAAAATAAAAGTTGGATTTTATCTTTTTCTACTGGACGCAGGATACAAACAAATTAAATTTTAACTGTCTGAACCCTGTACTCTTTCATGAATATTGTCGCTAACTACATGGGTTTCACCTTTCGACATTTCATCTTCGGGCATTTCAATTACGTGAATGTACGCGGTTCGCATCGTTTATATACAAACATAAAATTGGATTGCTCAGTATAATTGTTGTTAACGTTATCGGTATGAATAGCAAGAATTTTTTATGTTGATGAGTGTAGGTGAATTATGTGGGTAGATTATAATCAAGTACATTCGCGTACTTGAAAAGCCTGAAGATGCTGAAAGGCGAAACCCGGGTCGTTAGCGACAAGATTCATGGAAGAGCACAGGATTTAGACAATTCAAATTTGATATAGAAATTCCATCAAGCACTTTCAGTCGAAATTCTAAATTATACAAACAAATAAGATACAAACTTTGATAGTATGTATTATATGTACTAAATATAAATTTACATATTCCAATTTTATTTTTTCAATTATTCGTAAACCTTGATATGTTAATTCTGATGATGCTTCTCAAAGATGCAAAACACGTGTCATATTTTGTAACACCATGTGCTATGAGCAAGAAATCAAATGTAATTATACTTAAGTACGTAAATTGAAAACGAGCGCGTACACATATGTACATAACTGCAGTAAAAATGGCTGCAAATACATACAACTGCAAACGTAACAAATAACAATGAACAGAAAGATAAGTGCATAAACAACCAACGAGAGTAATGCATTGTCAGGATAAACGACGAGGAAAGAGGTTGAAGAAATGAAGATGCGTTACATTGATGTATTTGTTTATTTTTCAGCTTGAAATGTATGGTATATATATTTAATTGTAATTCACTTAAATGTGTGCAAATGTCAGATCGTATTTCACATTTTAAAAGTGTTCCGTAAGTTCCTTGGACCGTTACATGATGAAGGTAGGCTGGTAGAGTTTATACATTTTACGAGTTAAAATTTCAAGGAAGTATACCTAATATGTGGTTTTATGTTGACCCACTGATAACGTCCTTAATTCAAAGGGTCAAAATGATACCGGTACAAGCCCAATAGTAAAAGTCTCATTTCTAAGGCATAAATTTTTGGAATAAGTTAAACATTCGCGTAGAAATATTTATTCGTTGTGTTCAATACATAAAGTCCTTAAAAATGTATTATCAGCTATTTGATTTCATTTTCTGAGAATCCATGGCTTTTGACAGAATTGTATTTAATAGGTTTAAAGAAAAAACTTCCTACTTACCACCCAGATTGTAATCAAATAATAATTAATGTTCGTTTGTTGTTGACATTTGACTTTTCTAAATATATTTATGTACAATTCTCTGCTATAACTAAATCGAATTACTTTGCATCGTAGTTTAAATAAGATGGTGATAGTTAATTTATTTTTATAGGTATGTATTTAAATTGAAAAAGAATTTAACTTTAATTAGACATGTTGAAAAATCGTTGAAATAAATGTTACATATGAAGATATACCTCAAAATAAGCGTAGATTAGAAGCTCATTTAAATAAAATGCAAGTGTTTTTTAAAACAAAAATCTTTTTTTTTCGTAATGTATAAATGCAATTTTCTCGGAATATGTATGATAAATTACGTGTACATTTCATTAATTTGTGTATTCGGCTTTCTATGTATATTTTTTTTAAAATCTTTAAGCATTTATTAGTTTTACCTCATGATCTCTTGTATACCTGCGTACTCGGCATAATATTTTTTGTATTATAAAATTTAATAATTTTTTATCATCCAACTTTCACGAATAGAAGTACGTTCAATATTGTAGGCAGAGTACCACGTAACAAATTGAGATGACAGAGATTGGATAGAGATTGGCTAATGTCACTACCACAGAATACCTTGCTGCTACCCTACAGATACTGCCTGTTTATTCCAGCATGCTGTCACTTAATTATAGAATGCTATTGTCACTGCTCTAACACTGATCTTGTCATATATAAATTATAACGGACTATAATATATTTTTGCGACCGTATTTTCTCCCTATCTCATATGGACACCTAATGGAGGTTATGTAAACAAAAGTTGTTATACGTAAGCTGTTCTTACTCCGTTCTTCAATCTTTCGTTTTTGATAAAGTAAGGATAGAAAATAAAGACTTTTACGGTGTGACTGCTGATCGCTCTAGCTACGACAGGATTTGTGAAGTCGATGACTGAGAGGAATTATGCCACAGACAAGAAATTGAATTCACAAGTTGCAGTATACTTTCCGTATAAACGACATTACCAACGCGAACACAGGCTCGACATAATGGATTATTTTAGTTAAATCTTAGTTAGGATATCATTATAAGTTGTAAGTATGTATGTGAATTGATAAAAAAATTGAACGAAATTACCTAAGAGATTTTTCAAAGCTATTTTATCATCGTCAGAGGTTATATTGCCTACATTACTTTCAACAACATAAATACGATTTTTAAGAATAAAAGTCTTTTTTATGCATTCTTTTATATTAAAAAGTTTCATTTTTTTATCTGTTGTTTCAACACGAACATTTATTCAGCGTACAGCTTTCTGACAGTTGAAAGGTATGCTAATATACTTTTTAATATTTTTTGTAACCCTTTTCAAGCCGAGATATTTCTTTAATTGATAATTATTCCGTTTTCTTATGCGCTACTATATTGAATCCGGTATGTTGGTTGATAACGCCACCTACAAACTTTGACACAACCGGCATTAATGAATCTAAAAAAAAGTTTTTTTTTGGTTATTTTTGCAAATTATGTACGGCCTGCTGTGTACATTTGTATCAAATATATGTTACACAAAATGGTTTATTACATGCTGGCATAATATACACTTTTTAAATGTTTCTCCTCAAAATATAGATACATCATGTTATTTAATGACGACAATGGATTTATTGACAGGGAAAATTACACAGCTCCACGAATTATTAATCACCCTTCGCCAATTTCCGACGTCAATTAGTCATTTGATGCGTAAATGCAAGTCATCCGAGCTTTCCTTTAATCATTTCATGACTTCACGTAACTAACTGCCTTACTTCATTATATAATAAATGATCTGAACATATTTGAAATAACAATCTATAGATTATTATTTCAAATACTCACGTGCTTAAGAATTTATCATAAAATCAAATATATTGTCTTACTGTAAATAATAACTTTGGTTAAATTATTGTCAATTAAAAGTTAATTGAAAGTAAATTGACACCTGCATTGAAATGTTCGTTTATGTGGTGTTTATGCTCTTGATTCTTGATTGACAGCCAAAAATCAATATTAATTTTGTAGAACTCCATTGAAATAATAAAAGTTCTGGAAATTACTTAAAACGGAAATAGTTACTTACTATTATTATCTTGCAACACTTAAAATAAAAGAAAATGTATTCATATATATTTTTTTTTTAATCAAATAGTTAAAACACATTTGTTTCACTGATTTAAAAACAATTTCAAATAATCAGGATCAGTTTTGTTCAACATTTCTTAATCCTGTTCGTGGTCCTGACCATTTGGTAAAATCTGTGGCTTTGCTAGCTAATTAATTTGAGCATACATTTTTGGACAATGTTACATGCGAACTGATCATCAAACATTAAATCTAGCTTATTTGGTTCAAATCAGCTTTGTCTACCTGCAATGAATTGTAATGGTAATTGTAATTGGTTATTAACCTCTTAATCGAGTAATTTAGTTTTTCGTATCTTAAAAATTGTGTATGTGCAACGGGTAATTAAATCTATAAGATTACGGATTATTTCGTCACGCCCATAGTAAACATAACAGAGACGAAATATGTCGTCATGCCCATAGTAAACACTTGATGAAACGTTTCATAGTTCCCCATGTGCAGAACTGTTGTCAACAAAAGAGTGGAAAAATAAAAAAATAAAAATCAGCGCTGAACGACGCCTAAATGTACGTTTGATACCCAATCAAAATAAACGGTAGATCGCCACGCCCGCTAGAGGACAATATTTTAAATATCTTGACGGAATATTTCGTCATACCCACTACAGTTTCTTTTTGGAATGACGAAATATGTCGTCATACCCGGTTAACAGGTTAATGAACTTATGGCTGTATTGAATAAATCAAATGTTTTTTTGCCACTTCATAAGTCCTCTTTTTGCTTCATGTCAACTTTACTCATGATTTTTACTATTTCTATACGTAAATCATGTAAATCTAGACAAGGTGAATTAGAAAAAAACTACAATTTTAGAACGAAAAAAATAGGACGGATATTAGATAAAAATCAATTTTTTGGAAGATGGTATTTAACTGCTAATCAAGCGAAAAAAATATCAATAAGTGTAGCATCTTAACATTAATAGCCGATAAGGTCTGTCTGTAAGGACGTCCGCAGTAAGGTACAGACCAATGATTTCGATTTATTCTGAACAGCACATTTTTGAAATGTTGTTCTATCCAATGGGAGCGGCTTATTTTAAACCGGGCGTGAATGTTCTGATATCGCCACGTTTGAAAATTTGATATTTCTTGGTGTAGAGCTAAAGTATTGTATCACCATACATCATAATATTCGAATAATCAAAGACTTTAATTCGACTATTGCAAACTATGATTATAGGGCTATCGAAATGAATCGTCTGATCGTGTGAGTCGATGTGAGACTAATATTTTTTGGAGCGGATTTGATCAATTGAATCATAATGATGAATCTTTTCACGTCTGACCTTGAAAATCTGTTAGAATTCTTTAATACATTAAGAATATTCAAATTATGATATGGATATATGATAGAATAATATTTTGCTTTTTTCATACACTTGGACAAAATGTGCAACTGATTTTTTATTGAAAAATTGGATTTGATCTTTTGATTTTTATTGGAAATAATTGTTAAATAATTTAAAATCCGAAAAATAATTGTTGGCAAACTTAAACATTATTCCAAAAATTAAGTAATTTACAAAATTTCTGCTACTACGAAAGATGATTGTTAGCAAACTTTAACATTATTCCAAAAATTAAATAATTTACGAAATTTCTGCTACTACGAAAAATGGTTGTTAGCAAACTTAATCATTATTCCAACAATTAAATAATTTACGTAATTTCTGCTACTACGAAAAATGGTTGTTAGCAAACATAAACTTTATTCCAAAAATTCAATAATTTACGAAATTTCTGCTACTACGAAAAATGGTTGTTAGCAAACTTAAACATTATTCTAAAAAATCAATAATTTACGAAATTTCTGCTTCTACGAAAAATGGTTGTTAGCAAACTTAAACATTATTCCAAAAATTCAATAATTTCAATAATTTACGAAATTTCTGCTACTACGAAAAATGGTTGTTAGCAAACTTAAACATTATTCTAAAAAATCAATAATTTACGAAATTTCTGCTTCTACGAAAAATGGTTGTTAGCAAACTTAAACATTATTCCAAAAATTAAGTAATTTAGGAAATTTCTGCTACTACGAAAAATGGTTGTTAGCAAATTTAAACATTATTCCAAAAATTCAATAATTTACGAAATTTCTGCTTCTACGAAAAATGGTTGTTAGCAAACTTAAACATTATTCCAAAAATTAAGTAATTTAGGAAATTTCTGCTACTACGAAAAATGGTTGTTAGCAAATTTAAACATTATTCCAAAAATTCAATAATTTACGAAATTTCTGCTACTACGAAAAATGGTTGTTAGCAAACTTGGACATTATTCCAAATATTAAATAATTTACGAAATTTCTGCTCCAACGAAAAATGGTTGTTAGCAAACTTGAACATTATTCCAAAAATTCAATAATTTACGAAATTTCTGCTACTACGAAAAATGGTTGTTAGCAAACTTAAACTTTATTCCAAAAATTGAATAATTTACTAAATTTCTGTTACTACGAAAAATGGTTGTTAGCAAACTTCAACTTTATTCCAAAAATTAAATAATTTACGAAATTTCTGCTCCTACGAAAAATGGTTGTTAGCAAACTTGGACATTATTCCAAATATTAAATAATTTACGAAATTTCTGCTCCTACGAAAAATGGTTGTTAGCAAACTTAAACATTATTCTAAAAATTAAATATTTTACGAAATTTCTGCTACTACGAAAAATGGTTGTTAAAAAAACTTAAACATTATTCCAAATATTAAATAATTTACGAAATTTCTGCTACTACGAAAAATGGCTGTTAGCAAACTTGAACATTATTCCAAAAATTCAATAATTTACGAAATTTCTGCTACTACGAAAAATGGTTGTTAGCAAACTTAAACTTTATTCCAAAAATTCAATAATTTACGAAATTTCGGCTACTACGAAAATTGGTTGTTAGCAAACTTTAACTTTATTCCAAAAATTAAATATTTCACGAAATTTATGCTACTGCGAAAAATGGTTGTTAGCAAACTTGAACATTATTCCAAATATTAAATAATTTACGAAATTTCTGCTACTACGAAAAATGGTTGTTAGCAAACTTAAACTTTATTCCAAAAAATCAATATTTTACGAAATTTATGCTACTACGAAAAATGGTTGTTAGCAAACTTGAACATTATTCCAAATATTAAATCATTTACGAAATTTCGGCTACTACGAAAAATGGTTGTTATCAAACTTTTTTTTTCCAAAAATTCAATAATTCATGAAATTTCTGCTACTACGAAAAATAGTTGTCAGCAAACTTGAACATTATTCTAAAAATTAAGTAATTTACGAAGTTTCTGCTAATACGAAAAATTGTTGTTAGCAAACTTAAACATTATTCCAAATATTAAATAATTTACGAAATATCTGCTAACTATAAAAATAAAATATATTAAAATAAAATATAATTAAATTAAATTAAATTCAATAAAATAAAATAAAATAAAATAAAATAAAATAAAATAAAATAAAATAAAATAAAATAAAATGAAATGAAATAAAATAAAATAAAATAAAATACCATAAAATAAAATAACATAAAATTAAATTAAATTAAATATTATGCAACAAAAATCTCACGTTGCTGGGCAACGGGCTTACAGCTAGTTAGTATTAATACCTTAACAAGTGGGTCTACCTTCTTAATTGTAATGCCATTTAAATTCTTTACTTTAAAAAATAGCTTGATTAAAAATAGTGGTAAAATATCCCTCCCTCATTTTAATATTCATGGGACAAAACAGAATACATAGAATAATGTTTACAAACAATACATTTCGATTTATAATACTCATCAGAATTAAATACTTGGTTACATAACAAATAAAGGAATAGGTTAATTTATTTTATTCTATATTAAAAATAAATTTCTATCCATCAATCCCTAAAATCCATCGCAAACATTCTTTCCATCGTGAAATATTTTATAAGTGTTCTTGGTAGTCTCTCATATAATTCCTGGAAATTCCAATACACGTATAGTGTGATGTGGGTATTATATTTACAGAGGTGCGTATTTGTTTTCATTCAAAATATAATAATATTCTTTTGTCAGAAAAATATGTATTCACAGAATCGCAGTTGGCCGAAGAGTGTCCAAGGGGTGTGACAAACAAGTGGTGCAAAAATATAAATCATACCTTGAAACAAACGAAATGCTGGACAAAAAGAACTTTCTGCTCGTTTCTCGTCTGATTTATGTCGCAATGAGGGTCACTAGTGGCTGATATTGTTTTTTTGCCACGTCCTTATTTTAAGAATTCAAAATGCTAAACTCGAAATATCTCATTTCCATTTTTAAATGCTACGCCAGTATTTTTATGAATGAATGAAACATTTTGTAATAATTCTAGGTACTGAGTTCGTTTATTTTTAACTTCAGTAAAAGTGCCACAAATACATCCAACTTATTATATAAGATTTTTACGTAACCTGCAGTTAATTACGTTGTAGCACTTACAAGTCTTATATTCAGAACAATTTGAACAAATATAATGTATTTAATGTCATTTAACTCTCCCTCTTCCCTCCTCCTACAGTCGTATTTGAATATATCGACCCATAATCGGCAAAAAAGCGTATGCGACAATTATTCACAAATTTTACAGAAGGAAGTTTTTTTTAAAATCACTCTTGTAATAAGTTTGCAAAAAGAATTCCTGAAATGCTGTTAGTGATATTTGGTCAATTTTAGTTTATTTTTTAAAACTTATTTCGAGAGGAATCTAAAAAAACTTTCTTCTGTAAAATGTATAAATTGTTGCTTACATTTTTTTGCCTATTAGGAGTCGACTTGTATGTTTTGAATATATTCTTAAAATCAATAGTAAATATTTATTAATATATTATAGACGAAGCACGTTCCTCACCTCTAACATTAGCCCAAAACATAAAATAACAAAGATTTTACGCTTATCTTGGTCTCTTTTTTTGAAAACGTTTCCGTTACTAAGTAGTTGAATTTCAATGCTGGTACTATTCGTATGACTGAGTGTTCATTTTTTCCCATCAGATACATATCAAGCTTAACTTTATCTAATGTTGCTCCTCTATAAGCAATACACGTCACAATTTAAACTACTAGTGGTTAGTGATACACAGTTCATCAAATTTATAGTAAATGTGATTTCTAAAGAATTACTTTTGGAGTAATCAAAATTATTAGTCTTACCTAACTTTTTAAAACATATTGGTCTGCTTTTGTTTTGATAAACCGCACACTTCACTCATGGCTTTTTACTATTCTATATTTTGATGATCTGTCGCACTTGATTGCATTTCAAGAATATCGTTATATCTGAAAAGTAGTTTCAATTGTTTTTTGTTAACTGATGAGATGTACATTTACTAAGATGTTTTTAAAATTGATAATTCTTCAACTGAAACAATAATAACCCCTTAAACATTTTCGCGTCATTTCAAACATTAAAACAAACGAAAAACATGCTTACATCGAATAGTAAATGTTTTGATTTCAAAATACGTTTAATTAATTTATTTGACAGCAAATATCGAGTACCACTTAATTTAAACAAAAAAAATGATCGATTCAGTAAACAAGTTAGACAACCCAGTTACATAACACAATAAAAATAAATAGATTTAGAGTTAAACATATTTTTACTATACACTACTCTACATTTTTTCAAACGTTGGTAAAAATAATCGTCAAAAGTTTTCTCAATAAGTAATCATTTGGATCATTTGTTTTCCGTGTTTAATTTTCTTTTGGCAAAGTTATTTAATTCGACCTTCTGGTTTCAGTTTAAATGCCTCACGCAAAATATTTCAAAAACTTTTCTTTGATTTAACAAACCCCAACCAAATTTAAATTCACTCAATTAATGAATTCTTCTTGGTATAATAACGAAGTTAAATACTTTAACTGAATCATTCGACGTAGAAATATCTTCTCGATTTTGATGTAAATAGAAAAATCAATTTTATATTTTTTTAAATATGCAGTGGATATTTGTGATTACGGTTTTTTTTACATAATTTCACCCAAAAACAATCTTTGCTTTATAAACGCCACCATGCATTAGCGGTATAAAATATGTGACAGACATAATACTTTTATCAGGTAACATAATATATAATAAAAACAAAATTAAATAATTTTATTTTTGCTTATCAATTTTGCATTTTTTTCAAATCAGAGTCAAAGGCGTAGTCAGACTGTTTTAAATTAATGAGTCGCAGTCGAAGTGCTTGTTTCACTACCCTGAAGCCCTGAGTATTTTTAATTTAAGTATGCTCAATTGAACGATTTAGTAATCAAAAAACAAATTTAAATGCGCAGAAAAATTAAGTCTCATCTAAGCTATAAAAATCGTAAATCCTACGATTTAAAGAGCTGTATCGTTAAATTTTACAGGCAAGCTGCATATAGCCGCAAATAAAATTGTATTTAAGGTCCGGCACTGAGTGGTCGAATCTGACAAAGACGTCAACGATTCGAACCACCGTTAACTGCCAACAGAGTCTTTTCACTCATTTTTAAAAGATTCCTCACGCTACTCCATTGAACATACTTACGGGCGCTTAAAACTTTCCCAGAACTTAAGGTACGTCGGCTGTAAGTCATGAAAAGTTTTAATGTGCTACAGTTACCATCGCATTAAAGTTACGCTACTGGATTTAATCTCAATAATCGATTTGTTAGAGTGTTGTATTAGTTTTGGTCTCGTAATTAAGAAGTTGGGTTTTAGTGATGAATTTCGCCAATCAATGTTCCCTCGAAGAATTCTATTCGCGGAAAGTTTCTTGCATGAGTAAGATATTAATGTACGCTAATGCTGAAGCCAGAGGCGTTCATTGTTTTACAGTGTGAATCTTCTACATCATATTTAACATGCAAATTTAATTCATTCATTGAAATAAAACTATATTCAGTTTATTGTTTTAAATGTCATTATTTACCCTCCGAGTCCGTTTGACGTACATAGCGCTCATCGAACAAAAAGTGCTCTGTTTTGATTTATCTTTATAATAGCAAAAGTTTACCAATTTCATTTTAAACGTAAGATTAATTTTTAGTTATAAATTTTTTAGTCGTATTTATTTTTTAGTTTGGAAACTTTTTGCAAATTGTTGAACTATTTTTATGAAGTCATATTTATCAAAATGTTATTTAAAAATTTGAAAAAAATATGTTCGATACTAAGGTTGGAGCTTTCTCATGTTACAATATAGCGCTAAAAAAGCGCCGATCTGTAAGTGTAACTTTAAATAAAAATTTTAACCAATACTGGTTTCAAAATTATTTGCCCAGAATGTCACCAATATTGTTTGTCAAAATAGTTTTTTTGTTATTTTTTCATCTGCGGTTTATTCTTCTATTTATTGACTATGCATGATCCTTTAATCAAAATCTATTTCAGGCACACGTACGTGTAGTTTTTTCAAAATATCTTTTCGATTTACAAATTTTTCAAAATAAGATGTTAAAATTTTTCATCATGAATTTCATTTTTATATATTTTAATAATATTTTCACATTAAATCATAAGTATAATTATAAATGCAGCTATTTTTTAGTTCTTATCGGTTCTGTATTTCAAAAAAAGTTTTTCACGATATTTGTTTATAATATGCCAGATAGTTGTTTTTATTACATTGGTTGGTACTTTTAGTAAGGGTGCCAAATATTTTTGGAAAACAAATATTCGAATATTGTAAATTTTAATCCATTAGGTATTCGAACAATATACATATGTAATGTGTGAATATACTATTCATAGCTTTCTCGTTATTTTATTTTAGTCTGCAAAACTATTTTTTAGCACGTTCTAGTTGCCATATTATAGTTTTTAATATACAAAATCTATTTTATTTATCAATGTATAATGCAACGCTAAGTGATATTGCTTTCTATTCAATGGTAAAATCTACAATATTTATATAAACGAATAATGTTAGAGTAATTTATCGAATATTTGAATATGCGATGATCAAAAAAAAACTGGAATACATTCTTATATCGATTATATAATAAATTGGCGGTGCTATTAAAAATTGCTACGCAAATAGACAGAAATAAAATTTGTGTGTTCGTAAATTCCGACTAAAATCGCTGTTTTTTGTTGTTTTTAGGATGATGCAACGCGCCCAAGAGACAAACTACATAAACGTGAACTGTGTAGACCCTCTTGGACGCAGTGCACTGCTGATGGCCATAGACAACGAAAATCTGGAGATGGTAGAACTTCTCATTGAACATCGAGTTAAAACTGGAGACGCTCTACTTCATGCCATATCTGAAGAATTCGTAGAAGCTGTGGAAGCTTTGCTTGACCACGAAGAAACTAGGCATAAATTTGGAGAATTACATGTGAGTTTTCAATGAATCATAATTATTCATTTCAAGCATAAATTTTCCCCACTATAATTGATTCATATTATTAAAATTATAAATAAGTCAAAAAACTTATTTGTAAGGATTGTGTTTCATCTGTAAATAATTTTTTTAAAAAAACTTTAAACTGTTCAAAGAATCACATTAAAACATTATTGAAAATACACTTCATTTACACATTGCACAAAACATTTTTTTTGTCTTAATTTATTTATCCTTCTCGAACTCATCACACTCTCACACGCTCTCTCTGTCGTTCTTTGTGCACATTCTCATATAATGTAATTGTTTTCTCTTAATAATGAATAAAGGTGGTGTTTCTAAATGATGAATATTATCACAAGTAATAAAACACCACAATTGATTTCGCTTGGTAAATAAGAATTTTCAGCATGTAATATTTTTTCAATTCACAAAAAACTTAAATAAGTGTAACAGCGATTTATTTATTTTACTGGTTATTTTTTTTCAATAATAACAAATAATTGATGCCATTAAGTGAACGCAGTAGAGGTGAGCTCTTTTAAATGACTGCCAGGACCTCAGAATATACAGTAGTAAAGTAAAGTATAACTTAGTAAAGTTTAGTGAACCGACGAGTGAAAAAAACTAGCGAGTAAATATAAACCGTTTCTATTTTCTAAGCTAAGGCGATACTCTCGCCACCTGTAGCTATGTGCCCTCTTACGTTCTAGGCGTGTTAAACAGTTATTTGACTAGTGACGAGTGGAGAGTTTATTGACAATAGTGTGTAAGAAATTATAACGGTCTCTTCAATTAATAGCACCACCCATATACGTCTTATACATGTTTCTGTGTAGCTTTCAGTAGCTGTTTTTCATCGTAAGGATAATCATTTTTTGTCATTTTTTTAACTGACTCACTAACAAAATGCATGTAAAAGCGTTTTTTATCCATTTCCGCTCCCAGTGTGTAGCATATGGCTTCCTAATGGTGGTATCTTAACAGAGGTTTTTCGACGAGAACTGTTTATTATTCAGCCACTCAACTTCTCGTTTCCGAAGAGAGTAGTAGGGATAGAAGGACAAAGCTAGAACTGGACTAGTGATTAACTAATCGCTATCACTACGCCCAGTTATTGAAGGATCGAAGAAGAAGCGTACTTTGTCAATAGTAGTGCTCGAAACCCTAGTCCTTTGGTGCAAATGAGGCATTTAAATGTTCTGAAAACAGCTGTATGTCATTAGGAAGCTTACACATTATTTGTTTTTTACAATACACTATTGTATTTTCAAAAAGCTCATAAGCAATTAATATATCAACTTCTGACATAACTTTTCCACATGCATGCATAATAAATACACTTATTACTATTAGCTTACAATGTAATGAGAGGCTTATAAGCATAGTTTCCGGAGAGGAATAGTGTTACAAAATTACTCAATCTCCATTCATTTTACGAGCAGCTACCATTGTTGATAATTCCAATTACCGCAGAAGATTCCCTCTGTAGAGTATTTGATACCCACCGTAATGCCTTGATAAGCCCAAAAGAACGACCTTTGGGATACTAAGTGAATTTTCAATAATTAATTAACACAGCCACGAAGCACAGTCCCTTACATCAGCTTATGAGTGGGTTCTCAAAGTTTACTGGGTGAATTAACCAGTATTAACTCTAAAGAAGACACCTTCATATTGTTTATCATTTTGCTTATTATTTAAATGTTCTTTTCAATTTCGGCATACTTAATTTCTAGAATGTTTTAAAAGTAACATGTAATTTAAATATTCAAGTTCTAATAATAAGCACAGACTGTTGTTGCGATTCCAACTGGTTGTTTCTCGCCTTATTTAAGCTTTTATCAGTACCGGTTAATTTTTTTCAATTAACAACAACTTTCGGTGTGACTACGACAACAGTTTTTAATCGTCTTATTTATCTTACAAAAATATAAGAACATCAATTCATTGTTAACTACATACTAAATTTAAAATATAGTAATTTCAAATAAAACTTTCAAGGTGTTCACTGTCAATACTTGTTGAAAGGTATTATAATAAAAAAAATAATGTTGGCAAAACAGAAACTGTTTTATCGTAGCAAACGTCATTATAATTACAATACATTTTGATGATCAATCGACGGTTAAAGATTCGATGCCCCAGCACTTATATTTCATCATATTTTACCGTTTTAAAGCATTATCTAATAAACAAAAAATGTAGCGCTATAATATTAAATTGCATTGAGACCGATTAATGCTTCCGTAAAGTAGTGAGATCATTTCAAAAACTACTGACGTTCGCGTTAAATTGTGACATTTCAAAAAATCCCGACAAGGTTTTTGGCTCTGGGTGTACTAACAAAACTTTTAAAAAGCTTATATTAAAAATAAAATACTCGTTTGTATTGATTCCATATTTGTTTGTTAAGATCACGAGCGGTTTTTGTCATGACGAGCATTTTCATGTCATAAAAATATACATGTTAATTAATACAGGTTAGTTTATACGAAGACAAGTAAAAAATAACTAATTGATATAAAACAATCTTTTATATATATTCAAATACAACACAGTTAGAGAAATCTTGTGTAGACATGTGTTGAATTATTCAATACAATATGTGGGTTGAACCAGCTGAGAAAACCATATGGAATATTGGTGGTAATGAATAAAATTTTACGAGTGTTTATTTTTGATGAAGCTATTTTTGAGAAATGGAAATGCAATTGAAAAATTATCTTTTTTAGCTTTGTTCTTCAATAATGAGTGTTGGAATATGTTTCATACTTTTCCCTTTAACACGAATCTTTCACAATATTTTTTTTATCAGAACTGTATACTGCAACCTTTTAATCAATATCGTTATTTAGAGCCCCATACTTAAAGCATACATTTTATTTGTGACAGGATTTTTAGATTTTTTTTCCATATGTATAAAATCTATGAACGAAATATTTTTTTATAAATGAATTTATCAGTGACAGACCCACTTCTATCTAAAACAAACGTGTTTTGAAAAATAAGTATTTTTTTAAGCTGTCCTATTTTTGTAACCATATTTGATAGCAATGTGGAGCCAATTGTTAACTATTTTTTATGTTGTTTTCAACGGGGGCCAGAGAGCTTATTGTCATGTTTGAGATCTTCACAAACAACCAGAAAGCCAGTTTGTTTTTCTTTTTTAACCATGTCTGCTCTCAATGTGGAGTGTACGAACTGTTCGTTAGTCAGTCGCCCAACCTCTCTTTTCCAAAGAGAGTAGAAGGAATAGAAGGATAAGGCTAGGGCAGGACTAGTGGTTATCTAATCACTCTCGTTACGCCCGGTTATTGAAGGATGAGAAAGGTGCAAGGGAAATTAAGACATCACAAACACTCGAGTCTTCAACAGAAATCGATAATTCGATCGTAAAAATGCTGTTCGTTCTGGGACTCGATCCCGTGAGATCCGGCACGGAGGCCAGCAACGCTAACCGATGCGCCATATGACCCATAGAGCCAGCTTGTTACACAGTTTAAAAACTCAGCACTTTATTGCCGAATATAATAACAATTATACTCGTTTTTTAAAACATTATAATTTTAATAAACTAAAAATTCTCACATCTAAAATATATTTTATGATTATCGATTAATATAAAATTGTGAGAATTGAGTATAACAATGTAAATTGGTAGTTATATAAATTCTCCAAGCACACATAAAATGTGTAATTTAAGTTTAATGGCCTCAATAAAATAAAAAAGGAATATCTTTGGGATTCCTCTTATATGCAGGTGATTGAAAACGAATAGTGTTTTTGGAATGGGTAACTGTAGTAAAAATATCGTTTTATCAATTCGCAATATGTTTTGTTGCCCGTTTAGTATTTATTTAATAGTTTTCCCATTATGTGTTCCTTAAAAACTCCGGACAGGCAAAATTTTATAGGTGGAATAAGTAGTCGTAACACTTATAATTAAATTTAATACCCTCTTACGTTTGCTTTTGCTCTCCATACTAAATTCGACCGTAAAATTGTGTCTAAAAGATTTTTACGTCGTGATTTTATTAAAATTTACATTTTCGTTTTCTATTAAACCACAGTTCTCATTTAATCGAAATTTAATTGTTTTCAAGCGATTATTTTCATGTTCCAGTTCTTATTTCAACCTTCCAAAAGATATGATTACTCCTTTCACAGCAAAATATTTGTTCCGTAGATTTTCAGACTAGCTGTTTTTATCAAGCGGAATATTTTTGGTAACTCAAGGTATTATCCAATTCTTATCAAAGCCATAAAACAAAACACATTACAAAAACCACTAGCTTCCGGTTTATTATTTTTGTAAACTTTTATAAAGCCTAAAAGCCAGAGTGTATGTGTGCAAAATTTCAATTGAAGAGAAAATCCAAAAAACTTTTATTTAAAAATGTAGTATTTGTCTGAGTTCATTGGCAAAACTTTCTCCATCGATATCACTATTGGTAGGTTGGCTTTATACTTTGGAAAAAACAGTTCCAGTAAAAAAATTCTCATTTTATTTATTCAATTATTTAATTAACATTGTACAAGGTTGACAGATTATAAATTTAAAACTTTTACAATGGAGAAAAAAAATAGTATAATTTAATATTAAAAGCAGTAAAAAAAAAAGTGTCAAGGAAGTCAACTGAGTAAGCTCATATACATATAATGGCAAAGAATCGTATTCTAAGAGGAAAATTTCAACATTAAATATATAATATACAACAATCACCTAATTTTCAAAAGCCCTCAGACTATACAAACGTTTAATCCCTGTTTATAAAAAATATAATAAATGATAAATTTCAAAGCTAAATTCCATAACACACTTATCTTAAGTATATAATGTATATATCCCAATGATGCTGCCTAAGCTTTTAATACGTATCCTAAACAAACGGATTTTTGATTTATTGATAAACTTTTGATGAGAAATTTCGTTTTACTTCAACAATAATAACGAAAGATGTCAAGCGATGTAAGTATTTGATTATTATATTTAATTTATTACTAATGAGGTTTTTTTTAACGTAAGCTTTGTCCAAAAGTCTATTTTTTTCCGAGTGGCCAACGATCTCGGACGTTCATTCTATTTGGTTGCTTTGGTCAGTAGTTCGAATCTAGACAATGAAAAATTTTAATTATTTATTTATTTATTTTTATCTAAAGATATTTTTTTCTGTGATGTTCATATTCTTACTCACATACCGGTACGAAAAATAGGTTGTTGAGCGAGTGATTAGTAACTACCATTATTTTTCTAACCCTATCTATCAAACATACTAAAAAAGGAAAACATAATATTTTTCGTTGAGGTGTTCCATTATAAATCTATATACTGTATATGCTCAATTTCAGAAGCGGTCATTTAGGGACTCCAAAATAACCGTCATATGTTATTAGCAAAAAAATAAAAAATACATTATCGATAATTTAAAAAAGCAATTTTTGTATTTATTCAATATGATTTTTAAATACTTTCCTAATAAATTGTTCATAGAAATTCATAAAAAGTAATACCATGCCCAAAAAACTGTATTTCCTCGTTTTTGAGTCAATATTATTAAATAATTTTCATTTTTATATAATACTGGTATTAAAATCCCTACTTTTGCTTATACATATATAACACCGATGTTTTTATATTCAATTATATTAAAATTAACAGTGTATCTAACGTATAAATATCATACGAAATGTTGGATGCTTACACTCGTCTTAAATTTGCATACTTAAAGTAACAGCTGAATATTATATGAAGTGGGATAAACTTTGGAAGATCCTCTCTTCAATCTCCGTCTCGATACAAACCTCAAAACACAAAACTTTTCCCACGCTTCCCCACCATTGTGAACACCGAAGAGTATAAATTTATTTATCACCCCACGTACCTCGGCAGTATAAAAGGTCTAAGTCCCAAAGGGAATCTAAGCCTCGATACCCTTTCTTCAAGGCGCAAATTTTCTCTACGCTCTGTAATTTCAAAGATTCTCCTTCTACGTATAATCTTTATTAACTGCTGTCAAGTGTTAGCACGGAAAAAATTGCGATATCTTATTCAAGATTACAAATAATACGCTGTACTTACGTTAGTATTAGAGTTATCATTGTGTCTTTGTCCCTTTTTTACTGCAAAAATAGTAAAAAATCGATTATAATCATAATCTTTCTTTGGAATAATTTAAAACATTGGTTACAAAAAAAATAAAACTTCAGGCGAAATCAATCCTATATCGACGATGAGGCATTAGTAAATTATATTACCATTATTCAAAAAGCGTTCCTGATTACTTTTTGATTAATTAACTTGCAATTTTTTTATATTAACTTTGATAAATGCTCATTATAATATACATTAAAGTATACAACAACAAATGTATAAATGCAATGAGCCGATGAATATATTATTTTTTTTCGATGTATTCAATGTATCTGTCTAGATTTAGGATTCCTCTTGGGGGCACTATAAGTTTTTCTTTGAAATGAGCTTTTCTTAACTTTTTTACCATCAAAAGTTTTCACTTTATTGTCTTCGAATATTGGTGTGATAACGAAGCATCTTATATGGTTGAAATGTGATAATAAGATCGTCTTATTTTGCATGAGATTTTTTTTATCTAAAATATTATTTGCATCAATTATATTATTTATTTGTTAACAAAAATAAAAATATTTTATGCGTTAGGTTTCAAATAAAATTCAAGCTCGAAAAAGTATTTTCTTTTACATATCACAATCCCGAAAACGCATCATCCATAATTTATCATCAATATGAATTATTATAAATAATATTCCGTACACTTTTACGCGCATTTAAACCATCATTTAGTTTATTAATTGATTTGGCATTTACTTGGTAGAACTCCAATAAAACAGATTAAAAATATCCAAGTATTTTAGTTCTACAGTTTTTAATAATTTTTATGCGTTGAAAGCTATTTCGGCTTTCGCCATCGTCAGAACTATGTTTAAAATTATATTTGGCTCAGCTATATATACTGGCTCTGAAGAGATAAACAATGCATCAAGTTATTCACTCTAACATCCTAATTATAATTACAATATTACACTTATTAAATGTCATTCTAGAGTTTCAAAGAACGATTAACAATCTGGGTTTATTTTTTAAAACATTAACTAGGATAAAATTAAACTGATATTTATTATTAATTACAAACATAAAATTTATTAACTATGGCTTTATTGTTTCGAAAAACAATAAGCAATATGGGATTTTTCAAAGTAAATTAGGATAAATTATACTAATGTTTATTATTAATTACATTAGGGGTTTTAACAACGGTGATGGAATAGCTATCAACGCATAAAAATCATTAATAACTGTAGAACTAAAATATTTTGATATTTTTAATCTGTCATCTTTTAGTTGTTGGTTTTTTTCATCATAGAGAGTCTGTGTACCATATTTCAATAATGAAATCGACTGTATTACTTAATCGATCTTGCATTATATAGATATATTTTTTAAATATATTTAAGAACGCTATACATTAACATTATTACTGTATTTTAAAAAAATAATATTATAATGTGTGAAAGCAATCGACATTTCTATAAAAGTAGAAGCTGCTGAAGTTGAAATATATAAAATCTCTTCGATAAAGTTGAGTGAGCCACCATTTTTTTTTTTGTAAATACATAATATGCTGCACTTACCGATTTTAATTACTTCATTAAAAATAAACTCCTGGAGCACATTTTACGAATATATTTAATAAAAACAATATGCTAAAAATATTTATACGCACGCATGTTATTGCGAGCAAAATTCCTTTACGCGTACAACTGCTCAAGTCAATACCCAGCGTAAGAATTTTACTCTCCCAGGGGAAGTATTTTATATCTCCTTTGACGGGTTCTCTTTCCTTTCCGTAATTCAACGCGCTATGGATATAATTTCATTAAAATTTTGGCCGTTTAGTTCTTACTGATTTAAATCGTTTAGAAGAATCTACCGTATTTATTATTAAGAAGAGAGATTATTTCCGAATCCGCTTCATTTATCCGAGTAACAGGAAACAGACACTGTGCTCAAAGAATAAAACGTGCTGGAAAATACATTTTATGAAAATATTTACTATAAACATCGTAGGCTTCCCTTGAAAACTGCAGAAATACGATTGAGGACAATGCTTAGTAAGAAAATGAAAGTCAAAGAAACTGATTCTTTCAAATACATTCCAATTTAAATAATTAAATTATTTGAAACATTTTATCTAAATTCTTTGTTTTATCAAACGCATTTAAATATAAAAATGTAAACTATTAAAACTTGATCACTTTTATAAAGTTATGTCAGTGAACTGGGTTTCGCTTAACAGCATATTTAAATATTCAAGGCCTGCCAGCAGCAAAGTAATCAGTGTTAGTACCACAACAATCATAAGTAAAAAAAAAACTTTTATTTTGGTTAAAAATAATATTAACCATATTTTTAAGTCATTTCAATACCTACAGTTTTGGTTATCCTCGCGATAATTTCAATAATTATCAAAATCCAAACAATAAAATTGAGAAATTTTCGAAACAAATCTTTCGTTTACTATAAAATTGTAGGTTATATTTACATTTAAATTTTATAAGGAAACAATTTGAAGTGTAAATATAGGTATAGGTGTTTCATTTATTTAGTCGATTACTGTCCAAAATGTCGCATCTATTTTTCGTAAAACGTGGGCGGGATGATATTAAATTGTATCAAATATAAATCTTCGATGTGATATTTCTCTCCACTTCAATAAACATATTTTTGTATGATTACTCTGAACACAGTAGGTCGTTCGGTTCTCATGACATATTTTATAGATATTTTTCCTTGATAAGGAAAATTTTAAAAACCAATGACAGGCATTATTTCTTCAGGAACGGTAAAAATGAAATGCAAATTTTTAAATTGGAATAAAAACATAAAAGAGCAGTAAAGAAACACAAGACTAGAAGAACGAAATGTTGTTCAACTATGAAGCAGTTTTTAAAAGAGCGGGCAAATAATGAATAGTGTGGAAACAATATTATACTACCAGCAAACTTTGGTGGTCAGCCTGATTATTTTGCATTTTTCTAACTGTGTCTGCTCCAAGAGTAGAGCACTTGTTTTTGGAAAATTTAGTATACTAAATCAATCGCTGAAAATAGGGCAAAAAAAGGACGTAACATACAGAAAAAATGAAAACAGCGCAGACATCTTTGCTTATGAACAAAAATCCATAAATCGATATTCGAAAGTTTCTATTCCAAAAAATCGAGTCGACGAAAACCCGAAAATGTTGGACACTTGACTATGGGTCAAACCATTTTTTACTACAATATCTACTACAACAGTCCAGAAGTTCTTTCAATATGAGACACTTTTTTACATATTTTTTTACAAAAAAAAAAAAAAGACCAAGACAGATGATGAGTGAACCCAATACATAAATAAACCTTACCAAAAATTAAAAAACGTAGAATTTGTAAAACTGAAATATTTTTTAATACAATGTCTTTCCATCTATGGATTGCAAACACCCTAAATATGAAAAAGTTTCTAATAAAATGTGTTATAATTTAAACATTTTTTCCGTTTCGTATAGTATAATATTTATATGTATCGATGTCTTCAAATATAAATCTTTATATCCAGCATACTGCGTCTCCGAGTGTTAATATCGTTCACTTAAAACACGGAGGTCACGGGTTAGAATCCCAGAACGAACAGTTTTTATATATTGCTTTTTCAATCGATTTATAGATTTCCAACCATAGGCATGGATATATGTGATGTCTTGAATTCCATCCCACTTATAATATCCTAAAAATGGGCGTAGCAAGAGCGATTAGCTAACCTCTATTCCTGTCCTAGTCATATCCTTATATCCCTAATAAAGTTGAAAAAAAAAGTTGAGCAACTGAGTAACAAACATTTATCTTTTAAAAAATCTGTTGAGATACCTCCATTAGAAAGCCACTTGAGCCATTATGATCCACATTGGCAGCGGATATGTATTACAAAAATACTATTTATACACATTCTATCTTATTTAACATTTTTTTTTTATTTACTTATCAATATATTTTTGCATACAAATTAAAACCCATTTATTATCCTCCAACATGACGTCACAAAGATATTTAATTGACCCTAAAAATAGAACGTGAAACATACGCGTACGTGAGTGGTAACATCCTCTCTTAATAATTCGTTTATGATAAAATGATAAACAACTCATGTGACGTCATCGACTTCAGAAAAATACGGATATTTTCTGAAAGCAATAACTCACGTACATGAAAATTAATCTTCATGCTAGGCTTATGTAATATTATATTATGTCTATGAAGACAGTTTACTGCGAAAGTGTATCTACTTATCTTAGATTAGTTTGATTTAAGAGATCAATAATGATTATTTCTAGTTTTCTCTACGTTCTTTTGTTTTTTTTGTTATAATTTGAGACCTGTATTTTTAGCATTTAACGATAAATGCTTAAATTCACAATGGGTATTGCAAATTTATTTTATTTTTTAACGAAAATATACAAATATATATCAATAGGTTTTGTCGTCAGAGTTATAGTCACTTATTATGCTGAAATCCAAATTGTATCACAAGTTTAGTTGTTCTGAGTGACTAATTTTGTGTCCCGTTAAAAGTGTAGATTGTGAAATATTCTTTATCAATATAATTAAGCTGCAACATATCGTTGCACGACTCTTAAATAATAGCGTTTAATGCTTAGTTTTTAAAAATTTAAAGCTTTTTTGTATCCATTGAAACATATTATTAGTTATAAAAGTTAATACTTTATAATTTAATGTTTTTTTACCTTTGATTTTATATTGCAAATAAATATCGATAATGAACAAATATTTTCCTTTTTATGTAAAATTTTAATAACCTTGTTGATATATTCCTTTTCATTATCGTTTTATGGTCGATATTTTTTTATTTTTATGTTGAGCTTCAATTCAAAAAATCATTTTAGATTCCTACAAAACACCATCTTAATTTACATTATTTAGTTTTAATGGTTTTCATATTTATTTGTTTGAAATGCATTTATTCTTTAAATCGGTTTTTTAACAAAAGCTCGTGACATCAATGTCTTGATTTTTTAAGAAGTTTTTTGTATAAAAAGCACAAATTTAGTTTTTTTTCTACTATTTCATTATTTATTTGGAATTTTTTTGAAAACGAATCTTGATCAATTATCATATTATGCGTGAAAATAGTTTCAGCAGAAATTGCGACAGAAGAACTATGGAATAAATAACATTTTCATATTATTTTAGCCTACATACATTATTTTTCGTGTTACGGATAAAGTTAACAAAAAAAATGATTTTTCAAATATGAATGCAAAGTTTATGTATAAAGGTATAAAAATAATATGTTTTCTCAAACAAAATCTTAAACGTATATATAGATCTAAAATTTTAAATAGTCAAATATCTTATTCGGAAAGTGTTATTTAAAATGGTAAAAAACAATACAATATCCATTAAGCAGAAACTGCGTCGTACGTCTGTATTTTCAGTTGTAAAGTATGCAAAATCCAATTGTGAAATTCCTTTCAGCGACACAATAATCACGGTTTATATTGCCAGTCGTTGATTTATTTAAGATTCAAAAAGACGAATCTTAGTAAAAAAAAGTTTATCTTGCAAAATGGTGTTATCCGTCCAAAAAAAATCTAGCGCGCCCTCTTGGAAGACAAATGGCGTAATAATAGCAGCAGGAAGTCATTTTATAAATTGACCAAGTATAAAAGAATTCTTTGAAGCTATAGTTTTTTCGTATCCCTGAGAATACTTTTTTTGTCTCAAAACGAACAGCGTTCGTTTGATATTTGGGTAAGAGTGTTTTTCTTCAAAAAAGCGAAAAAGATTTTAAAAAAGAAACGAGATTTCGACCATTGTATTGATTGGATAACTATTAAATTTATAAAGCAGAATCCTTGTTTTGAGCTTAACTTAGACCAAGTATATTTGTAGATGCAATTTCAGCTTACGAGGTATCATTTTCATAACCAACTTTACATTCAACACATTTATCTGATAGTCTTGAGTAACACTACCAGTGATAATACATTTTAATGAGATGTATTATTATCTTTTATAAATTAATTAACTTAAAAGGAATGTTTTGATTAGTAAGAAAAACATTTCGCATATATTTCACAATATTTTATTAATTGTAATTGTAATCACTTTTAAGGTGTTCACTGTCAATACTTGGTGGAATGGCATTATAATAAAAATAATAAAACATTTTTAGTACTTTTTCCACATAAAATTTATTAGATCAGGACCGGTTTCGCTCATGATGAGCATTGTCAACTGATAAACAAAAACAATAAAACAGTGATATTTATACAAAACTTTTGTATAAATATCACTGTTTTATTGTTTTTGTTTATCAGTTGACAATGCTCATCATGAGCGAAACCGGTCCTGATCTAATAAATTTTATGTGGAAAAAGTACTAAAAATGTTTTATTATTTTTATTGTAATTGTAATATTGAGATAAAACGATATTTAAAAAAAAAATTAACTGTCATTATTTTTGTGTAAGAGAGTGGACATTTACTGGAAATATTTTCTTTTTTATGCATACCAATTACCAGCATAGGCTGACAGATCATTATAGTGCTGCTCTCCGAAGGATTTTAATTATGTGAAAAAAAAATAATGCCTTTACACTGTCTTGCCATATTGATACAATAAAATTCAGTTTCCAAAAAATCATTTTAACAACACAGTAAACAACAAATATAATATTTTCAGTGATAAAAAAAAAACTTTATACGAAAGAGTTGCGTATGTATAATGGCAAATATAATATAAATAGAACTTTTTGATTAGTTTTGTCAAACTATTTTTATAATCTCACATGTATTATGTAACATATCTATAATTGGTGTAACATCGAGCTTTACATTCAACGCTGACGATATCATCATTAATATAACAACAAATTGCTTACACGATAAAAGAAAATTAGTTTCCATTTATCACACTATTATGGTCGTGCTGAAACATGCTTTTTTTTCTTTTTTGCAGAGTTGGGAAGCCTTACCGCCCGATACAGCAACATTCACCCCTGATATCACACCCCTCATCCTTGCCGCCCACAGAGATAACTACGAGATCATAAAGATCCTGTTGGATCGCGGAGCTACCTTGCCTATGCCTCATGACGTCAGGTAATACGCACGCAATAAACAATAATATACAATATCTCTATAGAGAGTAATATTGTATGCATGTAAAATTAATAAAAATACTTTGAAATAGAATAATTTCAATTTCAATGCAATACTTTTTTATAATATATATCGACTGTGGAAAGGAAAAAGGACGTAACCCACAGTTTTTCAAAACAGATTTTTTTCGATAATCACGATGTATGAAACTTAATACACGTTCTATCAAAAGGATGTAAGCTTCAAATGCTGAATTTGTATCTAAATTTAGTTTAAGTTTAAAAAAGATGACCTTGTGAAAATTGAAATCAAGAAAAAACGCTGACAAAAAGGGTTTCCTAGACAATTTATTTAATCAATATTTGATTATGTCAATTAAACACCAGTTTACAAGTCTTCAGGTTGTGTATATTTCATAATTTTCATATGGCCCAAAATAATCAAAACACGTTTGCTATGTGTAGGTTACGTCCATTTTTCTTTTCGCAGTCGATATACAGCTATAGTTGCCAATTTCTCATGTAAGTTTTTTTTAAAAAAAACGAATAAGATAAACTCGAAGAGTAAAATATCACGAACACATGAAACAGCCAAATCGCGGAAACTTAGTATAAAGCTGAAACCACAAAATCTCCAAAATAGAACCGATGGATTAGTTAAACGTTCATCAAAAATATTTTTTCATAATATTATGACAGTTTTGTTGCATATTTAAATGGCCTGCACCTAATCAGTGCAGATTATTAAAGTTAAAAAAACAATTACTTCCAATACTTGTTAAGAATAAAAATATGAGGCATCCAGATTATAATTGCAGCATTTCAGTCATTATAAAAAAAAAAATACATTATTATAATATACAACCCTTCAAATCGTACCAACAAATAAATTCGACCAATATACAAAATACCAGCAACATATTCAAAATCTACGATGCCATTTTGTTCCATTTTTTAAATATTGTTTAGGTTTCTGTTGTCTATGATTAGGAATGTTTTTAATACTAGAGCTATTTAAGAACTATTTTTTATTCTTTATGATTTTTAGCCATATTTAATTAGATTTTATTCCCAATTTCTCATCAGCGACAGCTGGAATGGGGCTGATTTTAAATGTTGCCTGTTGTATCATGTAATAAAAACTATGCAGATCTATTCATTTATTTATAAGAACATCATTTGATTACAAAAATGTGTGTTTAATGGAGAACTTTAAAATAATATTGATTTTAAAATATTGTTATCTATCCCCGACAAACTATCCTAATTTTCCATCAGCGTAAATTTTTCTGGTTAGAATTAACTCTTATTTAATGAACGCTCTAATTATCGGTAAAACTCTTTTGTCGTTTTTTGCAATTAACTATTTCATTCTGCGCATCGTTAATGCTCCAGTCAATGTCTACTAAACACAATACGAAAAACAAAAAGCTGTTGTAAACATCCTTTGTAGTTTCACGTTTGTTTCGATTCCTTTATCTTGCTCGGAATAGTTTCGTGTGCAAGCAAGCTAAATAACATACACTTCAACTTCCTTTTTTTGTAAATAGTCATTTAAAAATATCAATATCAAAATATATAATCATGTTTTGTTTTTAATGTTGTTCCGATTTTGAAATTGTTTTCGCTTAGCTAAAGACTTCATTATTACGTAAATATAAATTTTATGAAATCTCATACAAACTGTTGATGAAATGTTATATGTGAAGGTTTTTTTTATAGAAATCAAAATTTACACATTTCAATATTTGCGGCAAACAATGTTTTTAAGTATCAAGCAAAAAATATTTAGATTATTATTTGTATTGTATTACATATTCAAATAAAAACAACATAGTGGCATTTATTAAACACGAACCATACAATTTAACAAATATAAGCAAAATACCATTATAAAATAAATACCGGATACCCAGAATCAAACAGATTCTAAATCATTTTTTTAGCCACGTCCGCTCGCAATGTGGAGCATATGGCCTCCTAAAGGAAATATATCAACAGAAGTTTTTCTACGAGAACTGCTTGTTACTCAGTCGCTCAACCTCTTTTATTTAAAGAGAGTAGTAGGGATAGAAGGATAAGGCTAGGACAGGACTAGTGGTTAACCAATCGCTCTCGCTACACCCAGTTATTAAATGATCGGAAAGGGAGGGAGGAAACTTTTAAACATCACAAACACTCATGCCTTTTAACAGAAGTCGATATATCAATAGAAAAAATGCTGTTCGTACTGGGATTAGAACTCGTGAAGTCCGGCACGGAAGCCCACAACGCTGACCGCTGTGCCATAGAACCAGACTGATTCGAAATATTCCGATATATATAAATAGGTCGCTTTTTATTTTAAAAAATAAAATACTCCTTTGTACTAATTTCACTTTATTTTAATGAAATCAGAAATTCTTTTCCACCCTTCCAATCCTAAAAAAACAGGGAGTAGCGAGAGCAATTAGTCAACCACTAGTGCTGCTTAAGCCTTAGATTTTCTATCCCTATTTTCTTTTAAAAAAGATATGCTGAGCAACCGAGTATTAACAAACAGTTCTCGTATAAAAACCTATGTTAAGATGTTTTAATTGAGAGGTCATACGTTTCGAGCCGTTAGCAGACATGAATAAAAAAATCAAATCAAAGGTATTTTTATCATTTTAATAAATAATTCATCCTAAAACAACGTTCACTCTTATTCTGCACTGGTCATCTTTTATTTTAGATAACTTCGATTGGCAATCAACAGTTTAACAAGTTATAAAGCCTAGTAAAATACGCACATGTCCCTCAAACTTTGTTGACGACTGAACCCTTTTCAACGGAAAAGCTTTCACAGCATAGAAGCGAATAATTAGGGTTGCCATATAATAAATGCTCAGCGATAAAGATAATACAGTAGATTTATGTTGCTCTTCCTCTCAATTAACCGTGTATACACATCAACCCAATCTGTTTTTTAGGCGTTATATTTTGAGATTTATTTAAATCCTTAAATATTATATTCTTAGCAACCGTGTAAAGATTAATTAACCACGCTTTAAAAAATCTTACAAAAAATTCCGTATCAGCAAAAAAAATGGAATGTTTGTTTTGGTTTTGGGTTAATAACACACATTTTTACATGATTATTTTTTTAGCATATGGCCTCCTAATGGGGGTATCTCAACAGAAGTTTTTTCTACGAGAACTGTTTGTTACTCAGTTGCTCAACCTCAATTTTGTCAAAGTGAGTAGTATGGAAAGAAGGATAAGGCTAGAACAGGACTAGATGTTAACTAATCGCTATAGCTACACACAGTTATTAAAGGATCAGAAGGATGGGAGGAGAGGAAATTATGTGAATTGACATCACAAACATCCAGTCTTCCATCACAACTTTGAATTGAATAATTCTCAAATTCACTGTGATCTGACCGGGAATCGAACCCAGACCTGCGTGATCGGTAGAGCAAGCTCTAACCAGAGCGGCGACATGAGCCACAGCGGGCGACATATTTATTTATCACATATAATTAACTTATTTTTTATATGGTCTCTATTCAAAGTGTAATTAAATATTCGAGAGTGTCGCCATACCTGGATGGCTTAAATTCTACCAATGCGCACAGTCATTTTTATGAATAGAAAGTGATAATTTGCATACAATTTTTTTAATGATCCATCCTTAACTTCTTTTCTTATCTGAAAAGTGAAGTTGTGTGACTTATTAACAACAAGTTCTCTTCTAATACATTTGGTCATCTAAAACCACTTTTGATACTCTGTTATATCCATATAAAATCTTTTATATTAAAATTTAATTTGGAGTCTTAGATTGACAAGGGTATAAACGACAAAACAATGGTTTTGAGAAAAACGCAGAATAGTTGTTTTATAATATTTTTTTTATTTAATACATATTTTATTTAATAGCAATAAAATACAGTTGAGATATCAAAGGTTTGCCCTTAAAAAATGTTGTTTTGAAAAAATAGAGTACATAGTTATAATATAAAATAAAATAAATAGTAGATAACAAAAAGTAAAATAAATATTTTTTGTTGGTAATTTCGCCCTTATCACCCTAAGCCCTGAATTACTAGGAGCAATAGATTGGAGTACTCTAAATTTAATAAAAGAGTATGTTTAATCATTTACTAAATGTGTTATGAAATATTTTTGTCATCCCTAGATGCGGATGTGACGAATGCGTGACGTCACGTCAGGAAGACTCTTTACGTCACTCAAGATCTCGGATAAATGCGTACCGCGCCCTAGCCAGTCCTAGTTTGATTGCCCTCTCGTCCAAAGACCCCATCCTCACGGCTTTCGAGCTCTCCTGGGAGCTCCGGAGGCTCAGCTTCATGGAGCACGAGTTTAAGGTAACGTAGTGTACAAGTTTGTTTGTTGTTGTACACTTTGGTCTGGGGTGTGAGATTTACCTCAGGTGATACTTTGCATTAAGTTGGTGAATATTGTCATTTGGGAAAAAATACTGTTAAGCCGAAAGTTGTATTATTAAAAAGTTGTAATACAAATAAAAATGTTCCAATACAGCACTTCCGTGCACAAAACTGTTCCGCACGAGTCAAAAGTAACAATATGTGGTAGACATATATTTCTATAGTAGAAGCGACGTGTGCTAGCACCATTTCAATACCGGTACTTAAATGTAGCAAATGTATATTCAGATAAAAGTGGGTTTTATATTTAGAAGTCTTTAAAGGCTTATTTCTTAGTTAATAAATCCTTAATCATATACAGTAATACCCCGCTTAGCGCGACCCCGTTAAGCGCGGTTTCACTATAACGCGAATTTCAAATTTCACGCTCAAATGCCTCGCATTACGCGAAAGAGTGCGTATAAACATATTTAGTCATTAACTTCTCTATGGTCGCGGGATCCCCGCTTTCTCTGAATATTCTCTTTGAAGAATTGGGAATTCCCCGTCCTTCGACTTTGTTCTATGGGGATTTCCTCGTTTGTTTCGTGTGTTCATTTGTTCCGTAATGTTAGTTAATTTTAGTACAGAATAATCCTATCTACGATGAGGAAGAACAGGTAGAAGAGAAAGTTTTATCTTCAGGGGAAATACAAAATGCACTTTCAAAAATTTATTCAGGTTTGGACATATTGCAGAGTATAGACAATAATGATGACCGTGTGTCAAACAATTAAAAACAGTGTTGGGTGTTATGAACGTATTTTACAAGAACGTAAACAAAACGCTACCCAAAAGACAATAGATGTATTTTTCCGTAAAAAATATGAGTATGTTTTGCATAAAGTGTTCTTAGAATTAAAGTGATTGATTAAAATGATTTGTATTTTTTTGTATTAAATTTTGACTATGTTTAATCATAAACCTCGATATACGCGAATTTCAGTTAACGCGATTTTTTTCGGAACGTATCCCTCGCGTAAAGCGGGGTATTACTGTACTTACTTCTTGACACAATATTATTTGTTCTTTTTACATAATACTATCTAATGAAAGCCCACCATTTTAATAATATATTAATGACAATTTATTTAATACATGTACAAACCTAAAAACTAACGTAACACATATGTTTAAAAGCCTATAGAATTGATAATATCTGTTTATGAAACTATTTTTTTACGACCTCAGTTTAAGCATCAAGAATTTACTCGAATTGTATTTGTTGTTAGCAGAAATGAACAATTGTATTAATTGGAGTGTTATAGCAAACTGCACCGGGTCTCAATATAGCATATTTTGAAATGTTGGTAACCATTTCATTGTTAATTTATATCGTTTACCATTTCACTTGGTAACAATGGTATTAAAACGAATAGAATAACCGTTTTTACAAATTGGGTTGGTCTAATCAGAAATATTAATCAGAAAGCAAAAGAAGCGCACTAGATTTAATCATTCGATTCACAGCAGATATTGTTTTACAGATAAAATTTCAACCAGCTTATAGCCTTTAAACGTTGTTCGTCTATTTGAATATTAATATGACTAACGCTTATTTGCATTTTCACAAACCAATCAATATAAATGTTGTTTACAGATAGAATACCAGGAGCTACGCAAACAGTGTCAAGAGTTTGCGACAGCTCTCCTGGATCATACGAGGAGTTCACATGAACTTGAAGTGCTTCTTAATCACGACCCCACGGGACCTGCGTTCGAGCACGGGGAAAGGATGCAACTTAACAGACTGAAATTAGCCATTAAATTGAGACAAAAGAAGGTAAATTACATTGTTTTATTTTAATTGTATTGCCGTTTATATTTAATGCTATAACAGAAAAATTCTCGCGAAGAATTATCTTTATATACTGTGATATTATTGCACCGTGCGTATCTTTGATTTATACTAGTAGATATTTTCAGTTGTCAAAAAAACAATTTCTCCACTCGATCTCTATTATCTCACGGTATTTAGCGTATGTATTATACATACTTGCCATCATACCTTAATTTGTAACTCTCTGCGTAGTACCACAGTATAGTAGCGTTTTCAAAGTATTTTCAGGATAAAACCTCTGGTAAAATCACCATAGATTGGGTTGATATACATTGAAGTGTAATTTAAAGAAGACAATTTAACCATATTTTTAAGTGGACATCGTCTTGCTTTTTATATGAAAATATTAATTAAAATAAAAGACAGTGTGATCCGGGCGGTCGGAATTGTATAATATATGCCATTTATACTTTAATTCAACATTGTATACTATTTTTTTCACAATCTAGCATACAAGTCAACCAACTAAAGTGAACATTTTTGCCAATTAATATCGTATGTATTCCACAGTTACACATCAAACGTTGGAAACAATATTATACGTACCGAGTTGTATGAAAATTGAAGCCATATAATTTGATATAACATAAATTGAATACGTTATATGTTTACCATCAAAACAAATTAACAGCGCAGTTACAATTACAATAATTCAAAGATACTAAATTCAAATAATTCAGTTTCATATGAAAATCAAACAACGCTTCCGGATTTCATCGAAAGACATGTTCTTTACCTAGGATCCACAATACAAAAACATTCAAATTAATATTACTATATAAGTAATAACAGTGGTGAAATGAATATATCCTGCGCTAGCTTTTGGTGGGTAAATTTTAGATAATTGGTAATTGAAAGTAAAGAATATATAATATTTTTACTAATCATTTTTCACACTTCCAGTTTGTAAAGCATAATTGAATTTTCAATAATTTCCTTTTATTAAGTGGCTCCGCAAAAACGATTATCTTTTTGAATTTTCTGTTCACACCTTTCGCTAAATGAAAGTTACCGCAAATTTCTTAAATTTAAATTTCACTCATTATCGCGAGATAATTAACAATTATTATGTTACCCTTTGTTATTTCGTCGTTATTCTGCTAAGCTCTTTTTCTCACACTGACACTCCTTCGGAAGCCATCGTTTTCTAAATCGATTTCTGTAACTATAATCAGTATTTTAAAAAATTACGTGAGCTTAAATTAATTTTTAATCATAATTAAATGACAATTCTACCGGAAATGTGTGTGCTCTTAGAGAAAAATTACACATAATTTATTTTGTCAACTTTGATAAATTCTATATTACCGTTATAAAAAAATACGAAACAATATTAAGATTTAATATAAATGAAGACAAAGTAACTGATATAAAAATCCATTTGGAGAATAAATTGTGTTTATTACTTTTGGGTTTATAGTCGATATGTTTTTGATTTTTTACGCCAATAAATTTCTGATTTTAAATAATGCAAAAAATCTACCCATTGAGGGAAACGGGCTTCCAGTTAGTTAACATTTTTGATTGTTTTAATAGTAAATTATTACATTAATAAATATATATATATGTTGATTTAAATATGTATTAATCAGTTCGTAGCTCATCCTAACGTGCAGCAGCTACTGGCTTCAATTTGGTACGAGGGTCTTCCCGGTTTCAGACGGAAAAACATGCCTCTTCAAGCTCTGGAAATCGTCAGAATCGGAATGATGTTTCCACTCTTCTCGGCGTCTTACATTCTCGCGCCACACTCTGCCTTAGGAAAAACGATGCGGAAGCCATTCATCAAATTCATTTGCCATTCGGCAAGCTATTTTACCTTTTTGTGTAAGTACCATCAAAGCTAATTATGTATTTACGTATAAGTATAATATGTATACAGCTTAAATATAATCGTACTTTGTGTAATCCTAAATTAAGTAGGAAGTATTTTTCTCTAATTTACTGTATGAACACAAGTCAAAAGTGATTACAAATTAAGTTGCAAAGCTTAGATGAAAATACAATTACAATAATATTATGAAGCACTATAAAAATTCAAACCAGCAAAATCCTCTTATACATATTTTTATTCAGAAAAGAGATAATCTTCAATAATCAGAAACTGGTAAATAAAAGATAAAATGAAACCAATTTCCACGTTCTCGCTAAACTGCGGTTCCGTAATATTTTTTTCATTCGTTTATTTATATAAGTATTTACGTGTTTCCAATATCCATACATACGTTTCACAGCTGAACAGTACAAGGTATTAGATAACCTGGGTTTATATTTCATAAATTTATTATATTCTACTTCGTGCTAACTTTAAAATAAATACTTTCTTATATTGTTTCTTAATTGTAATTTATACTAAAATAAGTCAAGATATTTTGGTCTCACTGCAAGTTTTTTTATGTTTTCTACAACTATACATTAGAAAAAAATGCCCGAATTATAGAGTTTGCTTTACCTATTCTGTTTTTTAAAGTTGACTTACATTAATAAAAAATAAATTGATAATTTTATAGTTGCATTGAATCTTCATTTATACACAGTGCTTAAGGAACCGTTGAGTGGTTTGCTAAAAGTAACATTAGTATGCTATACTAACAATACTCAGAACTGATTAAAATATTGTGTTCTTCTATAATACAATTAATCCCATGTACACTGAAAATTGTTATCAACTTCGCACAAAACTTTTCTACGCTTGTTCCATTTTCCAAACTCCTGCTCTAGATAAAATACTTTTCAGCTTTCTAAAGCCATTATAAAAACAATGTTATCAATTTTGAATTTAATAATATAACTGACATAATTTCACTTTTGCAAACTATATTGGATGGTCACATTCTTCACAGGCTATATTATAACACGTGGGACACAGATCAATCAAAAAATAGATTTTTCATTCAAAAACGTTGCCGACGTTCTGTCTTTTGAGTAAAAAATATGTTATATTTTTATGTGGAGTAAACGTGAAATACATATATTCTACTGCACACTGTATTTTTCTTGAAATATCACATAGATGTTAATTATTTGTTCTTCCGTTACATACTGCATAAAATTAACTTTTTCTACACACATTTATTTTAGTATTTTAATATTACGTAGTAATTCATTCTACTCTTCCAGTATCAGTTTTCTGCGTCTCTGATTTATATCAGCAATATTTTTACGACGTTTAATTTTCATTGCCGTTTCAAATCTCTTTTTTTTAGTAACTGGGTTATTATATCAAACCTACCACAAACACGGATACCGCAAATAGCGAGCGTTAAATATGTTATACTTTATACAAGCGTGGGTGAAATAAATTCATCGGAATTATTCGCAATTTCTCTATTACATAACACTACACCGAGCAAAACGTTCTTGTAAAAAAGAAGTAATCATTTTGCAGTTCCAGTCATATTGCAAATGATAGCTTCACGTTCTTCCAACGCGAATCTCGCCGCCTGCGTGTGACAGATTTATTCGTGAGTCGAGTATTTGCGCAACAGATAAATGGTTTGTTTCACCTTGCTTATGTGTTTATCTTGTCTGAGGGATACGCCGTGCAAGTAATAAAACTTACCTTTGTCTTCGGTGATAGATTGCTTTGCCGTGAATTATTTTACAAACCACACATACACAAAGATGTTACACTGAACGCGCTGAAAAAACACTATAATGATAACAAATCTACTGTTTACGACATGTAAAAATCGTAATACGGCAAAAAAAACTCCACAGCATTAAAATCTAGCATACAATTTTTATCGTTTTGATTCTTCTTTTACATTGGCTCAGTGGCAAATAGTCTGCTCAGTAATATAAAAGTTTTAAGAGTTCATTGCAAAAATCTTTGAATGTGGTTTTTTCTTCTAACAATTATCTTCATATCGTGTCATATTTCTAGTAACGTTTAATGGAATACAATAACTTTTTATAACCAATTAATAACATCTCAAACTTTATCTCAAAAACAGATTCTTTATCTATTTTTTTTCATTTTTATCCATATACGATGGAGTCAATTTTTTCTAGCCAATTTTTACAAATTTCGAATGCACAACACGATATATGTAAGTTTTTGAATTCTACAAAGTTTATTAATATTAATGTTTTCCATCTTAATTCTTGATATAATAAACAAGTAGATATATCCAAAAATATTTTTTAATTAGTATAACTTTACCGGTTCCGCATAAATTACGTATTTCATTTTTAAAACATATTCTTGACAAATATGTTTTTAAGTGATTGTTAAAATATTTTTTTTTATCTCTAACATTAGTGCACTCATCATCATAACTTTGATTACATTTTTCTATTTTTGTTCTGTTTGATTTTTTTTTATCGGTAGCAAAACCTGCCTCTGCTTGAAAATTATATAAAGTCTATTTTTTCTTTATTTTGGGCACGCAGATTTGAGATCAACTCAATGATTACTTTAACATATGAGCCCTCGAGAGGCGAAGTGAACCAACTAGTAAAATTGTAAAACTGTTTTCTTGGACTTTAAGGACATGTCGTTACTTGTTGTTTTGGTGGATAACATATTTTAATTTTACGGAGATAGCACTATTGCAATGTGCAACTGAGAATACTTCACTTTTACGATACTTTAAGACGCGTAGAATATTACAACGCAAAAAAAACTTAAATACCACTTAGCTCACTTCACCTCTAATGGACCCATATTTACTTTGATTCAAGTGTAACGGCTACTTAACGCCCTCTTGTATGTTTTGAAAATATGAAGGGTCTTTTTTATTAATTGATGGATTTAGAGGGTGCTGCTGATATCTTAGTTGAAGATTAGATATTACGATGATGTAATCAGTCACCAAAGTCAATCTTTGCGGGTTTTTTTAATTCCTTGCTTCGATGTATCATAGTAATCGTGTATTAAAATCAGGAAAATATAAATTGAAAATTGTTTTAAAACCTCAATTGTCAACCATACTTATAAACAATACTTGAAGTTCGGAGTTTTGGTTTTACTTGTGGAGAGGGGCGTTAAATAACTGTGTTGCGTGGGAGTGGGCGAGGGATTCAAAAAGGTTAAGAAACACTTTCCTATATCAACTGGAAAACATATTCGAAAACCCCATACCCAAGATCTTAAATATTGTATTGAAAAAATCAACATTTTATATTTACTTTATCGCCATTTTTTCTTATGCCAAGTGTTACTCTCATAGCTTCCAAAAATAATATCGAATACAAGTAATTTAAAATAATTTCATCAATTGAAGTTACTTAAAAAGCACAATACTCTCAGACTGCAACGTCTTGGAAATCTTTAACATTAGAATACATATTGTTACCATTCTTGCAGAATATTATATTTGTATTTTATTTATTCTAACAATTTTCTTTATATGATTTTTAGCTTGGATATAGCGCGCACTTGTGAATAGTATACTATCAATAGCGATTTTATATCTGAAACAGATGTCAAATGAATAGCATACAGTATAGCTTTTGTGCCTCCGGTTATAAAAAAGTTTTCCGTCCTATCGAATTTACAGAGAAATGCAGCCTTACATTACTTAAATACTTTTCAATTACTTTGAAAATAAGTCTTCTTTAACTTATCTTTACGATTTTATCTGCTCAGTTCTCACCAAATATTTGAATTTCTTTGGGCTAGAAGTATATTACATAATCTCTTGATAATCGTACGTCATTTTAATATTCATTCAAAGTCGTTCGAAGTGTGTTTCATTGAAAGCCATTCATTATCCACAATAAATGCCTTTCGATAACCCAAGACTTTTACATCCATATACATATTTATAGAGATATCAATGAACAAGTTTTGGTAACATAATACGTCAGTTAGTCGAATGTATGCTTGTTTTATATCTATATAATAAATATTATTATGGTTCAGTGAAGCTTGTTCGCAATTATTTTTAAACATTATGAAAACAATCTCTCAATAGATGTAGTAGAGTGACCAGCATTTAGTTTTCTTCTATTTTCAACCATTTAGCATTTACTTATGTTCAAAAAAAGAATGTTTGATTAGTTGGAATGTTGGATTAGAACCATAATTAGTTCTGACTAAAGCGTTAAATCTAAATAGCTATCAACATAATAAATAAATGTAGATCTTAAATACAGTTTTATTTTGAACGTATTCTTAAAAATAATATCAGAAAAAAAATATTTAGTATTCTTATAACGAATTCCAATTTCTTATTTATTATAGATATACGAATGCCCAAGGACGAATTTTAAATTGTGAAATAGTACGATATTTTTTCGTTGCACAGAGAATATAAAAAATAGGTTTTCCTGAAAGAGAATATAAAATAAATTAGATAAAATAGAAAGTTGAAAATTATATTAGTAAAATAAATACACCCACCACATAAATTCTGTGAACTCGCAGATAAATAAAAAACAACTATTATTCGAGTCTCGCAGATAATTATACTTCCTGTTTTAGTGCTAACAATGCTTACTTGTTCCTGTTGGTGTTTAAAAAAACATTACCGATGAACATAATGTGTTATTTTGGTACATTGAAAGTACATATGTATTGTAAAAAGGCTGATTTTTTGCATAAATAAAGCATTGTAAATTTTCTGCTGCGGATTTTTTTCTACAAATTCTTTAGATTTTTCCACTTAGGACACATTTCTGTCTTCATTATGTCTGACAAATGAGTTGTCACACACAAGGGCTCGTTTTTATAAGGGTGGAAAGAACGCTGCGATAATAAAAACAGATAAGTCCGGTACACGCTTAAATATTTGGCTTTCATTTACAATGTTTGTCAAGTCGACGAAATGAAATGTCTCAGATTATGGGCACAACAACATAAACACTTAAACAAATTATATTTTAGATTTATTTGTAATTGATTGGAATAATGTATATATATTACTATGTATTGTTAAACTATATTGAATAGAAAGTTTTTATACATATATTAATATTCAGTATATTGTTTTATAGTCCTGCAAACTTTATATAGGTTTTTATATAAACTTGTATAGGTCTGAATCAAGGGCATCCAAAAGGAATCTTGTATTCATTATTTTTTTCAATCAAAACTTGTATTCTGTAATATTTTAATTTCTTCCGCTTGACGTTTGTTTGCTCTTGAAACAATACATCAAGAAACCGATTTTCTTGTAGATGTTTTTTCCTAATAACCTCCCTTAATAGAGAAGTTGATCGTATAACTTAGTACCAGTACTTGTTAATCTTCCGTTGGTATCGCTTTAAAAAGTTCAACTGTCAATTCTTTGTAGAAAGGCACAATATTTTAAAAAATAAAACATTTATTTTGTATGTAATAATTTCACAGTTTTATAAAATAATCAAGACCGAGTTCGGTCTCAAACATTTTCATCTGATTATTGTTAAATTAAACATAAATGCTTCATTGTGCTAAAAAGAATATTATAAACACAAAAAAAATATAATAATACGATTTCTAGTGAAATAATTTCGACAAGCTATGCAATAAATTGAATTGTTTCTTGAACCGAATTTTATGAGAAAACAAATTACTATTGGTGTAAGATAATAAAAAAATGTTAAAATTATACAAAAAAACATTACTAAATAACCTTGCCAGAACTTGATTACTTATCTTCTAATTATTTAACATTGCTTTTACCATAAGAAATTAGAGGCTTATATCATATGGGAAGATTCTTATAAAATTTCGTTTTATATTGTAGAAGTTATATAATTTTCAAAAATGTATACGACAACTAAAAATGACACATTAATTGATAATTTGTGTAGAAAATTATAATATTATATTTACTGTGGTATTTTATTGATAAAATTGATCTTCGTTTAACCATATTAGTTATTGAGTAAAGATTTTAAAATCACATTTTTTCAATTTTAATTTTAATTTAAGTAACTTGAACGTTAATTGTTTTTAATTTTATTTTACAGTTATGCTGATCCTGGCGTCGCAGCGCATCGAATCTGTGATAGGCGGGTGGCTGTGGGGTGAATCCGGCCAAGTGGACGAGGACGTCCCTACGAAACGGGGATCCCCGCCCTCCATCGTCGAGTGGTTCATCCTTGCCTGGGTCAGCGGTCAGTGCTACACATTATAACTTTGCTCCGCTTCACTCTTTCTACAACTAATAATACGTTACAAACTTTTATACCATTGAACCGAGTTTACGAACTAAAAGCTCGTGTGCTCTGTAATATTTAACACCAATACAAGTTGTACAGAGGACTCGCGACGATGACAACGTCATTTATACTTGCTAAGCTCATAGATCAATCTCGTTATATATTACAAGAGACGATTTTATTTTTTATTAAAGGCATCACCCAATAGATTCAGCCCTTTTCTTCTTTATTTAATGATATCGTTATCTTTTTTTTCAATAATAAAATTATATCTGAATAAAATACGTGAATATAAATTAACACCCATTTCAAATGTTCTATATTCAAGTTATACCGATAAAATTATCGGTATAACTTGCAGGCTGTGTAGCTCCGTTTACAATAATATATATTTAAGGGTGCAATAAAAACTAGTTGAAATTGTTTACGTCTGAAATAAAAAGTAATAATCAATTGTAAAACACGATTTAATTATCCTTTCAATAATCAATACAAATGATGATAAGCGGGTTAAGTATTTACTGCATACATATTATATATCATAATATTTAATGAACATTTATAATAATATATATTTAAGGGTGCAATAAAAGCTAGTTGAAACTGTTTACGTCTGATATTAAAAAGTAATACTCAATTGTAAAACACGATTTATTTACCCTTTCAATAATCGATACAAATGATGATCAGCGGGTTAAGTATTTACTGCATACATATATATTATTATTTAATGAACATTTATTATATTGTATAAACGATATTTTTGTATTCAATACATCAATTTTAGAAACACACATTTCATATTAATTTTAACACGGGCTTTTCAATTGCTACGCGCAGCTCTAATCTTTAGTTAGACTTCAGATGCTGGCGTATATTAATCTAAAAACTAACGAGGACAAAAATACCCATTAAATAACTTTTCATCATTCGATTTGCATCAAATTAAAATATAACAATTATGTTAATAAAAAAAAATATTCCTTTGTACAATATTTCCTCTTTATTTTAAAAGGTCAGGACCGGTTTCGCTCATGGCGAGCATTGTCAAAGTTTGTGTTTTTTATAGTATTGACACTAAAAACCCTAAAAGTGATAACAATGATGCTTTTATTTTACCTACATACAATGATTTAATAATGTAGAAAAATATTCAGTAAAAGATACATGTAAATACAAAATAATTATAAAATTAACTTAATTATAAATATCGTAAAGTTAAAAATATTGGTTGACAAAAATTTCTTTGAAAAAATTATCATATTGGTACACTCTAACACTTATTGCATGGCTAGTTTACAGTGGGCGTAAGAGGCATTTTTATTATCATTTTTCAGCCATAAACTAATCTTTTAAACAGCTCTCCAGAGAATTAACATTTTTTACGGAATTGCTGCCATGAAATGGATGTGCGTTATTCAGTGTATCAGTACATAATTCCCCTGGAGAGCTTGCTTTTTCTGCTAAAGGCATTACTGCCTGTGGGTATTATTACCTAAAATTACTTTATTATTTTAAAGTCTGGCTTAAAATTACATAATATGGCATAATTTCTTTTGAATTTGCCACTTCATTATGAAAAATAAAATATTGGTTGAGATACTAAAAGATAGGAAGAAAAATATGCAGTAAAATTGACAACACATTTTCGTTTTGCTTGGTGCATGGTAGTATTTTTATTTTATAACCAGTAAGTAACTGATATCTTATGCTGGGAATTTTAAATCACGTTAAACAAAGTCATACAAGTCAATGAAATCGCTTGATACATAACATAAAAATGTCAAACGGGTATCTTATGTGATATTAGCTAAAAAATATATCTAACGTCTCTATGTGTCACATGGATAATGTCTTCGGCTATCGTTCTCATATTACGTATTTTTTTACGTAACTTTCATTTTACTTCATTACATACGAATCAGTACAACTTATTTTAGCATTATATAACGTCAATACCCAGGAGGTTTTATTTTTGATTATTCAATAAATAACATACAGTCAAATAAATTAAAACCTTACATTATATTATATTATATGATTCACTTATTTATATCATTATGTAATATTATATCAAAATTGTACACTCAAAACACTGTGTTATCTCCAAAATTTTGTATTTTTCCAATTCAACGGATAATTATTTTAAATCTTTTGTTACCTTAAGGATTAAGCGACGTAATTTACGCTGATTCTTTGAGAGATATTTCAGACAAAAGATACCTTCGCATTCAAATTCTAAGAAAAAAATTGACGCGAAAAATGACGTAGAACTAATTTCAAATTACACTTTAAAATTATTTCTAATTTACCATTTTATAATTTTTCCAACTTTTATAATGGAAACACAATCTAGAGAGAAGAAGAAGAAGACTTTTTACTCTACTTATCTATTAGAAAGCATATGCAATTGAAGCAAGTTTCTAGAATCTTTTAAGATTGAAAGTGTTTTCTGTGTCTGTGTTATATGGAATATCTTTTGTTTATAAGATATTTAAGAAAATACCAAGTTATGTTTTTAAAAAACAGAACACTTAGTTAAAAAGAAAAAAATGTTTCATCACAGCTTAAAAATTAAATAAAAAATATTCAACGCAATCTTAATGATTTGTGATGGCTTAAAAAATCTTAGTTTGTCTTAAAATATATCATATTATCTAAGTTCGCTCCTAATGTGGAGTATATGATCTCCTTATGGAGGTGTCTAAACAAAAGTTCTCCGAGAATTGTTTATTACTCAGTCGCTCAATCTCTCTTTTTTAAAGTACGTATTAAGGATAGAAGAATAAGGCTAGGGCAGGACTAGTGGTTAACTATTCGCTCTCGTTACGCCCAGTTACTAAAGTATCGGAAGGTTTGGGGGGAATTTTTTAGAGATTACAAAAACCCATGCCTTCGAACAGAAATCGATAAATCGATCGAAAAATTCTCGAGAGACTCGAGCCCGTGAGATCCGGGACGAAAGCTCACAACGCAAATCGATGCGCCAAAGGACCCGATCAACCATTAAAGTCACTTGTAATGTATCTTTAGACTTGAAGCTGATGTGACCAGCTCAATGGATGGATGTAATTCATGAAACTGAAAACTTTTCAGCTCTTTACTTTATGAACCCTTAACGGTACTTTACGTATTCCTGTGCTCATAAATGTAATGGTATAACTACGCATGAAGTAAAAACTTTAATTAAAATTTATTTTAAAGAGAGACATATTGTTATATTTTAAGATATCGATTGAGGGTGTTCGGTGAAATTTCAAAATCAGTTTAAAGTTGGTCGCATATTGTATTTTATTAATACACACGATGATGTAGCCATATAAAAACCGCAATAATTATTGCCCTTGTCAAGCCTGGCAGACTATTCTGATTGTGTATACGTAAAGTCGATTAGTTTGTCATATAACAAAGCGGCTTTTACCCAAAATAACATGTTAATTATGAAATATTTAAACGATACTGTAGACAGGTAGGTTATCTTCCGAGCACAGGTTAATTTAGAATCAAACACACAATTTGCGGTTACAATGTAAAGCAATCACAAACTTATAATCAATCAGCTTCCCGACATTTATTGGGCAGAAGCTACGCTACTTTTCGTGTCTATTTCAATTTTGAACGCTTGTTAGGATTGAAATTAATCACACTGACGCGTCTGACAAAAGAGTTCAGATTTTTGGAACGTCTTTAAAGACTTAAATGAATATTTTTTCAACGCAAAAAATGAATCAATTTATTTTACGTCAAAATGAAATTTTGAAAAAATACATTTAATATCACAACCACGATTTTTTATCGTAATCGTGTATGTTTTTTGTTTATTTTTATTGATAATTCAATCATTTACTCTTTAAAATTATTAGTAAAGAAATAGCAATTTACTTAACTATAAAAACCTTCTCAAATACTACTGATTGCTATTTTAGTATTATAAATAAAACGTTGAATGCAATTTTACTGGTTACTGAAAGAACAGTATAAATCATGTTTTATCTTAGTTTTAGATTTAAAAGAATCATATGATATTTAATAGATTCGGCAGTAACTTTGTGGAAACACGTTTTTAATTTTAAATTTACTGATATATTAGAATTAGCCGACGTTTCCCGTGAAGTAATTACGATATATGTACATATGTCCAGTTTATAGTTACCAATGATTTGACGGTTCGACATTAAAGTACTAAAAGTTTTTAGCGTAATAATATTGCATTGTTAACCACCAAGTCGACGTGATCTATGAGTCCGACAGCTGGTTGGGCCGACTTGAGTAACTCTTCCTAATCAGAGGATATAAATGGACAATCCCAGAAAATTTGGTCAGCATCCTGTATTTCACCACATGTCCATGATAGTCCACTCCAGATTTTAACATCACGATCGCTCTGATGACAATGTGATGCCGGAATATTTATGGAATTAAATTCTTTGTTATTTTACGCATGATTAAAATTTTAAAATTTCTAATCAATTCTGATTGAGTAAATTGACAGAAGAACTTTCTAACGTTTTTTTTAAGTTTCTTGTTAAACAACTCACACATATTGCAGCTTAAGAAGTAAACCAATTGTCTTTTCCCTCCAGGATTGATATGGAGCGAAGTAAAACAACTGTGGGACGTCGGCTTGGAAGAGTACGTGAACGATATGTGGAACGTGATAGATTTTGTTACGAACTCTTTATACGTGGCAACTGTTGCCCTGAGGATAGTCGCTTACTATCAAGTGCAGAGGGAAATCGCGATGAAAACTGGGACGGCCGACTTGCCTCGCGAAGACTGGGACACTTGGGACCCCATGCTGCTATCCGAAGGGCTGTTTTCCGCTGCAAATATATTCAGGTAAGGCAATTGAAAATATTCTCGTTCAACAAATTTATGCTGAATAGTTTGTTATACACATTTAAACCGAAAATTAATCAGTTTTAAAACTTCAAGTGTCCATTTTTAATTGGCTGTTATTACACGTCCTACGCTGGAATACGAAAATTACTGTATAGCTACAGTTCATTTTTATGAAATGTATAAGCAAAGAATGTATTTTAAATGATTGGCTGTTTATTAAGCCCCTTTTTATAAAAGCCATGTGACTAGGCAACCCCCCCCCCCCCGAGGAATTTGCTATAATTTTCCCTGGATTGTCTCCGAAACTCCTTTTTTTTTAGCTCACTGAGGAATTTGAAATCCTCGATTTGCTGTACTTTTTCCCCGGATTGTCCCCGAAACTCCTTTTTGTTTTTTTTTAGCTCACGGGGAATTTGAAATCCTCGATTTCAAAATCGAGCTTGACGACCCCCTAGAAAACCCTTGGCGACCCCCAGGTTGGGTACCCGTGCTCTAGCCGATTCATAAAATTAGAAAAATACGCACATTGTTAGATATATATTTATACATAAAAAAAATACCTTGAACCGAACCGGGTACCCAGCTGTTTTATGAGTACCCGAGAATCGGACCATACACTTGGGCGAGTATTTGGATACCCTTTAGCTAGGAACGTGATAAACTTATAAATTATTTAAATTTATGAATTAAATAAAAGAAGAGTTGTGCTAAACAATAATATCATAAATTATTCGTATTAAGCCTCACTTGTGCTTAATTAATGTAATCCTATGATATATTATATATTTTATTGTTTCAGTACGTACAGCAAACAGATGATTCAATAATCGATTTATTAAACTGAAAAAGCTTTCATATTTATTTATTCATAGTGCATATTAGCGGAAGAATCATTCGATCGGAAACGTCTCAACACTGCTTTAAGTGAATTTATAAGTAGCTGGCATATTTCGCCCATCGAAATTAATTTTCTTCGCAATCCCGTTAAACATTATTGCCATTTATCCAATCGTTTGATAAAAGAACTATTCGCAGTGTATATTTACATCATTTTTTTACTAACTATTTGAAATAATTATTATCAGTGAAATGGAAATTCCGTTCAAGTCAAATTTTTATTAATTATTACACATACAATATTTATAATTTGATCAGATATTTATTTCAGAGTAAAATAAAATATACTGTATTTTATTAAATTTATTCGTTAATTCTTTTTGACGACAAGAAAAAAATTAACACATACATATTATTTATTTTACGACAAGTATTGCTGAAATCAATTTTAACAATGCATTTTAATTATTAAAAATTGTAATAAGATTTATGACTACTGTAAAACTTTTGATTTTTCGTCAGTATGAATTAATTAATTACTTTTTTATTGCATACCGAAAATGACACATTAATCTTTTTGAGAATCTTTACCAGGGATAACGAATGTTTTTTTTATGTGTGCCAAATGTTATGCTTTATTCTTTTTTAAAAAAAACACCCTTAACGCGTCGAGTGAACAATAATATGAGCAAGAAATAAAAATAAAGTATAAGATATGATTTTACACCACTTTGTAACTCACGTGGCTTAAAAATTGATGGCTTTAAAGTGTACACACTCTTTAGAGAAATCTTTACCATGATTAGGCGCACTGATTAGAGATGCTTTTTTTTGCACGGTTGATTGACGTTGTCAGTATTCAATAATACGATCATTTATTTTAAAGATCAAACGGTCTGTTTCCCGTTGTATTGTTGACACTAGTGCATCGTCATTTTCACATCAAAATGTCGCTTGCCGCTGAAATAAAACACATACAAAATTCAAAATGTTTTCTCGTGTCACTGAAAATTCTCCGCGTGTCATAAATCTGTCATGTCTGATCTAGATGATAAAAGCATTTCCTAACTGTATTTTTTATCCCGAACAGTAATTATTCAGACTCAAATAAAAATCATAAAACGGTAAGTGGCGTTTTAGGCTATTTATACTTCTTCAAATGCACGCATTTTTGTTTGTTATATCGTATGAAAAAACTTTATTATATTATAAATTGTTTTTAACTTCATACTTATGTATGTCTCTAATCGTACAATTCGATAAATTTTAGGTTAAATAAAAAAGTCGTAAGACTGAAAACTTGACTCACATAGATTTATTTATTCCCCAACGCATCCTGTTGCTAATATAAATACACTGTATAATAGACGATACTGATTTAGTCAAAAAATACTATTTCCTAACTAACCGCTTACTAAATAAGAACTTGAGTATGTATTATCAATATCATTCGAATGGTTTTTTCTGCAATAGTAATTTTTGAAAAAAAGACTTTCATAATACGTTGATCATATTCGTAGGATTCTCCAAATTTTTTTGAAACTGTTATTCTTTGTAAGCTTTTAATTTAAATAACATATAAGACTCATTGTATTATATTACATAGTGTCATTATCAAAATAATATGACAGGTACACCTGCAAATACATTGTTTAAGTCAGAGTATAACAAGAAAAATAGGAGCAAGGTTGAAACAAATACGTGATAGAAGTGGTTGTTTCAGTTTTTTAACGTCTGTCACTTTAATAGATGTTTAAAAAAATATTAGATGTATTAAAAGTATTATTTAAATTAAATGGTTTAAAAGAACATTTTATACTGTGAAGGCAGTGGCATTCCTAGGCTATGTGCCCGCCCCTAGGCAGAGCTTGAAAATAGCGTTCATTCTAGAAATACTTATACAAATACATTTACAAATATAGAAGTCCGAATCCTCTACTCACCTACATACTCCAACAAATATTTTGTTTTTAATTCCATTTTGCTTTCAGATGATTTATAATATATATTGACAAAGATCCTCACGAATAAATATGATCCGAAAGTCCATATTATTGTTCAATAATTACGAAAAAATAACTATTACCTTAACTATGGCATCATGAAAAATAATGTTAATTTAAATAGCACTTACATTCTATAATTATTTATTTTTGGGTTAGTTTATTTTATCAAAGAAAATGAGGCATTACATTTAATCTAAACCAAATTCGTGTAATATTTAGCAATTCAAAAAAATCTGTGATCATTTGCCGCTCCCTAGTACTTGTCGCTCTTGGGCAACTGCCTACTCGCCTATGCCTTCATGAGGTCTCTGTGTGGAGGAGTGCAAAAAAACAGCGACTCCGGCATTTGCCAGTGGTCAGACTTCGACTGATTTTTAAAAAAAGATGCAAACTTTTATATGTAATCTTTGCGTATTCATTTTGTATTTTAATTTAATTTAAAAAAAAAAAAGGAGTCGTAATCATCCAGGTTTTTACGACACCGAATCCGATTCTACAGCCCTGATTAATACTAACACGCGGCCTATATTATAAACATTCTCAATTTGTAAGCTCATTAAATACCTGAGTAGGTTTCCGATTTTTATAATACTTCGAAATAAATATTAAAATACGTTATATTTCTTTGAAACCCGTAATGTACTTGTGCTGATATGTTTTGTATTTTCTTTTGTTTCAGTTCTTTGAAGTTGGTTTACATTTTTTCTGTAAATCCTCACCTCGGACCTTTGCAAGTTTCTCTGTCAAGAATGGTTATGGATATCATGAAATTTTTCTTCCTATACGTGCTCGTGCTGTTTGCCTTTTCGTGTGGTAAGTACTAACAAAAAAAACAACAATTTTATCTTTAACCGATTTCGGTAATACTCTAAGATATGTACCATTTAGTGAGACAGCCCCGGCATCGACAACATGGTGGGCGTAAAAGTATGTTTCTGTTATATTTTTTAGCAACAAAAAAATACATACACGATAAAGACCTCCACCTCACCCCTGATCGTATGTGGGATGGAATTTACACCTTACGGACAACTAGCTTTCAAATAACTGAAAGATCAATTAATACAACTTTCCGAATTGGAAAATGAACCTGTCGACTACGTAACTCAAACATCGAAAACATGTAAACATCTTAAAATATGCAAAGGTTTTTGATTAAATTAAAAAATATCATCTGATTAAAGAACCATGTATATTTTTCAAATAGTGTAATAGCGAACAAGAATACAAAAATAAAAGCATATATAATAAAAAAAGTTCTAGTTACTTAAGATTGAAAAAAATATTTGTTTACTCTTTTCGTATTAGATTCGGCGGTAACTTTGTAGAAAATTATTTAAAATATAAAATTAATTTTCATAGCATTGTTATTTCTCTGATTGTGGAAAATATTTAATTATTTTTGTATTATTTATAGTGTCTACAAATCGTTTAAAAGGATATCGTAAAATCTTAACTCACCGTTTCGTCGTCTTGAGGCAACAATGCACCGTCTGAAAATCTCAAATTTTTCAGGAGGAGCAATATAAGATTTCAGAAAGTTAAGTTTTTGTATAAGCGATATATGAACAGTGGTTTTAAGACAAACTATCAGATAGAACCTTGTTAACACCGTGTCGACGATTGATTGTTGGTAAATCTGGTGCAGAGCTTTTATGTGCAGGCGCATAATAAATGTATCATTCATTACTGTTAGCCTCACGTTGCATGCAAGTTCCTCGACCTCTTGACTATAAAAGTATGCATGCAGCGACTATGAAGCTTTTACGTAATGCTACTTTAGCCAGTCACGCAATATTTTGCAACTCATTCGAGTCTGTGATGTAAGACAGGCTTTCCGGGAAAAGAGGTCTGCACGGGCACGGAAATTTTTATAATGGTACCCTGTTCGTGCCATGGACAGTATCGAGTGTCGAACATGGTACCTGGAACACGTAAACATACTTTTTAGCAGCGCTTTTTTTATAAAGGTACCGAAATTCACTTCTTGTCAAGATCTTTTTCTAATCTGTGTCCGTTTCCAATGTCAAACCTTCCTAATGGAAGTATCTGTTTTTTTACGAAAACCGCATGTTACTCCATTTCTCAACTTCTTTTTTTTCCAAAGAGAGTAAGGATAGAAGGATACGGTTAAGACAAAACTAGTATTTAAATAACCGCTCTCGCTTTGCTTCTTACTGTGATTCGAACCCGTGAGATCTGTCACAAAAGCCAACCACGTTGACCACTGCGCTATGGACTCAAATGTTGGGGAAAAGTGAGAAAATTATGAGAATTTGCTAAACAAAACAACATATGAAGCATTGTTGTATAAAATCGTTTTGCTGAGAAGCTTTCCATTGGGTGTGGGTGTGGATAATACAATATAATATAAAATGTTTATAAAGCATTTTCTAGCCATATTTATCTCACAATCCGAACTATTTTTCTAATAAATAAACTCCTCACATGGCCTCGATCCGTTTCCGAATCTCCGACGTCGTTAACCGCTTGTATTCGTGCTCAGGAATGCGTAAACCGATAGTTGGCTTTTACAAAACAAACAGAAATATGTTTCTATACATCTTTATGACGTGGCAAGAACGTTAAATCCTCAGCCTAAAATGAAGAATATTTAAGTTTCGATTCCCAGCTGAATTAAGAAAGGATTTTTTTGTATATACATATCTCGAACACCGATTTATGTTGTGTTGCTAATTACTCTTACCTCATTAATACAACTTTAGTGTAGTATTTAAATGATTTGAATCATAAAGAAGTCGTCCTTAGATGTGTACTAATAAAAAGCTTATAAAAACATTGAAAAAATCAAAGAGTGATATTTGGCAACGACGAGAAAATTCCGTTATAAAGAAAATAAATTCTTGGCTTATGCCAAAGCTCAAAACCGTTTCAATCCAAAACATTCGATATAACCTCGCCCGGTAAAACATAACGGTTAATTTCAATTTATAAAAAATAAACTAAAAACAAATTGTAAAAATGCAGTTTCTTTCTAAATCAGATTTTTTTAAACAAAACAAAAACAGTATTTTGGTATAATATATTTAGTGGTACTAATTGCAGAAAATTTGGAACTAGTAACAACTAAATGTGTTATATTTTTTTATAAATATAATGTCTTTTACCAGTTGGCACCCGAAAATTATTCTTGAAATTGTATGTTCATATTGTTTAGGCCGGTAACAGTTCAAAATATCGATTTTCGATCATGTGTTATAATATATTATCTGGTATCTATTAATGTATCATTAATTGATTGATTGCTTGTTGTTTTATTGTTAAATAAATACTTTTGAACTCCAATATCCATATAGTAAAAATAACATTAACGTGTGAAACTCATCCCATTTAATTCAGAATAAGTTGACTATTTATTTGCATTGAAATAGCGTTACTCTTTTTGAATCTACCTATAAATCACTTTCTTATACTCAGTGTAAAATACATTAAATTTGAAGTACTCGTTCCGCAAGCCATTTATTTGAATATTATCCACGAATGCATGACCTTCGCGTTACATTATTCAAAGTTGACTCCGGGGTCGATTTTAGAAGTCTATCCTTTTTACGTCTCCAGGGACTCGTTATTCCGACCCCTTTGTATCACATACTGTTACGTTTTCTGATCCGACCTTTCACGCTGAAAGGGGTCCTTGTTATTATTATTTTGTTCGCCGGAAAACACACAAATATATTAAGATACAGAAAATAAAAGCAAATGTCTGGCTTTGGCGGTCAGCGTTCGGCTTTACATTTTTCCAATATACTGGTATTGATCGCTGCGATGATATGTTAAGCGTTCGGAAAAGAAAACCGAAAAATATTTTTTGCCGAGATATGTTTCTTATCTTTATTTTATTTTATATCGCGTATTTATTTGCAGATTTATCGGAATACTGCTTTATTTACTTTGAAAATTCTTATATATTATTATAATTTGTATTTTCAAATTGTATCGATATGTACTGTTACCAGTGGTGGCTGGTGACAAAAATATTAGGGAGTGCAAAAAAAAGATTTAACTAATTACCTAAGATCAAAAATTCATCCTCCGCTTCATAGATTATGAAAACACTGCGAGTTGCGACAACGCGAATACAAATGTCTGATATTGACAGTAGTGTGCTGCTATGAGTTCGCACCGGCTCTTGCGAGCCGGTTCCTAAAATAATCTCAGTTCGGAGAGCCGGTTCCTAAGCCCGTCAAGGTTATTAGTATATTAGTAAATATCTGTAATTTTTGATCCGAAAATTCTCGGAAGAGTTTAAAAAAATACGAGTCACGCTGATATTTCGGGCAAATCGGCAAATTCCTGGGTTTTGTCTGCCTTGGGTAATATATTTTATTTTTTATGGTATTTCTTAAAAATGACTTGAATCTTTTGAAAGTAGAAGCAACGCTAAATGGACAACGATCGCTTTATTGACGCCGGAAAATCTTCTGTGCTTTATAAAACAGCTTAATTTTATGATTCATTTCGTCTATGAAATCTCATATTTAAACCTACAATGGGGAAAAAATCTGTGGTAATCCTAATTGTATTTATTGAAAGACCATGCAATGCGGCACCGTCTTTTGTTTGATTCAATGTAGTTATATTATAACATAATGAAGTAAAAATAGTTTTTTGTAGAAATTAATATTGAACAATAGAAATATTAAATACCAGAGAAGTGTAAATTATAAAACTGAACGAGGTGCACGACTGAAAATGCTAAGCACGAAAAAACTTTAAGCCACATCATTCAATTTTATATTCTTAAAGTAAAATTCATTTATCAAAAAATTAACAATGATGGTAGATAGGTATATATTATTACTACAGAAAGTGTAATTTTAAATAATCGTCTTGAATAATTCAAAAGTCATTATTAAATTTATTGGCTTGGATTTTTGTTTCACCATATTTTTGACATGTTTTGACACGTTTGATCATGTTACGTTTTTAGATATTTTGACATATCTCGACAAGTTTCGACATATTTCGATATGTTTCGTTTTGAAATGTTTTGGTTTGTCTCGACATGTCTTATCATGTTTCGTTTTCACATATTTTGACATGTCTCGATGTGTTTCGACATGTTTCACCATATTTTTGACATGTTTTATCATGTTAAGTTTTCAAATATTTTGACATGTTTCAGCATGTTTCGTTTTGAAATGTTTTGGTATGTCTCGACATGTCTTATCATGTTTCGTTTTCACATATTTTGACATGTCTCGACGTGTTTCGACATGTTTCACCATATTTTTGACATGTTTTATCATGTTAAGTTTTCAAATATTTTGACATGTTTTGACATGTCTCGACATGTTTCGACATGTCTTAAGATGTTTTGACATGTTTTGACATGTCTCGAAATGTTTCGACATGTTTTAACATGTTTTTTTTACATTATTAGCATGCTTCAGTATGCATCGACATGTTTCGACATGTTTCGACATTTTTTCAAATGTTTTGACATTTTTTGACTATTATATATTATATCGATAAGTTTATTAACTCCGCTATTTATCATAAAACATCAAAATAATGGTATAGATATATTCGACCGGTATTTTAATCTCTCTTATCTCGCAAAGATGCGAAATAAACTCAAAAAGGTTGTCCACAACCCACGGAATTATTATTTCATAATATCGATAGCTTAGTATACAGCTCGCAAACACGTATAGACAGCTAATTGCTGGTCTCAATAATAAAATGAGTACACATTTTGACGTTGTGCTACATAATGTATTGCAATTGAAATTAAAATTTGACAAAAATATCATCTTCGCAAACCGTTGTCCCGTGCTTTTATCCAGCGGAATTTCAGAAACCCTTTGTTAAAAATTTTAAATTTCCGGAAACCTGTTTGCACAATGTCTTTATAAATATGCTTTCGCTTGCCAGCAATGTGTTTTTGTTTCACTCGGTAATGGAATTTTGAGAAAAGATAAATGCGGACTAGTTAAAATTTACACCAAATTTTAAGTTTAAAGTATAAAATTTATAAAAGTATAAATTTTAAGTTTAAAGTATATAAAGTATAAACGTTTATCAAAAGGTGAAAAACATTACACACAATACGAAATTTTATTTCTTGTGTTTATTTATATCTGGTATTATTTTCACACATTTAACATTTTGTTGGCTTAGTAATGATTTATCTAAACAAAAGTATCATATATTTTTGTAAGTACATACTTGGAAGACATATATATAAATATTTAATACAACTAAACAAAGATACTCACATAAATTAATTAAAAACATATCTTTTCTCAGCTAAAGCATGCATCAGAAAAATATTTATTCATAGGATGCCAGATAATACGGAAATTGGATGGCAAATTGGCAACACTTCAAAATATAGTATTTTATATCCAATATTATAATTCAAAATCGTCGTCCTCGGAACTTATCTTCTCCGAGGGTCAAAATGAAAAACCTCACTAACAGTTTTTATTAATAACGACGTCATTGACTGTTACTGATGGAGCCCTAATCTTCGCGGATTTCAAAAACCGGTTCGCTTCTCCGGCGCGCTTTGGTTGATTTTGATCCCTGATCTGCAAACATAGCAACACCAAATGTTCACATATCCGAAGTGTTCAGCGAATAAATTACCATTGAAAATATATATTATTTGCGAGTTAGATAATTTTATTTCTTGTTTATTCTTTTTTTTCAGGTTTAAATCAGCTGTTATGGTACTACGCAGATATGGAAAAGAAACGATGTCCATCGGCCTCCACTCAACACTCCAGTGACACAGTAACAACATCTCAAGATCCAAATGCATGCACTGTATGGAGGCGTTTTGCAAAGTAAGATTAAATGGCATTGGAAATTATATTTAATAAGTGCTATATTATAATATATTTCTATTAAAAATATGTATTTTTTAACAAATTCTAAAATAATTTCAGTTTGTTTGAAACTTCTCAAACTTTATTTTGGGCGGTATTTGGCCTCGTGGACCTTGATTCTTTCGAGCTTGACGGCATCAAGATATTTACTCGGTTTTGGGGGATGCTGATGTTTGGCACGTACTCCGTCATCAATATCGTCGTTTTGCTGAACCTTCTCATCGCGATGATGAATCACTCCTATCAGCTTATATCGGTAAGGATATTTATTTATATGTTTTAAAAAATAACAAAGTTTAGTTATAAAACGTAAAATAACATTGTTCTTCTATTTCTTGCACAAAATTGATAGTACGTACTACCATCCTACCAAAAGCTTCGTACAGTGGAACCCCGATCTACCGTTCTCGCATTCTACATTTTCCCGCATGGGTCGTTTACCTTTCATAGCCCCGGCCTAACACCATAAGAACAATGTAATATAGTCCGCCATTAATCGTTTCTCGATTTACCGATTCCCTCAATCTATCGTCTAACTAAATATTATCCCGATTGACCGTTTTTGTTGAATATTTCTTATATCGCTCATAAATAATCTTACCTTGAATCTAGTTTCGCGATTTTTCTAATGCCCAACTAAAATGCAAACTGTAGCTGAGAAAATGAAAATAATTCAAGACGATAAAAAAAAATCGAAAGAAAAATGCGTTAACTTAATAAAGTACGCGAGTTTTAGAGGCCTTCATTCAAAATTGTAACTAGACAACAAACATATCATCGAGAACTTAAAAATATATATTCTATAGTAAAAAAGTGAAAGAAATATTTTTTTTAAATATTAGACATTTTATTTGTATTATTTGAAGATTTCCCGCGTTATCAGTTTCCCGCATTTTTCATTTTTTAACGGTCCTTTGAAAAATAAAATATCGGGGTTTCACTGTATATACCTGGAGTCGACAGCCTGGTCTGAGCCACCCACTAGTGGGCGATTGAAGCTTCCATAATGGGCGGTGAGTGATTTTTATTTTGCAACAAAATAGAAAAATGCCTTCTTTTATATCAAGAAATGTGAAAAATTATAAAAGATTATTTAACCGCTTTCCCCAGTCAGTTTGTAAAATCGAGCTTAAGTGCAGTCAATATAATTATGACCAACCAGAGATATCGTTTGAAAACCTCCCAAATAGATGACCTTCGTTTGTGGAAATGAACTGAGCCAAGTGGTAGTTCATAAAAAAATGGATAAGATGTGTTTTAATATTCTACATGTCTTAGTATCGTAAAAGTGAAGTGAGCCCAGTAAATACAAACTACGATAGTGTTATCTCCATCAAATAAAAATATGCAATTCTTAAAATAATTAAGTAAAGACATGATTTTATTAAAAAAATCATATAGAAAAGTTTTTCCAATTTACTACTTGGCTCACTTCACCTCTTAAGAGCTCATAAATATTAGTCTTACAGCATCAGGCTTAAGAATCTCATTAACCAATAAATGTAGCTTTATTGAAGTTCTTGTTTTTTAATTAACACTCTTTCCTCAGTATATTTACGATTTTCTTTGGTATGGTATAAAGCTAGATTTAAAAGATAAAAGGTAGATAATCTCTGGTATATAGTATCTGTCATTAGTTGTTTCAAGAAAAAATATACACTTTTTTAATGTTACATACCATATATATGAACAATAATAAATAAATTCAGGGCTGTGGAGTCGGACTGTTTTAACTGGAGTCGTGCTCGAAAAAAGGTAATAACTTCGAATCCTTCTAAAAAAATGGTTTAAGGTAGTTAACTCCATGCTACTAAGCCTAAAAAATAATTTAAGTCGTGTTTTAAGCTGAGGTCGGAGTCGTCTTATTTCTTCACAGCTCCACGCCCCTGAATATTTTATTGAACGTATCGATTTAGCCACATGATCGGTATACTTAACCTCTGTAATACTAGATAACAGCCAAATAAAATAATCGACAGCCATTGATCAAATAACCGTCTGTCACTTACATAATTCAAATGCTTTCTCTTATATTAGATGGGAATGATGAGAAAACAATCAATATTGATTTTGGTAATATGGAAATAATGATTTCCATCTTGACAGAGCTGTCACGAAACAATTTTAGTATGTCATATTTTCTATACCCATTAACTTGGAAATGGTTTCACTAACAAACCCCTAATAAATTAAGTTATATTCAACTTTACAAATTTAATCGCTTACCCTTGTCACACGGCTCAATTAATTCTACACTGAACAATTTTGAAACGTGTAAACGGTCTTTTAATAAGTGCCATCAATGCGAAACAGTGTTAAAAATTGAGCAAATAAATTAGAAGGCAAATTTTCCCACGGCTGTTTCACTATCGCTGATTAAATTTGCGAACGAAACGATTGATATTTTTGATCCCCATGTCGCTTGAACAAAGAACACAGTTAAAATAATTATACTATGATGGGAAACTCAATCTTAGCCGAAACCGAAATTACTCTAATTACATTGTTATTATTTGAGTAATCGACTCCGTAGTAAATCTTTATTATTACAGCAAAGATTCACAGCCCCTGACAAACTGGATTTTTTTGCGGCTCTCGAAAGATTAATTTCAAAATAAAAATTATAGTGCTTATATTTCAAGTTGTTAGTTAACAATTCTTAAATGTTGAATTTGAATTGTTCAAATTTTGTACATTCACACAAGTTTTGTCACTAACTACACAGGTTTCACATTTCGACATCTTCAGGCGTTCAAGTGCACGGATGGACTTGAACTGACTGAAAGGCAAAAACCGGATCGTTAGTGACTAAACTTGTGTAAATGTACAAAATTTGAACGATTCAAATTTTATAATAAAATTCCATCTAGCATCATCAGTCGAAATCCTAAATTTCTGAAATGTTAATTGTAAAGAAATAACTATAAATTTTCAATGACAAACATCGCATTAACGTTTGAATTATACGTACGACATGTATAAAGATTTCACAATAAAAAAACTTTTTGTGCCCGAACCGATTAAATTTATTTTAAGCGGTCCACTAGAAGGGACAATTTGTGCATGCCTGGCTTACGTTAATCTAACACTCTCTAAATTCTAGCACAGCAGATATTAATCTCATTTTTTCTGTGACAATCAGTAATAGTCAATTAAAATGTTTTATATTAAAATTACACAAAACCACTCCTGTAATCGTCAACTCGTCGTTGACATCAGTTAAAGAATGCAACTCTCATTTTCTTTTATTTTTAGATAAAACTTCTAACAAAGACATTTATTATGTAGATATACATAATCTATCACAAATGTATTCCACAGAACCCGTTTCACAGTGGCCTCATTCTTAGCCGATTAACAGTTCTTCTCTATCAAATTTGAATTGTTTGAATTTTGTACTTTTCCATGAGTTTTGTCGCTAACGACCCGGGTTTCGCCTTTCGGCATCTTCAGGCATTCCAAGTGCACGGATGTACTTGAAATCGTTAGCGACAAAACTCATGGAAAAGTACAAAATTCAAACAATTCAAATTTGATATTGAAATTCCATCAAGCACCCTCAGTCGAAATACTTAATTAATAAGTTATTCTCTATGTTGGTCAACGATATCATTTTCTTAACCCACAGGAAAGAGCTGATATTGAGTGGAAATTCGCTAGAAGCAAACTGTGGATCAGCTACTTTGAGGAAGGCGGCACCGTTCCCCCGCCTTTTAACATCATCCCAACACCCAAGTCGGTTTGGTATACTTCTCAGTGGATTCAGCGCAAGATGTGTGGCCACTCCAGGGCCAAAAAGGAGCACATGCGGACAATCAGGGTCAGTTTACTCATCACGCATATCAAATAGATTTTTCATTAATCTTAATATGCACATATGATGACAATGAATCATCGGCCAGCACCAAATTAAAATTACTTGAACATTTACAACTACTAATACAATTAACATTACAGACCACAGATGGCAAGTAATTGCATTATTTTCCCAGATTTGTCTTATAAATAAATGTAGATTGAACAATTAAAACTGTTAGTGGTAAACTATTGAATAATATTGACATGATAAAGTTTAGGTAAAGTTGAATTTGTCATAACCTTGGGAAACATTGACTTTTCTTATTTTCTATGACATCATAATTTATAAGTTGGTTTATAATTGATAGGTGAGCTACAAAACAGTACTTTTATTGTAGTATGTTTATTCTTTAAAAATGAGTGCATTTATTGATCAGATGTGTTTGAGAACAATAAGTGTGTTAAAGTGGTCGAAAAGTAAATAAGTTAAAAAATATCCAGGCTCACTTATTACCAAACTCAGTACTGTAAATATTCACATTCATCTGAAGTTGTCAAACACAATAAACTCTGTAAATTTTGTATTACAAGTACTCGCCATTACAGAGTTTTTATTTAATAAACACATGAAAAATTTGGGATTTGTTTATATGATTGAAGTAAATGTGAAAAGGTAAATTTATTCATATAGTTACTCACAATCTATGTATTATTATTTTATAAAAGGTAAAATGTATTTACAGGTATGGTTTCCTCCAATAAAATTTGTGAAATTTGTAAGGTGATTAAAAATAGATAAAAATGCATGCTTGATTAATTATTTTTATTCATTATTTACAGAGCTTTTAGTGCATAATAATCAACAATGTTTGAGTTATACTTAACTTTATAACAATCAATCCAATCACACCCTTTAAATTAGCACATTGACATAATTTTGTGAATGATTCCGAAACTATAGAATTAATATGTCTTATAGCATGTCGGTTTACTCACCTGCACCTCTAAATTTATTTTACTTGATAAAATTCGCTAAAATATAACATGGAATTTTTTTCAGATAAATTTTTAATTTTCACACTTCAATAACAATGTTTCTTTTCAAGTTTTCACAACCTGTTGGATTAAGTGCTAAAAAAAATCAAAGCATTTGTAAGGATTTCATCATTATTATTATCAAACAATTGTGTGTATGCTATTTAACTATTTATTCATTTTGTTTCAACAGTTGCAGCCATAAAAAGATTAGAAAAAAACATTTTTGGAAATTTTATATCAATAAACAGTGACGGCCTTCAATCTCACCTAAAATTTTAAATCTTACATATATTGGGTTAGTTGAATTAAACCAAATATAATAACACACAGTCAAATATAACTTGATAGTGGCATATAGATTCATTTCATATGATCCTTTTTTTAGATACAAAATTGCGACAAAGGTTTGCCTTTTTGACATAATTATACTTTTAATCAAAATTTTATTAAATCTTTAGTTTCCCTACTCCTTCATAGGCCGCATACTGTATTGTGATTGATTTCTACCAAACGGAGAGTATATTTGATTTTTTTGTTTAAGCGGAAGGTGAAACAAGCCAACGAGCGTGATTTCCGCTATCAGGTAAGTGGTATTCAACGTATTGACGTATTTAACACTAACAGCAATGGCCAGCAACAAAACTAAAAACGTTTCGGTCATATTAATAATCACTGTGCTAGTGGTTAGACCGACCATATTTATAATTATGTACAGGTCAACTATAAGGGTGTCTTTTAAGTTGGTGTGTATTCGGTAGGGACTAACCATAGATAATAATTATGAGACTTACATAATTAAATTTAGTATCTATAAACCAATCAAATGATTCAAAAGGAGTATGGTTAAGTAATGATATTTATAAAATAAGCATAATGTATTATAAAGCATTTATTTAATAATAAATGCTCAATTCGTTGAAGAATATTTTCTGAGAATCTTTATTTACAGGTTTAGTTCTTTACTTAAAAATTAAAATAAGAACAGACCCCATAAGAATGCGCATGGATCCACGATCAGCTTAGATAGTTGGCAGATATATATCATACAGGGTTATTGTTTTTAGCCATCAAACCATTAAAAATTGCTATAATTTTGTGGATTTCTCGACACTTGTCAACACTCATGTAGTGGAAATGACGTGCGGATCTGCTAAGAGAGAATCAAGAAAAAAAACAGGGCATAGAGGGACATTTATTTTGAGTCATACCAAGCTATATGACTGACATCTCTCAAAATGCGATTCTCGCAGGCATAACCTATAACTAAACTTGTAGTTTTTTTATTATAAGAAGATGATCGACAGACAAATTTATGATTATACTGTACAAACAGAATGTTTGACAAAACTATAAAAGATTTAAAAAGCACGTTCTAACATAGCATCTCACTATCAATTTAATCACATCTTAGTTATTTCCACAAACAAAAACAGTGCCCTTATATTTGTCCTGTACCATTAATTGTTTTATCTATTTCTTTGTAGAAATGTGAAAAACTTAAATAAATACTCTCTTAAAAGACTTTTTTTATGTGGTAGATCTCATAATGAATCAAACCATTTTACAAGTTTTATTATTTTTCATGGTTCAAATTTGGAATGTTTTCAAAACCTAACAAACTAACATATAGTTGACAATTGGTTCATAGACTTGTCTGTGTTGGTTTTTTTTTAGATGTAAAAAACGAAAAGATACATTCCATATACAAAAAAAAAGTATGTACGTCATTATTGCGGATTAATTTTGTTTATTACTTCCATTATTTTTGGCTCGCCACTTACACAATATTAATTTTTAAATTCTCAGTAAAAGTTCTTTTCCTATTGGCTTAGAATACAACCACAAAACAGTTATGAGCAATTAATTTTTATTTTAAATAAGGTGCTTATTTGATTGTTGTACAAACTTCTTTGTATGCTTTTTAAAATTGTGTTATTTGTTAATTAATGTACTTGTATAATTTCAAAATGTAATAATTTGCCTATAGTATTTATTATCTGTGTTTAGGAAAACCCATAGAATGCACATGTTTTAATACATTATAATAATATGAAATAATTCATAACATAAATAGGTACATGTATTCAAATTAAATAAATGGCATTGATGGATTATTAGCTAAAACAGTTTGACTAACTCTTAACTTTAGGTGAACTTTAGAAATAGTAGTGCATTCATACAAATATTTATTATTAGATACATAGAAAATAGTTAACTTTATCTTAATAATTATTATTGTTTGGTTAGAAACGGGAATTGCAGAGTAAGTACTATTTTATAACCTAGAAACAAAATGCTCATTTGTTGCAGTTTGGAGAAAAAATAGTTTATGTTAGTTCGATATGAAATTTATTCATTATTATATTGAGGCAGTGAGGTGTATTTATTATCTTTGTGGAAACTTCAAAATAACTTACAAAATGTTCATTTCTTTCCCAAGTAATTTAAAAATATAATTCTTAAGACAATAACTATAATAAACATGAAAATAATTCTTGAATTGCAAAGAAAAAGTTTAAAAAAAAATTATCAGTTAGGCAAAAGCAATTAAATATTCTGTGTAAGAGAGTGAATTGATTATTGTAATTAGACTAGTGGACATTATAAAAGAAAAAAAAAATATTTGAAATTACAGCTTACTCCAATGCGTCAAATATTTTGAAGTTGAAAGATCATACGAGATATACTAGATGAGAATTTTTGAGAGTCACATGAGATTAACTCAAGGATAATTGACTTCACAAACACCCATGTCTTAGATCTCAAATTAAAATTGAAAAAAATCCAATTTGACATTGACCTTACCGGGAATCGAACCCAGACCCACCTAATCGGTAGAGCAAGCTCTAACCAACTAGACCACAGCAGGCGATAAATTATAAGGAATTGTTCGCTCACAAATGAAATATAAACGATTAAATATCATCACAAACAAGTTTGATTGAACAAATTTAAGCTGAAGGTAGGGTTTGTAGTAATATTTTGTAACCACTATAAAATAATCGTGAAGTCAGATTATTAAAGCTGCTTGTCATAACATTTACATAGTTTATATATTTTTTTCTATAGATACCAAAACAAAACTGAAAGGTGCTGTTAATATATATTATATGTATATTATACTTTTATTGACGCCAAATTAGTGTACAATATTCATTCGCCTAAATATTACCACATTATTATTTATTATATAGTGTTACTCCTTACACGCTTTATCAAATTCCATAATCAGTCAGAAACTAAATATAAACATTTTGAATTGTCCCCAGAGTATAATGCGAAACCTGGTGAGGCGCTACGTGACCGTCCAGCAGAGAAAAGCAGAATCTCAAGGAGTCACTGAAGATGACGTCAACGAGATCAAACAAGATATATCAGCCTTCCGGTGCGAGCTGGTAGAAATCCTCAAGAATAGCGGCATGAATACGTCAACGGCAAGCGGTGCAGGTTCCGGTGAGTACTATCTATTTATAATTTTATAAAACTTATCATAATATCTTAGTTCCTCAGCAGCATTTCGTAAAAACTCTTATAAACTTTAATAAACCTAGTTGTAGTATATTCAATCAAAATAATGCAACTGTATTTTTATTAGTCCTGCAATTTATTTTAAATTATTTAGATTGATACACAGCTGAGATGTTGTGAACATAATATGACTTGGTATTTATTATTCATGTATGTTTGGGCACTCGTATCTCGAGGTACCACTGTATAGTGAATTTTATCTTAGGAACTTGCTCATATTTTTATAAATCTGCAGTCTATTTCAGCATACTTGTATTGATTAATTTTAAGAACCTTTTTAATACATCAATATAAATGCCGATATAGAACTTTCTTTTTCAGGTTCTGGTGGAAAGAAGAACAGACAAAAGGAGCGCCGCTTGATGAAAGGCTTCAATATAGCACCCTCCAATAATGTAACCCTTCCCCCAGTCGCCGAGTTCATTGCCTCTTTACATCATCAGGTTTGTTAGGAAACACCTTACGAAGGAGCAAAGCTTTTACCGACACCACGGCGGAGCTGCACTAACAATGGCTTTCAAGCAACCGGGACTATTTTCAGACAAATGAATGGTTTTAAAGAAATAAGCGAAAATTTCAAATTCAACAACATTTTCAGTATGTGATGACGAAATCAAATGTTGATTGAATGTAACTCATTTAATTAATCTATTTAAGACATCTTTTGAATTTGTATAAAAATATAATAAGACATTGCTTATTGCTTAAAGACCATTTTTTAAACCTGAAGTTAATTCGATTTAGAGCAATCAATGAACTCAGCACTACCACACAATGAATAAACAAATACTTTTTGCTAAGCCATAGTAGAATGTATGATAAATAAGAATAGTATGAGCTATTTTTTTGTATGATTTGATTGTACATTCTGTTAAGTCCGCATATTTTATCATTACTAATCAAAGTTTTTAGAAATGCAATTTTATTACATAATAGCATTATTATTCTTCTTTTAAGAGTATAAAACATATTTTTTTATTATGGTTTAACAAGAAAGCTTTTTTAAATTGTAATTTTGTAAATTGTCACATGTAGATATTCATATTTTCTATTCCCATTCACTAATATTATGCATATATAATTATGTAGATTTTTACACATTCACAGATTAATTTATCTATTAGGTTATTTACTAAATGGTAAGTAGGTATTTATATTTTTATTTAGGTTAGGTTGACTTGCTTGAATCATATGAATAAGGTAAAGCAAAAAGTGTCTTTTTTTTGTTGCGATACTTTGAAACGAGTTTGTCACCGGCTGTCGTTGAGTTAACATATTGTGGTTGGAATTGTTTTGAATTTATATTAGTAATCTTTCTGTTTTGAAATTTACTGAGCACAATACACCTGAGCTGTAACAGTCTGACCAGCGGTGCTATTCCAGCGTGCATACATTTATTTAAGATGGCCTGAAATACTCATTACGTAATTGTGTTAGCGTAGTGTGTATACTCACAATGTGATAGTGATAAGTATTTAAGGCCATTCAAAATAAGTTCTATGCACGCTGGAATAGCACGGCAGGCTCAAACAATCCCAAACACTTTATTAAGCCAAATTTTGAAAGTAGAGAACACTCTTCTCGTCCCAAGTAAAAATCCTTCTAGGAAATGGATCGTATTCATATCTGGACAATAGAGATTAACATATGGTTATTCATTGTTCTAAGATCCTTGGAGAAAGTTTCCTCGGCACATAAATTCCTTGTATTTTGGAAAGAGTCTCGGAAGAGCCTTTTCAAATAAACCTTCACTGTTGACCATGGATAACCAAGATTTTGTGACAATTCCATGATTATTTTATGTGAATCTGACTCCACCAATGAGCTTAGAGTGTCATTATCGATTTGAAGAGGTGTCCCTGGTTTTGGTCTGTCTTTTAACGCGATATGACCACATTTGCACAAACCATCTATAGCGTTTTCGAGGATTCAAGATGTCATCATAAATACTGCAGATAGTCTGGTAAGTTTATTTTGATCTCAATGAAAATATCAAATAAAAACAGCATCAAGTATCGCAAATGTTCCTTTGCATTTTGCCCAAACAAAAACAAATGTCAAAACTGAAATATTACTAACAAAACTACAAAATAATCTAACAGAAGCGGGTGACAAACTGGTTTCAAAGTGATGCAACAAAAAAAACATTTCTTTTCGTTTTACCTAATATTATAAAATAGTATAATACATACAAAAAAATAACCAGCAATTTTCAGTGTTGGGCTGTTGACAAATAAAAAAATGATACTCAAATAGCAATTCTAATAGGCATTCTAAAATTCTAATATATACTGAATAATATATAATATATCATAATAATCTAATATATTACAATGGATGCTGCCATCTGAATTGTTTTCTCCGTAACCATAATTTTTTCAATGCGCATTGATAATAATTTTATTCGGTATGAAATCTGCAAGTTAAAAAATGAATAGTTTATGAGGTTTTAATTGTGTAAACACAAAATATATTATTATATGATGTATCCGTGTTTACTTTTATTCTGGCATTAGCTACACCTATACTTTTGGCAAGTGTTAATAGTTCAATAATTTCTTAGTAACAAACCACTCCACTTTTAATTTATTTATTATCTACACTAAGACAATTAATTTCACAAAGCTACATATTTCACGAAATTGATCCAAAATATTCACGATTTATCAAGATAATGATATTTTTGTTTAAGGAGCACCTTAAAGCTATTGCAATTTTAAATGATTTTTATGATGTAAATAGTTTTTTCTTATAACATCACTATCTCTAATATTTAACCAACAAAATCTGGTAGCTATATTATTGGACAAAATGTACATAGATATGTTATTTGTAACATAAACTTTTTGAAATTGACTGTTTGCATATTTTCAACTGGTCCTTTATTTGAGAGTATAAATTAAAACGTAAAATCAAAAAAAAAACAATTTTTTGACAAGAAAGTGAATTTGTCATTTTGAAAGCAATCACATATAATATCGACCTGCTACCTACTTTCTAAATAGCTTTATATCTTCTAAGATAAAAAAATAAATGAATTTTATTGAAATGGTGTTATATATCCAGAATATTTCTTTAAAAGTGTATCTAAAAACAGGAGCACATAAATAATACTTTTATTTTTAATAAATTTGGCAAAGAAACGGAAGCTATATTTTTTTACAAAACAATAATTATCACTCGTGTCCCTTAGCATTCAGAGTCTGGGCACAATCATGAAGTATTTGGATCGACTCTTTCGGGAATCTTCGGAGGGGGAGGCAGCATCCACAAAGCACCGCACCACTCCATGAGAACCACTTCGCAGAGCTCTCTCAGCAGTGAAGCCAACCCGTACCATCGAGGGCTTACACTCAACATGGCTAGGTAGCTTCGAATGAATCATTATTTTATTTTATTTAAAGTCTTCTTATGACTGTTGTTTTCTAGATATCTTAATACGAAATACATTAGGTTTTGTCCGTACATATTGTAGGTTCTAGATATGGGACTAAAACGTACACTACATAAATACCACAGTGATCACCGGAAAAAGAACATTAGACTTCTAATAGTTCCGGCCATATTTGTCAAAACAACATTTTAACATGATCATTTTAACCCTCCAGAGACGAGAGCTTTTTTCCGATAAAAAAATATTTTCTAAGCCATATTGAAGTCACGGATAACTTTTATTCCTATCCAAAATTAAAAAGAAAAAATAAACGCAAAGTCGTTTTATAGAAACCCCGCATGACTATATGGTCATACTCATCCTTTTATTACCGTGTAATATTGAGTACTGACAGTAGTAAGGTCAAAAGTGACCGTATGGGCTCGCAAACATTCGGCATTGAAATATAGCTAAACGTGATTTTTTGAAAAATATTTACAATTTGACTTCTTTAGATCAACATAATTTCAATACAAATATCTTAGCAAAATAAATGTAAATAATTTATAAAAGTTTTTATAAAAAAATAACTAACATTTTCAAAAAGTAAATTAAAAAAAACGGAAATTCAAAAAATCACATGTGCTTTTAGAGGCCGTTTCTGTCCCCACGGCTGATGACTAACTGTAGTCTGTACCCTTCTTAACCAAATATGAGCGAAAGCAACGATATTCAGGTAGAAAAAGGATGAATAGTGGGATCAATAGACAACGGTGTTTACTGTGACCATATGGTGACACTCGTCCTTAGAGGGTTAATTAAAAATTATATAAATAGGTTTAGCTTTTTTTATTAATTTGGTACATGTCACAGTGACCAATAATTGCTGTAAACATAATTTAAGGAGTATCTTTCGTGTGATTACAACTTTTTAATCGCATATTCACCCTATTGCGCAGTGAAATGATGTCCCATTTCTAGATAAATCATACTAAAATATTGAAGGATTGTAAATTCGTATTGTGAAGTTTTGTTAACTTTTATATTTGTATTGTCGTAGAATATGGAAAAAATACATTATTTTTGCAAAACTTTATCAGTAAATCCTATGCAATAAGACAGTATTTTGTAACTCTTATGATCTATAGATTGATGTTTTATAGTTAGTTTCTTGTAAAATAATCAATACAACTCTAGCAAGCAAAACCATTGGAAAAAATTTTCCAAGTCTTGGGTAAATAGGTAGATAACATTTTAGTTCAAAATTTCCTTAGCTATTTAAAATTCGTGACAATGTTTAATATAGTTGTAGTGACCATTCCAAAATCATTTTAATAACTAATCGCTTAAAATCATGGCATGCAGGATAGGTAATACCTACCCCTAATTACCACAAAAACATATTATATTTTCATACATTTTCTGCACATCTAAAACAAATACATTCATTTAAACATCTATATTTTTTTATTTCATTAGTCAAATATAATACATTTTTCTCTTTACTATTTTTTCTTTCAAAGGCACAAGAATTAAGCAACATTTTTTTTAACTCATAGTTTATTATCAAACTATCTATTTATCAATACCTATATCTTCCAAGTAAATGACAATTCAATAAATCATAGTTTATTTTGATATAAAATGTATAGAATAATCAACATTTTATATTTATCAAGATTCAATAAATAAACAAAAACTCAGGAAATCATTAAAGTTCACTGTTTTCGTGTTTTTGTAACAACAAAATTGTTAATAAATGTTATCAATGAGTTGACAGAAATGATGTTTATTAGACTGTTTTATATCCTTTACGTAAATCCATTTTTTCAGATCTAATATCAAGAGGCAAACACGTTTTCTTAATTATAACACTCTTTCAAAAACGGTCATAGCCCCGTGTGGTAGTTAAAAAATAACACATACTTATCCTTGAAATTAGATTTCATGTGAAGCGATCGTCGTCACACAAGCGGAGATGGGGAACTCTTATAGAAGCAGCCAAGGTGGGCAGAGTAAGCAGGCTGATTGGCAGGAGCAGGTGTGTTAATCACGACTCCATAATTACTACAGCCGATGACCAATATACTCTATGCACTAAACTTTTTGTACATAAAAAATCAAGCAGCAGTGTTCTAATGTTGGTCCTCTACTAGATTGCCTAGTTTGTGTTTTTTTTTGTAATCTTTGCCAAATTTATAAAATAGTGCAGTGCCGTAGTGATATGATTGGCAACCTAAGCGGGGTGTCGAATATGCACAGATGACCAACCGTATTTACTCTGATTCATGTCTGCTCTATAGCAGTGTTCCCCAAACGGTGGTCCGCGGCCCGGTGCTGGGCCGCAGAGACTTTCCGCCGGGCCGCAAACAGTATGCCAAATTTCAAGAAATTTGCCATGCAAATATATTGAATATAGGATTTTTTGTCACCTGCACGTTTACTTGTATTTTTAGTTATTGTTAAATAAGAAGACATCAATAATGCGGCTCCGTATTTTGTTTCTTGGCCATTTTTGTGCGGTTACATATTACTCACACTTCTAAAATTCGACATTGAATTTGTAAAGTTTAGTTTGTTGCGGATACCTATTCTGTTGTATTATATTTTCTGTGTGCGACACGATGGTCGCTGGTTTTTTCAGAATGGACAGTCATATATATTTGCTCTTCGTAGTGAACCCAGATGCAAAACTCTACCTAAATATACCAATAATTTCATAATACATAATTGTTTTCACTTTTAGTGTGTTCACTGTGAATACTCGGTGGAAAGACATTATATTAATAAAAACACAATATTCCTTTGTACTTTATTTAAAAGGTCAGGACCAGTTTCGCTCATTGCGACTATTGATGACTGAAAACAGTTGTATAGTTATGTTAATTTGTAACAATATAAAATTAAAAAAACCATTTTTATATCATTATTAGAGGTCCGCGATTTGTTTTTCCTTTTTTACCGGTCTGCAGGTGTAAAAAGGTTGGGGAACACTGCTCTATAGTATTGATATAAAACCAAAAATATCAATTTCTCAATATAGAATCTTCATGGAGTAGAGCGGAGTGGGTTTATTTGCCTGGATCCCTGAAAATTATCACTATGGCACTGGTCATTGCATTTCAAGAGGATCAACAAATTGAATTGAAACTTTATCAAACATTCAAAATAAAACTCTTTATTTGTAATGAATCACCGCAAAAAATACACAATCTGAAAAAATTTAATACAGAGTGTATGATTTTGAGACAATCATAGTTTTAAGTGAAAATATCTCATGTTTTATATTTAATTTAAAGATTTCATTACAGACTAAAATTATCTCTCTTTAAGTTATTGAATATCAAAAATTTCAACTCAGTTACTCTTTATGGGATGTCGTACAGTACATTTGTATATATAGTTCAATTATACCTACACTCGTATTAGTACATACAAACAGATACAACAAGGACATGAATTTATTTATGTTTAATTTTTATACCAACATCTATACAATAAATTTTAAATGGATGTTGTTTTACGAATAAGCGGTGAAAATGCAAGTTACAGGGTAAAGAAGGTTGGTATAAACCAATCCAAAATTATTTATATTTTAAAAGCGCTTCGTGTTCTAGTTTGCATGTTTACGTATAACCTAATATATAGATCCGTTCGGTCCCAACAGCACCGCATGATTCAGTGAAATAATGAATCAAAAATTTATTACTACTGAAACATATTGAGAGGTAAGTTCAAATTGTGCAAATTTAATGCCATATAATATTTTTATAAATAATCAATGATCAAGGCTGAATCTGGTTAATCTTCAAGGCTACTGTTCAACACATTCACTGGGTTAAAATATCTCATTCATTAAAAAGAGCATGATGAAAAGGCAATTTGTGAAACCCCAAATCTTGAACTGAAAAGAAATGTAAATTGATGTCTTTTTATGTTACTTAGACTAAATAAGAGTCACGCTGTAGAATTTCTGCTTATAATCATATGAACGCAACCATTGTGTCCACCTTGATTTGTAAACAGCAGGAGTGCTCAGCGCAATCAAGAATGTATTAATGATCTGAGACCTGAGCTGTTTCAAAAGATCGGCTAAGAGTGCAATTTTGGGCACTGTCAAAATACTGAGAGTTAGTGAAATTTAAATGACATAATGTAAGTTATTTTCTGTCATGAATCCAATCCAAGATTTTATCATGTAAGAGTAGTTTTAAACTAAGATTTATTATATTACAGAATGTCATTACCATTTAGTTATACAACAACAATATGGCATTTGGAAAATTGATATAAAATCATTCGGTAACTTTCTATACTTACCGGCTATAGAGTTGTAGATTGTGGAATTTTGTATGCACAGTTTAAATGGTGTGCAGCTCTCATTTTGGTAGTAGTCGTAGTTTGAGGAAAATATCATTTTTCAAGAAATATTGACATCCATGGTGGACACTGCTGGCACATTTATGAATAAAATTATTGCTACAATAGATTGAGTCATATGTAGCGAAAATTGATAAAATGATACTATTCGAACTAAGAAATTCATTCAATGTCCTTGTTACATAAAAATGAAATTATCATCTAGCGCAGCCATACTCAACCTTGTTTTCCACCGGGCCGCATTCTGATTTTTGCTTCTCTACGTGGGGCCACAACATATTTATAGTAAACTGTAAAAATAACACATACTATACTGCATACATATGTATGTATTATGATGTCAAAATAAAACTATTTTATTTTATGTAAGTATACATTTATGTATTCATGTATTTTTCAAAGTAAAAAAATAACAATGAACAACAAATAAAAAATACGTAAAAAATACACAAAAAATGTATTCAAAATCTTAAATCGTTTACTTGAAAATTAATGTGAATTTTGATATTGAGTCAAACTTTTAACTATCTTCATTAAAAATATTTGGTGAATAAATATTTTGGGGCCGCACATTAGAGCTGATTAGGGCCGATCTAGCGGCTTCAGAAATACGTTTCCCAGCCAGTGTCAAGATTTGGTATGGATACTTTGATATCGTAGATTAAATCAGCGTTGTTCATTAGTGTGTAGCTGGAAGAGCAAATTTTTTTATGGTTCTTATAAATAATTTTCATTATTCCGTATGACAATATTCCAACGTTCAAACGAATTCTTTATATAATTTTATACAAATCCGTAGAATAAATCTAAATTTTTTATCAAGATATTTTTGTAACGATCAAAACAAATCTGTTTTGTTCTCTTTTCAAATTAAGCAAAGAGCTTTACTCTAACTTCTTTAATATTGGGATGGGAAAAAGCACCGACTCTACATATGACTCATCCTAATTAGCAGGGCTCATTTCACAAAAAAAAAAGATTTTTAATTTCATGCGATTGTACTGTTTTATAGGACTGCGGAGTTGCGTAAAAACAGTCCAACTCCCACTTTGGCTTTAAAATTAAAAACCAACTCGAACTCAGAATTGATTTTTTCAATAATTTCCGTTTAACTTATAAATACGTATACGATCAGATAATCTTAAGTCAGCTTAGCTTGCAGTGGCAACACTTTGGAGTCTTGTGGTTTGAATACACATCGTTAATTTTTTTTTTTAAATGGGTTGGAGTAAATGGGAGGGAAATGGAAAGATTTTTCCGACTCCATCTTCGCAGCCCTGCCTTCTTACCTAATTTCTATTTCAGTTTACTATCTACTGATGTAAAAATAACTTCACGCTATCTGCATCTCCGTTAATAGAGTGCATTCATGATTTATTAATCCATTAATAATCGTAACGAGCCAAAATAGAAAGTACCTTAAAAATTCATAATTATACATAATTGCAGTATGTAAAAAAAGAATCAAAGTGTTATATTGTTGATAAGAATAATAGAAGACTCGCGTTCAAGTTGTGTTGTCTTGTAAATAAAATGAGGAGGTAAATTTTAAAAAAATATGGTCAATAAATTATAAATCATAAATCAAATCGAAATTTAAAAAATACTGGCCGTGGAAGAGAACACTGTTAATGTATTCTGATTTGTCATGATATATTTTTCGCTTTACAGATCTGAAGATTCAGTTTGCAACTCTCATTGCAGACAAAACTCATCACACAGCCATTCAAATAGCCCCCCGAGTGACAACACGGACTCTCCGAGTGACTCGAATCGCAGCTTGGAGAGACCTCAACCGCCGAAAACTAAATTTGACCACGGAAGGGTCACCGAGCAGCGTCATCACTCTCACGGTATAATAAATAGCATTATAAATATATTTTCTGACAGCAATTTAGCAAAATTTCCAAGAGTACAGCATAAATTGTATAAAATCCTGAAAGAAAGCAGATTTGATAATTAACACTCACTTTTGGATAGAATTTCATCTTAAAAATGTGAACATGGCAACAATTATTGCATGTACTGATTACTCTTTTAAATATAAAAAAATGACTACAATATTAAAAAAATCAGGAATATAATATGTGGAAGATTATACTATTAAGAATATTACTATAAACAAAATTAACTTTAATATTATATGATTTTCTTGCTAGGACGATTTTCTTTTTAATTTCAACTGGTGAACAATTTAAGACTTTTTTTTTTGTTACCAAGGAATAAGTGCATTGGTGGCTCTCAAGAAAAAGCGAAAGAAGTTTTCTGATTCACGCAATGCAAGTCCAGATCCTCCTCCCATCATTCCTCAACCTAGTAAAAAGGTAAATAAACATATCAACTTAGAACCATCTGTGATCAATTATAAAAAAATACATGAAAATTAATGCTAAGATATTTTTTTAAAGATTAAGCCACACATAATAAGAGCCTTAATTCTTTCAACATAATAGTTTATTTTATAAAAGAGCAGAGTTGTCGTTCACCGCTGACCCCCATGGCGATCAAAGTGTTAACGATTTTCTTCTATAATAGATGTAATAATCGTCATTTCTTATTAAATTATTACTGATTTTACTTGTAAATAAATAGTATTAATTGAACAATCACAAGATAAAAAAAACACATTATAGGCAACACATGCTCAATCTATCCCGTTTTATCACTGCACTGGATGTATAGGAAAACATTACAATCAACAATTATTATAGAAAAATGCATAGTCATGGTGCAAATCACTCACTGCTTTAAGTGTAAATTATGCTTACACATTTGAATTATTTTCTTTATGTAATTCACCAAAAGCAGAAGAATATAAAAAAATATTTTTGCTAAAACATTTAATAAAAATAAACACATATTAATTAATCTTAGCAGAAAAATTGACTGGTACTATTATAGCAATAAAGCTTTAATAATTTTTTAAGTACTTAAATCATCTAAAAAAAACTACAGATTTATGAACTTCATTAAGATCTTGATTAACTCTCGCGGCTCGGAGACTAGAAAAATACTTAGCAGGCGATGGGGGTCTTTTTTGACCCCAGTGGTTTCCTCATTATTGGCCTTATTCTTATGAATTTCAAAAAAAAAAATAGTCTACGGGCTTTAAAATATCTCTCTGCATCTTTCCTCATAATTTTTTTTATAAAAATCTGTGGTTTTTTTAATAAATAATCATATTTTAAGTTGCGCGTAAAAAAGACGTCATGTCAGCACACATATGAATTGACTACTGAAGAGTGTCTCAGCGTTCCAAATTATCATACGAACAATCGTTATCGCGGGCGCTAATCAGCTGATAAGCGTTATCGCGTATTTATATAAACTACAAAAGGTCCAAAAAACTATGATATAAGAATACCTTAATTATAAACATTGTATCACCCATATTAAAATAGATATTTATGAAAATGTTGGTATTGGGGTCGCATTTCTTGAGCTTAGAAACGGAAAAGTTAAAAATGAAAGATACATAGAGATTTCTAGTGATTTTTTTTTGTTGTTTTGTAATTCGGTACTTTTATGTACATGGCAAAATATAAAAGTCACGAAAATTAAATCAAAGATTGATGTCAGCAATACAATTAGCCATGCATTACTGAACACATAAGATTTCAATGGTAATTTAAGGAGAACACATTATTTTTATTTGTGTGACTAAGTGTGACAAAAAGAAATGCCACTGCAGCTTCGCGATTTGATTTCTCATTACATTATGGTTACAATTACCTTAATAATTTGTTTTTCAAAGTGAAACTATTAATCATTATTATATAAATATGAGCCACTTACAAAATAGTTTATTTTTGCTTGCTCATGCCGTCTCTAAATCGTTTTTGTATTCTGTATATTCATAAAATGTTCATACGTATACATTATAAACATCCTATGAAGAGTAAAAAAATCTTCATTTACTATCAAAAACACTTTTATTATAATTTATAGATATGTACTGATATTTATAGATTATGAACAATGAATTGTTTTAAATTTTTTTCTAACTAACAGAAATTCATGAGAATCAATTGATGGACAATTCAAATTTAGAATTAGGCAACCATTCATAGCACTGCACATAAGTCAAATAAAGTGACTATATTTTCTGCCGTAGATACTTAAGCGAGCATGCAGTGTTCCTATCAGGGTGGCAGACGTTGTCCACTCGACACATCCTGCACTTACACAATGCAAAGACTCGTCAGAAACAATGAGACATACGGGTAAACTTTTTTTTGCTTTTGCTTTCCAACTCCTTTTTGCAAACTAGCACATATCATGTATTATGATTTAAGTTCTGTATTATTTTATACTATATTCAATACTTTATTGATTTCAAATATACTAATAACTATACCCATATCAGGCATGTCAAACTTGCGTCCCGCCGAGACTATGAATCAAGTTTATTGAAATCCAATGTGATTCTTTGCTGTAGCAAAACTGTACAGAAGTTTGAGATGGTGGACCAATTTCATATTGCATTCCTTGCCATGTTATTTAAAAAATCAAAATTACAATTAAAATTACTAAAAGTTTTGTTTTTAAATATAATTTAAATAAAATTATGATGCCTAATTTTATAATTATTTATAATTAAATATGAGAAATTCTAATGAAAATTTTGTGTTCTTATATACTGGATCTTGAAGAAGTCAAAACTTTAGTACCTACATTTACCTCATCTATCCAGATATTATTGCGTATTTAACAAGAATACTTCAAATTACTAAATGCTACCAGAAATACTGATAAAGCATGGTTGGCATTCTCCATATACTCAAGAAATTACTTGATCGATATGTACACTTTTGTATGTTTATGTACCAAGCCATAGCAGTCTTAAGTTCCAAGCAGTGTCATAGAAAAAACAGCAAAAAAGACCGGGCCGTTAAATCCCAGCCGCTCCTAACAAATCGTATGGCGGTTATACGTAGATCAACTCTAAATTCAAATTTATGAGCTTATTTTTCATTGAATATAACATGTATGTTTGAAATATTTCTTGTATGGATATTCTGTGATTCTTTGGTGTTATTAATTTACAATTTACGATACATCGGAAGGGTCATATATCCAAATTAAGTAATGATTGTAAGAAATATAGCGAATGGCAAGAAATGCGATGTGTGGTAAAACAAATAAAATTTAACTTCCCACTATTAAATATCACAGTTATATAAAATATTGATTATAAATAACATAAAACAACAGTAACAAGCGGAATCCATATTATATTATATAAGATTTTGACGCCTATTGTGATATTATGAAATAAATGCTGCGTCTTATCATATAATAACGGCAATATACCAAGTAAATGATGATTTAATCAATAATAATATTTAAAAAATAATGAAGTGAAATGTGCTACCCTAGTTTGACTTCCTGATTTTTGATTACTGATATGACTTTAGAAATCCTATGGAAAGATTGAGTGACAAACCATTGTGCACAAATAAATTTTGAGATTAATCATTAATTGATTAAAATCCCAATAATGACGTTGATTTTTTTTAATGAACTATCCAACCTCATATTCTGTATTGAAATATTGTAAAAAAAATAATTTTAATAAAATGATTTGCCTTCTTTGTTTGCTTTTGTTCTCCGAGATTTTTCTTCAAAAACCTTAGAAAATGTGATTTTTTCTTATTTTGAAAAATATTTAATTGAAAAGATATATAATTACAATATAAATATGTATTTCCTACAATATCAGAAACAAATGGCTTTATAATGATGTGATATTACTTTGAAAATTATGACGCCGGTCCGCTTATCTGAAAAAAGTACCTGTTTTCAGCTCCATAGCATGGCTTTCACTATAGGGGGCTTTGACCAAGCGCCTTCCTCAAAAATATGTATTATTATAAGATGCAACGTATTTATATATTTGAAATTCTATTGCAATTCGATTGATACCTTATATGCTCTCATTGGAAAATGCTTTCTTTTTTATATTATTTTGATTTGGTTAATAATTATGTCGAATAACTATTTCTTTGATTTTTCAAAATATTTTTGCTTCCCAATATTTGAATGAAACGTTTTTAAAGAGATAAATTTATACATTCAAGAAAGTCATTTTCTTTTTCATTATAACCTGTCAGTTTTGTTATAATTAATAAAAACGAAACAACCATATGCTTAGATGGGACAGGAATGACTCCATCGACTACTGAAGAAAGTGTGGGCGGTGCTGGAGTGGCATCGGATACTCGAAGATCACACCAGCATGTCCATACTGAAGCTAAGCCTGCTGGTAGTTCTTTAGAACCATTACTGACATCGCTGGATGAGTCTCCTCACAAGGTATGTGTCGTATATAGCGTGAATATATTGACAAGTCAATATTATACATGTTTGCAAATTGCATGTACCCTGGCTTTTCCAGCATTTAATAGGTAAATGTTTGAGCAACTCCAAACAATGAATAAAACTAAGGAATGTTTTATCTTGGATTATAAATATAATCAGACATGCACGGATGTATTTATTATTTCAAGCCGGGCTTTATTATTATAAAAATAAAAATATTTACCAACCTACAATTTTTTCAACTTTCAAGCCCCTAAAATGATGTGCATTTTCTTGGGAATATTATCTAATCTATTTATGACAGATCCTTTTAAATGACACATAATTTTATGTTCCAGACACATCGCAATGGCAAAATAGTAGTTTTGCCGAGACTGCCAGGAATAATACCACTCAGCGGACACACGCAGCCTTCGGGATGGCTCTAAATGTTTACGAGATTCAACGATCAGCCGTTATTACATTTTAAACCTGTTACGACAGCAAGCGAACGTTACTTCCAAATCTAGTTAAGGTAATCTAAAAATGCGACTGGGAAACATGCACAACTGCACAGCGGCAACACGGTTTATAATACCATAAAAACTTATGTTCATATGACAATGTAACTTGTCATGAAATACTAAACAGCACCAATAGAATTCATTAAAAAATATTGTGATCGCTTAAAAGTTTTAGTGAGTGGTGACACTTGACAAAATTGATAATTTGGACCATCCATAGCTAGAGGATTTCTGAATTTATTTTTTTAACTCAATATTTTTGTTAGTTAACGACGCAGACAAAATTGTTTTATGTTTTACAGAGCAGGGTGATAAATTTTTACGCCTAAAGGAGATCTTAAAAATATGACCAACAATCTATATGTAAAAAACGAGTAGAATAAATGGCTAATTTTAAGGTACTGATCAATATTTATAACACGTGTATTATATCATATTGTTTATTTTGTTTCTAAAGTATGATGCCTATACTTAAAATAAATCAACCTCGATGTCTTTTAAAATTAAAATTATTTTCATTCATCTAGCGGACCAGAAGCAATATCGATAAGAGAAGTGTTCTAAATTTATCATAGGTTATATCAAATTATTTTTTATTGCAATGGAAAGCAGTTATTCCAGATATTTCCTTCTATTTTTTCTTAAATCCTCATAAGTTAAATATTATACAAGAACAAAAATAATCACTCGAAATAATGAAAAAGACATTAGAAAACATACACATTAATTTAGTATATCGCTTCATTGTACAGCATATTACCAAAATTCACAATCTATCACAGTGTTTAATTCGTTACGAGACTGCTTTCTGCTAATAGGATTACATTGCAATTTATTTTGAAATCTCATCTTTTATCATTCACTTTAATGCTAGAACATATTGAAAGAATCCGTTCTCATGTCCACGAATAATGTCATAAAAATATGCCTCAATGCTACAAATAACTACTATTTCAATAAGGAACAAAGAAAAACAGAGAGCCGCTGCAGGAAATATTTTTCACCAACCGCCTATTGAAATTTGCAAATGTATGTATTTATTATTTATGAAATGGTTTATATTAAAATGACGAATCATCCTGTGAAATCAATTTACAACCATTAATATTATTCATACAATATAGTTACATTTGTACATAAATAGTAAATAAATTTATTACATGTAGTTAAATGTGTGTGTTTTACTTAACTTAGAGGTGTTGATATTAATTTTGGGAATTCTGTGCCTTAGTTAATTGAAAAGGTCTGAGAAAAGCGATTTCTCGAGGTTGGTAGATTTAAAAAAAAAAAACAAGTACTTGAGCGTCTATCGCCAGGGGTGAATGTACTCAGAAGGTAACAGTTAAAATTCGGGTAAGCAGATCCATTTTTTTTACGTTTAGTAAGCAGTGCATTACAAATACAATCTTATAAAGAATGAAACTAGAGGTGTGTTTTTGGAGAAACTTTTCGAAATGGATTTTAGTAGAAATAAACCCAGCATTCTGCATTTGTAAATAACTGAGATATGAACATTGGAAATGTTTGAGTCTTTCGCAAAAAAATACTCAGGCGTCTTAAGCAAAATCTTTTTCACAATACTCATAGTCTTTTCAGGATTCATGAAAATAAAATGAATAATTCTTACTATTTAAATGGATTTGAACAGTTCTCAGCTGAATGAATCTTGTCTTAAATGAATTTGGTATACATATACAAGTATTTTGACATTTGACTTAAGATATTTTTTTTATAAACTAACTTTAATGAAATATAAACATTTTTGAATTTTTTGTGAAATAGATCAGTTCACGACCAAGGTGACAAATTATGAATCTTGACTCTCTCACACTTTTTGATAAAACTAAACTAATAAAATGTTTTAATTTTAAATTCACGTTATATAAGTGATGTAACTTTCTTTGTGATAAAATATGAAAATGTAAAATAAAGTTTTTTCGGGGCTCCGCAGATTATTTTTAACAAATTTAGGGGTCCGTGGCATGAAAAAGGTTGGAAAATACTAGTCTATGTGACACTGGGTACATTCTTACATAATCGATAAAAACTGTAAAAAATACGAAAATAATACTTCTATATATGCAAAAATTAGGGGGAAAATATTTTCTTTTGTATAAGAATACAAGTATTGCAAATATTTACTATTTTGAACAAGAAAATGGCATTTTACTGCGTTTTTTGCACATGGTTCGTATTCTTTGCAAAGTTTCGTCACATAAACCATATTTAATACTAGCTGTCAAAATAATTCAAATTTGATAACTAAGCAATAGCCTAGTGCAGGCATGGGTAACCTGCGACCTTTTGGCTACTCTGGTGCGGCCTTCTGGCCATATCTGTAATTCTGTAAATGTATGTAAATTCGTAAATTCCTGTTTACGGCCAAAGATTCCCTAGGCCACGGTTTTCCAATCTATGTTCCGCGGACCAAAGTGGATTTTCCACAAAAATTTGGAATGGTTTTATACGCTGCAACACATTTAAACATTTTCTACTTCATATTGAAAAGCGAGTGATGGTCTATCTCCACATAAGTTATGATGTCAAATATCTAGGTGAAAGAGGAGGTTTTGAATATAAATTGAATACGACAACAAAAATTGTGCCATTTTTGGGTGTTTTTTCGAGCTTTGTAAAAAATAAACAAAGAAAATTTTTACCATCCATATTTTTTTTTTTTTTTAAACCATGTCCGCTCCCAATGTGGAGCATATGGAGTTTATCTCAACAGAAGTGTTTTTTTCTACGACAACTGCTTGTTACTCAGTTGCTCAACCTCTCTTTTTGCAAAGAGAGTAGGGATAGAAGGATAGGGCTAGGACAGGATTAGTGGTAAGCTAATCGCTCTCGATACACCCCGTTCATAGGATAGGATGAGTGAGAAGGGGGAATTCAAGACATCACATATATCCATGCCTTTGAACAGAAATTCATAAATTGATTGAAAAATCAATTTATAAAACTGTCCGTACCGGGATTTGAACCCGGGCCCTCCGTAGCCAAAGCCAACACCGTTGACCACTTGACCACACAGGTGACCATATTTTTACCATTCGTTTATTTATATTTTAAAAATACATAACAAATTTTAAAAATTAAATAAATTCAAAACTCGAAAAGTTATCGGCTGGTAATGGGAAGGGTCCAAAAAGGGGTGTCCTGGCGTACATGATTCCAATCAAAAATTTAACGGATTCTTAATTAATAAAAATGTCGCTATCGCCCGTACCTCGGAGAAATAAAAAAAAAACCCGTTTGAAAAAAAAAATCAAATTCAAATCTGCTACGGGCCACAAAATGATGTATAGAGAAAGTTTACACAAAATTTAAAAAAAAATTGGTTTTGTAGAACTTGAGATATTATGCACGCCAGCTTGAAAAAAGTAGTTTCGAGAAAAACGCGTTCAAAGTTTTGAGTTTCGATTTGTTCCGGTCAGACCAGCTTAGTTGCTGCGTCACCAAAATCGCTGTAACTCGGTAAATAATTAATATTTTGAAAAATTCACTTTGAGAACATACTCTCAAATGTTTTAGAAAAATATAAAATAGAAAGAATCGTTTTTTTTAATTTCTACACTAGTATACCCTCTAAGAGATTTATTAATCCGTATGTGATATTTGAATAATAAAAAAAACTATTACGAATTGCCCATCCCAAAAATTAAACTAAGTGTTCCGTTGAAATTTCCGGAGTTGCGAAGTGTTCCATCCCAGAATAAGTTTGGGAAACCCTGCCCTAGGGATTGAACCTAGGTTCTAATTTTATGTAATGTATCATTTCGATCATCTGAAACTATGTGAATTAATACTAATTAGTGGGGTGAAGTTTTTTTAAATTTTATATAGTTATATTTACTTTGTAAACTACACCTCAATCTTAAACAAATAAAAAGACGTCGACTTACAATTGGGGGGTTATAATGCAATACGTACTATTTTCAAAATGAGCGATATTGAGTATGCAGATAGCGTAAACCAAGCCTAAGGAATCGACTGATCCTATTAGTTTCAATATAAAAAGTCTATAAGACTATCGTCTTCAAATTGGAAATCATATTTCTATGCAAACGTTATTTTGTTTGTGTTATTCGTTATAGTATTTGACTTATTTTGTTTGAGTTTTTTTACCATTTACAACCCCCACGTAGAGCATATAGACACTCAAAGTATAAAGACTTATCGTTAAAGATTTTTTATCGAAAGGATTGATTGTCAGTCAATTGCTCTACCCACTAAGTTTTCAGAATATATTAAAATTTAGTCCCGTCAGAGAATGAACCTGGGATCTCCATGCACCACAGTCACGATAGTTGATGATGGAATGAAATAATACTAAATAATTTATATAATATCATTTGATTCCTACCATAAATTGAACTAAAAAATATATCTATTGTTTCTACAATATGACAGTGAATCTTAGAAAGGATGGTGATCCTTACCGATAACCTGTTTAAGTTTTTGCAAGTGCCTAATCTTTGATTCTTTCAAAGGAATATGTTTAATGTATAGTCTTAGAATAGTAAGACGACCAGACTTTCGACACTGTGGCCAGTCTTGCCATTCACTTACATAAGTTAGCTTATATTTATTTTCATCAAAAGGTAAGTATTGCAGGCATCTAAAATCTGTCTCCACAGGATCTTCTGCTCTCTTTTCTAATCTTAATGACGGAAGATTTTTCGTAAAGAATCGTATTAAAAAAAAAACAAAGTGAAGGATTTTAAATGGTTGCTTTGGCTTAGCCATTTTCTTGCAAGCAGTCACTGAAAGTCATTTGTGCTAGTAAATTTTGTGGGGGAGCCTCACATAGGAGTAATTGTGATGCATGATTTTGGATGCTCTCACATAGGATTAATTTAAAATCGATTTCATTTTGTGACAGTTACGTCTTTTCATAATAGCTATAATACATATGGTAGAGAAAAAAAAATCGCATCTCGTGGTATCAATAACTCATTTTCGGCAAAAACCTCACATAGGAGGTATTTAGAATGCATGCGCGATATATCGTGTCCTTTGCACTTCTTCAAGATAGCCGTGCTTGCCAGCAGATTCTTTCTTATAGCACGCGTTGCTACAAAGCCCAGGAAATGTGGTGTTTTTTCTGATCAAGTTTTCAACTTTCAAAAACTGTGAAATATTTGCAGGAGGTTCTTTTCTACTATTTTCTGACTACGTAAAGAATTTGAAGGCATCAATTTTAATTTGTGCGAACATCTTATTCCCATAGACTTTACTTGCTTTGATAGGCGTGTTGATATTTTCTGCAATGATTTTTATAGCCGACATACCTTTCCCCGAGAGTTTTCGAGAGTATTCACAAACTTTTCTGCTATTTACAATAAAAAATATTATCAATATGTGCTTCCAACTTGTCAGCAAACAACAGTGATAACACATCTATATTTTTCTTTCGATATCTTCAAAAAAATGCTATCCTGGAAAAGATGGCTAGTAGAATGAAATATAAATTACACCATACACAAAACCATGACAGTAAGAAAGTAAAATATTATTAAAATCTATAAAGTTATATACCTACCAACTTACAGATTTTTGAGCCAGATAATAATGTGTTAATATTTTATCAAATATGATGGGTTTCTCATTTTGTTGTATTTTAATTGTAGTACTAATCTATTCAGGGCCGGCGCCACCATACAGGCGAAATAGGCAACCGCCTAGAGCGCAAACCATTAGGGGGCGCGTAAATGGAGTATTAAAACTGTTTTATATACTCTAATAATAATAAATAATAGTAAGTTATATTTTATTTTGACTTTTTTATTTGTTCGTTGTTATTTTGTATCGTATTCTATATGATTTGATAAAGAGAGGTTGAGCGACTGAATAACAAACAGTTCACGTAGAAAAACTTCTGTTGAGATACCTCCATTAGGAGACTATATGTACAACATTGAGAGTGGACATGGATTTATAAAAAATAATGTAATGATCCCGAATGTTTTAATAGCAGTATTTCGAAATAAATGGGACCATTCGTTAATAAGGGGGCGCGCCAATAACCGTTGCCTAGGGCGCCAAATAACCTCGCGCCGGCACTGAATCTATTTAAAGTGTAACAACTTACTGCAAATTTTTTACAGAAAAAGCAGTGATATCAATGTGATTTTCTTTTCAAAAACAGTGTAAGTTGTAAAATATAAACCATGTGACCATATACCCAGTACTAATATGTGGCTAGCCACTATTAAATATGGTGCATGTGCAGTAAGATCACATGGTTAAATTTTTGAATGATGTCACATAGTTCTTTTTCTATCTCTTTTAATATATATTCTTTTTTAAATCCATGTCCGCTCCCAATCAGGAGGTTATTTTATTACATGGTTCATACGAAGGTGGAGAAAAAAACTGTATATTAAACTAATTTTCGTAAAAATCGTTACATATACCATATTTGATGTGCAGCGACGATAATATACTTATACATAATATATTTAATTATTTATGATTCTAATACACTTTTTTGGCCATCTTTGATAAAATTCACTAGCAGTGCTGTCAAAATAAAACTAGCCGTCTAGTAAATTATCTATGACTACCCATTTTCTTAACTACTGACTATTTTATCAGAGATAATATATATATATTTCATTTAAAAACGAACCGCTTTATATAACTTACTAACCGTTTCATTAAATAATTGACCACATTCATATTAATACAGTGGATACGGTCGATACGAACCGTATATAATATTAACTGACCATTTTGATATACTATTGACCATTTATTTTATTTGCTGACCCCACTTCAAATTAGATACAGACACATTAATTAAATACAGGCCTTTGTATAGCTTGCTTTTTTCAATATTTAATTTTATTATAACATAATTATTAAAACATTGTCTGTAAGTATAGTAACAAAGTCAACACTTTTTTAAAAAACAACAGGATTTTTCTGTTTTTTTTAATGTATTACTCAAGAGCCCTTAACCACGTTTACTAGTTGAAAAATATATAATTACGACGCATTATCAACCGTTTTTGTAATAATATGCAAGACTATCGATTTTGTCTACTCATAATATTTATTTATTTTGTAATAATTACTTGACTAACCATTTATTTGTTTTACATGCCCATCAATTTACTGATTTACTAATCTTTTATTGTTGCAAATTAGTTAAATACAGTTTGTGTTAAATGTACAATATTTTTTATGTAGATATTGAACTGGTACTTTTTTATGACAAAACGTTTTTGTTGATCTAGGTAGTAACCGCGCATGTGGTTTGAATACACATAAAAATAATTGATTAAACAGTTCATACCATCACACAATCATTAAAACAATCTAAAGTCATAAACGGAAGACAAATTAAGCATTTTATTCTCATGTTGAAATATAATATATTGAGAGCCTAGATTTTTGTCCGCTGTATTTTTTCGTTATTATGTCAACAATATTACTATATGGCTACACGATAGATCACCTGTTTTAATGCTGAAATCGATGACTGTCGCTTGTGTCTTCATATTTATATCATAATTTTTTTTTATTTTTTATGTATAGCAAAGTTTATTAATATCAAAAATTTATAATGATTGACGGACGTGCTAACGTGAGAACCTTTTTCTATTTGTGAAAATTTCGTTTTTTTGCGTAAAATATCAAATAACCCATGTGTATTTTTTGACAGGAATTGCCGGACTTTCAGGTGTTTCGTACGGTGTTTTATTACTGCATAGTGATAATTGCGCTTCCAGTCGCAACATTCTTCGGCTCCAAAGTCTTCATATATGATGCAGTTTTTAACCTAGATTCGATTCCTAGTAATGTTTATGCTGCCGTCACCGCAATATTGGTACTTCACGTTGCCCTCGCAATGTTTATTATCAGGGCATACTCGGAAGCCGACAAAGCAAAACCTGCGAAGCGAGACTAGACAGGAGTATTGTAATTTATTAAAGTAGCACGAAAGTTTTGTAAAATATTTTTAGTACCTATCAAAAACAATCACCATGGACCCTCTTCTTGTGAAAGGTGAACACTTGGAAATTGAAACCATAAACGGCGAAACATTCTATGGAATTTTCTTTAGCCAAAGCAAGGATAAGAATAAACTGACTCTCTCGGATGTTATCTGCCTTCCGAAAGGCAACGCTATAAAATCCCTGATCCATTTCTATGACAATGAAATTAAATCATTGAGGCGGGTCGATAAATCGCTCAACAGTTCCAAAGATTTGGCCTCCCAGTTTGATTTGTTAAAGTTATCTGAAGAAGATGTCACCAATTTCAAAACGATGTCGAAAAAATATGTATTCATAAATCAAACGGACAACACTTTCTATGAAGCGATGGATGATCTCAAACAGTATTCTTTGATAGCCGTCGGTACAGACGGGGCAGAGATGGGTCGCAAATGCAAATTACCGGTTCTCAGCTTGGCTACTCCGAAACAAATATACATATTTGATATTCAAGCCATGCAAGATAATGCATTCGACAGCGGAATCAGAAACCTTCTGGAAAGTAATAATATAAAGAAAATTATTCACGACTGTCGGAAACTGTCTGATTGCCTATTTCATAAACACCGAGTCGAATTAAAAAATGTGTTTGACATTCAGGTAGTTATGCATTATTGAATTACGCACAATATTAGTTAAGAACCCATAAATTTATCACTCATCAAGCAGAAAATTCAAATCTTATTAAATTCTGTAGCATTTAAAATATTAAAGAGACAAAATTATAACAAATCTCAGGACATTTTCCATTCAATTAAAAAAAAAGCATAACCATCGTTGATTTTATGCGGTAGTTAAATTCTGGAAAATTGTCACATAAAAACATACTGGGAATAAATTTTAAGCAATTAATAGCCCTATCTTTACCAGAATATATTATTGATCATATCATTAATTGACGTAAATTATAAAAAATACTCATTTGTCCTTTTTCAAATAAAATGTATCAAACATTGTGCTGTGCAAATTTTCAATTATCCCCTCATTTATCAATTAGTTTTAGTATTTTTTTGACATGGCGATTCTGCAGTGCATAAGTTATCTTAAAAGCATAGTTTCTAAATATGAAAAATTCTCAAATATTACATCATACTGTCTTGCTCATCGCATAATTTTGTATTTTCACCATAGAGTATTTACTAGGAGTCTCACAACTATAGTTTTTTAAGGTGAAATGAAGTAAAAGATATTTTTTACACTGTTAGCTACTTTTGATTTTCAGTAAACATTATTATTATAATCGAGGCAAGTGGCCTATTGACTTTCCTGGTGATGTCCACTAATATTCATTTTAAAAATTCCCAGGTGGCTGACGCTATTGTGTTTAAAAACAATTCTGGACGCTATCCCACTAAAGTTAGAACATTACAAGAATGTTTATCCAACCATTTAGGCTTTCCTGATAAGGCTGCAGATGCTAAGGTAATTTAAAAAAATAGTTTGTTGTATTTTTAATTAAACGGTCTGATATATTTCATGTTTATTAATTAAGACATTTTTAAAATCCTGCATGCCGTTGACTGGTGGGTGAATCTGCACGATGAATCAAGTTGTTCACTTATTGTTTTTCTTTAATGACTAGGTTGACATTGTAGAATTGGCAAACCGTCCAGTATCTACAGACATCAAAGAGTTCATTGCGAACAATGCGGTGTACTTGCATCCCCTGTCGAAAGCTATCGAAGAAGAATTGATGGCGCCATTCAATAAAGGCGTAAATTACTTTTTGAATTGTCAGCGCCAGAGCAATGACTGTGACGCTTGGCATATCAGCAGCCAGAATAAACAATTACCCAAAGCATTTCAAGACGCAGTCAACTTAAAATAAAAAAATAATGTACTCTGCTTAAAAAAAACTATATCATGACTTGCGCTAATTATATGAATTAATAATGTCTTATCTACGAAATTCCCATTATTATACTTAGTCTTACAGTATCTCAAATGGTTTTATTGATGTACTATACTTAAAAAAATAATTTATACTATCCTTGCTTATTTCTATTACTCATGTATCTACTTGTCGAGATTGATAGAATTGACATTTAAACCTACACACTATAATGCGATGCCCGTTTTTTGGATCTCTCTATTGTTAACAAAGTACAGCAAAACACACCTTACAATATTCTGCAATACTAGCTGATTAAATAAAAAGTATGAAAAATATGTTATCTTTTTAACCTATTTTTTCTGCCTACTGTGATGCATTTTTTAGTATTGTATTTTTTTCCATATCAATCTAATGAAATCTGCGTCAGTTCTTGAACAGTGAACGGCAGTAATTGTTCTTATGACATTTTTTTAACAAAAAATCTAGACTACCATATAACAGAGATACAAAAAATCATTTTAATTTTGACAGTAAACTGTGATAAGGATTTATTTAAACTTGATCAATAATAAGTAATCATTGCAATAAATACCTAAGTATTAATTAATATAATTCATTTCACACGATGAATTCATGGTTGCTGTTTTTTTGTTAAAATAATACTGGTCACACTTAAATTCTATAAATCTCCTAAGTGTGGATTTTCTCTCGTCATATGGTCTTATGAACAAATACAAAAAATCGTTCCAATTTCATAGCCTTTTCACTATCACAGCATATAAAATTATGTAGTATTTTCAATTTTATAGAAAAGAATTGAAAAAATTCCACAATAAAATTAAGTAAAATATTTTTTTATAAATTTCTTCGCTTTATTTTTTGACCACTTACTTTTTTACAATTATTTGATGCTCCAATCAAATAATTAGGAGATATTATATAAGTTATGGTTACCTACTAATTACGTACCCACTTACACGTCTATAAATTAGTTTAAGATCATCATCTTGTTTTATCATCCCTATCTAATAATGTTTACATTTTATCTGTATCAAAATTTTTACTTTCGAGTTAAAACACATTTTCGTAAAAAAGTGCATTAGTGATGTACTGCAACTAGAGATTGAAAACATTGGGAATACTCTTTCTTATACATATTATTATATTTAACATTGTATAGATACTTGTATGGGTGAAGTGTAGTAATCTGTAATATTTGATTTGAAAATACTTTAACATGAAAAAAATTAATCAATTTAACCCTTTGACCGCGGATGACTGCTATAGCAGCCCAATCTGAACCGATTTGGATCCGAGCCGCGGTCAAAAGGTTAATAAGAAAAATTGCCAACATTTTCATTGTCTTTGTATCTCTAGTTGCAAATTTAGCTACAAGGATTGTATATGCCTTTATGAATAATGCACATAAGACATTAAATCAACTTAAATCTAGTTGTACAAATATTGTATGTTGTGAATATTAAGTCTACATATACATAATACAATGAATCAAATTTATTCTCCATATCAATGTCCGAATAAATATAACATTATTTCAGATTAAACTTGCATGTTTCTTAGGTTTAAAGAATATGTAATATAAATATACATTTGGCAACTCAATAAAAAGCTTTTGTGAGGAAAACATTACTTTGAATTTTTTAATGACCTTTGTCCATTCAATTTGGACCGTATAATTAGCATTATGATTTTTGAAACAAGTCCAGTAATATGCCATCTCGCTATTTTACAACCTGAGAAATGCACTCGAGATAGACAAGTCAAAAATTACAGGGAGATTAAAAAGAAATGGTGCATTTTATGAATCCATATATGGGCAGACATGGTGAACGAAGTGTCTGCCAGTTTTCTTTTTGTGCAGAAAAAAAATTTTAATTGTGAAGGTTATGTAACCTGTTCAACACCCAAACTGATCACACACATCAATTGTGTTTTTTTTTATCGAGGCTTGAATGCCAGCATGGCCACTCGAAGCAGTACAATAAGTGTTGACAGAATAACAATGTAATTCTGGGTTCAAATATTCAAATCAGGCAACAGAAATTAAAGAGACAGCATCTTAATCAAAACTACCCTCAAACTTCGATGATTAATTTATTTAGTTAACATTGCATAAGTTTGACAAATTATAAATTTAAAACTTTTACAATGAAGAAAAAAAAACAATTGACAATGACCTTGCAATAGACAAAATTGCAAGGAAGTCAACTGACTAAGCTCCGGCGAACTCTACCTTAGTAAATAAAAAATAGCATTCGTCGGAACTCACCCATGATGATGACATTTTGAATTCCCTGGTTGAACCAGCTATTCGGTTAACCATTGAAGAATTATCGCAGAAACTTGTATACTGGAAGTTGGTACAGTTGACTACATGGTCCATAGTAGAGTTATATCCAAAGCGTGTCGGTTAATCAAATGGTTTGGGTATAAGGAAGTCTCAATGAAGTGAAAATAAAAAATATATTTTATAGTGATGTGTTCAAAAATGTAAAAATAAATATATTTTTTAATAAAATGTGTGGTTTCTTTCTGGTCCTAATAATATAAAAGTAAAAAATCACTGACATTTTTAAATTATATCTGCTCCAAAGGCTTACTACTCTAATCTGTTGGGATTCCCATGAGCTCATCCTTTTCGCCAGCAATGGCTTTGGACTCGGTGATGCATTTATTTCTTATATAAACACGAAACTTTCATTTACTAAACGTCAGTTCAAGTTCATCCGTGCACTTGAATGCCTGAAGATGCCGAAAGGTGAAACCCGGGTCGTTAGTGACAAAATCTGTGAGAATGTACATAGTTTGAACGATTCAAATTTAATATTGAAATTCCACCAAGCACCTTCAGTCGAAATCTTAAATTTCATCAGTAATTTTATAAAACATCTCTCAAAAAGTACAAATTTTCAGAAGACATAAATATACTTTATTCTATCGCTATAACCAATGGAATGGTTTTTTCCTCAATATTTTTGAGCATGGTAATAAGGAAGGAAGCAAAGATGTTTCCATTCATGCCACGCCACCTTCATGCTAATCATAGCACATGACCATATTATTTTTTTTTACCGTTTTTGTGTTAGGTTTAATAAAGCATGAAATATTTTTTTGGGATACCAGCTAAAGGAATACGTGTGTATTGAAATTCTGAATTCATTACATCAAAAAACTCAAAACTGACAAAAATTGTGATACATGTGTGTAGAAAATTAACAACGATATGCCACAAAATTAAGGTACTGATTTGATCATGTTTTTTTTTTTAATTTAACATAGGGCTAGGCGGTCTAAGCTAGATCAAGGGTAAGCCCGTCCTAGCCCACCCTGCATCCGTGCCCTTCAATATAAGTTGTATATCCTGCTTTGTGGCTTTAATTATTTTTCATTGATCAGTAGTTGGAGATCATCTTCTTCAACTAAGTTAGCTTCTATAGTGCTAAAAAATGCAACCATGTCTCAACATTGTTTTGTAATATTTTATTAAAATAAATTATCCTGGCAAGTTAACCCTCCAAGGACGAGCGTCACCATATGGTCACACAAAACACCGTTGTCTATTGATCCCACTATTCATACTTTTTCTACCTGAATATCGTTGCTTTTGCTCATATTTGGTTAAGAAGGGTACGGACTACAGTAAGTCATCAGCCGTAGGAACAGGAACGGTCTCCAAAAGCACATGTGATTTTTTGAATTTCCGTTTTTTTTAATTTACTTTTTGAAACTGTTAGATATTTTTTTATAAAAACATTAAATTATTTACAGTTATTTTGCTAATATATTTGTTTTGAAATTATGTTGATCTAAAGAGGTCAAATTGTATATATTTTTAAAAAAATCACGTTTAGCTATATTTCAACCCCGAATGTTTGCAAGCCCATACGGTCACTTTTGTCCTTACTACTGTCCGTACTTAATATTACACGGTAATAAAAGGATGAGCATGACCATATAGTCATGCGGGGTTTCTATACAACGACTTTGCGTTTTTTTTTTTTTAAATTTTGGATAGGAATAAAAGTTATCCGTGACTTCAATATGGCTTAGAAAATATTTTTTTTATCGGAAAAAAGCTCTCGTCTCTGGAGGGTTAAGTTACTAGTAAACTGGTGTGTATTTTCCCCACAAATTTGCTTTTGCTAGCCATTAAGAGGAAAGGGTAGGGGTTTTTAAACTCTTGATCCAATGAATATTTTTTAGTGGACATCTGAAACGTCTGAAGTCAAATTGGATTTGATAAGCGAGTAAGGTTCAAACTGTAAAGAGGTATTCAAATGCATTTTTTTTACCATACTTCAGTTTTATTTATCAATCACTGTGACACAGTGGCGGTTCTATGTACTGGGCTAGGTGGACTTAGCCCGACCTGCATTTTTCACCAAAAATGTGTAGAAAAAAAACTTTAGATGGCTGAATAAAAATGAACAGCAATTCGGCCGCTGAACAAAATAAATACATTTATATGCGTAACTAACCTTTCCCAAATTAATACAATATCCTTGTTTCGATTTTCATATGTCAATATAAGACAATGCTATGTCTACCTACAATAATACTCTCGATTGCGTTTTGACGATTAGAAAAAATTGTATTTTATTCACATTGGCCATACGGAAACGTCATCTAAGCATACACGACTGCGCTTCATAGTCTCAGCCTGCTGTCAAACGTCAGGGGCTACATCAGATTACCCCATACATACAAAATCACCAACACAAATAAATACCAATCTCTTTGTATTGTATAACAGTCAGAGATGACATTTCTGTACGGCTTTTTGTACTGGTTAGTTAACTTTGAAAGAGATGAATTTGAGGTCCAGTTTTTACTATTCTATTATTTCTTACTTACATTAGCTTTGATTTTATTATATAATAATTTATGTTTTGCATTAGTGTCGTAGTATTTATTAATTTTCATGTAGATTAACGTATAAGGTGATGTGGAAACATGCACAATTTCGTAGATAGTACACAATGCTAAACTTTTCTTTAGCCCACCCAAGTTTTTAGGTCACGAACCGCCACTGGTGTGACACCATGATATATCATCTCATTAAACATTATTAACACTTAGGAGTCCGGGCGAACATATGTGTGCATCTCACTTTCAGTGCGCAGGAGTCCGCGCGAACATATCTGTTCGTTTTGCCGAGTGTAAGTTTACACAAAAAAAAGGTACTTTGTGTGATGATTTTTTTTCTTTACATTTAACAACAAGGTTGCCAGTGATATTGAAATTGATAATGTCAAAGAAATATATTAAAAATATTATTTTTTTTAATCGTAAATATAGAAGTAATTCCACAGTATCACCTAGTAAATAATATTTTTTGTACAACGTTTAACGTTTGTTGTAATATTATTTTCATGGACAAATGCATCTTTTTTTGTTAGATCTTTTGCTTCGTTTACGTATATAAATATGGGTTAAATTTGCGGATAAGTTTATTTATTACTTCTTTGGCCGCTTCACAATTCTTTACAAAAAAATAAGTGTTTGTTCTATGGGATTTTTACGAAAGTGAAATTAGTCATGACAATAATTATATAACACAGATCCATTGTCTCAGATTCATTTTACATCCGTATCCTTTTTTTCTTATGTAGACATTTTGCAACTAATTCTTGTTGGAAAGTCAACCCTAAATTCAAAGAAATGAAATCATTATTTTACTTCGAACAAAGCACCGCTTTTACTCAATATATGTTTGGCTTGCCAATAGCAATAAATTATGTAATTCTTAATGCCCTTTTCGAGACGCTGTTGACAAGGAGCTATTTTTTCTGTAAAGTTTATGGCTCTGCTGTGAAAAAAATGTGACCCTAATGCTTCATAATTATTACACATATGAATGGCCACCATTCATTAATAGCATATACCTGCACCATTCTAACAAAAACAAACGATTCTCAAAGATTTAAAATATTTAAATAATTGAAATATAACAAGAATTATTTAAAAATATCTGAGAGTTGCGAATAAAACCTTACGATATAGAACATATGTTTATTTTCGGTTTTACATTATCTCAAAAAAACTAAAATAGTTGACGTTGCTGAGAAGGAGATGGGGGGGGGATTAGTAACCAGTAACTTTATTTTAAATTAGTGTATATTATTGCAACTCTTTATAGCCATTTCTTACTAAATAACTTTATTTTTAAGTTGTTAAGACTCTTTATATGAAACCCTCGGTTGAGAAACACTGATTTTATCATATTTTTATATGTATAAAACCATACGAACGCTTTTCTGAAAGAAAAAAAAATATACATCAATCGGTTAAATAGTTATCGCAATTTAAACGTGAGCGCAAAAAAAGTTCCATTTCCCCAAAATTCGGCCGGCTCCCGCGCATTTTTTAGTATGCAAATCTGCGGACCTATATGTGTTAAGTGCTGAATTGCCTATAAATATTATGTTAGTTTTCTTATGGTGGATCTGGGAAATGCAGTCGAATGTAGTAAGGGAACACAATGTGATGACGAGCGCCTCAAATATAGGATTTTATCTGATGACCGCAAAACCACAAGATGACGGTACATGTAATGTGCATGCAAGGTTATTCTTTTTTTCTTCTCACTTAAGGTACTTACTTTGGGTATTTGCGTCATTTTGCTTAAACTGGTATAACTACCAACTAGGTTCAAAGGCTAAAGTCCTACTTTTAATTTGTATTAAATGTATCTTAGTAAAATATATATGAAACCCAAAGAAAAACATGCTTAATATGAGTAGCTTGTACATTTCTGGAAGAATTTTTAAGCTATTCGCATCATGCATATCGTCGCCAATATTGTAAGAACACATATATCATTTTTTTGGTTAAAGTACTTTTTTTTATTTGTTGCGATCTCTTATATCACTGACACATTTTTGTATTTACTCATACTTTTATTTTCAATGCGTAAAGCATTAACTAATTATTGCTTTGTTTTTTATTTTTGAAATAATAGTTTTTTAATATTTAATATTTTTTTAAAATAATTGACATTACAGCTAATACCAATGCGTCAAATATTTTGAAGTTGAAATTCTTTTACGAAATATACTCTATGAGAATTTTAATAATTCACTTGAGATTAACTCGAGGAGAATTGACGTCACAATCACTCATGTCTTAGATCTCAAATTTAAATTGAAAAAAAATCCAATTTGACATTGACCTTACCGGGAATCGAACCCAGACCCACCTGATCGGTAGAGCAAGCTCTAACCAATTAGACTAGTGCTCCGCAACCTTTTATCTTTCAAGGCACACCGACGTGTTCTCCAAAATTTCGTAGCACACCAAAAGTAAAAATATCCATAATATACAGAAATTACATTAGTTTGTGTTTATATAATATTATATATCATAAAAACCATAAAAGAATCATATGCATATTTTTATAACCGTGTCCGCTACCAATGTAAAGCACATGGACTCCTAATGTAGATAATCTTAAAAAAAAAGTTTCTACAAGACCTGCCGATTACTCAGTTGCTCAATCTCTCTTTTTTTTCAAAGAGAGTAGTGATAGTCAAATAAGGATCGGACAAAACAAGTGGTTATCTAATCGCTCTTGATATCCTCTGTTTTTAAGGATAGGATAGGTTATAGGTTAAGACATCACATACATCCATGCCTTCGAACAGAAATCCATAAAAATAAAGCATAAAACATTTTTGTAACATAAATTATTAATGTATTTGTTAATATAATGCTTTTTAAAATATATATATACAATCGGCAGTGAAATGTTTAATCATTTTATAAGAAATACTTCATCTGCAATGTGCTAAGCGAAATCATTCATAAATGTTGAATTTCCAGTTTTTTTTCCTAAAAAAATATTTTTTACTTTAAAAAAATGTACAGCAATACAATTATGACTATAATGGTCTTCGAAAATAGTAATTTATTAGACTAAATGTTAATATCAAACGTAACTCGCCGACTTAAATAATCAGATAATATAATATCAAGGTTTCGCAACATACTCGCTATAATAAATTTTCAAACATCTTTGGTGAGAAATAAATTTGTATAAAATTTGAGCCCTTCTATAGAATCGTCACGACAAGCGAATCCCGCTGCTTCTGTACCTATCAGACGTTCTCTGGCCAACAGAAGTGATACGCCAGCTTTTTGAGAGAGTTCTTCTGCTGTCAGCGGGCCTTCAGACTCCAACTGCAACACCGTACAAAACATCAGCTAAAAAAACTCAATAATCAGTATCTAAACACTAAGTGAACGGGTTAAAACCATGCCACTCATAAGTCACTTAAACTATTATAATGAGAATGTTATTTCTATATTTTTTTGAACTACGTTACTCACTGAATATCACCACTAATATATATGATGAACACTTTTAAGGTGTTTACTGTCAATACTTGGTGGAATGGCATTATAATAAAAATAATAAAACATTTTTAGTACATTTTCCACATAAAATTTATTAGATCAGGACCGGTTTCGCTCATGATGAGCATTATCAACTGATAAGAAAAACAATAAAACAGTGATATTTATACAAAAGTTAAGTGATAAAAACAAGGTATGACAAACAATTGGTATTACAACCTAGCAAAAGAATTGAAGCAAAATACAAGGAAAATAAACTATAAATAAAAAGTTGAAGACCACTTAGCAATGAAACTATTATGACAAAAACCAATTAGGTATGAATTATCATTACCAAAGTAAAAGTGGTGTTGGATTGAACTCTACTGAATTTTCCAAACTCAATTTGGAGTATGAATTATCATTACCAAAGTAAAAACCAACAATTAGTGTATATAATAAATAAATCTTAATGTCTGTCAACCAAATTTAGTTTGGAAAATCCAGTAGAGTTCAATCCAACACCACTTTTACTTTGGTAATGATAATTCATACCTAATTGGTTTTTGTCATAATAGTTTCATTGCTAAGTGGTCTTCAACTTTTTATTTATAGTTTATTTTCCTTGTATCTTGCTTCAATTCTTTTGCTAGGTTGTAATACCAATTGTTTGTCATACCTTGTTTTTATCACTTAACTTTTGTATAAATATCACTGTTTTATTGTTTTTCTTATCAGTTGACAATGCTCATCATGAGCGAAACCGGTCCTGATCTAATAAATTTTATGTGGAAAAAGTACTAAAAATGTTTTATTATTTTTATTATATATGATGAAATCGAAATTAAGGTACACAGTTTATTCACTGTACTACTGTATTATTTCCTGTACCTTCTGAAAATGCTTTTTGTGAAAATAACTTAAATCGATCATCATTACATAACTTAAATGATATATAAACAGAAAAACCTAGCAGGTAATAATACTAAACCCAATGATAATGAGCTCACTGCAAAAATACCTGCCCTCAATATTAAGACCACCGGTCACTGAAACAAGTACAAATACCTTTCCTGTGAGTAATTCATTAAGCGTATTATAAAATAAACATAATAAATTACCAATTCCTTTGTTGCTTTTATTACAACATTGTCATCATGGGTGTGAAGTTGTATAACACATGCTCCGCTTGGAAATTTTCTAAGTGACATTGGTGCTCCTACTGAATCAAGTATCCTTTAAAAAAACATTTCGACATTTAATTAATCCACTGAGCTCTTATTGCACCGATTGAGTGTCAATCAAAAAAATCACTAAAGATACATTTATTTCCTGAAAATGCAAACTAAAAATGCGAAATCAACAAATCAAAATTTTCAGTCGAGAATATAAATTTCAATAACTACAGCTAAGGATATTTACTAATTTTATTTCTTAGTCAACTTGATTAAAAAATTTAATTATTAACCCATTGCACTCGAATGCTGCCATAGAGGTGGCATTCATTTTTCTCTTATAACTCAAATGTAACCACTACGGGGGCAAGTCAATAAAATGTATTTTTTGTTTTTGCCACTTTTAATTTCTTCAGTCATTATTAAGGACATATCTTTGATTGTGTATTTATGTGGCGTTAAGTGCGAAGGGTTAAAGAATAACAAAAACGGGTGATGGTTGAAAAATATGAATTCATAAAACCTGCAAGCGTTTAGGAGATCTTCGGGTGAAACGAGTTCGAGACCTCTAGCTCTGTTAATACGGCACCATACATCAGCTAAAGCCATCATACCTCCGGCATCCTACAAGATGAATGTAACATATTATTGATATTGCCGCTCAGCGATACATCACATATTGTGATCATAGCCCAAAATGCTGTATCAACAACAGAAATTCTGTTGAAGGAAATATTTTTTTCTTTGTAGTAATTATGATCTAACTTCAAAGTTTTAAGATTTATAAATCTATACATCAATATATCATTTCATCTATCAAAGAAATCTTTATCTGCCAGGATTCTTAAATTTGATTTATTAGTAAATGTAACAATTAGGAATCGCAATACCGGTATTCGGAATACCAGTTATGGAAATGCGAAAATACTTGTATTTTAGTATTGAAAATTAACAAGAACTGTATTTTGAATGTATAGAAAGCATCATATATTTTAATAAAATTGTTGGGGATGAATTGAAATATTTTAAATCTGCCAAAAGTAGTATAAATATTGATAGGTTCCAGACAACGTTCCCTCTAATTTTTCTATTGTGTGTGCGGACCATCAACTTCTGTGAGTAGTAAATGTTCATCAAAATAAAAAGTGTGCGCAAATATAAAAAAATGGTGAAACAAACTTATTTTTACAATATTTCTATGTGCAGCCTTGTGCGGGAACATTGGTTCTAGAGTAAATGACCCTTTTTAAATTTTAAAGATGCAGGCATTGCCCGTCAGTTATTTTCTGCCAGATATTGAGATCTCAATTCAACATGAAATACCAAAATACTAATGTCGATATATTCGTTCAGTATTGCAATCTCTAGTAACAATTAAATGATAGGTCTTTTTCTTCAATTTGCCTTAGAATACTTTGCTAAGCATATTTGCATGTTGAATGTTTAGGCATATTTTGTTATTGAAAACAGATTTCTAGCTAATATAAAATTACTCTCAGTCAAAATAATCTAGTCTAGGGGAAATAGTCGGCAATAGACGACCGTGGACCGAAAAGTGAATGAAGTATCAAGCAGTCGATCAAAGTCGGTTAGTGAGGATAATATGAACAAAATGATATTTTTGCTGCCAAAAAATTTAACCAAAAATAAAAATATTACCACTAAAGCTCCCACTAGCATGTCGGATATTTGCTGTGCGAGACCTGTGTAATAGTCTGAATCATTTCTAAAACCATCTCTTGTGACAGGATCATCGATACCGAGGCTCATTAGATAAGACTTAAATCTCAATGTGTCATCTTCAGTTATATCACCTTGTTTTTCCTAAAAGGGGTAACACACAAGGAATTAGATTACGGCAGCTATATTAATAATCGTTTCATGAAAAATACAAATTCAATAATGAAATCGGTTCTAGGATAAACCTGAACAGGAAAAAAGCTAACAAGAAAAAGCCGTACACAGACAAAGCCGAAAAGTAAAAAAAAACGTATGCGGATTAAACCGTACATGGAAATAATCGTACATAGAAAAACCGTACATAAGAAAAGAAATATTTTTTTATTTAATATAAAAAAAATTTAGCTTGTAAGAATGTTAAAATTTTTTTTTTTTTTAAGAAATAGACAATAGATGTTAGTCTACAAAGACAATTTTATCAGGTACAACTATTACCGAGCTTTTGGGTGCAGAAAGTGCTAGTTCAACAAGAGTGGTTTATCTTATGATTTTCTGAAGTTTTTCTACGAAAACTGTTTGTTACTCAGTTGCTCAACCTCTCTCTCAAAAATAGTAGTAGGAATAGAAGGATAAGGTTAAGACAGGACTAGTGGTCAACTAATCACTCTCGCTGCGCCCATAAACACCCATGCCTTCGAACAGAAATCGATAAATCAATCGAAAAAATGCTGTTTGTACTGGGACTCAAACACGTGAGGTCTGGCATGGAAGCCCACAACGCTAACTAACAATTTATACAAAATATTATCTTACTCTTATTTTTGTCGAAATATTTTTCGATATATTGACCATATCCTTTGCCATAGTCATAAGTTTACTCAAATCCTGAAAAGCTATAGTGATGCTCTCATCTGTTGCTTTGTGCTTTTCTACCAGACTTCTCTCGATTCCGACGATGCCAGTCCTAGTCTTCACGAGAAGTTGGAGGTCGTCTTGAATTTCTTGTTCTGTTTTGGGTACTATATCTTTTTCCCAACTTTTCGCTTCGACTGCATTTTTTAAAGACTGTAGAAATTCTTGATCTAGGCCATCTTTAAAGGACAACTTTATGTGTTGGTTCGCGCTGTGCACAACGGGACCGGGGATTTTTCCTGAAATAAATTTCATACAAAAATTTCAAAATAATTATAGCAATGTCATAGGGAAACTTGATATCATTTTCGCTCATCTAACATTGGAAAGTTTGGATTTTCTTAAACAATCCAATTTCTGGAAATGTGTTTAAGTACCTACTCGAAAATTTTATTATGTACAAGTATTTTTTTAAATAAAGTTTTAATTTGAATGAAAGTTTCTTAGTTAACTACATACAATTTTTAATGATTTGCTAATGAAAATATATATCACTTGTGAAAACCATTCTCAATTCTCAAACAAAAACATTAGAATACTTCATAAGTAAAACGTCGTATATTATATGTACATTCCGAGTAATAATAAACTAAAAAATAAAATAATAATTATTTAAATTATCAATTAATAACAGTAGCGATCAGCAAAAATCTATGAATTAATAAAAGTAAAAATAATGAGCATTTCATTTTATAATGATGGGGCTGCAACCCTGCAGATATTATGGACGATTTCAGCCTGATTGATAACTATCTTCAATCGCTTGGTTGTCCAGTAGACAAATTATGGTCTAATAATACAAGTTTCTGAGCAACAAGATTGTTTTTTGATTTTAGCAAATTGTTTATTAAAAAATATACATATAATATGGGAAGAAATCAATCACCAGAGGTACAGGGGCTGGATATCACTGTTATAATGCGTGCATGTCCTACTTACCAGCAACCGGAGGATATAGGTGAATCGCAACTCTTTTAGTTTGCCCCAAACCGAACGGGCCTCCACTTTCTTCTGTCATACAGAAAATATACTGCAAATTCAACGAAAGGCACGTTTGGCCACGAGAAATATCTCCGAGGTGGCCCCACAAAAGTCTGTGACTAGTTAACACTACCTCCCCATTTGCGAATTGTGTCTGTAATAAAACATATTTATTATAAGAGATGTACCCCAATTAAATCAAAAACGTGGTGAGGTACAAAAATAAATGACTTTTATTTAAACTTATATCAAATCTTTATCATTTTTTTGTTCTAAAAAAATGTATTTCCCATTTTCGATGGGTTTGTTAGCATTCTGGAAATTTATTTTTAATATAAAATAAAATTTGATAACTTTGCTATTCCACTGATTGTGACATGTATTTCATTGCTGCTAATGATTTTATTGATTACCAAAAACTCAACTCTGACCTGTTCATTTGCAAACCTTTATAATTTACTCGATGGAGGTTTCTTCATTTTTATATTATTAACTCATTCAGTATCATAGGATTAAAAGAAAAAAATCAAAGAAAGTCGTAAAGGTAGTGTCAGTGTTGTCAAAAAAATAAAAATGTCAAAATCCAAAATAATTCATTTTTCAAAACAAACAACACATTTGTGGAAATTTTAAAACAGATTGAATCATTAAAGTAATGCGTTAAGGTTGTCCAAGCAATGGTATGGTAAAAATCCACTATCAGAAAAAAAAAATTTGCATGTCAGAAATTACTTATGCGTACATTTTTAAGCACATTGAATATATTGAACCGTAATAGGCGGAAAATCGTAACTGACAATTCTAGTTACACCTGGGAACCATAAATCAAACAAACAGGTTGAGTTTTTACATTTTAATTGTATTTAAAAAATTTCCACGTACAGAGGTTAACCAGTATATTTTTTCTAGCTGTTAAGTGGTTAAAAATAATATGGATAAACTAAGATAAATTTAAATGTTAAGCTATTAATGGGTTCATTAATAAACACCACTAACACAATATTTTTTAGATATCGAAAAAATATTTATTTTCCACAAGAAAACATCATGGCATGACATGCCGCTTGTGTGTTCGAGTGGTCAACGTCATTGGCGTTGGTTACGGCAGTCACGGGTTCGAATCCCAGTACAGACAGTTTTATAAATTGATTTTTCAATTGATTTATGAATATCTGTTCAAAGGCATGAATGTATGTGATGTCTTGAATTCCCCCCTCCCACCCATCCTATCCCATAAACGGGGCATATCGAGAGCGATTACCTAGCCACTAGTCCTGTCTTAGCTCTATCCTTCTATTCCTACTCTCTTTGGAAAAAGATAGGTTGAGCAACTGAGTAACAAGCAGTTCTCGTAGAAAAGCTTCTGTTGAGATAAACTAGCGTGCTAGTAACCACTAACACAACGACGTCGCTATTTATACATCATTTATAAGTTGAGAATTATTAGAATCATCGTTTACTTTATTTATAAATTACCTTACAATGGTTGGTTTGAAGATGCTTCTCAAATAGGTGTCATAGAACAATATTTGTAGAACAATAGTGGAAAAACAAAGTTTTAAAATTAAATTTTATATTAAGTATTTATTTCAAGCAATCAATAAAAATCAGTTTGTTATTTTTCTCGCAAAAAAAAAAATGTTTGATAATGAATATTTTAAATTTTATGTTTTAAAGAAAGTTTCGATTAAACTAAAGATTTGGTATGGGAACTAGGATATTTGGACAATTATTTAATCAAAAATAACTGCTGAACAATATAAATGTGAAACAGTGCTCTTGAACATATGTCATCCCTCAGCACACATTTAGAACCACGTTTATTGAATAAAATTTAAGAGAAACAATATTTTTGTATTTGGCCCACGGATGATCACGGCTATTGAGCGCTTACAATTATGATAAAGGCTTTACAATATTGTCAAAATACAGTGCTGGCCAATTGATTCTTAACCCTTTGCAGTCTTTAATTGAAATATGTTTTCACATAAATTCGTCTTTAATTAAATTATTATCGTATAATTATAATAAAAAACATTTTGAATGTTTCAGTATAGCAAAATTTATCTTGCGCACAATGCGTATTGGTAATATTTGATGAAAAAAAAACTTATATTATTAAAAAAATCAGTAAATAAAAAAACATTGCCAAATCTGTAATGTTGAGTCCAGCTCGACATAGGACTTCTAAGAGTTAATACCGCAAAAAATATATGTATTTCATTAATAAATCAATATTATTGAAGTTTTAAGTGCAATATTTACATTTTTCTTTTATAAACCACATGCTTACGTGCCAATAGATCATTCCTAAAGAATAAAATAAAAAGGTAAACCCCTACCAGTGGAGATATAAATTTGAATAGGGACCGGTAGGTAAACGGAGCGTTTCACGCCTCACTGAGCTTTAATTGTTTTATGACTGTAACAAAATATAATACATTTCGAAGGAAACTTTCGTTTGTCAGTCTGATTGATAGGATGTTAATGGACCTTTTAAAAATATTTTCAGATGGAATATTTTTTAAAATATTTAATATTTTGTAGAATCTCCCTTATTCTTTATAACCTCTATAATTCGTTTAGGCATGGAATCGTATATTTATTTATAATTTAAATATCAATTACATTGTATCACACATATTGAACCACTTTGATTATCTCCGGAGCCGTTTTAAACGGGTGTTTGTCGAGCTTCCACTTCATAATAGCCCACAGATTTTATATTGAATTTTAATCCGGGCTATTCGCTGGCCAGGGAAGTGATGTAATTCCAATTGTTTCTTTGTAATCTGAAGCTTAATGATCGAGTTAATTGATTTGTATAAAAAAATATTTAGAGAAATATGAATTGGACTCGCAATTTTCGCTCTGTGGCACGGCGCGTAATCGTCCTGAAATATCGGGTCACTGAACACCCCCGTCATCTCCTCAAAAATCGGTAATACTTCGTCAATAGTTACCGATTTATATTTTATGCTGTTCATCATTCCATGGACGATCACGAAATTACCTACCCCATTGTACGTCATGCACCTCCATACTATTACAAAGGGTGGATGCTTGACAGTCCGCCAAATGCATTTACAACTATTTTGTTCACCACTCTTTCGGCGCTTCACAACGGCCTTGTTTGATAGTGAAGCCTCGAACTTTGACTCGTCTGAGAAGATGGCATGTCTCTTATTATCCACAGTCCACGATCTTTGGGCTAATGCCCAATCCATACGTTTTTTCTTCATGGCCGCTGTCAGAAGTGGCTTTCTGAGAGCGCTTCGGCGCTTGAAACCCACCTCCACAAGCCTCATACGAATGGTCTGTTTCAAAATGGTTGCTGAAGATGATTGGCTCAGCTCTTCTAAAATTTTTGATGACATTGAAAATCGATTATTCGTAATAATTGATTTTATTTCTCTATAATCTCGCACAGTCGTGAATTGTTGTCGTCCTCCTCTTTGATTGCGCTCAATTTAATCAGTTTCTCTGAATTTCTTCAAAAAAACTAATACAGCTGGAGCACTGTATCCTACACATTTTGAAATTTCATTATTGAAAATTTTTAGTTCAGCGAAAGCCAAAATTTTCGATTTCGTCGCGAGTGTCATGTGTTTTGGCTTATTCATTTTTTTTTAACCGTATTGACGCAACCGCAATTCACACAAGGTAAAAGTAGAGTATAGCTCGTCATGGATTATTACGGCGATAAACTTCACAAACTAAGCTAAAAACAACGCCACGATTTAAAGTTATTTTTTGAGAGCTTTATAATCGCCCTATAACCACACATTATTACGAAGAACACTGATAAATTATGCGAAATACGAAATATTTTTCAGTACATCGCCTCTGTTTTCCATTATGGCGGCGCCGCCAGATTTCTGTTCAAAGGCATGGATGTATGTGATGTCTTGAATTCCCCCCTCCCACCCATCCTATCCTATGTATGGGGCGTATTGAGAGCGATTAGCTAACCACTAGTCCTGTCCTAGCCCTTTCCTTCTATTCCTACTCTCTTTGGAAAAAGAGAGGTTGAGCAACTGAGTAACAAGCAGTTCTCGTAGAAACAGTTCTGTTGAGATAAACTCCATTAGGAGTCCATATGCTCCACATTGGGAGAGCGGACATGGTAAAAAAAAAAAATGATATGTCCGGAGATGAATTAAAGACGAGTGTATGTGAAATTTTATTAGCAATAAATCTTAAGATTTTGTTATCCATGTCCGCTCCCAATGTGTAGCATATGGCCTCCTAATGGACGTATCACAACAGAAGTTTTTCTACGAGAACTGTTTGTTACTCAGTCGCTCAACCTCTCTTATTCAAAGAGAGTAGTAAGGATAGAAGGATAAGGCTAGGACAAGACTAGTGGTTAGCTAATCTCTCTCACTACACCCCGTTATTGAAGGATCGGAAAGGGCGCGGCGCCGCCATAATGGAAAACAGAGGCGATGTACTGAAAAATATTTCGTATTTCGCATAATTTATCAGTGTTCTTCGTAATAATGTGTGGTTATAGGGCGATTATAAAGCTCTCAAAAAATAACTTTAAATCGTGGCGTTGTTTTAGTTTAGTTTGTGAAGTTTATCGCCGTAATAATACATGACGAGCTATACTCTATAATTACCAAAAATAGTAGGGGGTTGTAACCATTGAATTACAAGAAAAAGAGAAACTCAAAGTCGCAATGTCGGGCGGTTACTTGCGATTAACAATCAATTGGCCAGCACTGTATATCCAATAATAAGTATGCTTACTTTGTCATCTCCGTCGTATAGCCGAACACCTTTGTCGCCTTTTAAATACTTTTCAGTTTCACCAAGTCTAGCCTGGATATATTCAAATCTATCCATGATTAATCGCTGCTGAAGACTGGTTTATATTTTGGTTTATAGTATATATACTCAATATACATTCTTCACTAGAAAATAACATATGTAATGCATGGTCTTTGTATACAGTATTATTAAACTAATTTAAAATACAACTATAATGTATACTAGTCTATGACAACTATTAAATATCGAAGTACTCAAATAGCTGTAGACATTTGAAATTTTTAGAGATGTTAATTTTAAATGTGACGTCTCGATGTCACTTTTATGCCATAATTATTGTCTATGGACATCGCTTTGCTACAATAGACTACAAAAAAGGATCCAGTATATCATAGAACAGTGGTAGCCAAAACGTCGACGGCATAGATAAGTAGTCGACGGCGTAGCCATTCCTAGTCACCTGCTTGACAAGAATTGAGTGTCTTTTTACTATCTTTCCATTTTGTTTCCTTTTCTGAAAAAATATTTTATGGATTACTCTTCTTATGATCGTTCAGCACATACGGAAGACCGCTACCAGTTACCACTAATGTCGGTAGTAGGTCGCACGTAATCACTGTGGAGCCATCTTTAATTTGTCTTTTTACAATTATTGTACTATTAATTAAGCTTAAAAAATTAGATTGAAATTAGTGGCTTTATTTTATGAATTAGGTGAATTTCATATTTTCTTTGATAACATTTTTTCCAAATATACTAAAAAATCTTAAAGGTGGTCCGACGGATAAAGATGATGTATTTAGTGATCCGTGAGGTTCTTGCTGACCGCTGGTATAGAATACGTTCGTGCAGCAATAGCGGCAATAAAAAAATTCACTACTTCCCTAGAACACCGAGAATTGATTTGGAATTAGGCGAGCCCCTTGTTAGCGTATTGGCAACCTACCACTGAATATAACCTCTAGTTCATGGATAGAAACAAAAATACATGTCGCGTTTCGCGCATTTTGATATCAAACATCAGTTTGATATCAAAATAATATTTTTTACTTTTCCGAAAAAGTTTATTCCTGTCCAATTTGCCCGGTTTTTAACCGAAAAACCCGGGTTTTTCTCACACTACTCACCCTAGTGAAAAAATTTGCCGGGAAAATAAAAGTCCGCATTGCAAACTCTATAATATATGAAAGTATAGTTATAGGCTTAAAATAAATATAGGCTTGTAATATATGTTCAAAAAACATTCCTCTTATTTTACTTGGATCTCGATGTTCACGATTTCAATTTTATATGCTCAAATAATTGCAACCAAGTTTTTATTTACACGATAACATTTCAGTTATACATGGTTCAGTTAGACAAAAAATGCGATTATCTGGTGGAAAGGAATTATATTAAGAAATAAAACACTTTTCGGTTATAATTCCACATACTCGTGATGATTGAAATTGGTCCCGATCTATATTTAAACATGTGGAATTAATTTTAAAAGTATTCAATTGTTTATTCCAGTTGAATGTATTAAAAGTTTGGAAATATTCTTAAGCAATGATTATATTAGTGGAATTCAAGATAAAAGTAATGCTTTGTGGGTGCTTTTCTGTCCGTGGGCACTGATCGCTAACCACTGCCCGGTCAATTGTCCAATTCGAGCCTTCTACCTAGAGGTCTGCACGGGCCAAAATTTTACGAAATTACTCGGTCCGAGCCCGAAAGACTCAGGCCCGACCCAGCCCAGGCCCGAGTCTAATACCTCACAAATTTACAACAATATATAGAACTGGTTAATAATTAAAATCATCATGGCTGACTTATGACACGAACATAGCCTGAAATATTTTTCTGAAGAAATAAATTCCATACCCGGGCCCGTACCAGTGCAGACTTCTACTTCTACCCCAGTAAGCCAGTACCGAACCATTATCGGTAAATATCAAAATTTTGGTAAATTTTGATCTGAATATAATGACCGATTTTTTAAATTTAGTCTTAAAGCCGATGTTCATGTAAAATAGTAGATAAGCATTGCCTAATTATCACTGTTTTCAAATTTAAAAAAAAACGTAATTAAACATTGCTACTCTTATGAAGCGATCGTAATCTACATCAGTTTTTCGTATACATATATGAAAGGATACAATTATTTTTTTAAGCATTTCTAATCGTTACCTAGTAAATCGCGGACCACACCTTAAGAACTACTTCTATAAACTGTGTTTGTACAAATGTGTTGTGCAAATGGTTTAATCATGCATATAAATCGGGCAACTATGAAGCGGCGTTGTCAAGTTTATTATTGAAATGAACTATTGAACGCGAAAACAAAAACAAAAAAAACTCTAATAATTTTCGTTTTTTGAGCCCTTTAGATAAGTAGATAATTTGGTGATTGAATATCTGAAGTTGTTGCAGCATCGTTTGATATCCATTTTATGGGTATACGCGTGCAACTATGCATCTGAATTATCAAAATAAATTATTATGTTTTGAAAATAGCACAATATAGGTATGCCAAGTACGTGTATCTGGCTTTACATAACATCTTATATTTTCGGATGATGCAAAAAGAGACAAATAAATAAACGAACGATTCTCCAACTGAGTATTTTGCTTGCAGTACGCATGTCACTTCATCTCGCTTTATCTCGCGAACTATGTATCGCGCACATAAGAGTAAAAGAGATGCACGTTGTTAGCCAGCCATTGTAACTGACAATCAGCTGTACCTAGCTCCAACCAAAAACGAGAAAAAACTTACATATTATTATTGTATTTGCTTGTATTTTTGTCGGCCATTTCATACAACTCTCTACTCCCACTGTCCGGCCAAATTAAAAAGATTTTAAAAATTTGTTTAGTGATTCTTTTATAGAAGGAGTGTAGTTACTTTTTACATTATGCTTATTACGTGCAAATGTTTAAATGTGCTCATCAGATATGAAAACGGCTTTGTTAACAACTTAGAAGTGGAGAAGCTCGAGTTGTCTCCTTTGGAACAAAGAGACCCTTTCTTCGCAGAGGTAAACAAATTCATTGACCTTGACTTAAGGGGATGAGGGTTAACTCTCGATTATAATATTTATTATGATTTGCTCATCTGTAAGGCTGGAATATTAAAATTGATAAATGCCAAATTCGTACAAGTTTTGTTGCTTCGAACATCATAATAGTTTCATTTGACACTTAGTCTTATATAGTTGGTACGGTTCATACTAGGAAGAAATTTCTCCCAAAGTAATAATTTTGTCTTTACAAATGCATTTTCTCTATCTTTAAATGGATATAAATCAATATATGGGTAGGCACAGTGAAATCACATCTACAAATCACTACTATCTGTTATTTCTTTATCTTGTCATCAATATTAAAATATGCTTACAAAGATATTTGTGAAATATTTACTATATTACATATCTATTTAATTTACAAATAAATATACGACAGACTGGTCATTCTTATTCGTTACCAATTCGCATTTCGATGTGATCGAATTTAGTTATCAATTTTGGCATAGAGTACAAAAACATCTGATAGACTTTTCAATTCCACAGTCACAGAGATTGGTAAATTAGTCATATTTTTCTCATTTAATAAATATAGCTTTCCATTTATAAAATTTCATAGGATATGAATGGAGGAAGAGACGAAATAAACTGTACATTTCCATAAAATGACAGACAGAAATCAAGTATCGGTGTGGAGTCACATTTTTTAGCAACATAAATCACACAAATGGGAAAAATGTGTTTCTTAATGCATTGGCAATTTTTTGATAAATCTTAATATGCCTTCCATGCTAGCTCACTGACTCAACTTTGCATCGTCAAAATCATTTTAATTACAAAAAAAAAATGTTTTTTTACTTCTTTGTTTCTCATTTTTAACCCCCAGAGACAAGATTTTTTTCGTCAAAAAAAAAAAAAATTTCAACCACATTGAATTCACAATTAACTTTTTCTTTATTTCTAGCAAAAATATTTTTAAAAAAAATCATAATGCCTTTGTAAAGAAATGTTGCGTGACCATTTGATCACACTCATCCTTATAGGCCCCGTGTAATATTGTTCAAGGACATTGGTAAGGACAAGCATGACTATTTGGTAACACAAACATTCCAGGTGGAAATATAGCTAAACGTGAAATATTAAAAAAAATATATTTAATTTGACCTCTTCAGATCAACATAATTTCAATACAAATACATTAGTAAAAGTAGTAACTTTGATAGTTAACTAACAAGGGATGAATAGTGGGATCAATACACATTGGTGCTAACTGTTATCATAGTATGGTCATGCTCGTCCTTGGAGGATAAAGTGTTCACTATCAATTCTTGGTGGAAAGGTATTATATGAAAAAATACAACTTTAACTAATTCTATCAGTTTATAATGCTCTCCATGTGCGAAACCGGTACTGATATACTGATACTAAAATAAATAATATGGTATTAGCACCAGTGTTTTATTTTTTAATTAACTTTATTTCTTTCATGGAATTATTTTATATTATTAAAGTTCAGTCATATTTTCAATTATTATGTTAAATGTTCATCGACTATCCAACATTGTCCTGTATCAACCCTTCGAGGAGTGTGGCCATTTATGTGCGTCAAAATGTTGTGTAGTCTAATATCAATTGTCATTCCCATGTTTTTTATTGAATTTTCTTTATTTTTTCACATATAGATAAAAAACATATATATCTATGAATTTTGGCAGTCCCATTATTTTTATTGTTTGTTTCAACTAAACATTTTTTTTTTAAAAGGTTGACATTTGTAAACAAATTGATAACCATACAATATTGAGTTTATAATTCTATTTTGGGTCATTTTCTTTCCTGAAATTCGTCAGTAGGGTCAGTAGAGCGTCACGCAGTGGTGTAGCAAGGGGGGTGACATTTTCAAAAACAAATACAATATTTTTCGAGAAATTATTTTCATAGGCCCAAATTCGAAGTAATAGCTACAACAAATTACTTAAAAAATTAGTTTACCTTACACTTTGAACAATGCGTTTTATAATTCAAAAAAAATATATTTACTTGATATAATAATTTATATTCTTCCCACGTCCAATTTTTTTATATATTTGTATGTAGCAATAGTTCAATAATCAAAATATAAGAAAAAACCTAATTTAGTCAAAAATACTCGCTCATCAGAGGGTTAAATGATGCCTATCTATGCTGACTGATTGCATGACAAAAGTCGGGTACTATCGAATTGGTTATATTTTTTTAATAATCTACTCTAAGCAGTCTTACCAACTTATTTATTCTTTAAAAGAGTTCCATATTTGTGGGTTGTGATGAATTTTATGAAGAATAAGTTACTTCTGAATAGTTAACTGAAAAAATTCGTCTATGAAAATCATGTATTGATGTTGATAAGAATAACAAAAAAGCTGTGAATAAAGTATAAACTGCTCTCTTGATGTATTTGAAGATCTTCGTAAATTTTGCTGAAAATGTAAATTTAATAATATAGAATGGATAATAATAACAATTTTTCAATTTTTCCAGGCGTTAGGTTCAGCTTCAAAATGGAATATCCAATGCGAGGAGGTGTCGTTAGTGGAAGCAAGGAGTGTCGGTTCGTGGGTAGTTCACCGCTGCCTGGTTTGCCGAATGCACACTCACGCTTCTCACTTGCAACCGCCACATCATATGCTTGTTAATGCTGCATTGGCTGTATGTTTTATTTGATTACTTTCGAATGCATTTACAAGATATATTTCTGTAACATTTAAGCGTCCTAAAAATTCAAGAAACATAAATATGCAATCCAAATTGGGCACTTGGGCCGGATCGCACGCAAACATAGCATGCTATATGCGTCAGCAGCTTTGTCTTAACATATAGAAAGAACAACTAAACAAATCAGATAAACCGGAATCGGTTACTTAAAAAGAGTAGTGTAGTCAATGTGATGTATTAATATCGCTTTGAAAATAATAATGAAGTTTTGAAATTGGTAAATGTCATACCTATACTGTCATATGAGCCCATGAGAGGTGAAGTGAGTCAAGTGATATTTTATGAAGAATTGAGTTGGATGCGTTATAATATTTTTCATTTCTTAACACATTAACGCCGGGGAATGCGGCATCGGCGTGATGGATGAAAGTTGTTTTGGAGCGGGGGACGTGGATTCCGCGTGATTCGTCATTGCTCGCGTTTATTATTTATAACAATTTGAATATATTTTTTTTATCAAATATTTGTTTTTCGGTAGCTACCTATTGATATATGCAACCATTTTTTTGTGAAAGATAACTGTCGATTCTAAATATAACACTTTATTTGTCTTTATAATGTATGGCTCTACCTTTTACTGGGGTTTTTAGAAATCGGAGACGAATAATAATATGTTGTTTTGAAATGGATACCCATGTGGCGGCATATGGATACCATTCCAACTATCAATGGTCACATGTTATTCAAACGTTTGTAAAATAATTAAAACAATAATAAAACATAAACTGAAATACACCTATCCCTCGATTTACACTGTACTTTTTTTTGTACTGTTTAAAAAAGTTAACTTGAAAATTTTAATTCTTCATATTCGTAATTAAAAAACGAGTATATAATGTTTAATTACGTGTTTTATATCTTCAATAATATTTGTAGCCTTATTATGTCAAAAGAAGTAAAAAGAAAAGTTATTTCGTTAGCAACCAAAATATTTTTTTGGATCGTTTACAAAACGGAGAAAGAGTAATAGATGTTAGAATAGAGTAATAGAATAAAATGAAAACTCAATTAGAAAGAGTGTAGCAGCTGGCACTACGAGTACGAGCACAACTTCATATATCAGAGATACTGCAATGGAAAACATGGAGAAGGCATTAATGATTCGGATAGAGGACCAAACACAAAAACGGATGCCAATTGATACCAATGCTATTACAAATAAAGCATTGAGTATTTATGAAAAAATTAAAGAGAAGAAACTACCCTTTTCTTCATTTGAAAAGAAGCATACTTTCACAGCAAGTCACCAAGTTAAGTCACAGTGATTTGTGATAGTGATGAATGATAAAAACTCTACCAACCGTTGTAATATTTTTTTAATGAATCTTTTGAATTTAATTTGTTTGTTACTCTATAAGCTTTACCTGTATTTAATTAATAACAAAATACGTATGTTTATACTTTTTAATAATTTTGTTTTTTATGTATTTTAGAAAACAACCAAATTATGCGTTTTTCGTGTACTTTTCGATTTACACGGTTTTACATTAAAAATATATACAATTTCGATTTACACGTTTTTCTCAGGAACCTATCTACCGTGTAAATCGAGGGATAGGTGTATAAATTAAAATTGGTTGGCATACTGATAGATGCTGTGCCCCTGGTCATATTTTTTGTATATTTATAGATTTTCAATATTACATAGCTTCAAGTATGCGTAAGTAATTTGAGAATCAAATCTCGCAACAAAAAAAAACGTTTTTTTATATAAAAGGTTGGAAACCCCTGTTCATAAATTTTTAATATTTTGTGATTTTCAGTATTTCATAGCTTCAAGTGAAGAAAAATATTTAATTAATTTTATTTCTTTCTAAATGTTTATTTAGTTTTCAACCTTTTTAAATTTTTTGCATAAAAATATTGACAACCCCTGTCTAAAAACCTTACTACGGAAATTGAAAAAGTTTGAAATATTGTTGGGAACCTATATTTAAATTTTTATCAAAATCAATAGATGAGTTGAAACGTTATGTTCAATTTACAAAATCTATTGTTTTAATCCATTTTTAGCAAATCGGCCCCGCCCCAGGGGGTATTTTGCAGCGATTTGCTCTCGGCTGTAAGGTGTTAAAGTATCATAAAAGTGAAGTGAGCTCAGTAAATTTAAACACTGCAATTAGGGCTTCCAAACCGGTTTAAACCGAAACCGGTTTATCGCGTGTTTTGAAAAAAACCGAAAACCGGTTTATTTCACTCGGTTAACCGCGTTTTATCAAAAATACTCGTTTTCTTATTTTTCACTTTTTTTCAAAAAGAAAAATCTTTTACAATGAATTTACTGCGTAGAAGCTAAAACAATTTGCAACAACAAAAACAACTGAGTAACAAGCAGTTCTTGTTAACAAATAATTGTTTAAGTCTATATGCTTCAAAGTGGGAGTGGAGACATAATATAAGCTAATATTATTGTATTCTACTATATTTTTGTCTAAGCATTGGACGTCCTGTCTAGTCGATATGCTTAAAAAATAAATGCATTTATTTAAAAATCTTTCTTTTGGTGAGTTTTATTATCAAGTTCTATTTTTTTATTTGACATATTTTATCATAAAATATTTTTCCACATTTGATATATATAATGTCTTCTGTGTTCCATCTATTAGAAAAAACATCGATTTTTCACTAAAGTTGGAGCATTTAGGACAAATATTTAAAATTTTCCACAAAAAAAATATTTTTTTGCATACCTGACTAATCAAAATACGTTATATTTCGGTTTAAACCGGTTAACCGGTTTTGTTTCCAGAAAAAAACCGAAAACCGGTTAGTTGGAAAGTCCGGTTAATTGGAAGCCCTAACTGCAATAGTCTTATCGTCCTAAAATACAAATATGCAATCCACCAAAACACGAAGCAATATCGTGATTGTACTTAAAAGTCCAATAGAAAAGTTTTACCATTTTACTACTTCACTCACTACATATGATGTCCATTGATCAGATTCTTTCAAAATGTTATGAACTATTGAATACTTTCAGTGGGATTCTTAGATGTTTTGTATTTGAAATATAAAAAAGTGAATTTTCAACCTTTACTTGCATAGTCTTTAAATGGAACTATAATGCCCTATTCGACAATGTTATCATGTTTTGCAGATTGCAGTTACAGTGATAAAATACTACTGTTAATCTCAGCCATGTTATTTTCTTGATCTCTGCATCCGAGTCTTGATTTATTCTTACTGTTAGTTAAACCTAATATTTTTACAGATAATGTTTCTCAACCAGAGGCACAGGTTTTAAAAATCGTGCAGCGACAAAATATTTCGAAATCTGGGTAAATCTGTAAATTCAAGAAAAGCTAAACAAAAAAAAAGGTCTGGCGTCTTTTCGTTTTGGGAATTCTCAAAATTCCTGGGTATTTAAATTCCAATGACTACATGTATATACCGAAAAACTTCTAAACAGGTATGGGGGCCACGTATAAATACATGACGCTCAAAAGGGGCATCGGGCCCAAAAAGTTTGAGAAACTATGCTCTAGAACAGGGGTACTTAACCTTATTGCGGTGAAGGGTGCAATTGAGATTTAGGAGAAGAGTGACAGGCACAGGCCTGATTTTAAAAAAACAAGATTCACATACTACTAAAAAGTAGTATTTATTTATTATTAATTTTTGTATTGTTCCCTTAACAACTTTACATGTGTTACATTCATTATATTATTTATTATAAATCGGAACATTATGCATTTATTTACATTTACAGAAAAAATCATTAAAATAACATTCAGTGCGATCCTTTTAGACAATTTAGAAAAATTAGAACATTTTAACAGAGCGGGGTTGCCAGCAAAGAAAATACGTGCCTAAACAAGTGCACAATATTAGCATATGTAACCATTTAACTCACTGGCAGTGGAATTAAAACATATTCGTAAAATAACATGTATGAGGAGCAAACATTCAAAAAGTGTTTTGTCACAAATTTTGAAAAATGGCGTTTTATATCAATTCTGATAGCCCATAATAAAACCTATGAATGGAAATCAAAATTAGTGTTCAAAAAGGTTTTTTTTCATATTAAAATTAAATCATAAAGTTGACACATTCATACAAACCGTCACTTTTGCAACACTTAAATCATCATTTTCCAAGCTTTGTATTTGTGTGACAAAACACTTTTTGAATGTTTGCTCCTCGTATATGGTTATATTTTTGCAATTTCAATAGTTTGTGTATTCAATGTATTTGATACTTTGCCGGGGCGCACAAAAATTTCTCCAAGAGCGCACGTGCGCCCTCAGGCACGCGGTTAAGAACCCCTGCTCTAGACCAATATATATTATGTTACACTAGTTCTACGTGTTTCGCTCATTTTATGCTGATTATAATTTAAACCTGACAACTTAAGCTAAGCCGCTTTTAGTTTGAAGCGAGCTTCCCAAATTGTGAACAGCTTTAATGTTACTCAAAATATTCTCTGCAGTTGTCGCTTGCAATTAGAATTTTAGGAATTTTTTTGCTTTGTTAGATAATAGCACTCATAATATGATACCAAATATCCTTGCTGCAGGGTCACAAGCAAAATCTTAAGAGATGGACGTGCAAAGTTGCCGTGCGTTATGTGCCTTCGCAGCATAAGAAGTATATCTAGACTGTCTTTTTTAAGCTTACAATTATCATCAGAAGCTATCTAACTATGAATTTTGATTATTTATTATCTGACTGTTGTCTTTTAATTTCGCAGACGACCGAACAGAAATTGGCTACTTTGCGTCAATGTGAAAGATTTTCTCCAGTCTTCAAAATGTTGATGAGCGTGCCGATCGAAGACATGATATCTGATAAGAGACCGGTCTCGTCCGTTCACCCTGGAGTAGGGGTATTAAACAAGAGACTCACTCGAGCTCTGCAAGCGGAAGTGGAAGCCGTAGAAGAGGCCGTTCGAATTTTCCGCGAAAGAAAATACAGTCAATTCGAGCAGTTCAAAGATCAGGCCCACAGGGATCACAGGATACTTGCTAGGTATTAATTTTCACCTTCGGTTTCTGAAAAGTTTTTTTATACTATCCTTAAATTACAAAAATGCTTAAAAACTATAAATACAGTAAAACCCCTATTTACACTAAAGTCGGGACAGTATAATTGGGGGTGGTGTAATTGGGGGAGTGAATCTCGTACAAAATAAGGGATTTGGTTTTTTCTGCAAAAAATGCAAAACTAAGATTTCCCTTAAAAAAATATAGATGAAATATTTAGTTACTAAGTGATAAAATGCAAAGCACGCCGAAACCCAATACATAGACAGTCGCCCGGCTATACGTGTATAGCCTGGCATGTGTTGAATACACAGACGCTAACCAACATTTGGCTGTATGTGCCGCACAGACGACCATCTTGTAGCAACGACAATGGAATGCGACAGTGCAATTGGAGGATTTGCGGCGAATATTTCAAGCCAACGTGTAATCCGGGGTAGTGTAATTGGGGGTTCCACTGTATTCGAAAAACACTCAGTCAAAAGAATGTGTTGAACTAAAGTCTTGCCATATGTTATTTCATCAAGAATTAACAACAAATTGTACTAAATTTCAGCATACTGAGCAGCCAAGCAGAACACGTAGAATTGTCTTTGCCAAATATAGATAGAAACACGTTGGTCAGTTCAATGAGTGAAGATCGCCAACAACAAATACCTCCCACTGGTATCGCCAAGGGAAGACATCTGCCTGCCCGCGGAAATATCAAAATTAAGCCAAAAAGTATTTCTAAGGTATGCTGTTTAATTCAAAAATTAATGTAGCTTAACAATATTTGGATACATTGCATAATTTACCATCAACAGCACATACGTATTATATAATATTTTCCACAAATCAAAGAAACAGGACCGTTTCCCTTCATTTAAACTGATGAAACCAATAAATGATTTGAACTGGACAAAAGTGCTAAAACAAAAATTGTGGAATATTTATTGTGCATAGTTGTTTTTATTATATCTCATAATTTATTTCCATTGAAGATAGTAATAAAATATACATCTTCCTATCACTCATTTAACTATTTTACAGAATGAATATGGCAATGACAAATTATACTTCTCTTTCGGATGAAAACACACTTTCAAAGATAATTTTTCATTGCAGAATTTGGTTAGTCACGGAAGTTATAAAGAAGACTCTCTCGATTCAGAAGGCATTTTTGATCTCGAGGGTATGGATTCTTCCACGCCTCCACATGATGGAGAAAATTCGGATGCTTATGAGTCTGATACCGATGGTAATAATTTCATCATTGATTTTTCGTTATTGTTATTACATAAATGAAATTTTAAAGGTTCTCTGCTAGTTGTGATTTATAGTGGTGTCGCCTAAATATTGTGTGTTATACATAGATTTATAATGTGTAATTTTAAATGGAATTTTTAGTTGATTGAATGATTTTTTACAGATTCGGTGAGTCGAGATGAAGGCATTCATATAAAGCGCAATATCGCTCAACCGTGGAATTCTTCCATCGCCAAAAGTCTTCCTGTCAGTGTTCCAGCTTTTGCACATTTACATGACTTATCTCAGGATGGACTCAATCACCAGGTATGTATTATTATATTTATCATTAATCATCTTTTGTTTCTTGATGATCTTTCATATCTTAATTGCCAAACCTGATAACTCAAAAGTGACCGTTTCTACTCGGCCCTCTGAACCTTTCATAAGTGATAAGACGCATTTGAACAATAAATTGACAAGTACACTTCACCGGGATGTAGTATTTTATGATTGGCCTCCCATATGTATAATGCAGAGTTTCCCAAACTTTTCTTGCTATGAATCATTTTGCAAATCCTGATATCTCAACCTTGTTTATTTGGTAGAGTAGGTAATATCGATATAAAGTCTAATATTTTTGAATTGTTGCTGTCGTAGTAGTATGTATATTCAACCATTCCAAGTTTTAGTGGGACACAGTAATATTATGAAAGGTAAATTTTGATGTAGATATTATCTTGTTTAATGTAATGTTTTCTGTGCAGGATGATGAGCCTCAAGATATAGCGGCCAGTATTAAAGCTTTAGCTCGGTCAGTTCACGAAGACGTGTTCGGTGATCTCCCTCGTCCGCGCTTCAGCACACAGATCTAGTCCGCCCTGACAGCTGAAGTGATTAGCGTTTAGCTTAGACTACGTTGTAAGTCTTAGAAGGCTTACATTAGCGTGTAAGAAACATCGTGTACCTCCGGTTAATAGACCAGCTTGTGCCGATTAGTGATATACTTTCAAATATGCTTCATCCGTATACATTGTCTCAAATGACTTAGATTAGTTTTTCTTACGCCCCTGCAAAATAATGAAGTGGTTCTTCGAATTGTATTTTTGTACGCAGTTGTAGAATGGCTTTTATTTGTTTAGATTGAACCTGCCTCAGTCGTTGATTGCAGATTAGGTTTATGTTAATATATTTTATGTATTGTTGATCATTACGCTCGATACTTCAGAAAGTGCAAGTGTGTTAATGTAAGAATTATAAAGATAACTTTGTAACATTGCCGAGTACAAAATACGCAAAAGCATCTTAAAAGTATATTGTTTTCTATTTATCGGCTCACGTACGTTTATTTGGTCTACTAATCTTATTTTTTGTATTGTTATTGATAAAATTCTTCAACATGTCGAGAATTGTATTATATCCAGGGTGAATGAAAATCTTTTGATAAATTTTTACATGATATGAATAAAATTGTTTTCACATTGTGATATCAGGAATTAAAAATATAGTTTAAAACATGTTTATGAGAGTTCCGATGTCGGAAGGGGTGCATTATAGACGTTAGCTAGTATTTTTTATAGCAGCTTTATTCATTAACTTTACCATTTTATACTTTGACTGGTTAAATCAAATCAATCTCGTCTCTTAAATATTTGTTTTTGCCATTTCACAAAAGTTTCTTAAAATTGATGTCTACAGTTTACTCACATATGTATCGGTTGTGCCTTTAACTAATTTGACAGATGTACTATTTTGACAGCACATTATATTCAACGGGTAAACGTTTCCCGCGACTCGCGTCTGAATCCGTATATTGTAGAAGAAAACATTTACTAAATGTATTAATTTTTATTCATTAGATCTAAGTCAGCCTTCGCTGTGGATGATATATTTTTTTTTAATCGTTCTTTATTTTTTAGCGGATGGATCTTGTTTTGAATGATCATTTTTAGTTTTTAAGAATCATTGTTGATATTTTTCTTAATTTTTCTGTGTTGAGACAATAAATGTCCAATTGATCTATCCTAACATTCTTTCGTAAGTCAATGAAATATATAACTGATACACAGTAGTTATCTTCTCAACTATTCTGTTCATTAATAAAAAACAGCCAGAAATAAATCTCTAAAACAAATCAATGTTTATTCTTATTTAATGTATTTTCTGCACCATGTTTGTTCACCATGACCGCCGATAAGTAAGCTTCCGCGCAAATATATTAAGTTTATGCACATTTACGAGGGGAATGTATGAATGTCGACAGAAAAAAAAACATTGTACATAACAAGTGAAACCGTGTGACGGGATATGAGAATTGGAAGAAAGGTTTGTATACTTGTTAGATTCTCAGACTGCAGTGTTATTACTAGATGAAACAAATCGTATTATCTCTTTTAAGTGGTTATCTGTTTATTTATGATGGAAAAGTAGTTTATTTATACAAATAAAAATAAATCTTTTTGTATCAATTCCACTATTTTCTTATAATAATCATTACTTGTTTCACTTATTGCGAGCATAATCAACTAATGAAAAATAAATTCAAACAGTTATTCCTAAACTTAACACACTGAGGTGTACGGCGCACAGATTTGCATGAATTGTAACAAATACTGAGGACTCTGGGTGCACTTATTTGTGCGCTTTGCTGAGAGTAATTTTCTAGAAAAAAAAACGCCTTCCAATGAATACTGTTTTGCTTTTGCAAAAAGATAGCATTGGAGATACGATACAATATAGTAAAATTGTAAACAATGAAAAAAATTGTAGCTATCACCAATGCTATATGCAATAAGACAAGAGGTTAGCTGCGCAGAAATTTCAAAGGCGGCGCGGGCCAGTCAAATATTAATTGAATAGCTGTCTTGGAGTGTGCAGGGACAACTTAAAGGGAATGTTGGCTATCACATACATTCATGAAAACAATTCTTTTTCAAAACATAAAGTTGAAATGCATACTATATGTCAACGGAAAAAGGACGAAACTCAGTTTTTTTTGATAATCACAATGTATCAAACTTGATACACGTCCTATCGAAAGGGTGCAAGCAGCAAATGCCGAATTAGTATCTAAATTTAGCTTCTAAGTTTGAAAAAGATGACTTAAAAAATTACAACCAAGAAAAAAGACTGAAATAAAGGTTTTTCCTAGACAATTTCTTTAATTAATATTAGATTATGTCAATTACAACACCAGTTTAGAAGTCTCCGTGCACTTTAAGGTTGTGTATAAGTCATAATTTGCATATGGCCCAAAATCATCAAAACACGTTTTTTGCGCCTCCTGTAAAATTTGATTGAAGAATATTATTGAATGAATAGTTTAGAATTTAATAAAACTCTTAACAAAAAAGAAATATTATTAAATAATATTCTTAATAGGACAGGTTGTTCGCCATTACTTACATTGTTTCCAATTAATAGAGTAATCACCAACCTATCTGATTGATTGCAGCTCATTAGTTTAATAGTTTGTGATGTTTAACGTCATTAGTAGTATGATTATATTTGTCTGCTTTGTTTCGATTCTATAACCCCTCCTTGCTTCCTTTAACCTTTTGACCGCGGCTCGGATCCAAATCGGTTCAGATTGGGCTGCTATAGCAGTCAACCGCGGTCAAAGGGTTAAAAGGGAAAAATCCCAATCTGATTGCAGCTCATTAGTATCATTATTTGTTTGCTTTATTTCGATTCTATCACCCCCTCCTTGCTTCCAAACTCCATTTTGTAATTTCATAATTTAAAAATGTTAGAATCAATCTTGCTTCATTACTTAAGCAAACTTTGCGATAGTTAGTCAGAAGATGCCTCTGGAAGAGGCGAAACACGTGTCACAGTTAGTAACACAATACGTGGAATAATGAAAGTTACTTTATATTTCCCAAACTGATTTATGCCACTCCTCAAAACTCTCCATGTCTCCCCTGCTCAATCAAAATCATATAATTAGGTAACTAACAAATTCGGAAAAAATAACTTCTTCAGATAAAAAATGCTTATAGTCAATACTATTTTTAACTTAACTTTTGGAAGTAAATATATATGTATTTTATGTGACATGAACAACTCAGAAAAAATAACATTTAAATTAGTGCAAACCTAGTAGTTGGCGTGAGCTTCAAAAAGTTTTTACGTGAGGTACTAATTTGGTAAAAGTCCAAGATTTTATCATTTTACTAGTTGGCTCACTTCACCTCTAGAGGGCCCATCTTATACTTATACTTTATTATGAAATCATTATCGGGTGCAGTGGTCAATGTCGTTGGCTTCCGTAAGTTCCGGTACAAACAGATTTTTTTTTAGTAGATTTATCGATGTCTGTTTGAAAGCATACTTGTTTTTTCTAATAAGGCTACACCAGGGTGTAACGAAAGCGATTAGCTAATCACGAGCTTTATCCATTCTATCCTATACTCTTTAAAAAAAACTTCTGTTGAGATACCTCCATTAAGAGGCCAAATACTACACATTGGGAGAGGAAATGGATTAAATTTTGGATTTTACATATTTAAGGCTTGTTTTATCAATATGTTGGGTCCCACGCAGCATAGAATAAATTGGTATGTAAACCAAAGTAACAAAAAAGTTGATTGTGGCTGGGTGCAATTTTTGAGATAAAAGACTAGTTACATATTTTTCTTATTTTTATTAAATTTATGATTACAAAAAAAACTTAAAAATTAAACTCCAATTTTTTCAATTTCATCAGAATCTTCTGTGTCCAACAAGGATATCTTTTTACCGAAATGCTTTTCAATGTTTTGACAAATCTCCAATGCCAGAGGAGAATCGATGAGGTTGATAGCAATGCCTGACTTTCCGAATCTTCCTGTGCGTCCAATTCTATGCAAATATGTTTCGCAATCCGCCTTCTTCTCCAGATCCATGGGCATATCGAAATTCACAACTAGAGTCACCTGTTCTACGTCGATACCTCGAGACAGGACATTGGTGGTGATGAGCACTTTTTCTTGGCCAGCTCTGAACCTGTCGAGTACAGAAATTCGCTGTTCCACAGTGAGATCTCCAGATAATACGGATACCGAATGCCCGTCTTTAGTCATTTTCTCAGAAAGCCATGAAGCAGTTTTTCTAGTGTGACAAAATATTATAGCCTGGCCGATAGAAATAACTCCATAGATATTGCAAATAGAGCGGTATTTCTCATCTTGTCCTCTGCACTTGACATAATATTGTTTTATATTGTCGAGTGATTCTTCCTCACGCAGTAAACGAATGATTAACGGATTGGGTATAATAATTTCAGCAAATTCCATGACGGGAGTGTCATACGTGGCAGAAAAAAACATCATTTGGCAAGTTCTAGGTAACATTTTATGAATTCTTATGCATTGGTCTTGATGCCCTTGCCTTGAAATCATTACGTCTGCTTCATCCAGTACGAAAACCTTTATTTTACTAAGGTCAAACATTTGAAATTTAACACCCCAATCTAGCATTTTTCCAGGAGTGCCAATTATGATATGATCAGTGATCTTCGCTGATTTGGCCATCTCTTCACCTCTGACGGCGTACTTTAATTTGATTTCAGGGCAAAAGTTTGCCATTTTAGCAGCGACTTCACCAGTTTGAATTGCAAGTTCATATGTAGGACTCATACACAAGACTTGTGGGTATTTTAAATTTGGATCGACTCTGCTCAGCATAGCCAAAACGAATGCCGCTGTTTTGCCGGTGCCCGATTGTGATTGCGCTATCATGTTTTGAGGTGGATCAGCAAGCAGAGTTGGTAAGGCGGTTTCTTGAATTTTCGATGGCGCATTGAATCCCATGGCGTAAACGCCTTTCAGGAGATTCGGTTTTAAATGTAAAGCTTCAAATGTTTTTACTGAGTAAAGGGGCGAGTTAGGATCTTTTCGTTGAATTTCAATGTCTTTTTTTGATTCAACTAAGCCGTTGCGGATTATTTTTTGAAGAAGAGACGTTTCAGATGGATTCGCAATATCAGCCGATTCTTCAGTCGCTTCGGGTTCTTTAGAAGTCTTTATGTTAAGCCCGGTTACTTTGCGAGCAATTTCCAAGTCGTCGGCAGGTTTTTCCCATTGCAGCTTGCCAGTCGCCATGTTTCTAGAAAATAAATGTTTAAAATCAAGAATGAGAATTATCCTGAGATGAAATCTTGGTTACAGTGGGCAATTGGCTAACTAACGTATTATTCAGACACAACACATTACAGTGCATTGCTGTTGAAAGCATTGAAAATATCTAAAACTTTTAATATTTTTAGTATCACGCCAATTTAATAGGTACTGTCGGAAAATATCACACTGGCATTGATGTATCAGGTGTTATTAGTAGGCTAGGCTTATGATACGTTCCAGTTTGATCGGGATTCTCTTGGTTTTAGCCATTGGTTCCGACGCCCTGGTCGGTTTGGTATTTCGTACCGGTTGTTGCTTGACAATTGAATAATTTTGACAAGACTGTGCTACTCGTAGAAAAAAGTAAAACAAGCACAATAGATATTATTTTGGAGGTAAAAAAAAATAAATCTAATCTTCATAGAAGGACGGATAGTAATACTTTCGATGGATTCGGCGGATGGATAGTAACTTAGTCCTGCAAGGAGCGAAATATTTGAGAAAACTCGGTAGCCAGGATGTCAATAGATTTATGAAGGAGGTAACTGAATTTTACAGATGATGTTACACTGAATTGTGGGAAAACCGCTTTGGTGGCGCCGAGATCTTCGCATGGCTTGGATTCCAAAATTTACTGAAATGGGATGATTGTTCGATCTGCTAAAGCCATAAATGCAATACATGGTTCAAGTGATCGACAAAAAATGAATACTGAAATCATTTTGATGAGTTTACATTCGCAAAAACATCTTTTATGCCAAAAAACAAAGGGTTACACAACAACCCAAATTGAATATGTTGACAAATGGGCCCAATAATTGTTATTTTTACTATTACATTTTCAAGAGAAACATGTTGATGCACCTAATCTGGTTAAAATGATCCAATATATTTTATGCCAGGAACGACCATACTTTTGGAGTGTGTTTTCTTGACAATGAAACCCTCTTTGGTCAGATGGCCGAAACCAGTTTTATTTACAGTACAGTAACACTTGTACTGTAAATAAAACTGGTTTCGGTACTGTAAATAAAACTTTAAAATTACATCCAACGACTTTTGAGTATAAATTTTCAAAAATACGATTTTCAAGTTGAAAAACGACAGTGTTTTAAAAACTAATAATACCAGACGATTCATTAGGCTTGAATTACCCTAACCTAACTCTATATCGATTATTTTGGAAATGGTACGTTTTGCATAATAGCCCCACAAATATCATTACAAATTTGTCTAAGCATGTACCCACATCTTAAATATAAGTGTTTTTACCGTTTTTTAAATTTGGAACAGCAAATAATGAGCGTGAGATAGGGTAATAATATTAGCAAATCGTTGTATTCAATAAATATTTTTTAATTTAAATTTGTGGTTATTTTTTTTATCAATTGTTAATTATTGATAACTTTTGACATTATCAGAGAATATTAAAATGCATTGAAAAAAATGTTTTCTTTTTTCAAAGATTTTTATTTCAATTAATATCTATTTTCCCATTCTTAGCTTTTATGAGGGTAGTTATTTATAAAAATAGATTTTTTTAGATTCCAAAGACAGAAGAAAGTCCATAAATAAAAGTTTCAGATTTCAATAAGAAACATTCAATATCTATTAATTAAATTAGGATTATATGCACGGTGCGTTGCCAAAAAACCACTATTGACGAGAATGAAAAAAAAAACCACGTACTTGGGTAAGAAAAAAATCCACTCAAAATGAATAGGACGGTGTCATATTCTCTGAGGAGTCCAAGTTTAGCATGGTCGGCGCTAATGACAACGTGGTTGTTCGATGAAAACGAAAACATAAAAACAGCAAAGATTGCATACTTCTTGATCAAACATTCGCCATATGTAATGGTTTGGATGACATAACCAGAGAACAGGTTGGTAAAATTTTTATGTTGGAGGGAACCATAAATGCCCAATATTACAAATTTGTCATTTTTGAAGAAGTTTTCACAAAATTGGAGGAGTTTTTAGCCTTCATAGTACGGACAGTATTCTAGGATGATTCAGCCATTTGCCACCGTGAAAAACTATCAATTCATGTTTTTTTCTGGCGTTCCAAACAATTTATTTTACAAATAAATGTGGCAATTATATTTCTATCAGTTATTTGGGCGACGAATTACCAAGAAAATCTTGGCATAAAAAGCCTTTGAGCCCTTAGCTCTGATCTCAACATCATTATGAATTTCTTGGCCATAATGGGAAACAAAATTGCAGACTTAAGCCCAAAACATTAAATGAATTGAAAAAAGCTGTTTAAAGTGTTAAGAATAACCAAAAAAAAATATTTTAAAAAAGTATAATTCCGTTCCATGGCGAATAAAAAGCATTTTAGGATTCCCTGTATGTTTTTATCAATAATTAATAATTGATAGAAAAAATAATCACATTTAAATCAAAAATTATTTAATGAATACAACAATTTGTTAATTCTACTACCTGGGCTGTTAAAAATTGTATCAAAGGTAAAACCATCATATTTGAGATGTGGATACATGCTTAGACATATTTGTAATGAAATTTATAAAGATATAATTAATTTGTTTTCTTTAACCCTTTGACTGCGTCACCAAATTTAGCGAACATGCCCTGTACGCAGCTTCTTTTTTGCAGATTTTGTTATCGCGTTTTCGACTATAAATATAGGTTGTAATATTTTTTTAACTAATCAAATATGTTAATTGCCTCTGAAAGAGGCGAAACACATGTCACAGTTAGTAACACAATACGTGGAATAATCAAAGTTAATTTAAATTTTCTATTAAAATGAACTTCCACAAAGTTACCGCCGAAACCATCGAAAGTATGTTAATTGCCATTCAAAGTAACCTTTTCAATAATAAAATACAATATATTTCTTGTATTTTTGGTTCAACAATAATCATTCTTCATACAATTGCGGCGCGACGTCGCCATATTGCCAAATACCGCCACGCGCGACCGAGACCACTGCGCCACCACCATACCATACTTATAATATTAAATTCTCGGAACAATTTCAATTTCACCCGCACTCGATCGCTTATTTATATTATCCAAAATCTTGCATTGGTGACGTATGTTCACGGCGTGTTCCAGAAATAAATTATTTTAGCCTATATTGAATCTTTTTTGACTAATGCCATCTATTGAATTTGGTAAAATATACATTTAGTAATCTTTTCGGTAATTATAGAGTATAGCTCGTCATGGATTATTACGGCGATAAGCTTCACAAACTAAGCTAAAAACAACGCCACGATTTAAAGTTATTTTTTGAGAGCTTTATAATCGTGTTAAAACCACACATTATTACGAAGAACACTGATAAATTATGCCAGATTTTGGCCGCGCGGCCAAAATGAAAAACAGAGGCGATGTACTGAAAAATATTTCGTATTTCGCATAATTTATCAGTGTTCTTCGTAATAATGTGTGGTTTTAACGCGATTATAAAGCTCTCAAAAAATAACTTTAAATCTTGGCGTTGTTTTTAGCTTAGTTTGTGAAGTTTATCGCCGTAATAATCCATGACGAGCTATACTCTACTTTTACCGTTTTTTTGGATCTCGAGAACGAATGAATCAAAATCCATGGGAAATAGATGGGTAATTTTGCCATACTCCCTAGCGGGGTCTATCGGGGCGAAAAAATTCACAAACTAAGCTAAAAACAACGACACGATTTAAAATATTCATTGAAGCATCCCGGAAGCACGTTTTAAGCACACATTATTATGAAGAACACTGATAAAAAAAATATATAAATGATATGAAATATTTTCAATACACATCGACATCCTTTGTGCCGTACGGTGTTGCTCAGACCAAGACAACTTCAGAGCATTGTTAGTGCAGTGCTACCAACCGAGAGGTTGCTGTCTCTGGTTGCTGCCTACTTCACGTGTGTATCCAGAAAAGACGAAGGCAGGGGTGGGGGACCTTTTCTTCTCTAAACTACTCATTTATTTTTCTGATTCAACATGAACGTATATGTAGTTATTAATAGTAAAATTTCCATACTTACCTGTTGGGTTTGTAGAGCTTGCCCGCCATCTTAAAGAACGCGTGCACTCTATCTGTGTGGTCCTTTATTGTTCTTTTCCACAAAAACTCACAGAGATAACCGTCATAATGGCTCACGCTTCGCCCATACCGAGGCACATTGGCACGCACATCTCTCCATGTCCTTTCAATATTTTGCGTATGAGCCCCCGTCGACGGGTCTACAAAATTTAAGCTGTGGTTCACTTTAAGGTGCACAAAACCTTCCGATTGGAGGCAATCGTATGCCTTCCAGCAATCGGAGATGATTGTTGTCCCGGGCAAAATGTTTTCTTTGATAACTTCGAGCAATGTCTCTTTAGATCTGTTATCCACAGCACATATAAATAGTTTGTGGGAGTTACGCTCGAATCCACCAAAAACCCACTGTCCGTCGATTAACCTACCCCGATTGTATTTACGTTTGCCGAACATTGACAAAGAAATGCGCGCAATTATGCATAGACAGTATTGAAAACTATAGACAGTATTGTAAACAATAGACAATAAAGTTTGGCGCTATTTGTAATCAAATCCAAAAAACCATCAAATCAAACAAAAAATATATATATAGATACGTTAATGAAGGCAATCGATGATGGAAATGGTGGCTTATTTTTCCTCGATGCGCCCGGTGGAGCTGGGAAGACATTCCTCATGTCATTGATTATGGCCACTGTTCGTGCGAGATATGAAATTGCTGTAGCAGTTTCTTCTTCTGGAATAGCGACCACATAGATAGAAGGATGCCGAACGGCTTATTCAGCGTTGAAATTGCCGTTAAACCTTCAAGCCACTGAAAAACCGACATGCAAGATTACGAAACACTGAGTTCAATAATTAAATAAAAAAATAATCAAATCAAACAAAAAATATATATACGTGGACCGTTATATCTTCGGCAGATGGATCGTTTAGAAATGCAACTCGCATGGTTGTCGTTAGCTGAAGTTTCTTCACATAAGGCCACAGAGTCAATGATTTGAGGCAAGTGTTTACTTCATCGGCAGCGGTCGATCTTGAAATGTCTGGTAATGTTTGGCGGAAATCGCCGGATAGTAGAATCATTACGCCTCCAAAACATCTTGAGTCATTGCACAGATCTTTCATAGTTGGATTGAGTGCTTCCAGTGCGCCATTGTCCATTCGTCCCAGGTGATGATTGTATTTGCTACCAAACATTTGGCCATTGCTGAGTGTTTCGTAATCTTGCATGTCGGTTTTTCAGTGGCTTGAAGGTTTAACGGCAATTTCAACGCTGAATAAGCCGTTCGGCATCCTTCTATCTATGTGGTCGCTATTCCAGAAGAAGAAACTGCTACAGCAATTTTATATCTCGCACGAACAGTGGCCATAATCAATGACATGAGGAATGTCTTCCCAGCTCCACCGGGCGCATCGAGGAAAAATAAGCCACCATTTCCATCATCGATTGCCTTCATTAACGTATCTATATATATATATTTTGTTTGATTTGATGGTTTTTTGGATTTGATTACAAATAGCGCCAAACTTTATTGTCTATTGTTTACAATACTGTCTATAGTTTTCAATACTGTCTATGCATAATTGCGCGCATTTCTTTGTCATTCAAAGCAATACTCAAAATTTTCCAACAATGGACTGCGTTGCCTGCAAACAGTCTTGTTCAACTTTTTTTTGCTTGGTAAATAGCACCGATTTGGTAGAATGGCTTCGCAATCACGGTGCAATTGCGCGTAACGTTATTTGTCCTAATTGCTCAATTCCGTGTACGTTTTTCGTAAAGACGTGGACGTTCCGGTGCGGGAAGAGCGTTGAAACATCAGTAAAACAGAAACAAAAAAAAAAAAAACGATGTCCGTTCACCGTGTCTGCCAGGAAAGGAACATTTTTTGAGGCTTCCCATCTCTCTGTTGTGGATATTTGCAAATTTATGTTTTACTGGTGCGTGATACGTTCTCCCCGGACAAAATTTATCATGTCAGAGATGGCAGTTAATTCTCACACGGTCGTCAACTGGTCGAATTATTGCCGCGAAGTGTGTGTGGACTGGTGTACGAAGAACAGTGGGAAAATAGGTGGTGTCGGGGTAATCGTCGAAATAGACGAAGCAAAGTTTGGCAAACGTAAATACAATCGGGGTAGGTTAATCGACGGACAGTGGGTTTTTGGTGGATTCGAGCGTAACTCCCACAAACTATTTATATGTGCTGTGGATAACAGATCTAAAGAGACATTGCTCGAAGTTATCAAAGAAAACATTTTGCCCGGGACAACAATCATCTCCGATTGCTGGAAGGCATACGATTGCCTCCAATCGGAAGGTTTTGTGCACCTTAAAGTGAACCACAGCTTAAATTTTGTAGACCCGTCGACGGGGGCTCATACGCAAAATATTGAAAGGACATGGAGAGATGTGCGTGCCAATGTGCCTCGGTATGGGCGAAGCGTGAGCCATTATGACGGTTATCTCTGTGAGTTTTTGTGGAAAAGAACAATAAAGGACCACACAGATAGAGTGCACGCGTTCTTTAAGATGGCGGGCAAGCTCTACAAACCCAACAGGTAAGTATGGAAATTTTACTATTAATAACTACATATACGTTCATGTTGAATCAGAAAAATAAATGAGTAGTTTAGAGAAGAAAAGGTCCCCCACCCCTGCCTTCGTCTTTTCTGGATACACACGTGAAGTAGGCAGCAACCAGAGACAGCAACCTCTCGGTTGGTAGCACTGCACTAACAATGCTCTGAAGTTGTCTTGGTCTGAGCAACACCGTACGGCACAAAGGATGTCGATGTGTATTGAAAATATTTCATATCATTTATATATTTTTTTTATCAGTGTTCTTCATAATAATGTGTGCTTAAAACGTGCTTCCGGGATGCTTCAATGAATATTTTAAATCGTGTCGTTGTTTTTAGCTTAGTTTGTGAATTTTTTCGCCCCGATAGACCCCGCTAGGGAGTATGGCAAAATTACCAATAGATGATCGGGTAGCGAACATCGTCTTTGTTAATCGATTACCCACTGTGGATACCAATTCTTCAAAAAATTAATTGCAGAACTTCACTACCATCGCAATAAACGAATAATTATAAATGGTTTGGAGAATACTACGAAATAGTGGTTAATAAATAATTAGTTCAAATCTTTAAAGTGTGCTGTTTTGAATAAGTGAGTGAGAATTCATCAAATCTTTTTTACTTTATAATTTGAGCATGTGACTGTGACTAGGTTGGCAAGAATGGCACGTTATTAATCTCTTAGAATTTCGTTAAACTAAATGTTCATGTTATTGAGTATAATCAAACTACTTACATTTAATTATGTTTTAATCCAAGAAATAACAAGTTATACAGACAAGAGACAAATCTTTGCGTTCGGCATGACGTTTGTCCATGGATAAAGTTGTCGTTGTATATTTCTGCCATAGACTAATGATAGACAATGATCTCTGCGTTGTACCGCATAGACAATAGGGGCCCGCACACTGGGATGCCGGCGTCCAGGATACGATGACGTATGTCAGAGTGTGCCGGATATCGTGTCATGTAAATTGATATCAAAATTGAGAGGTCGGCGTCCAGTAAGTACTGCACGCCAAAATGGCACGCCGTCGTGTACACGCCGATAAGGGTCTGTACACTGCCTGAAACTGCCGCTCCGTCGTGCAGGTGAGCCATAGATATCGCCTCTCAATCTATGCTCTATTTCTTCGCCTTGGGTATACAAGGTTCCACATGAATAATAAAACCGCAGGAGAAGCAATTTCAGACGATGTAACTTTTTGTAGAATCGATAGTTTAGATTAAAAGTAAATTATTTAAAAGCATGCATATAATCAGAATTAGATGTTTACCTAACATATTAATTTTATTTAAATGTCGTTGTTCTATTAGCATATTTAGAATAGACGAAACTGCAGTTCGACGCTTTCAAATGTTCTTAAATGTCTGAAAGAAATCTGCAGGTCGAACTTTGGTGCATTAATACTCAAAAATATAATTTTTCTTAGGTATGCTACATTCGTTCCATGCACCTGGAATACCCGTATGAAACATACTTATGCGTCTATAGGCGCGAATGAAAGAATAAACCGTTTCTAATATTTTTTAAATATATATTCAGATAGAATATATATTTAATGTCCTATAAAATTTGTATATTTTTCAGATTGTGCATTTTTATTTCCCATGTTTACGCAAAAAGACGGTTTGTTTTCATATAACCGAATTATTTACATGTCATTTACATAATTAAGTATTTCGACTGAGGGTGCTTGATGGAATTTCAATATCAAATTTAAATTGTTTGAATGCCGAAAGGTGAAACCCGGGTCGTTAGCGACAAAACTCATGGAAAAGTACAAAATTCAAACAATTCAAATCTGTCATTTACAATTAGTAAACATGGATGTCCGCACGTGGTCGAAAAAATTCACGGCAGATTTCATTGCAGTGTATATAGATCGCATCCATGCTTATGGAAGATTAAAAGCTTAGATTACAGGAATCGAAATCTTCGTGATCAGGCCTATATTCAAATGATACAGTTTTGCAAAGCAAAAGGGTTCAGTGATGCCAATAGGGATTTTGTGGCAAAAAAGATACAAAGCTTTCGAGAATCATATAGGAAAGAATTAAAAAGACAAAGTGATAGCCAACGTAGTGGGCGAGGAACTGAAGAGATATTCTTTTTCTTTCTTCACAGAGTAAGCTGAGGCCAACGCAAGATACCGCTAATTTAAAATAATTCAATCGGTTATCCATTTTTACGTTAGAGTTTTGACGTACAAGGTTTGACGTTTGACGTTTGACATTTAAAGTCAGAGCATAGACAGAACAAAAACTCTCGATCCTCTCGATAAAAGTCCGCTACTCGCAAGCGCTCCAAGCAACAGGCCAACACGCCACGTTTCCCACACGATTAGACATTACACTGACATTTCTGCCCGCGCTCCATTTGTCCTTTCTATTTTCGTGGACGCCAACCATTTTGCGTCTTTTAGTGACAACACTTTTGGATGCCGGATAGCCCGAACGATTTATTCGACAGTATTTACCACGTTCTTTTGGCGTCCACGCCGAAATCCCAATGTAATGTGCCCTTATAACATTGGTAGATTGTCTATTCAATCAAATGAAATACAATATTTTATACAAAGATAACAAAAATATTGATTTCGCCTAGATCCACCTAATTGCTTAATCTGTCATTGGATACCCCCCCCCCCCCACTTGTAAGACGCCCTCTTTTACGTCTTCGAGGTGTCAGAACAGACGTTTGGCGAATTTCAATTGAATCGAACAAAATACACATCAAAATGAACCAGAAAAAACTTTACTTTGCGTCTAAATAAACAATTACTCGGTTAGAATTGATGGTTAACCGTGTACTTGGCTGATTTCAAAAGGGATCAAGAGTGGAAATACACGAGCAGCATTTAATTTTCGTTGCCAGTATCCGTATTTTGGCCCCCCCTATTTTGGATCCCGTTTTTTCATATAAAACTCATACTGGGCACACACACGCGGCATAATAATCAGTTTGTAGCATACAACGGCAGTAAAATGCTGTTCGTCTATTTAATTTAATTTCGTCCAACGTTTAGCTACCGCAGCCGACAGTCTGCATCTCGGTGATTCCCGTTTTTTTTTAAAATATAAAACTCATACTGGACAGTAGCGTAGCAAGGGGTAAGGCAGGGGTGGATCTTATTTTTTTTTAAATATTGTATTTATTCAAAAATAAATACAATATTTTGCGAGGAATTATTATTTATACATACAAATAATAAGCCACCTGTGGTAAAAACCCACATTCATAGTTTATACATAGTTGAAGTGTTTAAAAAAAAATTAGAGGACATATTAGGGGTGGCAAATTCAAGGATCGCCCTGGGTGGCAGGACCTTTTCCTACTCCACTGATTTTTTTTTAACCATGTCCGCTCCCAATGTAGAGCATATGGACTCCTAATGGAGTTTATCTCAACGGAAGTGTTTCTACGAGAACTGCTTGTTACTCAGTTGCTCAACCTCTCTTTTTCGAAAGAGAGTAGGTATAGAAGGATAGGGCTAGGACAGGACTAGTGATAAGCGAATCGCTCTCGATACGCCTCGTTCATAAGACAGAATGGGTGGGAGGGGGGAATTCAAGACAGCACATACATCCATGCATTCGAACAGAAATTCATAAATCAATTTATAAAACTGTCCGTACCGGGATTTGAACCCGTGCCCTCTGTAGCCGAGGCCAACAACGTTGACCACTCGACCACACAGGCGACACTCCACTAATACTGGGCAATAAAGATTAGGATAACATGTCAAGTTGTACAGTAAGCCCTAGTCCATTTACAAATGTGAGTAGGTATTGAAAGTTTATTTTTTTACGACATTTAAATTGTAACTGATCTATAGTTTCTTAAATCACCCAAACCACCCGTTCTTTTTTAAAAAAACTTTGAAATGTATAAGATAAGTCGACTATCCATTTTTAAAAACCGATAGTTAGGCATTTCATAATTTTCTCATCAATGTTCAGATTGACGTGGACCAGTCAGACATGTATTAAAGTAGTGGGGACGGATATTGAATTCAATTTGTGGGACACAGCCCCACATACCTAATATAACTATTGTTATTAGTATTGCTATATGTATTTTACTGTCGGTATGTAACATATTACCTTTAATTTTGTTTGAATAATCTTTAAGTATTTCTTGATAATAAACAATTTATAACATTGTATTAAGTACCTTCATATTTAAACTCGTATATTTTTTAAATCCATGTCCGCTCCTAATGTGGAGCGTATGGCCTCCTAATGGAGGTATCTCAACAGAAGTTTTTCTACGAGAACTGCTTGTTACTCAGTCGCTCAACCTTGTGAGTATTAGGAACATAAGGATAAGACTAGAACAGGACTAGTGGTTGGCTTATCGCTATTGCTACACCCAATTATTAAAGGATCAGAAGGCTGGGAGGAGAGGAAATGATGTGAATTGACATCACAAACACCCAGTCTTCGATCACAACTTTGAATTGAATAATTCTCAAATTTAATGTGATCTGACCGGGAATCGAACCCAGACCTGCGTGATCGGTAGAGCAAGCCCTAACCAACAGGGCCACAGCAGGCGACAAACTCATAATATTAACCAAAAACATTTAAAAGTTAAGTTCTCATAAAAAAAACTCAATATATCAATAAAGTCGCCACGTTACCAATTTTTCTGCTACGTTAAAAGATGTAACGATTATTGTTTATTTCTCTTTGAGAAATACGCACATATTGTGTTGGTATCACATTAAAAAAAAATGCATAATCTACAAGGGGAATAATTTTGAAGTTTTTTTGTTTTCCTGATTTTTTTTCAGTTTTGATATATTATATTGTTTTTTAACCAAGTTTTAAGTTTTATCTCATTTCACTGTTTAGCGTGTTTTAAAACGAAACATAACTTTTAACACGCTTTGTTTATATTATTTTTCTCTAGTCTTCAACATCTTTAGCGCACATTTTATTCAATCGCAAGAGAAAACATTTGTTTGTACGCCCGGCTATTCTCACAGTGATGGGAAGAGTTGTTCGCTATTTTTGTGTACCACCACAAAACCGGACAAACAGTGCATTTTCAACAATTAATACATAAACTACGAATCCACTTTATTTATTTATTGTAAAAACATAACTTGTGTCAGTTGTGTCACATTTAGTACTTCATTATAAATAATATGCTAACCATTTGCTGGATTTTTACATGTGATGGCATAATAAAATGAAACTATATTTATAAAATAATGATTCAGTATTTATAATAATCTGGTGACATTAAGATTTGTGAATAATGTTAAATTGCTTTTGTATTTTGTTGAAATCACCAATTCTTACAGTTTTGACTATGACTATGACTTACAGACCATAGAAGCCAAAAATGTAATATTTTTTTCATCATTTGGTGGGATATCCAGTGGCGGATTACCCCATAAGCGCAATAGGCGTGCGCTTGGGGCCTTCACATTTTAGGGGCCTCAAAAATAGCATAAATTATATAAATCCTTATGTTTTAATTTCAGTTTTCAATATTCATTATTTTTCTACGAAGAGTTTTATTACACTTTTGTGTTATTCGAAAAACAGGGCCTCCAAAATTTATTGCGCCTAGGGCCTCCAAAGTGCTTAATCCGCCACTGGGGATATCTATTAGTATTAGGAGCTGTGGGAGAGCACATTGAAATACACCTAATTAACTTTTTTCACGGTTTTGAAATTGCACGGCCTAATGTAATGGAACGTATCTTTAATTTCTTTGTAAACAGTTTTTTACACGGCTTTTTTGCACGGATTTTTAGCATGGAGAAAAAAAAATTGTGCAAAAAGAGAATTTGGTGTAATTGAAAATGAGTATACATAATGGCAATTAGTCTATTTAGAATTATTTTCATTTTAAAAAAACTTCCATAAAATTCTTGGTCTAACACGACCCGGGTTTCGCCTCTCAGCATCTTCCGGTACTAATCAGTGCGCAAATGCACTCGAACTGCAGTTCGGGTCGAAACCCGGGTCGTGTTAGACCAAGAATTTTATGGAAGTGTACAAAATGAAAATAATTCTAAATTAACATTCAATTTTCATCAAGCACTTTCAGTCAAAATTTTAAATTATATCAGCAATTAGTATAAATGTTAATCTGCGTCCATCGACTAGTATCATAGATAATAGAGGTTACTAATATGGTTGCGGCGATATGTCATAAGTGACGTTTTGATAGTTTATTTTTCGCAATTGGTTGCATATTATAAATCTAAGAATATTTTTAACAATCTAATAAACTGTTTTGTTTAATTATTGATGACGATGAGCGATTATTCAAAATAAAACTAAGTGAACATAATGGAGGAAGTAGATCATATCATTATACAATCACTTAAACAGTTGGGAATGTATGTTTTTAAATATGATACTATATTATTATGATATACATTTAAATAATAAATATATTGACCATATAGAATTGTGACTAAGCGGTGACGCTGTATGATGTATTTGTAAATATGCTTTACAACATGCTACTCTTTTTATACATGAAAATTAGTGAAACGCCGCTAATAATAACAATATGTACAATGCAACTCTATGAAATTCAATTACGAATAGGAAAATGACAAATAATTAGACATGGGAATCAGGAAAACCGATGATTTACACGAAATACGATTATGCGAAATACGACGCCAGGCTTCCCGATATTTTGGGTTTGTCCCGGTTTCAAGCCCCTTGTCCCTGTGTCCCCAAGGGACCTTTCAACACAAATCTAATAAAAACTATGAGTTACTTTATATTCTTCAATTATTTTTTTCCTATTTTCTCCTCTCATTTACATAAGACTAAAATAAAAGGCTATGGCGTTTAATCTTTTGTAAATTTTAAATAAGTAAAATAAATAAAAGTGTTGTTTTTAACAGCATCAAGAAATTTTTCAAGGAGCAAAATGATTGATCCGGAATAAAGCATATTTACACCGAATCTTCTTAGTCCCATTAGAGATGTTCCTCGGTGGTAGGAGAAATATATATACATTCTAAAATAATTATCAATCCAAATGTTATTCGAGCAAAAAAGGTTTCCAATGGAGTTTGGCCAGACTTGTCGAAAGCTGTCATGTCGTGGACGTTGGGGAAAACAATTAAAATATCTATTTTTTGTATTTGTAATATTCATGGATTTATAATTAGCTTTAGCATGTACGCAACTGCAGTTATACTCCATGGATAGGTATATAATGAAGATGTGTTACATAAATATATATTTTTACAGCCCATTACCGGAAGATGTTAATACGCTGAGTGATTTCCCGGATGATTTAGTATTGCAATCAGCCAAAAGGTGTATAGATGTGATAACAGAAGAAAATGCGGAATCTGAAGAACTGAAAGTGATGTCACAAAAAGTTTTAGTTGCTACTAAACTAGCAGATACTTGCAAAGTAAGTAACATTGAGCCGTTTTAAAAGAGGTTTCACAAATAATTATTACAAAATCAGTTTTATATCGACTGTGGAAAGGAAAAAGGATGTAACCCACACATATCAAATTTTACAGGAGGCGCAAAAAACGTGTTTTGATGATTTTGAGACATATGCAAATTATGAATTATACACAACCTTCAAGTGCACGGAGACTTCTAAACTGGTGTTAAATTGACATAACCTAATATTAATTAAAGAAGTTGTCTAGGTTAAACCTTTATTTCAGTCCTTTTTCTTGGTTTTAACTTTTTACAAGGTCATCTTTTTCAAACTTAAAAGCTAAATTTAGATACCAATTAGGCATTTTCAGCTTCCATCCTTTTAATAGAACGTGTGCCAAGTTGTATACATTGTGATTATCGAAAAAAAGCTGTTTTAGAAAAACTGAGGGTTACGTCCTTTTTTCTTTCCACAGTCGATATTGTTAACTAGATGGCTGTCACAGACGAGATATCTTGTAAAATTTTTCGTGCTCAATACGCCACTTACGAGTTAACTCATTAATAACTAATGAAATTAATAATTACAAATTATAGCCGGTGTGCTAGGTAAATACGTACTTTTTTCTACGGTAGCCAAAAGGTTAAAAAATTTGACAACATACTCAATTTGATTTGTTACTCCACTAATTGTGTTACTATTTGTGACATGTTTTTTGACTTTCCGATGTTTATCCGAGAGGTGAAAAATGTGTCGCACATAAGGAATACAATCAGTGTAATAATAATTATCAATTTAAATTTTTATATTAATTCAACCCAGATCGTGGATGTTAATTTATTTCATCTCCTTAAATGCGTTTTTGAATTTACAAAGAATGTAATTGTTTTGCAGAAATTGGGGTACAAAGGAGACTTAGGATATCAGCTTTTTTTATATCCTAACGAGAATGATGTGAGAAAAATATTTATGTTTTTAATTGAAAAGCTTCCCAAAGAATCTGAAAAAAGTTTTTCAACAACCTCTAGAGATGGGATTTCATTACTTATGCAAAACATCGCTCTCAAGATATCTGAGGAACTGAATGAACCGTGGACACCTCCATACTGTAAACAAAAAACTATAAAGCTGGTATCGAGCTGCGAGTGGTCACTGTCTGGTTGCTCCTATGTGGATCCATTCGAACGAGTTCCATTGAAAATATCTGATGATAATGTTGTTCAAGGTAGAGTAAATTTAATATTTCCTCTGTTTATCCTATGTGAAAAACAATTCTACATAGTACATATATTTTGAAATATTATTTCATCTATTCAATCATATTTCCGAATACTTCTACTAATACATTACAATCTTATGAAGCTTGTGCTGGCTAAGTAATCCAATCCCGGGAATCCAGATCACGTACAGTTTTCGATACACTTGAATCCTGGGATTAGAAAACATTCCAGAAATTTCGGAATTGATTTTCTTACAAAACAGAATCTTCAAACACTAACACCTAATAAATCACGTTTCGTTTCTGCTACACGAATCAATGGCCAATTGAGAAATCATTTTTTAATTTCAAAGAAATTCTGCAACGAAAAAGTAGAGCTCATTTATGGTGACAAAAAACATTTAAATGGATGCAAAAAATATTAAATTCTAGACTATATTCTTACATACTGTAAGTGAATGCATTTTGCGACAAAACAATATTTATTAGCATGAATTGTTTCTTATATTTAACCTACTCATGCCATCAACATATCGAAAAGGTCATTGACTTTTTTATGTCATTTTTGTGTTGCGTTTTGCGGAACTTTAATACATTGTAATGTTTATTATCATCTGTCAAAGCCAGTGTGACCATAGCGTCAGTGGTTGTTCCATTGTTTTAAATAAGTACATAGGTTCTATAAATTAATAAAATAAATAGGTTAGTAATAAAAATTCAGACCGACGAAGTAAAATAATAACTAAAAAAAAAATATTTCATTGGTACAAATAAAGCACTGTCAAAAAAAAAAATTGGGACCAGTCACGGGTTCACAAAATTGTAATCCCGAAATTCTGGGATCATGATTGGCAGCTCAAGATTGACAAAAACTGCAAAACCAATCCTGATGATAAAATAATATTTGTTGAATATTTGTTACAAATCGACTGTGGAAAGGAAAAAGGACTTAACCCTCAGTTTCTTCAATATAGCTTTTATTCGATAATCACTATGTATACAACTTAATACATGTTCTATCAAAAGGATATAAGCTATAAATGCAGAATTAATATCTAAATTAAGCTTTTAGTTTTTTAAAAAGGAGGGCCTGTGAAATTTTTGTCGAGGAAAAAGGACTTAAACCACATCAATGACATTATTAGTCGCTGAGGTAAGATTTTACGGCGAGGAAAAAAGCGGTAAGCAGCTTGCTCCCGTAAATGTATAGGAATCATTGCAGTTTTACCAAACTCTGCCGGCCAATCGTGTCAGTTTTGACCACCGAGAAGACTTAAGCCGCATAAATATTTTGCTTACTCTTCTACCGGTAAACTCATATATCAACGATCCGTATGAAAGTAATTGTTTAAATATAAATTATATCATTAAAATGGCAATATATAAGAGCAAAAATATTCTTAACACATTGGTTACGGATGACTCGTATACGAGTCTTTTCGCCGGTCTGACTTACGCGTTGAAATATATACATCCAATGCAACAAATGTTTTAGATTCTCTATGCAGATGGCGTAACAAATGATTGATGCATCATTTAAAAAATAAAATATTAAAATATATGCACAAATATTTTTTTTATTCGGTGATTTCGGCGATGAAAAATCAGCAGACAGTTAAAATAAAACTTTAAAAAATAGGCCACCAAAATATAAGCAATTGTAGGCTAAAAATAGGCTTTTATGTTTTCTAATTTTGTTTTGAAATAAAATAAACAGGAGTAAATGTTTATTTGACTTGTTATTTATTACGTTTTCGATGAAATATATAATTCTATGTCAAATACCCAATTTTCTATATTAAAAAATACAAAAGATTGAGTATCGCTAATAAAAGCAGGCTAAAATATATAAAGTATTATGCAACAAAGTGTTGCACAACTGGTGTCCAAATTATTTTTTTGAATGTCAAATAGTTTTAAAGTTATACTATTTTTTCAAAAGTACCTAATTTTTTGCAAAATTTCGCAAAAATGCCCCGATGCGAATGAGTTAAGATGTGTGGTGTCAACTTGGATGTCATAAACAATACAAATAAGGAAGCTAAGTGTTTAATATTACGTATTCAAATTTTTATGTCACCCTTACAAAGAGTTATCGTAAATTGTATTTAAATTGTTATAAAACAACCCTGTTTCTACCATAACATGCTTTAAATCATAGATCAATGATCTCGTGTTAATCTCAATTGAGAAAATTACCATAATATTTGGTATATTTATCAAAAACACCACCGTGCGGTTTTTAGGTTAAGTGTCGTGTAGTTTCAATGTTTTTGATTAAAATTCACTTGTATTTACGATTCAAATCAATGTAATGGGCGAATATTTTTATAATTCACTGCTTTAATAAATTTATAGTATTTTCCAATGCATAATATTTCATTAGCTTGCAAATAACTTTTAAGGACAGTTCAGATTACACTGCAAGTAAAATGGAATAAATATTAAATACTGATATATACTTCCTGTCTTTTTTTGATTCATAATGTATGATAAACTATGTCTCAACTTAATGTTTTGAAATTAAAAGTAAAATAGCAATTGTTGCCATAATTCAATGTGTTCAATTCAAATTTCGCTCGCAACACGCCGTTAGTAGACTCATGTTGTTATAACTATAACCAACATTATTTCTATATTACATTCTCAAATTTGATGTGGGCATATTCTGAATATGTCCTCTGATTAACAGCTTGTATGGAGATATTGATAATAATATTATTATGGACGTGGAATTATGTAATCCCGAAGAAGTACCATGCGGAATACGTTCTGGATATTCAACTAGAGATAATGTAATAAAGTAGTAGCTATTACAATACTATATCAATATTTTATTATTTAGATTTATTTTTTGTACCTTTTAAATGATTATTGTACAACTTTTTCATTGTCATTCAAATTCCTAGCTGTCATCGTGCCATAGTATGTCTTCATTTATTATAAAGTCATTTAGAAATTGGCGAGGAAAAAGGCGGTAAGCTGCTTAAATTCAGTGGGGCCGATCATTTTTGTCGAGGAAAAAAGACGTAACCATCAATTTTATTGGTTTTTGTTTAATAACTTTTTTATTTTTTATCGAATAGCGTAAATAAAACACCAGTTCATTAGACTGTATGCGCTTCAAGGTTTTCAAGGCTCAAAAAACGTTTTTCGTGCCTCCTGTAAAATTTGGTTTGTGTGGGTTACGTCCTTTTTCCTTTCCACAGTCGATATAGTTATTTTCAATATACCACAAAATAATGTGTTCCTATGATTCTGTTTTTAAATAACGCCAATATTTTACAGTTACATAAATTATGCAAATAGCTTATTTAACCTTCGGATTCCTGAGGGGTAAATTCGCATTGCAAAATTATTCTTATTTTAACCATTCACTAAATACCGATAATATCTAGCTGATATTTATTGTAATCTACAATGATACCTCTATCAACGCAATGCAAATATTACGCAAATTTGTCCGGGGTCACTTCGTACCTCGTCGCTTCTCTATCCTAGTTTCAACATTGCGGTACTCCAGTGTTAAGGAAAAAAAATATTGATAGGTATTGGTTTGATGAAAAAATTTAGTTAAATTTGTTAGAATGATTTCTTCAGCTTTCAATAAATTGTTATCACTAAATCTTTTGCTTAAGCAGCTAAATTTTTGTTCACAGCAATAGTTGATTATTGGGAGAAAGTTATGCCTAATAATTTAGAAAATGCACCTGAAAAGACGGATTCTACAGCGCAAGCAAATTTACTCATGAACAAATTGCAAAGTCATCAGCCTAAATCACCGCTCAAGAGCGATGTGAGAAAGATTCACACAAACTTACAGCAACCTGGTGATATGAATTTATTCCAAGAGAGTTTCGATGGCACTGCGGTATTATCTATTGACAGTGTTACCAGTGCATTGAACGATATTCAAGACAAAACCAAATCAATCCAGAATGAGATCGATGAACTGAACGAAAACAATAAAAAGGTACATGATTATATTTGAAAAAAATTATTTGATTAAAAGCTTGGGTATAGATAAATAGAACAAAGGTCACATGCATGTCCAGATCTGACTGATCTAATAACATAAACTACATTTTGTCTTGAAAAATGTATACGTTATATCGCCACCGTTCTGGCCGAGTTCAGAGTAAACAGCAAATGAAAGTTTTTATAATAAAGCCTCCGGCATGGATATTTTATGTTACATAGAGAATTATAATATTAAAATATAGATGCATTAATGCTAATCAGACACAAATAAGGGACATTAATAGACAGAGACAATTGCCTTCCTTTAATCGGCATTAATTTTAATTGCCTATAAAAATAAATGCTTTATTAATCAATGCACCGCACCGACTGAGTTTTTTCACACAAAGAATTTCTTTGTATACTTAACTATTTTTTTGTCAGTTTTGTTCCTTACCAAGTTCTGGTGACAATATTAAGTTTGTATTCTTTTGTCCTTTGTCGTTTATTTTCTCAGTTTTTACTAATTCTCTTATTGACTATTGAGAATTCATCATTTTGTGCACACTGACTGATAATTTCATTTGCTACTATATGCATATATATTTTTCTTAGATAAAATAGCCATTTTATAATAAAACATGCAGTGTGCGGTATATGATGGAAACAGATGTATAATGTACAATTTATTCTATCTTATATATTTTCATTTGATATGTCAAGCAGTTTGAGAATTTTGTGACTGTAACTGAAAATTCGGCTGCGTGGCCAAGTAGTCAACGTCATTGGCTTCACAGATCACGGGTTTGAATCCCAGTTCGGACAGATTTTACAAATTGATTTCCAATTGATTTATGTCTTAAATTCCTTCCCACCTATTCTATCCTAAAAACGTGTAAAGCGAGAGTGATTAGCTAACCACAGTCCTGTCCTAGTCGTATCCTTCAATCCTTACTCTCTTTGAAAAAAGAGAGGTTAAGCAACTGAGTAAAAAACAGTCCTTGTAGAAACACTTCTTTTGAGATAAATTCCATTCGGAGTCCATATGCTCCACATTGGGAGTGGACATGGAAATAAAAACAACTGAAAGAAATTATTTAAGATTTGTCTTCTCTAGTCACCAATATTCAATAAAAATTCATTAATAACATACATTTTCCTCCGTAGATGTTATTGGATAAAGAGAAAGAATTGGTTAAAAAGAAGTTATTTGCTGATAAGAAAGACACTGTTTCCTTAGTCGCCTCACTTCTGCCAGACAGTGAAAGTAATATGGCAAAACTTCAAACAATATATGATAAGGAGGCCGCAAAGATTACCAATCTCAAACGAGAAATTGAAGAAAATGAAATTCGTGAAATAGAACGCTCTAAAGAAATAGAGCTTGAAAAGATTCAAAGGGTAATGGGTTTTCATTTTATTAGTTATCGTCAATTTTCCTTTTTTGAATACATCCGCACATGTCGTCATATTGTCGACCTCTGTGGTCTAGAGGGAGGAGCTTCATCCTAGCGATCAGATTAGTCTGGGTTCAAGTCCTGACTAAGTCAATATCAAATTTCAATTTTTTTAATTTCAATTTTAGATCTTGGATATAGGTTTTTTTGATATATTTTCACCTCGTCGACGTCGAGAAAAATATGTTATACAAATATTATTTATGTATAAAAATGTTATATTTTTAGGTTGAACAATCAAAAAAAACTAAATTTATCAAATCTCTCGAGGAAAAGGTCAGGGTAATGTCTGATGAACACAACAGGAAAATTAGTCTTAAATTACACTTGACAAGAGAGTATGAGAAAAAGAATGCCAAAAAGAAATTTGTTAAAAAAAGGTAAAATTTTCCCGCTTATCCCGGACATTTCAAAAATAAAAATAAAAAAGGTTTTAAACCTATCACAATTACGGATTAGGATAAGATGAAATAGTGTAGAAGGGTTTTGCAACCCAATTTGTCTAAAGTATCTTAACTCTTTAAATCCTACTTTCTTTGGCTCTCCTGTAAAGTTTCACTTTGTAGATTCACTTCTTTGACTTCAAGCCCTCAAATTGACGAGTCTGTAAAAATAATGGTTTCTCTTCTTGGAGGTTTGATGTAATGGTACCTGTTTTTTTATTATCTATGTTCACTATATCTTTTCTACTCAGATGTTTTGCTTTGGAATGTATCCTCCATGTAAAAAGAGGATTGAGTGTAAATGCATTTCTGTATATTATCTTATTCAATCAAAACTCATTGGTAAAATTTTCAATTAAAAAGAGCTTAAAATTAAAATCATTTAAAACTGTATAATTTATCAGAGAATATAAATGATAGCACATTTTATAGATCAATAATCAAGAATTAAAGAATACTGTGAACGCATATGTCCCGTTAATAATATTGTACTACCAAAATACTTGATCTTTTGAAAAGAATAAATCCTTTTCAGGTCAGCGTACACAAAGAGGATTATGGAAATTATTGGAAATATATCAAAACAAAAAGTTGAGATTAACAAAATTTTATCAGATACCAAAGTTCTTCAAAAAGAATTGAATACTATGAATGGGAAATTGGATAGATCATTTGCTGTTGTGGATGAATTAGTGTTTAAGGTAAGCAGTATTAATTTAATATTACATATAAATAATTAATCATGAATATGTGATCAAATTTTCAACATGCTTCTTTGCAGTTTTTCTACTCACACTGGCATATATTTAACTCTTTTTATTCTCGCTCTCTTTTATTCTCTTCCCAGTCTGATTCATGAAGTTGAGAGATATTTGCAATGTTGTGTCAGGATCAGGAGTTAAGTGGAGCGGGGGCACTCTGCCACTTCTTTTTTGGGCCTGAGCGCACCCCAGTACTTTTATTATCCTCTAATAATTATTCACTCGTATTCGTAAAGGAATATGGAGAAAATTTTAATATTTGCACTCATAATGCCGCCGTTGATTTTTCTTCTATGATATAAATGCTAGTACTATGGCGGTGATGTAATGATTTAATCTTGGCCTATTTTTTAAACCTTCGCAATCGAGGATGCCACTTCTTAATTCTTCAGCCGTTATCAAAGTGACGTTTGTTAATTGTATGCTTATGCAAGATTCTTGAGCACAAGGAGTTAATATATAAATATTCATGATTTGTGCAGTGTTCTATTACACTGACATGATAAGGAAAATAACTATAATATAGGCTGTATATATTTATTTTTATGACACCAAATACAATTAAACCATGTTATGTTGGAATTTTGTGTACACATGATTGAAATGATATTAATATAAGTTTATACTCAATTTAAATAAAAAAATAATACTTTTTACTTATTATCATGTGAATATTTTTTCAAGGATGCTAAAAAAGATGAACATGCCAGGAAAGCTTATAAGCTTCTAGCCTACATCCATACTGAATGTGGAGATATCGTTAACATGGTTAATGATACAGGAGCCAATTTACGGGAAATTAGAGACCTGGAGAAGAATGTTGAAACAGAGAAAAAGAAGAAAATCAAAGAAAATATGGAACGGGTTTATTTGGATCTAAAGTATGAGCAATCAAACAAGCAAAAAGAAGAAACAGAGAGTTAACCGTTTTGACTTATCTCATATTATTAATACCTTAGGTATAATGATGCAAGTATATATGGGCCCATTGGAGGTGAAGTAAGTCAACTAGTATAATGGTAAATTACTTTTTTCTTGGACGTTTAAGTACTATCACGCCTTTACTTGGTGCTTTGGTGGATTGCATATTTTTATTTTACGGATATAACACTATTGCAATGTGTATTAACTGAGGTTATTTCACTTTTACGATACATACTTTAAGAAGTGTATAATATTACAACACATTCAACTTATTTTTTTTCTAAAATACCACTTGACTCACTTCACATCTAATAGGCCCATATAATAGGTATTTAGTAATATCAAATAAGGAAAATGTTCAATAATTGATAAAAACAAGTACAGGTAGTCCCCGACTTACGACCGAAAAAAACCATTTTTTAAAATATTTAATTGAATCACGCGGAACCATGCGTAAAGTAAGATGACTTGACAATGATGATGCAATACATATTTGCTCATATGTAAAAAAATAACAATACAAAAATAATATAAAAATGATTTATTTTAATACACCGTCCACATCAAATGTGATCGACATCGATAAAAAACGAAACCAAAAAATAACACTTCTATGTATGCACAAATTAAGAAAAAATATATTTTATTTAGTGTAAGAATACATTTATTGCACTACAATACAATATTTACTATTTTTAATAAGAAAATGGCCATTTTTAATACTAGATCAAAATATTTTATTCAAAATAATTCAAATTTGATAACTAGGCAATAGTTTAGTCACTGGTGTCAAATTAGCAGAATTTTACAATGAGATTCTATTATCACAACAGGTATGTGAATGTTATGGCCATATTATGACAATGGATTTATGAATCGCGTATGCAAAGGATATGATTTTTTTATTATAAAATAATTTATTAATTTTCTGTTTTGAGAAAGATTTATTTGACTACAGCTGATAATTTTTTTTCTATCTCCTTTATTATGTTGTATTAATACATGGTTCATACGAAGGTGGAGAAAAAAACTGTATATTAAGCTAATTTTCGTAAAATCGTCACATATACCATATTTGATGTGCAGCGACGACATATTTTGTATGAAATTCGACATACGACCAAAGCTCAGGAACATATCTCGGTCGTAATTCGAGGACTACCTGTTATTGATACTTTATTTACTACTGTCTTCGTGGGTTTCTATTTTATGTTCATTGAATTCGATATTATTGGTAGTTTTAATAAATACATTCCAAGGAAAGGTCTTATTGTATTAATAAATGTAATTATAAAACAGTCAATGTAATATTATTTCTGAGATAGGATATGTTTATGTTTATTTTTAGTGTTTCTAATACACTTAGCAATCAAAGCGTCTCAGGTTATTTTGGTTGAAATTGGCTTTATTAAGCTTGGTTATTCAGTTTTTTTCACACAGCCATTTTTCAATGGTAGTCATCTCTAGCTCCTATTTTAATAATAGCAGATGAATTGTTTATGACAGTTTTAAAAGAGGCATATGCTGATCAATTAAAACTACACTGGCTTAAACCATTACTGATTCTTTGATGAAAAATATCATTAAGAGTTTGAATAACCATAGTTTCATTCATATAACTTAAGATATCGACTGAAGGTGCTTGGTAAAATTTTAACATTAAATTTAAACTGACGTTAAATAAATAAATGTATTGTGTTTATATAAGAAACAAATGTTTCACAAAAGCTATTGATGGCGACATGGATTAACTTTACTTTAATTTGGATTTGATTTTAATGACGTTCAATTTGCTGGGGATATATTTACTTAGCAAATAGTCTCTGTAGGTTTTTGAAATTAAATGTGATTATCGATACAATGTTATAACATGGGAATGCCTACATATTTAAATGATGGGTAATTTTAAGAATAATATTTATTTTTGATCTCTGGAAAATTTATAATTATTTTATGAAGTTTAATTATATTTACTTCCATATAAGATATAAAAGTGCGGAATTTGGCAGATTCACCTGCTCATGTAACTTAACATTCACAATTTAACTGTGCCCTATTAATTTCTAAAATTTCTTGGTAAAATAACTTATGCTCACCCGCGTTTGCATTTTAACCCCTTCATCTGCGTTGAACGAGTGGTTGGCAAAAGTCGACATGTCTTTTTTTAATCTAAAGGCGGACTGTGTTCTGAAATTAGAGTTTTTAAAGTGCGTACTGTTTTTCCGATATAGAAATTTGTGCAACAAAAACATTACAGTATTTAAATCTCGAATTTATTTGTACAATGTATTCATCTTTATTGATGACTGACAATTTGCCTAACGAGTTTTTACAATAAAAATCTGGTCTAACACTATCAGCGAGCTGTTTTTTAATTTTTAAACTTGGGTTACCTAAATAAAATCAGTTTTTGCGAATTAATTTACAAATGATGAAAAAATATATTTTGTCACTTTTCTACTAATAAAAATAGTTTTCTACAACACTAAGATCCCAAAAGAAAGAATTTATTATTCTTTGACATTATTACCATGATATATTCTTTGTTTTTCTAATGCTTATAGTGCAATATGTCTCATTTTAATTGCTATTTTAAAAAATATATATTGATGTATGTATCAATCAGTGGCGGTTCTAGGTACTGGGCTAGGTGGGCTAAGCCCGACCTGCATTTTTCACCCAAAACTTTAGATGGCTGAATAAAAATGAACAGCAATTCGGCCGCTGAACAAAATAAATACATTTATAAGCGTCACTAACCTTCCCCAAATGAATATAATATCTTTGTTTAAATTTTCCTCTATCAATATAAGACAATGGCATGTCTACCTACAATAATATTCTCGATTGTTTTTTATTAAAATTTTAAGCTGAGCCGGCATAAAAAAAACAATAACCCTATAAATAATTCATAGAGAACATTCAACGTGATGTCAGTCTGGCAACACCTATGTACATGCTATTGGTCAGGGGCTGCGGCTTTCTAGCCCAAAACCATAGACAATATTTCTTTACACTGGAACGCAATCTAGCACGATTCGATTTTGTTTGTATTTGTATGTACGGAAACGTCATCAAACACACAGGACTGTATTTCAAATTTACTGGCTTCTGTCATTCATCGGGGGCTAAATTGAAATTAGTCCATGGCCCATACAAACATACCAATATCTTTGTATTCTATGAAAGTGACAGGTATCGAATCTCAGTGACAGTTCTGTATTGATTTTTTTACTTATTATTTCACTTTGAAAGAGACAAATTTAAGGTCACGTATTATTATTTCTTACTTACATTAGCATTGATTGTATTATATAGTAATTTATGCTTTGCAGTAGTGTCGTAGTATTTGTTAATTTGCTTGTAGATTAATGTATAAGACAGTGGCTTCCAACCTATATGTTACTGCGCCTCCCTTTGAAGAAAAAAAGATTATCGCGCCTCCCCATCCTATATTTCATATAGTAATAAAGACACGTTTTAAAGGGGAAATAAATATTTTGGACTTTTCGCGCCTCCCTTTGCAATAGCTCACGCCTCCCCAGGGAGGCGCGCCTCCCAGTTTGGAAATCGCTGGTATAAGATGAAGTGGAAGCATGCAAAATTTCGTAAATAGTATACAATGCTATGCTTTTCTCTAGCCCACCCAAGATTTCAGGTCAGGAACCGCCACTGGTATCAATAATGCAACATGTGATTACAAAATGTAATATAACAGTTTGAATAATTTGGTGTTTGTATTTTATTCAAATACTAGCTGGCCTGACGAACTTCGTACCGCCTCAGAATCAATAAATGTTGTGTCAATTTATTGGCTGAATTAAATTCAGTTTAAATGAATACTCAAAATGAAATAAGTTCAATAAATGTGCAAAATTTAAAATTGAAAAGTATTTTAATTACATTGAAACGATGTAATTCACGTGGCACAGTCGATAGATTTAAAGGAATGCAGTAGATTAACGATTTGATTTTGAATTGTGAAGTTTAAATGATCCACATCTTTTTTCTTAGCCACAAGAATTGCTTGTTCACTCAACCAACTGTGATTTTTGTGATTAGATAATCGGGAAGATTTTGTTGATGAAGTCGTCCTTCGTTGAGACGAAATTGCAAAAATTCGTTACCGACGATAGTCAGCAATTGCTTGGAGAAATCTTCGGCAGATGGATCGTTTAGAAATGCAACTCGCATGTTTGTCGTTAGCTGAAGTTTCTTCACATAGCGCCACAGAGTCGATGATTTGAGGCAAGCGTTTATTTCATCGGCAGCGGTCGATCTTTGAATGACTGGTAGTGTTTGGCGGAAATCGCCAGATAGTAGAATCATTGCGCCTCCAAAACATCTTGAGTCATTGCGCTGATCTTTCATAGTTCGGTTGAGTGCTTCCAATGCGGAGAAAAAATAAGCCACCATTTCCATCATTATTTGCCTCCATTAACGTATCGTACACTTCCTTCAGTTGGAGGTTCAACAGTGGTACATTCGTTTGAACTGATTGGTTCAATGCATCTCGATCATATTCACGTTCACGTTTCAATTCTCGATTGAAAGCGTCATTCATTCCACGATCTGGCGGCGCATCATGCAGCACATGAGGTAACACATGTCTTCAAAAGCAAAGCCTGGTTATGAATATCTTCATTCACCTCGAGATCGAGATTCCCTGAACTGACACGAATTCGGTGTAAAATGTCTTCGAACATGTCATCCTTGTACTTGTTCCACAGTTCACGTGGATTCGATGGGAAGCATGTCGAAATAATGAAAGCAAATAATGTGCGTATCTGACTTGGAGATGCAGAAACAATTGCTTCAGCGATTGTCATGTTCCAATGAGTATCGTTTTCAAGTAAATTGAGCTTTTGACATCCGGCACGAAATGTTGGGCAGACTACGCCATTGACATTTCGAAGTGATTCAAATGATGTCGACTCACGAACATTCACCAGTAACAACCGCAAGTAGAAGCATTCGTCATTCTTCGGATGAACTGTGTCAATGCGACCAAAAGCATCAGTAGAACGCACATCCGGATGATCAGGAACCGCATCGCCTTTCTTCAGACGTTTAAATTTCTTCGATGAAGCGTTCTAAGTGTAATAACGTGGCATCTCAGAGTAGAGCAACATTCGTGCAAACGGATCGCTTTGGCAAATCGAAAAGAAACTGGTCAACGTTTTCGCTGGAGGTGTGTCAACACGTTGAGCAACATTCGATGCGTTGAAATAAACTCTTTGATCAGTCCCCAGATTCTACGGAGCTGTTGCTGGGAATTATTGGTTCCTTTTCAGATTTTTCATGTTCACAGAACTGAAAGACTTTTAGAAAACCATACCGGGCACTCGTACTTGGCATAGCTGATACCTCTTTATTTCATTGTATTTGAAATAATAAAATTATGTCTTCACAATGTTGACAAACAATCACATTCGTTTGACAGTTGCTATGGAATGTGTTGGTCTAGGATAAAATTGTTCTCAATGCATGTCACCAACATCATGACAGGGCGCTTTTCAAAATTATTCAAATGATACTTTTTTATAATTTTACGAAAGTTCATTCTAAATTTTCATATTATTTATATTACGAAATGATATAAATTCTCATTATAACAAAGAACGCAACATTGTCCAAATCTTCAATATTATATTTATGAGATTATCTTTCATTAGAAAAAAATAAATATTATTTTTTTTTTTATTGTGCCACGCATAACAATTATATATGGGGATCAAAAATAAAATGATTTGATAGTATTTTATAACAATATAATAACATACATGAAAAGAATACTGTTTTTTTTACATACTTTCTGATTTTATATAATTTCATTCGTCTTTTCATATGTCAGTACATATTCTAGCGACGGTGATGAACATGAGACATAAATTCCAAGTTTTTTTTTCTTAAATGGATATTGAAGATTTCGACCCTAGGGCGACAATTTTAGTTTCGAATTCTGACACAGCCAAGTTCGTCGGTACATCTTTAGCTCAAAGTATAAAACAAATGAATTTTGGAAACATTGCCATCTAGCAGATGAAATCGGCATACGACATTTTTATTATTTCAAGCTGTTCGTCATTTGAAAACTGTATGAGAATATTATTTTTATTCATAATTTATTTTCTGTGATATTTCTCCAATGTTTTAATGCTTATTCTGCTATTCTAGGCGGAGATGAATTAAATAAATCAAAGATCGTTAAAATCAGCCAAGCCCTTCTTGAGTTATACGTGGTGTAAATAACCCGACTTTGTTTTATATGTATAGACTAGCTGACCCGGCATGCGTTGCAATGTCACTCAAAGAAAGAAAGTGTTTGTATTTTAATTATGTTTATTGAAGTGCTTTTGGATATATATTGTTTTTTGTCTGGTGTGTATATGGATAGATTTTAAGGTTTTTCAACGCGTGAGCAGGCCAGATACAGCTGTCCATGTGAGAAGCATGGATTTTTAAAATTTAGTCCACACATTTGTAGCGATTGTCCAAATGCGAGTCGCATCGGAAACTGCAAACACTTTAATCTGTCGGAATTATTGGGATGCCTGGAAACAGTACATCGTATCCTTTAAATTTTCCATTTCAAATTGTAGCTTAGATGATATTGTTTATTAATTTTTCACTGAAAGCCTGGTACCGCTGCAAAGTCGTGGTGGATTTATATTTTGGAGAAGAATGATAGGTACGCCAATTTTCAGTGTTAAAACGTGCGGTAGCATGCCTGGCAAATCAAGTGAGTTTAAGAATTCTGTTGGAATAATGTTTAAGTTTGCTAACAATCAATTTTTGTAGTAGAAGATTTTAAAATAAAAGTCTAAATATAGTTCTATAAAATATCCATACTGTCATTAGAATATTCCTAATGCATGTAAGAAATTAAAAAGATTTTCAAGGCCGGATGCAAAATATAACCATACCGCCAATAATAGAATCAATGACACTGATCAAAATCTGTCAAATCAACTCCAAAAAATCTTCGCCCAGCCCTATAATTATATCTTTAAAAAATCGAATCTTATTATATTTGATTATTTAAAAAACTTCGTAGAGATGCAAACTTTCAAATAAAGTTCTCTCATTATTATTACGATGCTTCAGTTCTAATCCAGGAAATTTGAATTTTGAACCTAAAAAGACGTCCATTTCAATTGTTTTAAATTCGAATGACTGATGTCGGGAATATATAAAAAAACATCTGGATAGGGACAACCTTCACCTAGCGGGATGAAATATACTTTACAACCTATTCTCATATCTAACAAATATACATTAAAAAAATCATCAAAATCGGTCAAGCCGTTTCAGAGGAGTTTGGCCACAAACACCGTGACACGAGATTTTTATACATATAGAAGAAGATATACTTACTTATTTATAATTACTCAAATTTCTTATAAAAATGGAGATCAATAAAATAATGACTTTAGATTTGAAGACGAGGTACTCAATCGACTTCAATTAAGGCATATTTCATTAATAACTAATGATTTATTATTTGTGTTAAATTATTATATAATTAAAAAATAGCCAACACCCATATTCCACTAAATATTCAAAACCAGTAAAACTTTATTTAAATAATAAGTAAATGCGAAATTATATCCATGTTAAAAGCACCATTTTGTAACTTAATAAATCAATACAAAATATTGTCAAAGTAATCTTTCCTTTTTTTGTTATATGTATGTGCAATAAATATGACTTCATAATCCCTACAAAACATTTCAAAGATAGTCTAAATCTGCGTTTCTCAACCTTTTTGGGCCCGTGGCCCCTTTTGAGCGTCTTTATGTGTATGTGGCCCCCTTACCATTGTTTTGTCTTCATTGAAAGGATTTTTTTATGAATTTTTCTCTTTCCAGGAATTAGCGAATTTCCCGAAATAACCAGCGTGGGACCTTTTTTTAAGTCTTCCAAGAATTTCAAATTCTAAATCCTCATGGCCCCCCTAAGCTGTGCTGTGGCTCCCCAAATCTAAAAAAAATCATGACAAAAAACGGCTCCCGGTTGAAAAACCCCAGTCTAAATAATAATAAGAAAATATTTTGAACTTTCCACACTGCTGTAGTCGGGTTACATCTTACTCTGCCCTGCGTCAGCCATACCTACTTAGCCATTGTTTAAATTGTTTATAAGTTACCATTTTTTCATTAGTCTTCTTTTACCAGACAAGGTCAAACACATGCATACAGTACACACACAGCGAGGTGCACTGGCAAACATATATGTATTGGTGAGTCTATCCTGATATGTCTACAAATTATTTATTTCCTTCGCTCCAGATGACTAATTTATGCATAAGAAAATTTTTATATAATTCGTAATTATGTTACGGAGAAATACATAAATTCTGAGCACCATATCTATTAATTACTTATCGATATTCACATTATTTGAGTCGAATTTTAGTAAATACATATTGCAGGGAGGTAAAGGTTAATATTGACTATTCAAAACTAAGACCGAGTCAATTACTTAGCGGGTCAAGTGATTCTTTAGGACGGCTTGTTACGGGTTAACGCAAAGATAACTGATACATATTTAGAAAATCAACTGAAACTGTAAACGTTTATGGTGGGACCGAATATTCAAATACTTTTCAACAGAAGCAGGCACAAATCAGTCATTAAAGATTGGTAATCCGTAACATTAAGAGGCTCAAAAACGGCAAAGCACTGGGTGGAGACAGTATAACTCTTTTCAGTATCTCTGGGAATATAATGGCACACATTCTCTTGGCGAGAATAAGAGGGCTTATTATGCAAGTACTTACAAAAAATCAAGTTGGCTTCCTCCCTAGGTCAGAACAGACCAGATACACAATCTTCAATGTCTCCTCCAGTAGACCAATGAATTTATCAGCACTATTGCTTGTTGTTTTGTTGACTATGAGAAGGCATTTGATAATCCGCACCAACCTTCTTTATGGAGGATACTGGATGCATATAGAATCCCTCTAAAGCCTGTGGCTATTATCAACTACCAGCATGAGAATAGTGCATGCTGTGAGAATGTGTGTGCGTATCCTAATACTCTTAAGAAATCGAAAAATCAATTATTCACCGGCGACGGCAGAAGAAAGTAAAGATTTTCTATTTAAGAAAATTTAGGTTATTTGACTTTTTCATCCCTATAAAGATCAGAAATTCGTTGATTTGACGACTCAATAGGGAAATGAAGATTTACTTGGTGCCGCGTATTTCATGGATTAATGAGCCAATTTCTCAGATTGAATTTTATTAAAAAAGAAGCAATAATCTTTGCACATCCTAATACTGTTTAAAAATCGAATATCGACCACCGAATAGCGCCAGTAGAAGAAAATATTGTTTCTCCACTTTGTTTTTCGTATTAAAAAATTTGAAAAAGGGTACAGCTAAAAGGGGCTCAAATTTCTATGATTCAATCAAAATAAATGCAGGAAAGAAGTTGAGATTTGACTTATAAAAACTGCGTCGTTTTTTTTTGAATAATATGTCGAATCATCTCATTGAAAATAAAACATAATAGTTTATACAATACATTTATTAATACATTAGGTGCATTTTGCAAGAGATGTATTTTTGAAATTCTATTAATATTCAACATTTATGATTCTACATCGATCGACGAGGGTAAACTTCTGGAGGTATATATCCTTCATCGACTGTTCTCGGTTTCTTCTTTTTGCCAAACCATCTTTTATGATAAAACACTTTCTTCTTCTCAATCTGCAAGTCTATTTGCTCTTCGTTGTCGAAGAAAGCAATTTTTTCCTCCAATTGCCGTAGATTTTCCATTCTATCTGCTTTTTTCTTTTCCAGCTTTTCCATTTCTATACCTTCGATTTGTTCTTTAAATCCCTGATCTCTAACAGATTCCCAGGCATCAAATAACTGAAAGAAAGCACACAATTAACTTCCAAAAAATAATGTTAAAAAAGTATTTAATTTTAATTTTTTACAAATTTAAAGATTCTTTTGTAATGATATATGCCTTTGGTTGTACATTAAGTACGTAATATTGTGAAGAATTACTATTTAAAAGTGAAAAATAAAATAAAATTGTCGCCAATATTGTAAGAACACGTAACTCATTTTTTTGGTAAAAGTACTTTTATTATGGGTTGCGATCTCTTATATCAGGGGTCAGCAAACAACAGCCCGTTAATATTATTTATTAGATGCCCATTGACAAACAATTTTTATGATAGGAAGTACTAATTTTGAATCAGTACTTCCACAAAAATCAGAATTTAATCAAATATTTTTTCAGAAAAAATATTACATTTGTTGCATTAAACCGAAATTTTATTTAATTTTTTAACATGTTTATAACGATGGGAAAAATTTTATTTGATTTTTTTGTATTGAAAACTTTTTATTTTTACAATCTGGTCCAAAAAAAGTTTGCTGATCCGTCTTATATCATTGGCAAATTTTTGTATTTTAACATATCTTCATTTTCAATGAACGCATTGAGTAATTTATGCAATACCAAAAGTTAAAAAAATCTTTTTTGCAGTAATATCGTTTTTTGTCTCCTGTCAAATTTACCCAAGTCAAGATAAGTGTTCTTGCAGTATGTGAAACCATATGCCACTATTGCAAGTTGCAATGCCATTTGTATGTGATCAAGTAAAAAAAAAACAACAGAAAGCTTAATTGCATATACAAAAATAACAAAAGAAAATCAACATGGGAATTAAGAAAACTGATAATGTGAATTAATAAATATTTTTACGATTTAATATTTGCTTTATGGTTTGTTCTAAGAGGTTCCTTTGACATGTTATCTTGATTTTTTCATACTGATATCATATCCGTATTTCGTGTAAATTATCGGTTTCCCTTATTCTCATGTATAAGTGGGCATTTTCCTGTTTGTAATTAAATTTCCTACAGAGCTGCATTGTTATTAGCGGCATTTAGTTAATTTTTAATAGAAAAAAGTGTAGCATGTTGTAAAGCATATTTACTTGAGTTACAAACTAATGTAAAGTATAAAAACAACTTATAAAAATATACCTGGCTATGTCTATGAATGTTTTCTTCCTGGTATTTATTAATTGCATTTTGTATGCCTTCTTTCAAGAGATCATCCATTATTATATCCTGAGGAGTTACTTTTTCCAATTCAGATATTATAGCTATCACTGACTGCACCACATCGGGGTCACCCTGAACATCTGGAAATTCTGCAAACTTTTTGATAAGTCTTAGTGTATCTGCGAACAATTGTTTTTGGCTGCAAATTTTTTTAGCAACAGTGGCTGCTTTATCTAACTTCCTATAGAATAGCCATCCTAATAATTCACAATTTTGATGCAAGGCGTCACCATAGAGCCCTGATATCATGGCGATAGTTTTTCCAGCCAATAGTCTACTGTCTCTTAAGTCGAAATGATCATCAAAGTGTGGATTCCGTAAAAATGCAACTCTTACTTTAACTTCCTCAATTTTCTTTTTTTTCTGGGGTTTTGTATCTACTTCTTCCACTTTAACTTCCGGCTTATATGAATTTAAAAACTGTATGCATGAATATAATGATAGGTTTTCAGATATTTTATTTTCAAAATCTTCCTGAAGCATTAAAAAACTTGCAACTTTTGCTGCTGAGTCGTAATCTTGAGTTTTGAGGAAGTCATCCAAAAGAATGTTGGCAGTGAATTCGTCTAAGTAAATACCATAGTTTAAACGATCATCTAAAATTTCCAACAGTTCTTTGGTTTTACGGTAGTCGATGAAGTATCTGATTGCGGCATAGTGAGTCGATTGCAAAGTTCGACCAGTTTCAGCAGTCAATCGAAATTTGTGCAAAACTTCGCGAAGCTCATCTACGTAGGAATCATCTTTCAATGTATTAGTGAATACATCTATATCGATGGCGCTTACGGGCTCATTTTGCTGTAGGCTTCTGTCAATCTCATTGTAGAAATCTCCTAACCTAACTTTCTGCAATACAGGTGATTTGAAGCGATTTCTCCAAACTTCCGTACACCTGTATGCTTCTGAAAGAAAATATCGTTTACTGAAATACACATTACTATTTGTTACGCAAGCTTTGCAATGTGGAAGTATTAATTTAAGCATTATTTGACAACTTATTTTTATAACCCAGTAGCCGATTTTCCGATATACTAACCATAGACAGAAATTTCAGGGCATCCTATACTAATACTTTCGATGGTTTCGGCGGTAACTTTGTGGAAGTTCATTTTAATAGTCTAAAAAGTAACAATTTCTCTGAGTTTGCCAATCATTTAATAGAAAATAATCATAATTTTAATCAGATTTGTAATTTAGAAATACTCCACCGAGTAAATAAAAAGGGTTTAAAGATGAATAGCTTAGAATTTTTAGAAATTAATAAAACTCTTAACAAAAAAGAAATATTATTAAATAATATTCTTAATAGCACAGGCGGTTCCCCTTTACTCAAATTGTTTCCAATTAATAGAGTAATCACAAACCTAGATGATTGATTGTAGCTCATTAGTTTTAATAGTTTGTAATGTTTAACGTCATTAGTAGTATGATTAAATTTGTTTGCATTTTATAATCCCCTCTTTGCTTCCATTAAAAAGGAAAAATCCCATTCTGATTGTTTACAACTCATTAGTAAAATTAGTATCATTATCTGTTTGCTTTATTTCGATTCTACACCCCCCTCCTTGCTCCTCTTAAAAGGAAAAAAAACCCAATCCATTTTATAATTTTAAAATGTTAGAATCAATCTTGCTTCATTACTTAAGCAAACTTTGCGATAGTAAGTCTGAAGATGCCTCTGAAAGAGGCGAAACACGTGTCACAGTTAGTTACACAATACGTGGAATAATCAAAGTTAATTTAAATTTTCTATCATCCTATACTAGTTTATGGGTTATTAAATCAAAGGCTTCTGCAGGGTCGTTTATTATTGGATAAATCAGTTCCAAATTCGCGTAAAAAAGTATCAAAAATGTATGAAAAAACGTAACGGTGAATCAAAAAAAGGATTGGATGTACGTGTGGTTAAAGGGTCATTGTTAAAATTGAAGTACCAAACTGAAATTAAGCAGCTAATTATAAAGAGGCTTTGAATTATATACAGTGGAACCTTGATCTATCGTTTTCACTATCTCTGTTTTGCTGCATGGATAGTTTATTTTTTACTTAACCAAAGTCCCCAAAATAACAATGTCTAATAGTTCCACGTTAATCGTTCCTCGATTTATGATTGATTGACCGTTTTTGTAGAATATTTATTTTTTCGCTCATAAATAATCCTACTTCGCATTTCGTTGCGCGAATTTTTCTAACTCAAAAGTCCAAAATAAAATGTTTAAATGATAAAACCCAAAACTTTGGCTGAGAAGCTGAACACAATTGACGTTGGAAAAATCCAGGAGAAAAACGATTTAATATAGCAAAAGGAGTTGACAAAAGTTTGAAATGCAAAACTGCAAATATGGTAGGTAATTTGTATTAAGCAATTTAAAAATACATTCTTTAATAAAAAAGTGAAATAGATAAGTTTTTTGTAACATTTTTTTGTATTGTTTGAAGGTTTCCCGAATTATTCGTTTATTTATTACGGTCCCCTGAAAAACGTAGAATCGAGGTTCCACTGTACATATATAAACACTACAATGGTACCTTGGCAACATCATTTTCTAGCGGGAAAATATCTGTCAGAAGTGTAGAATTGAGCGAATGTAAGACTACGCTTTGAATAATATATCCGAAATAATTATTTCTTCGAAACAAAAGTAATCTCATCATTCATAATGGATAAACGAAAGCCTCCAGCGAAAGGTCCTCCTTATAAAAAGTTACGGTTAGTTTTCTTTGATGGTAACATAACTTATCTTATTGAGATAGTCCACAATTAATTCAAATCAATATCTTATCTTATCTACAACAATTAATCAATATTTAGGACCGGCGATGACGATGAAGAGCCTCCGTCCAGTTTTGAGCAACACCTTAGTGCTTTGGAATACTTGGAATCGCCTGCAGATTCAGAAGAAATTGTCATGGGAGATGTAAGAATTTTTTTCATGTTGATACTATTCTTATATTTTTTATACTGATATCGTTTTTTTGAATGATTTATGTTTTGTTTTTTACAGGGACCTGAAACTCGTAATACAAATGTCAAATGGTCCAGGCCTAGTCCACCTAGTATTAACCCAAAAAAAGATAGTCTGACATTTCAACAGCTCGATATTGATCACTATAATGGAGAGCCATTACGAGGAATGCCTGGATCACAGGTATGTTTGTAATTGTGTCCGTTTGAATCGTTGACCATCTTCTTTACAGCACGAAACATAGATTTGAACTTCTCGATGTTCGCACATATCGAGGTGCCGACATAATAGTTCTTTAACCACTTGAATACCAAGCGGACACAGGTGTCCGGAACATACAAATCAAATACTTGGTATTCTAATAGAATATAAGCAATATTTTGATGAATATGTGTAGTGCAATCTATACTGAGTCAATATAGGTTCTTAAATATCGAATTCAAGTGTATTATTTTTCTCAAAAACACGCAGTATCTCTGGGACATATTAATGATTAATTTGCGCGGTATTCAAACGGTTAAACTAAATCCATTGAAACTGTTTCATTCACATGTGAATTTACTCTCGATTCTGTTAGTTTATACTATTTAGGACATAACCCCTTTTTAGCCATGTTAATAGGTGACCCCGGAATTGCGAACTCTACGTGAAATCATGTATAATTTAAAAGTTTTGGCGAGTCGTTTTTTTTTAGCTCAATCTTCGATTTGCCATACTTTTTCCCCAGATTGTCTCCGAAACTCTTTTTTTTAGCTCACCGGGGAATTTGAAATCCTCAATTTTCTATGCTTTTTCCCCAGATTGTCTCCGAAACTCCTTTTGTTCAAATCCAAAATCGAAAAAAGGCAACCCCCAGGCTGGGAACCCGTGATTTAGGAACACAGTCTTTAGGTCAACATTTCACTTATTTTGGCCCCTTGACTAATTTTTAATATACAAACCTCTATATCTGTTATTAGCCACTTCTCGGGCAATTTTTTTTGCACAAATTCAATTTTTATGTCATTAATTTAAAACATTGCATTAAACAATTACAAAAAAAATTAGACCCTCGAAGGGTAGAACTTTTATCATTTTTTATTGAAAAAAAAATTTTTGGTACTTCCTTGTTTGACGCCAGATAGTGAAACATTTCCTAACGACACGTCACATTGTATGAAATATGATCATACGTTCCGTTTTAGGTAGCCTATCTTGTTGTCCCCAAGCAGAGCTTAAAATGTATAATCACGATTCAGAAGTATTTGATGAGTATTACCTTTATTCTAACTACATTACACTGCAAAAAGTGACAGAATAGAACACTAGGAATCTTCAGTTATTTTCTTTAATAGATAAAAACTATGAAGAAATATTCGTTTTCTTGAATAGTGCGTATTCAAGAAAATAGTGTGTATTCGAGTAAACAAAGGCTGGAGTGTCTATTGTGTAGTTATTTCATCCAAAATAACTCTATCTAGACTTGAGAGAGATTACATCATTAATATTTGTTAATTATTATCAAAATATTTTTTTTCCTGCAAAATCATCAAAAGTGTTACTGTTTTGTTTGTCGAGGGCATCGATATAATATCTTATGATATATCTTCACACTCAACATAATTCTATTTGGCACATTGCGGATTTACACTTTTAACCCTCCATAGACAAGCGTCACCATATGTTAATAGTAAACATTGATTCCATTATTCATCCCTTTTCTATCTGCATATTGTTGCCATCACAAAATTTTGGTTAAAAAGGATACTGACTTCAGCCATTCATGAGCCTTGGGGACGGACGCAACTATCAAATACACATGAAATTTTTTAAATTTCTGATTATTTTACTTTAAAATTGATTTCTTGCAAATCTTTGCTATTATTTTATTAAAGCTTTAAATTATTAACACTTCTTTTACGAATATATTTGTATTGAAATTATGTTGATTTAAAGAGGTCAAATTGTAAATATTTTTTAATACTCCACGTTTAGTTATATTTCAACCTTGTATGTTGGTGTGACCACTCTTTTGCTTACCACTGTCCTTACACAATATTACACAGGGCCTTTACTATACATCAGCTTTATGATTTTTGTAAATATTAGTTTTGCTAGAAACAAGTTATCTGTGAATTCTATATAGCTCAAAATTATTTTTTTTGATGAAAAAAAACTCATCCCTGTAGGGTTAATGATATGTAAATAACCAGTGTTGGATTTATGGACTTAACATTGAATAGAAGCATGAAGCTTCAACCACTACAGTTTCTATATTAAATATTGAAAAAAAAAATGTGAAAATAATCAACAACCAGTCTTAACCCGATCACTGCTAACGTCACAGCATCTGTGACACCATATTTTCATGCCCTGACCGCTAGCGTCACAGCATCTGTGATGCGAAGTTTCAACTGACTATAATGTACGAAATCTTTGGCATACAGGACTGATTGTTTTATTAAAATATCGCCTGATTTGTCCTGTTACTGCTACTTTTTTACGGTTGTCATAACAATTAGGTCTTCATATTATAAACATCGATATTTCAAACCCTTTCGATCTATCGGGCTTGGCGCCAAAGTTTTGAATCAGTTTGTAGAATTCCGCGACTGCGCATTTCGCTCATAGTATTACGTCATCGCCATTCGACTGCAATCGAATTGGGACTCTGCATGGGGAAAAATTTTGTCGCGTTAATTTATTTTATTGAATATTCCTGCGATCTTTTTTTTACGTATTTATACATCGTGTCATGATTAATAGTCAAAGTTGAGTAAACATATTATTGTCTTTTTATTCTAACCGTGTAGAAGAACTGTGCTTTGCAACATTTTAAAAGTTGTACTGACTTCAATGCTTTCATTTTGTACTAATCTAGTAAATGAAAGGAATTTTAAGCAAATATTCGTTGGTAATTAATTTTTTTTTTATTAATTGTGCGTGTTTTCAATTGATTGTGTGTTAAGAAATTGGTTATAACTTAGACTGTCACTAAACTTATTATTTTTAACTGTTGTATTTATTATGGTACGTTGAAAACAAATATTTCGAAAAATGTCACCGCAGACGTATGTAATTTATACTACAACTAACCGCAGGTAAAAGGTTAAAAAAAATATTTGGCTTTTGAAAAGATCCAAGATCGAGCTAACTACGTTGGATATATGTTGTAGCTCACTTTATAATTATACATATATAAATTTTTCAGCTTGCACCTGTTCCAATTATGAGGATGTTCGGTGTTACGATGGAGGGCAATTCAGTTTGCTGCCACGTACATGGATTTACTCCATACTTTTACGTAACTGTACCGCCTAATTTTAAAGACGAAACTTGTCAACTTTTGAAGGTATTGATTTTACTAATTATGTATACAGTAAACTCCCCTATGTAACTTCTCTATAGAGAAGTTACTTATAGCGTATGCGGCAGTCACCCCATATAGCGTAGTTTTTTATAAAACGAAAAAATTTTAAATGGTTAAATTCGAATTTTCATAAATATATTCATATATTACAAATTCTTTTTTTCACAAGTGCATTGTAAAAATTTGACACTATGTGTCCTGTGCTGTGCACCATCCGATGACTGATACTCAAGAATCTTTTAGCGTATATTATTGTTCATACATAACGTCTTGTAAGTGTATGCGGCTATACTAAAATAAAAAATAATGATTATTTTGGCAGTCTGTATCCATAAATACAGTGTTCGGTGTGTTTTAAAGTTTTGTATTTATAGATGACGTTGAACAAAGCTGTCCTGGAAGACCTTCGCTCGAATAAAGAAAAGATCCAGGAAGCAGTCTTGCAAGTTAAATTAGTTCAGGCTTTGTCTTTGATGCACTACAAAGGAGACGAACAAGTAACTTACGCTCAAGTTACAGTCGCTTTACCCCGGCTCATTGCTCCTTGTAAAAGACTCATCGAAAGAGGAGCTAATTCATTTCATTTAATGGATCCTTCATTTTATGAATCGAACATTGATATTGATATCAGGTGATTGTTTAGCACATTGCGTTACTAACAGTTGGAAGTAATACTCCTGGGTTTGCGTCAAGCTATTTTTTTATTACATTATGATAGGTTTCTTTGAATTATTTCTGCTAATTCTTGACTTACAACAGGTTCTGTTACGCCACCTTAGACATAAGTCGAAAAGGTCATAAGTAGAATTTCATACATGTAAAAAAATATTTAAAACCTTAAAAAATAAAATCAAAAAATAGCCACCGATAAGCCCAATTATGATATTTATATGGCTCACACGCAGTGAAATATTATTTTATAAAATATTTGAAAAATTATAGTCGTTAGTCGAGATTTGGCTGTGGATCGCTAGTCTGCAAAATATTTTTCCATTTTTTACTGGTCCACGAATGTAAAAAGGCTGAAGAACACTGGTTTATAGTATAATAATATGTCATATTTCTTTTCAAACGTTTATATTTTGATCGAGATTTGATTTTTTTAATTGGATTCTCAAAAAGGAGCAGTTATCAATTGACATGTGGTTATTGTTTTTTATGATGGTTATTTTAGACAGCAAATTTGTGATAAGTTGGCAGTGGCTTTATAAACTTCTAAAGTGAGTTGATATATAAAAAAATAAACAGTTTTTTTTGTCATATGATAGGTTCATGGTGGATACAGGAGTTGTCGGCTGCAGTTGGATAGAACTGCCACCTGAAAAATGGCACATGAGATTGAAATCCTCGGAGACTGCCCAGATGTCACGTTGTCAGATTGAAGTCGATGTTGCCTGGACTGATTTTATTGCTCATCAGCCCGAGGGAGAGTGGAGCAAAGTGGCTCCATTTAGAATTTTGAGTTTTGATATTGAATGTGCTGGTAGAAAAGGTTAAATACTATTTTTCTTATCAATTAATTTAATGGTCATATTAAGGTACATGCATTTCTTTTATATTCCGATTCAGCCGTTTGATGATCTTGACACGGAAATTGGCAGTGTGAAATTTTTACCTCCTAAAAAAATAATAGAAGAATTTATTGTTTCTCCCTGGTTAAAACTTTTCACATCATCCAATTAAGAATTTTTAAATTCCCTAGGGTACTCAACGTTGTACCCACCACCACCCGCTACGGCTTCACACTCTTTTTATAGGGTGTATTCCGTAGCGTAACAACGTTAGTCGTGTTCAAAATTTTGCCAGAAATGTCCCGAGAAGAAATTCTTCAAGACTTGGTTGCATGCACTACAGTGTGCAGAAATTAAAAGTTAATTAATAATTAGGCATTTTCTCCTTGCATCCTCGAGGAATGTATCGGTTTTGATAATTAACCCTTTTAATCCCACAGGGCCAATATATCCGCCCCGCGAATATATGCGAAGAATCCCAGAGGCCTTAAAATAATAATTGTTTTTTTTTTATTTAAATTATTTTATAACCTATATGAAACAATTACTTTTTATACTATACATCAAAAAGATGACATTATAAAAAAAATGAACGCTGCAAAGTTAATCTTAGCTGAGATAAATAATATAATCAAGACTATCGTTACTTACGAAAATATGCCTTGGGATTTTTCGAGAGCACTTTCAGGTTAACAGGAAGATACACTCGGATCAGCCCGTCAGCCAGACATGAAAACTTTGCAGCGAAATGGTATTGTGATAGGGTATAAGACCTGTAAAAAAGTGCCTATAACTTGAGGGGACGGAGGAGTTCACAACTTTGAGCAGCTTTGAGATGTTAGACATCGTTTATATAATTACAAAAAAATTTGAGAATCATTCCTTCACATGTTTTGAGATATCATTAACTGTTTTACCATATCCACTCCCTACTTGAAGCATTTAGCCACCTTTTGGATGCTTTACATAATAAGCCAATATGATCCGAGATGAAGATTATAACACTTCTTTTAATGAATCTATTTAAAGAAAGTATGTTTTCATCCCAAAATAACAAAATGTAAAATTATTTCAGGAGTGTTTCCTGAGCCTCATCAAGATCCTGTTATCCAAATTGCAAATATGGTCATCCGACAAGGGGACAAAGAACCATTTCTAAGAAACGTTTTCACTCTGAATACATGTGCGCCGATTGTCGGTTCTCAGGTTCTTAGTTTTCCTACAGAACAGGTATGTTGTATTAGCTGACAATTTTGTCATTCTACTTCCTAAGCAATTTATGTTTGGTGTCTAATTAATGCATTTTTTTTTAAGGAAATGCTCGCCAAATGGGCTGATTTCTTCCGAGAGCTCGATCCCGATATCATAACAGGCTACAATATAAACAATTTTGATAACCCTTACTTACTCAACAGAGCAAAACATTTGAAAGTGAGAGACTTCGATTTCCTCGGGAGAATTAAAGATGTCCGGTATGTACAAGGTGCATTTTTATTTTTTTAGAAACTCAGCCAATTGGTAAATGCTTTTGGGCTTTCGTCCTACTCAATTTTGCAGTCAAGGGTTTAAATCAATATAATTATTGATTTTATCCTAAGGCACAATATCTGATGTTAATATAAAATTAAATTTAATAACTTTGTTATTCCACTTGCTGTGCTACAACTTGTGACACGTGTTTCGCCTCTTTGAGAAGAAGCAGAAAAAAACCGTATACTTGGCTTCGAGAACATATGCTTGCGTCGGATAGTGATGGTGAGATGGTTTGATTTTGTGAGGAATTCGGAGATTGGGGAACGTACAAGACAGCGTCCCGTCACGTCAGTGGTTATGGAGAAATGTTAGAACTGGCTGGGTCATGTGCTGCGGATGCCTCCGGAAAGCCTCAATCCTGCCTGCCTCTTCTTTCAACCGGTGGTATTCCGACGACTGTTGAGTACTATCTATAGGATGTACTCGGCGGAACTGAGGGATGCTGGCATGTCATGGGAGGAAGCAAAGCAATTGGCAAGAGACTGAGAAAAATAAAGGTGCTGCATGGCGGCCATATGTTCCACATAGGGAGTGAATATGATCAAAGAAGAAGAGAAAGAGAAGCATCATCAGACTATCGCAAAGTTCTAAACTAAGAATTGATTCAAATCTATCTTATAAATTACTAAATAAAAGTCGGAGTTTGTCCTTTCCTACTAGATGAAGGGAGGAGGTAAGATACAAACTTTGATGGGACTAATTGAGGGTATTATTTGCAAACACGGCTAGTTCCAAAATGGTTAAAAAATGAAAGTTGAGTTTCATTTTGTAAATCAACATATATTTAAAAGCATTTTTGGTTTTACATTTTTTTTATGTTACATTCATGGTTCATGTTTCAACAATTTCAGAAGGAGCCGGGTTTGCAAATAATAGTTTCAATTATAAACCGACTACTTTCATTATGTGTGGCAAAACCCATTTATATTAAAAATGAACTTCCACAAAGTTACCGCCGAATCTATCAAAGATATTCTGATGTTTTTGTTGTCATCACTTACCGCTTACGCTACCCACTCCTGAAAAGAGAATTTAGAGAGTACTATGATTGTCTTTCTATAAGTCCTTTTCTAACCCACCCTTTAATCTCCCCAAATAGAGAAATGTTGAATACTAATTTAAAAGCAATACCTTGAGAGCACTTGCTGGTCATTTAAAAGTCACAAAGTATATTACTAACTTTGGTTTCTTCTTTTTCAGATCTGTTATAAAAGACTCTATACTTCAGTCCAAACAAATGGGTAGGCGAGAAAATAAAAGTGTCAACTTTGAGGGTCGCGTGCCATTTGATCTGTTACTTATTCTGGTTAGAGACTATAAATTACGCTCATACAATTTAAACGCTGTCAGTTACCATTTCCTCCAAGAGCAAAAGGAAGACGTCCACCACAGCATCATCTCGGATCTTCAAAACGAGAGTGATCAAACCAGGAGAAGGTACTGAATGTTTCAACTTTATGATTATTTTCACATCTAATGAAATATGATTATAGTTTAAGTTATCTTGTCGTTAGGAAGCATATAAATCTTAACCCGTTGACAGCTAGAAAAAAATAAAAATTTTTGTCCCGTAAGCAAGCAAGTTTCTAAAAACTAATAAAGGAAAACTTAATATTCATTTTGTGAGTCTTTAAGAGATGTCGGACCCTTTTTCAATGATGCAAACTCTAAACAATATTTATTGACAGCGTAATAATGACAACACACTGGTGGGTAGCGTGTGTGGTTAGTAGGTATGCGACACACCGGTGGGTCGTTAGTTTTAGAGTGGTTAAAATTACTAATTTGGAATTATGAAAATATTTTGTTAAGGTCACAGCTATTTATGAAAATAATTAATTATTCAAAATCATTTGAATATTGTCTTATTTGCTAGAATCCTGCTTAACCGCTTACATTGAAATCACAAGCGACACCCGTAGTCCTATTTTCTGAACATAACTGGCAAACATGAGCTTGTTTTTATATTATGTATATTGAAATAGTATAAAAATGGTTAGTTACTGAAGAATTTAATCACAGTTCAAGGGGTTGAAGTGTTACCAATAAAATCATAAGGCAGGTGTAGCAATTGTAATACCGGACGAATATATCAATACTGGTATTACAATAAAAGTTTAAAAATTTTGTTTGCTAATTCTCTTTTGTGCTTAAATTCATATGAATTGATAAAACAAGAGACATCCATATAAAAGTGTTTTTTTTTTTTTTAATCCATGTTCGCTCCCAATATAGAGCATATGGCCTCCTAATGGAGGTATCTCAACAGAAGTTTTTCTACAAAAACTGTTTGTTACTAAGTCGCTCAACCTGTCTTACGGTACGCCAAAACCGAATCATCGGCCGACTTTGTGTCGGACCTATTCTGACGTAAAGTGTCGGCCGTTCATGTGCATTCACTGCATCCGTTGTCGGCCAACCGGTTTTGACTGAGTACAACCTGAAGTTAGTAGCAGTCAGTAGTACTATGCAGCCTAAATTTTTTCGATATCCCTTTTCAAATAAAAATCAACAAGAGTTTCACAGGAAACTACTTCTGTGGTAATTTTTTGTTAAAGCTAGTCATGGATTATTACGGCGAAAAACTTCACAAACTAAGCTAAAAATGACACCACGATTTAAAATTATTTTTTGAGGGCTTGATAATCGCGTTAAAATCACACATCATGAAGAACACTGATAAATTATGCGAAATACAAAATAAATGGCTGGTAAATATTCTGTCATAATACACCGAAAGTAGGCGGCAGACTCGCGACAATACCAATCTGAAGTTAGTAGCAGTTGATGTTCTGTCAAAAGTAGCCGGCAGACGGCCGACCAATCCCAACATGTTTGGATTTGTCGGTTGATCGGTCAGAGACAGCCGTAATCGTACGATGCCGTCTGTGGTAGTGTACGCGATATCATTTCTTTACATACGTTTGTTTCGATCGGACTACACGGCCGAGCATAGTTCGGACGATGACGGATTAGGTGTACGCGTACCATTAATATTTTAATATAACGTCTTAATAGTAGGGTTAGAAGGATAAGGCTTGGACAGTTAACTAATCTCACTACGCCCAATTATTGAAGAATCAGAAGGGTGGGAGGGAATTTTAAGACATCACAAACACCCATGCCTTTGAACAGAAATCGAAAATCAATCAAAAAATGCTGTTTATACTGGGACTCGAACCAGTGAGATCCGGCACAGAAGCCAACAACGCTAACTGGCTGCGCCATAGGACCCGACAAAAGTGCTATACTTGTATAAAATACATTTTCCATAAAGATGTTGTAATCTACATATTACATCATTTTGATCTCATTTCAGATTAGCTATGTACTGTTTGAAAGACGCTTATTTACCATTAAGGCTTCTGAATAAATTAATGTGCGTAATCAATTATATGGAGATGGCGAGGGTCACTGGAGTGCCATTGGGATGCCTTCTGACACGCGGGCAGCAAATTAAAGTTGTCAGTCAACTGCTTAGAAAGGTAAGCGTGATATCCCATTCTTTGTGTCACATCATCTGCATTGTAGGTGTTAAATAATATAAATTTAAAATGTCTATTTCTAGGCAAAATGCGCAGGCTATTTGATGCCTGCTTATCACAGTCAAGGATCTGATGAACAATATGAGGGGGCTACTGTGATAGAACCTAAGAAAGGATACTACGCGGATCCGATATCAACTCTCGATTTTGCATCTCTATATCCGAGTATAATGATGGCGCACAATTTATGCTATACAACCCTTCTTCCGATAAACATGAAGGATAAACTGAAGTAAATATATTATTCCTTATATTTCAAAACGATCAACATAATTGAAATATAATCCAGGGCTGTGTAGTCGTTAAGAAATAAAACGACTCCGACCATAGCTTAAAACAAGAAATAAATTATTTTTTTATGCTAGTAGCTTGCAGTGGCGCCACTTTTGACCCTAGCAATTTGAATACACATTTTTTTTAAAAGGACTGAAGTTATTATTTTTTTTGAGCATGACTCCAGACTAAACAGTCCGACTCTATGACTCCGAATGACTCCAAAGCCCTGATGGAATCACTACAATGGTGTTAATCTAAAATTCTTGATGGGAAAACATTTCATGATTTTTGTACAGATTATAATATTAAAAAGAATATCTGGCATAGCTGATTAAAATCAAGGTGCCTTTGAAATTTTAAAGCTTAGATAGAATTTTATCAGATAGAACATTTTTTTTAGTCAATGGAGATCAAACCGAGTAGAAAGACATCACAAACACCTGATCTCAATATCTACATTTGATAATGATCCTTCGGGGACTTAATCTAATAACTATCTGATCACAAAGTTTATTTAACTATCAAAGTCAAGCTATTTAAGATAGAAATTTTATTTGTCAGAAATATTAACATTTCACTAAACCAACGATTTCCAACCTGGGAGGCGTGGACTATTGCAAAGGGAGGCGCGAAGAGTCCAAAATATTTATTTACTCTTTAAGACGTGTCTTTATTACTATATGAAATAAAGGATGGGGAGGCGCGAAGATATTTTTTTCTTCAAAGGGAGGCACAGTAACATAAAGGTTGGAAACCACTGCACCAAACGATACTTCACCACTGTCTTGATTGATTTTGTTTTGGTTCATAAATATAATAAAAAAATAGTTTGCAATGTTTTAAATATGTTTTTCTCGTATTTAGCCTTACAGATGACAAAATCACAAGGACCCCTTCCAATAATTTGTTTGTCAAGTCGAGTGTCAGGAAAGGACTTCTTCCGGAAATTCTGGAGTCGCTTCTCAATGCGAGGAAAAAGGCAAAGAATGAATTGAAACATGAAAAAGATCCATTTAAAAGATCTGTATTAGATGGTAGACAGTTAGCGTTGAAGATAAGTGCCAATTCAGTTTATGGTTTCACTGGTGCTCAAGTTGGAAAGCTGCCGTGCTTGGAAATCTCTGGGGTAATTAATATTTTGAAGTGTTATTCCTTTTCATAGTTTTACTGTTATGATTCATAATTACAACGTTACGGTTTGGCTCTCCACCGTACTTCTCGTTTTAAGAATCAATATACCTCTCTCAGGATCATGTGACTGCAGCTTCGTACTTTGTTTTTTTAGACCACAATAATTTTGTAACTTTCTGACACCAAAACTTTACTTATCTGTTTTATCAGACCATTTGAGAGGCATTCGCAGCTAGTTTTCGTTTTATTATTGTTTTCAAAAGTCACCATGTTACATATTTCACTGTAATAATTCGTTTCCCACGGCAACAAAATCCATCCATTTGGTAGAAGAAACTGGGGCATCTGTGGCACATTTTCATGCCAGCTTGATCATAGCCTTTTCATTTTGGATTTAGTAAATTTAGATTTAGTAAAGTAAGATTTAGTTTCCGACTATGTTAAATCACCATATTACTAATATTCGCTGTAAGCTTCTGTTTTAAAAGCACAGTATATGGTTACCCTGTGTTTTCATAAAATACCATGACTTAACGGTGAGAAAATATTCTCAGTCTGCATACATTAAATAGATGTCACTCGGTTCTGACTGAGTACAACGGGTTCCAGACTGTCAGCATTGAAAAGAATACAGATTCAGTAAATTTATTTACCTGAATGCTTTTTTTTTTAAATTATAGAGTGTCACTGCTTACGGTAGAACTATGATTGAGCAGACAAAGCAAGAAGTCGAGCAAAGATATACAAAAGCAAACGGATATGATGAAGATGCTGTTGTAATCTATGGTGATACCGATTCTGTCATGGTCAGATTTGGAGTGAAGACTTTGGAAAAGAGCATGGAGCTAGGCCGCGATGCAGCTGAATACGTTTCTACTAAATTTGTTTCGCCGATCAAGTTAGAATTTGAGAAAGTCTATTTTCCCTATCTTCTAATTAATAAAAAGAGATACGCTGGTAAGTTATGCAGCTTTAATCATAATACAGATTCATAATTCTACTTATTTTTTGTTCTTATTTTTGCAATTATTTCCTTTTTATCTTTATTTAGGCTTATATTTCACAAGACCCGATAAGTATGATAAAATGGATTGCAAAGGAATCGAGACCGTTCGGAGAGATAATTCTCCCCTAGTAGCGAATATGATGAACACATGCCTTCAGAAACTACTAATTGACAGGTAGATTATAATCTTATGCAGAAGAACACTTCCGTATCGCTTCTCATTAAAAACTTTATTTAATTTTACTTTACTTTACATCTTCGACTGGCAATCAGCAAATAGTTTTTATTGCTCCTAGGTCACAGTCAAGATAAGTCTTGTGAACATATTGAAAATTCGATTTTTTATTTTTGATCTATTCAGCTGTTACTTCATCAATATATTCTTAATTAAAATTGGAAATATTGTCATTACATTTGTTGTTTTTGTTATTACACAGTAAAATTGAATTGATATTATGATACAAAAGTAACGAGCTTGGATTATTATTAAATATTCTTACCATTAATCAAGCTTGGTCGCTTCAATAATTTTTTATGTGTGATAGGAAGTAGACATGGCCCAAGAGAAAATGTAGATTTTTTTTATGAGAAGCTACTTTTTAAAATCATAAAAAAGAAATATCTTTATTTGCATTTCATATTATGGATACTGTCACTATTGATGCTATAAAATTCAATCATTAATATGCTTTACGAATTTTAGAGATCCAACTGGCGCTGTCAATTTCGCAAAACAAATAATATCAGATCTGCTTTGCAATCGTATTGATATATCGCAGTTGGTCATCACCAAAGAATTAAGTAAAAGTGATTATGCAGCAAAGCAAGCTCACGTAGAATTAGCCAACAAAATGAGAAAACGAGACGCAGGAACTGCTCCCAAACTGGGCGACAGAGTTCCTTACATTATCTGCGCTGCTGCTAAAAATACCCCTGCTTATATGAAAGCCGAGGTAAAGCATTATTGTTCTTTAAATATTAGAAATTAATGATAATCTAACACACATTACGCTGGTTATGTGGTTCAGCAAAGACTGCAAAACACACAGTGCAATGTTAACATAACTCGATTAAGAAAACGGTTTAGTTATGTAGACATCAATACAAAAGCTAATTAAAATTGAATCGTTCAAATTTAATGTTGAAATTCCACCAAGCGCCTTCAGTTGACATCTTAAATTAAAGTTAATTGCTAATACTTACTTAAATGGTTATAAAATTTGGACTGTTTTACTTTTAATTTTATGCCTATTTATACAACTCATTGTTTTTTATCTGCCCCCAACTATACTTTGTTGCCCTCATATGTTGAGAGATAGCAAGGAGAGCAGTAGGATGCGCAGTATATTGGAGACATTTTGTGATGACCACGATCCATGTGTATAACATGTAACGGTTTACCAGCTATTGATTTATAATAAAAAATAAGGTGTTTGTGATTAAAACATAACACGTACATTAACATACACAAACCCCTTGGCAGATTTTGTTACTATACATATGTGTGCATGGACTTGCTTAGGTGTTTTATTTCACATTAATGTCTGTAGTTATCAAAATCGTTAAAGAGTACCATAATTGAAGTACTTGCCCCTTGTTGATTTCATAATTTTTAATTCATATCTATACCTTTATTGTTTCAGGATCCTATCTATGTTCTCGAAAACAGCATCCCCATAGATTTCAATTATTATCTGGAAAATCAACTATCAAAACCGCTTCTCAGAATATTTGAACCTATATTAGGAGAAAAGGCCGAATCAATGCTTTTGAGTAAGTTGTATAATATTAACTAATATAGTGTTTAACTCAGTGATGGGGAACCTGCGATCATTTGACTTGTGCCAATTTTTTTTTTGAATAAATCACTGCCAGCTGATTTTATATAATTTTGTTCTCGAGTGATTTTCTGTTATTGAGCTTATTAAGTTATTGAGCTTATTAAGTTATTTATTCAGACTTACCGCAATGATTGAATAACATATTTATTCTGCGTAGAAAACATGATTGGTTGTCTTTAATCCTTCAAGCAGTATTGCCTCATGGTTGCGCCGGAGTGAAGCATCAATATTATCTTTTGCCATTCTCATATTTTTTTATTGAATTATTGATGCCTCTTCATCAGAACTATAATATATAGCCAAAATAGCTATCAAATTATTAAAAAAAAATTAGAAAACTTAATACTTTGCTATTTTTTATCTTATTACAATGGAGTTCTACTAAGTGAATCCCAATTTAATTAAAATATTACAATTTAAATTTATTTCTAGTGTGCATATTTTGTAACAATTGAATTTATTCATTTTAAAGGGGGCGACCACACAAGAACCAAGGCAATGGTAACATCTCGTGTCAGCGCTCTGTCAGCTTTCACTCAAAAGAAAGAAACTTGTCTCGGGTGCAAGACAGTTTTGCCTGGCAACTCGAAGCAGGCACTATGCGAGCATTGCACGTCCAAAGAGCCACAACTTTTTGGAAATGAAATGGTCAAATTGAGAACATTAGAAGAGCGGTTTTCTAGGTTATGGACTGAGTGTCAAAGATGTCAAGGAAGTCTGCACGAGGAAGTCTTATGTACAAGGTAAAAAAATGCATTTAATTACTGCATGCGGTTATTTGACTTATAAAAACGATACTTTCAGATGATTGTTAGCTATTTCACTTAATTTTCTCTCAAGTTAATCAAGTATTTTTCCATTTCAGCCGAGATTGCCCAATATTCTATATGCGAAAAAAAGTTGGAATAGAGTTAGATACTCAAGAAAAACGTATTCAAAGATTTGGAGACCCAATCTGGTGATTCATCGTCGAGGATGTGATTTTTTTTTTTATTTAACTATTTTTGGCTTAACATTGTAATAATCTTAATAAATATAAGAAGTATTTCATTAAATAATTGATTTTTTATTATTCGGTTTATTATACAGGATGGATGGGCCAGTAACTTGCTACTGACAAAGACAGTGCTCCCAAATATTATACAAAATGACTCTCACGCATCTCAAATATTTTTCATAATCTAATTGTTATTTCGTTTTCTTAGTCTTAGTTAAAATCTTCAACATGGTCATATTGCCAATAATTATTTATTGTGTTGACCAATTTTTTGACTGACATGGAAAAGTTTACGGCAAGAAAATCAAAAATTTGTTGTTTAATGTTGGATACAGATGCGTTTCACATTCCATGTAAAATTGCTGTGGCTTAATTGGCACCATTATAGAAGACCTAGTTTTGCTGTCAGTGATGGATAGAATAAATTTTACGTCATACAAGTTTTCTTGTATGATAGTTTTGGTTAAAACTATTATTGTATCATTACAACTAACTCAGTTCTAAATTTCTTATTGAATTGTAATCATAAATTATAAATAAAATTAATTTCATAAGACATGATTAATTAAATTCAGGGCTGTGACCAAAAGCAGTTATTAAAATATTTAATATTAAATTATGCAATGTTTTTTTTTCCACCTAAACAAAGCAAATACGATTATTGCATTGAAATTGTGTGTGGGTCATCACTCACAGATAATTTAATTTTACCACACATTAAATTTAACGTCTTGCGCTCCCTTAGCCAGCATACTGCCATCTGGACAACTGATCCCGGTCGTATCGCCAGAATACTGTCGTTTGAGGTCTCTTTGAAGCTTTATTTTTGGAATTTCCCGAAATATTTCCAGTGTTTAATTTTACAATAGTGCACTTAAGCGATTAAAAAATGCAATAATTTTTTTAAATATGCAAATTACAGTAGAGAGCTGCCTTTAGTGTTGCTTTTAATAATATTTGAAGTTTTTACCTGCTCTGTATTACTAAAGCAGTCGTTATATCTCGTCAGTCTGTATTCACATCTCGTGGGCTATTTTGAACATTGTGACCATCATTTCACAAATTGAAAGAGAAAGTTATCTTAACGAAATATATTTTTAACCACCATAACCATTTTCAATACAAGTTCTTCAGAATACAGTGATAACGATGCGTTTATTAATTAATGTGCATATGGTGACATAATAATTGAAAGTGTTAATAACATTGAAATTTCTGTTCACGATCCCTTAGAAATATATATATATTCGTTCGTTCCATATTTTGGTTCCTTAATTACAAATATTTTAATAAGACCTGACTTATCGTTTACATCAAGAATTTTTTTACACTTATTTAATAACTTATTAAATTCTATTCCGGGAGCTGAAGGTTATCACATTTTTACGCATCGTTTTTACATAAACCTTGAATTAGGAGAAGAAATCCTAAAATTAAAATGTCATTTAACTGGCACAATAATGACGAATCGAAAAAATGTACCTTTGTCAATTAAAAAATCCAAATTGAAGATAGGAGAAATATTGCCTGTGTAAAAAATAACCAATTACTTCTTGCATGGAAAGACAAGCGAATAGTTAAAATATACACAAATTATTACTCAAATAATAATATTGTAAAACGAATAATTCGAGGCGGGCAAGAACAAATTGTTTCAAAACCGATTGCAGTGATTAATTATACAAAAAATATGGGAGATGTAGATACTGCTGATCGGTACACTTCAGCATATCCATTTCTAAGGAAAACGTTAAAATGGTGGCGAAAACTCTTTCTGGGGGCTAGAAGTCTCTGGTCAATGAGTACATAACTCATCTTGAGTTTGTTGACTCTGCTCAACTCATTATTGAACTGGTTGGAAATCACAGAAGAGAAATGGATATTCCAAAAGGAAGACACTCACTGGATCCAGAACAGAGGTTAGATAGTAAATTACATGTACTTATGCCACAAGAAGAGAAAAACATCCGTGATTGTGTAGTGTTAGAATAAAAAAAAACGAAAAAGAACATAGTATTTTGGTTAAACATGTGATTTTAAGCCAGCGTTGTGCGTGGGAGCATGCTTTGAAAAATACCATCAATTAAAACAATACAAAGAAATAGTTCATACACGATAATAACTAAAATATATTGATTTGTGTAAATATTATATATAAGATAATCTTTCAATAAAACTGTGTAGATCTGTGAACTATTGTTATCGCGGCCAGCCCAGCCTTTGTTTTCAACATTGACTTCAAGTAAAAAAAATATTGACCAATAATAACAAATTGTAACTAATATTGTTTTGAGAAGGGCTACGACCATAAAACGATTGGCGGAGACTATCAGTACGTCATAAACATAATTACCCCACGGCTTTGCTTTGGACCATAAAACAGTAGGGTATTTATAAAAACACTGTTACAAAAATATTTCTACAGTAAATCGATAATAAAACCCCGTTTTTTTTCAAAATATCGCCTTAAATAATACACAAATGGCTTATTTTACAATCTGCAACAGCTTTGTGAATATTTTAGTTCAAATTAGTGGAATTTAAATATTTTTTCGAAGAAAATTATCCCAAATATGATTCGCGTCTTTATGGTCACCATTGGAGCTTCACAGATTGTCTCAAAAATACGTTTGACTTTTTGTTCAAAACCGTATTCAATTTTCTGGAAATATGAGTAAAATCTGGACCCAGAGTAGTCTATTGGTATTGAGTAAATCTAGTGAGGGTGCAAAGTGTTAAGACAATTTTTTTTATTGTAATGATGAAATACGGAATTTATGCAACAATAGTTTTATTTCATCTCCTGTAAAATTTGTGTCACATGTAATACAAGGAATTGTTTAATAATGAGCAATATTTAAAAAAAAAAATAAAATAATATAATATGGGTAAAACACTATTTTGAGAGGACTGTAAAATTAAAATAGTCATATTGTAGTTTTTCATAGGTTTTTTTATTCAATAATATCACTTTACCAAATGCAAATATAATAAAGCTGATATTAAATATCTTAGCGAACCGAATGACATTCCACGTGAAGTAGGAATGATACACGGGACTAGGTAAAAATAAATTCATCAAAGCCATTTGACGGTCCGATAACTTCCGCGTTCGACAGTTACATACACACACTCGGAAACAAATGAGAAATAAATTATGTTTTGCGTTATCTGGAGCCGAAAAAAAATATTTACATGCAAAACTTTAAGCATAAGTTAGTTGTGTCTTCCAGATTTGGCCAGTTTGAAGTGCAATCATCAAAACTTACTTACTAAAACACATTTGAAATAAAAGGCTTATTTCATAAATGGTTCAGGTAATAAAAATTACTCGATTACGTGACCAGCAGACCTAGACTGTGTAAAGGAAATTATTTTAAAACCATTTCTTCCGTCACCGAAAACAAACAATTGTATTGATATAGCGTTATCAGAAAGGAAGTAACATTTCTATTACTAAAATGATTCTTTCATCTATTATCGTCATTAAATAGGCTGAAATTGCGGAGGGCCTTGACGCCCAGTATTTCAATATAGGAGAAATGGTTTTATCTCGACTCTCCGGACACTCATATACTTAGTATTATCGGCAAGTTTTTAAAGACAGTTCTATCATTTTGTATCTATACTTAACAAAAAAAAATGAACCTGTGTCGTCAATGGCCCTTGTGATAGTGAAAATGGTTCCTATCATGAAATAAGCCTAATATGATGATAAAAGGATCAAAGTATACACCGCAGGCTTGTTCTCAAGTATAACTGAGCTCAAGAATTACCAACACCAAGTATTTAAATATTGTAGATAAATTTGGTTATTGAATAATGTACATTTTTTATAAATTGTGATATGATATCAAACATTAGTTTAAATTAAAGAAAATCGACTTCTAACCATGACAACATATCAGATGATTAGCTAGTCAATCTGATGTTTAAAAAAATGCTCAATTTATTTGCCACATAGTAGTAACATATTCATTCTAAATCTTCCGAGTCATCCAGATACAAACTAACATAAATAATTATTAACCAATGTATTATTCTACATAAATAAAAGACGGGCGACTGGCTGGATATTTTAAAATACATTATGTATCAGTTCAAAAATGAAACCTTAACATGTTTTTTTTTCATTTTAAATGGTATGACAAAATCTTCAGAAGATCAACTGATCAACTAAGTTTTATAACACCAATAATATGAGCTGACGATATCAAGAAATGTCCAGGAAGTGACCAACAGCAAGGCCGGATAGAAGACCGGATGGGGGACAAAAGGAAGTTTATAAAATTGGTCAAATGGTATTGTGGATTTTTTGTAATATTTCAGTTTGAATATAATCAATGTATTTATATTATTCTAACAGCTATCATTCAAATCAAATGAATATAATACTTTTTCACGTATAAAACTTATTTAAAATTGGCTATTTTACGTAAAAGAAGAATAAAAAAGATTTTAGAAAATGCTTGACAATCGAAACATTTTATTGAGAAATATCCTACATAGAAATAAACTGATTCAATTTTAAATCAGCTCCCAAGATGTGTATAAACATTTATTGCGGTTTTTGAAAGCAGCCAGTAGTTAGAACTCGATCAGTGTGAAAATATTCACAAAATATCATCTCTTTTATTGATTGCGATTTACCAGACTGGTAAAAATCCACAGGCAGCCTACTTAATCCATTTTGTATTTATAACTTATTAAAGGCTTAAAGGTTTATTTGGTAGTGTTATTTTTTTGCCTGCAAGGCATTTGACAGCCAGTCCATCGCTTGGTCGAGCCCTTCGCCTTTAGTAGCTGACGTTTTGAATATTTGGAATGTTCTATCTTTGAGGGCATCCAATCCGAGCGCTTGATGCACCTCAGCTACCGTTAAGCATCCTGCCATGTCTTGTTTATTGGCCAATACTACCAATATTGCCCCTGCTAACTCTTCCTCCTGTAATTAAAAAAAAAATGGTTATATCTCTACTTTTGTCAGGAAATTCTTTCAGAGAGAAAGCAGCTGGGAAATAGATTGAATTACTATTCACTTTATCATGGAATACCTTAAAACTAATTGCTCAAGCATGTATATCAGGGCTGCGGAGTCGATAAAAAAGAAAACGACTGAATTTGGTTTAAAAAAAAAGTGTTTTTTTTCCCTTGAAATGGTCAACATTTTTTTTCAATCATTTCCCTTTCTTCTAGTACATACTGTCATTTTTTCACCAATCAATACGATGAATTGGCTTATTTTCGAATATATTAAGGTTACTAATTCTGTATGCACTTACGGACTACAACTTCCGTTACAAAATACTATTTTCGATGGACTTGTGGAAGTTATTTTTTAAATTAAAATTAAATTTGATAGCTTTGTTATTCAACTTGTAACAAAATGTGAGACCTGTTGCTCCTCTTTGAGAAGCATCATCAGACATAACATTGCAAGGTTTACAAATAAACTAAAAATTGATTCAGATTCTTAAGTTATAAATTACAAAATAAGAGTCAGGGGTTTTGTCTTTTTCTACTGGATGAAGGGAAGAGTTAGTAAAAGAACAAGTGGAATAACTAAGTTATCAAATTTAGTTTTATATTTGTAATAAAGTCTGAGACGTTTGTTTTTTCTGACTGGTAAAAACAGTGCACAGCCCTGATGTGTCATAAATCTCTCAAGTGTTGTTCTCACAAGAAAATTTGAATGTAGAAATTTTATACATACTCTTAACATGTGCAGAAGTTCATCTTTAGATATACCTATTCGGTCTCTATCTGCTGAATCCACTACATAAATGATAGCGTCAGTATTTCCATAATAACACCGCCAGTAAGGTCTAGAAGAAAAAAACATGTATCTCAATTTTTGTCAGTTTTGAGTTTTTTTTAATCAAAATTTCAATATACAGATATTCCATTCGTATTCCGAAATATATTTTACTTCACGCTTTATTTCATTAAGTACAAGAACGTTGGAAAAAAATATGGTCATGTGGTATGTTTGGCATGGATGGAGTCTTTGCTTGCTGCCTTATTAACTTCCTCACAGATATTGAGGACAAAACCATTCCAGTGGTGTTTTATAGTGATGGATGTACATGTTGTAAAGTGGTAGAATAAAGTACATTTGTGTCTCCTGAAACTTGTAGTTTTTGGGATACCAGGTTGTGGAAAATTCATGACGATATGTTCATAATTATAACACTTTTATTTTGCAAATATAAATTAGGTTCAGTTTCACCCACTGGAGCTTTATAAACTGATGATTATTTTTAATGGGATGCCTTGCCATTAATAATCAACATTGGACACCTTAAAGGTAAAATAAAAATAACTGGCACACTATTGAAATGTTAAAACCTTGCAGCAATTCTAATAAACAGACAAGATGATACAGTGTAGTTTATTTATATTGTTTTCAATTATTTATTGTCTTCACAAAAAAGGTTTCGTTAGCTGATTCTTTAACTTCCTTTTTTAAAAAGAAATCACAGAGCGTTTTATTTAAAAGATGAAATCTTGGATGCCAGTTTATTCCTCAAGCCCAGGGGAGGGCAGAACTTTTGGCTGTCGGCCCATATTTGAATTAAATGTTTGGCTGCGGGCCACATAAAAAACCGCGTTTTTTAAAAATTAGAAAGGCTGGGTCATAAAATTGACAGACCTCCGAATAATAATTCAAAATTCAATGTTCATTTTGGGGTGATTACCAAAAACTATCAGATATATTTGTGTTCTACTGTACAACAATTATAAAGGACCCATCATGATAGCTTTAAAATGCATTAGTAAATAGAAAAAGTTATATGCATGCATGTCTTTCTGGAATACAACAAAGATAAGAGTTAGACATGATAAATATACGCTGCACAAAAACATTTTAATGAAATCATGTCATAAACCTTGCCTTATCAAGGTTATAAATTGTATTCTACTGCGACAATGCTTTTTTTAAGTATGTCTTCTTCAAATATGGAAGATATGAAGTGTTGACTAAGCATTTTCAACAGTTTAGATTTAACAAACTAGTCTTTTTTCTTTATGGATAGTGGAGATGGAAGAACGAGTTCAGATAGATAGTTCAGGTGCTGCCCTTTACACTGCGCAACATTATTAAAGAGAGGGGTGGAAACATCACGGACACGGATATATAAAACATTATAACAAGTTATGGCAATTAAGCGTGATAAAATTAATTTAATGTGTATAATATATATCCGGTAACCAGGTGGATTATCAGGGTACTAGTTTAATTTAAAAAAATAAATAATATAGGTGTACATTTTTTAAATACTTTTTTTTCATGCTCGCTACCAATGTGGAACATATGACCTCCTAGAGGTATCTCAACAGAAGTTTTTTCTACGAGAACTGTTAGTTACTCAGTTACTTAACCTCTCTTTTTGGTTATATCCGTATTCACTCCCAGTTTCTCAACCTATTTTTCAAAGAGAGTAAGGATAGAGCTAGTGGTTAACTAATCGCTTTTGCTACACCCCATTGTTTTTTAGGGTTGAAGTGTGGTAGAGGGCTATTGGTTAACTAGCCGCTTTCGCTACGCCTCCTGTGTGGGAGGGAATTTCATATGAAAATTTCTCTTGTATTTACGCGTCATATAAGTGCATATGTTCCGAGTTTTTCGGGATGGTGGGTTTGATAGTTGAACTACTTTCAATCTTTTAGTCACATTTTTTGCGGAAGGACACGCCTTAATTTATTCTCAAACCGAAATCACAGATTTTCTTAATAAATAATGAATGAGTAATAAACATGCTTAAAAAAGTCTGCTTTAGGAATTGCATAATATGTGGTATTTTCAAAATATAAAAAAACATTTTTCGGATTATCAGTGCCACCTCCCCCTATCATTAGCTCGGATAGTCAGAAGTTTACTTTATATACAAAAATACATCAATACCCCTCTTTATGAGTTCAATTGGCTTTCAAAATTGATCAACAAAATGTTATGTAAAGGAAATCTTATCTGTACTTAATTTAACATATATTCATTCAAAACTTTAAATTAAACAGGTTCATTGATAAATGGTGAACTTCAAACACTAAATCCTGGATTGCCAAATAGTGGGTTGTGCAGTGTTTTCTGAGGAGTATCTCTAATAAATAAAAAAGGTTTTTATTAAAACCATTTGAAAGTGGAAAAAGTTTACATTTTATTAAGTATTTATTAATATACTAGCAATGATTATTTAGGTTTAAGGGCCGATAGGTTATTGAATTATTTTCTTCATGATTCACGAAAAAATTGGTAAAAACAAATAAAATTAAAAAATGTACTAATAACATTATTCCAGCTGTCAAAATACCATGTTTGTTTAACGACCACATCTTTTTATTTATAAATGTATAATTGCACAAACAAGAGAATGTTGTAGAATATTTCGCATCTTACCGTATACTAGTTTGTCCTCCTAAATCCCAGACTTGAAATTTCAAGTTTTTATATTGTACTTGTTCAACATTAAATCCAATGGTAGGTATTGTAGTGACAACTTCTCCAACTTGTAATCTATATAGAATTGTCGTTTTTCCGGCTCCGTCGAGTCCTAAAATTAAAATTCGCATTTCACGGGCTCCCAAGAGCCCTCGGAAGTAGCTGAATAACCCTCCTGAAAGCAAGAATGCATCGTATGGTAAATAATGTTTGCACTCTTTGGACATAACCTAAATATCGATTGTTTGACAACCGGTCGAATTTAATTGACCGCTAATACGATGTAAAAGTCTCTGATGAAAAATCACATACCCATTGCTACTTCTCAGTTTATTTTCATAAATAGTTACTATCTCTAGATGCGAAACATTGAATTGTGAGCATAAATCCTATGAATCAGACTTCAACTATGGTTGCCGATAGATCACTTAGAATCTATTTCATATAGAAATTACATTATCAGACAATGTACACAAAATTGTGAAAGTCACAGTCTAAGTTTCAGCCTATTTGACGTGTACGACAGGTTAGAAAACATTAAAGTGGAATTTTTCCTGAAGTTGGTAATAATATGAGTGTTGGCTACAACTTAAGTAAATGTTTAATGAAATCTTATATTCAATTTATTAAATATATCTGTACGCACAATTATGCACCATCAGTAAAAGGTGATCTAGCTTCACATTCATCATATATATTATTTCTAGACTATGTACCAAAATTCAAAATAAATAACCACCTGATTATTCCACTTATACATATTTTTTTATGATGGCAAATATGAATTTAACATTCGCGATTTGACGTAACTTAAACTTCAAAACAATCAAGTTTAAAGTCTTATACTCAGTTCCTAGTTTCAACTTACAAAGTTATTTAGTAAAGTCAACTCCCTGAAAATGGCAGCTCGTCGTATTGAAGTCATCAAAAATCATCTTGCCCCTAAACTTAGACCAGTTATTAATAAGTGAGTATTATTAATCTAAAAATATTGGGTAAAAGTGAAGCTAGTCATGGATTATTTCGGCTTCGAAAAACTTCACAAACTAAGCTAAAAACAACGCCACGATTAAAATTTTTATTTTTTTGTGGGCTTAATAATCGCGTTAAAATCACGCGTTAATACGAAGAAGACTGATAATTGGTAATTATAGAGTATAGCTCGTCATGTATTATTACGGCGATAAACTTCACAAACTAAACTAAAAACAACGCCACGATTTAAAGTTATTTTTTGAGAGCTTTATAATCGCGTTAAAACCAGACATTATTACGAAGAACACTGATAAATTATGCGAAATACGAAATATTTTTCAGTACATCGCCTCTGTTTTCCATTATGGCGGCGCCGCGCCCTTTCCGATCCTTCAATAACGGGGTGTAGTGAGAGAGATTAGCTAACCACTAGTCTTGTCCTAGCCTTATCCTTCTATCCTTACTACTCTCTTTGAATAAGAGAGGTTGAGCGACTGAGTAACAAACAGTTCTCGTAGAAAAACTTCTGTTGTGATACGTCCATTAGGAGGCCATATGCTACACATTGGGAGCGGACATGGATAACAAAATCTTAAGATTTATTGCTAATAAAATTTCACATACACTCGTCTTTAATTCATCTCCGGACATATCATTTTTTTTTTTTACCATGTCCGCTCTCCCAATGTGGAGCATATGGACTCCTAATGGAGTTTATCTCAACAGAACTGTTTCTACGAGAACTGCTTGTTACTCAGTTGCTCAACCTCTCTTTTTCCAAAGAGAGTAGGAATAGAAGGAAAGGGCTAGGACAGGACTAGTGGTTAGCTAATCGCTCTCGATACGCCCCATACATAGGATAGGATGGGTGGGAGGGGGGAATTCAAGACATCACATACATCCATGCCTTTGAACAGAAATACATAAATCGATTGAAAAATCAATTTATAAAACTGACAGTACTGGGATTCGCACCCGTGACCTCCGTAGCGGTAGCCAACAACGTTGACCACTCGACCACACAGGCGGCAACATATCATAATCAGTGTCTAGTTAATCATTCACAGTTTCTTTTATATCTCGATCCCTTCCATGATAATTATGAAAAAAAAAATCAAAGAAAAGTTTTATGACGGTATCAGTTATAACCATTTTCTGAAGAAAAACTTCTGTTCAGATACCTCCATTAGGAGGCCATATGCTCCACATTGGGATCGGACATGGATTTTTTTTATAGTGAAATTGATAATCATGCTATCTGTTTTTATTATTCCTCGATATAATTAATTTTTTTCAATTATATCCTACCCTATGATCATGGCATAGGATTTGGCAAATATCATGGCTTAAATATTCTACTCTGATGATCACGGCATAGGATTTGGCAACTCAATGTCATTTAACCTTTATCCGCTCGTGCGCTGTGCGCAAAAGGAGTAGCACACTGCCCGAGCATTTTTTCGCGAAATATTCGAGACAAACGCATCCGTTAAAAAAATTATATCTCTAAAACTAGTCATCCTAGTTGAGTAAAAAAAAGCATTATCAAAATAAAAGATTGTTTATTATTTACAAAAGCTTTATTTGTGTCCAAACTGATTTATTACGGTCTACCTCAAATTACAAAATGGACATATTATTTCTTAATACTTCTTGGTCGGGCGGTCCAAACAAGAGACTCTAGCCTGTAGCAGGCGTTTTTTAGTAATTAGCGCAATAATATATTACATTCGTAAAATCAACAGAACTTCGAAGCCAAACAATATTTTGGGCTGAAATTTTCAAAGAAATCATATGTGACATTTAATCATTAAAAATAAAGAAAAAACATTATGAATACATTATAATTTCACTACTTTTATAAGCTGAATATAAAAACCTGTTATTAATTTAGTAGAAATATGAAATATTCAAAATATTCTGTATAAAAAATAACATTAATCCATAACATACAATTATATAAATAATTATTGCATAAAATCCATATTCCTACAAATTTACGATCACTGGAACTGTGATATATGATGCCCTAAATATTCGAGAAACATGTGTCACCTTTTTAAAAAAATACCATGTGTGAACATTCCGGGCATAATAAATTAGAAGTTTTATTGCTTATTGTCAAAAAGGGTCACTTGCCGCTGCAGTTATTTTGAAGAGTCAATCTACCAACACGTTTATTGATTATTATTATTTCATGAACGAACTATCTGATAAATTTATTATTTTTTAAAGACATTATTGTTAGTAAAACGTCTCATAAAATGGTAATAATATATTTGAATAATAAAATACGAAACAATAACGCAAGCGGTATGAAAAATAGTCCAACTTGTTAAACGACTCGATCTAAACTAGCAATGGAGATCGCAAAATAAATCTATAACACAGCTGATTTTTTGTTTCTTAGCTCAAACTTCCACCCTTATAATCTAGCAAAGAAGTAGGACTAATGTTAATTAGTTGCGGCATTTTATTTAACGCCGACAAACAAACCCGTGATATTATGTGTCCCGCAATCAAGCGACGATTTAAAAAAACGAATTATGCCGTGATCCGCATTCTACCGACAGTACGCTAAAAACGGCTTTTGCCGTGTCCTGCCTATTAAGTGTTAAGAGTCGGACCATCATCATCATCAGTGTCATTTCATCTTTATACGGGGAACTGTGGAGCCGAGCTCCAATCTCCCTTTCATCTAAGGTTAAATATATATTTTTTTTTCTTCTAATTTAGATGTTGTGGGCCCATTTCATTTAATTTATTCTATTTACTTTTTTTAGAATGCTTTGGGTTTGTCTGTTGTTTTTTTTTTTTTTGTACATTTGATTAAAAAAAAGAAAGGAATGGGGAGAGAAAAGGTAACATATATAGGAAAAAAGTGGAGGGAAGGGAGCAAAGGTAACAATTTAGAGTAGGGTAATCCGATGTGTTTTTTTCACCAGCCGTGTGATTGCGGCAACCAGGCATGTCAGTGGTGGGATCGGAGGGGATCTAGGGTGGTTTTAGGAGGAGGATTTTCCTTGGCCGCGCTATGTCAGTGTGGGGGTACTCAACGTAGTCGTTGAGTAGGGCTTTGATGGTGTCGTTTGGGTGGTCCGTCATGTCACAGTAGAATTTTTTCGACAGCTTCATGACGTGATCGAGAATTGGCTCTGTGTTAGTGTCTCTATGTAACGTGGTGCCTCGCACGAACCAGGGAGCGCCTGTGATCATGCGAAGCGCCTTGTTTTGTATTTTCTGTAGTGTCTGGATGCGTTTCATGCCTGCGTGTGCCCATATTGGACACGCGTAGGTCATGATTGGTCGTGTTATCGCGGTGTACAGAAGTAGCTTGCTTTTTAGAGCGAGTTTACTTCTGTGTCCTATCATGGGGTAGAGTTGGCCCATGATACTTGATGCCTGTTTTTTTTTTGCAGTTATGTGACTGCAGAAATTAAGTCGCGAGTCTAGGGTGAGACCAAGGTATTTAACCGTTTTGGCCCACGGGATGTTTGTGTTGTGCATCTGGATGCATTGAATATTCTTACCATGTCTGTTAGTTCTGCGACTGAAGGTCACTGCAGCAGTTTTCTCTGGGTTAATTTTAATGCGCCATTTGGCGCACCAGGCGAGTATGTCCGCGCTTGCCTTTTGCACAAGCGCGGTGGCTCTGTTTCTATTTAGCGATCTTGCTAGGATAGCTGTATCGTCGGCGTATTGTGCAATGATTGTTTCATTGCTACCGGGTATGTATGTTGGAATAGGAATATCATGAGTATAAAGGTTGTACAACAGGGGTGATAAGGCGGATCCCTGTGGTACACCAGCTGTCGGCGTTCGCGTCGTCGATTTTTCGCCGTTAACTTTCACGCGGAAAGTTCTGTTAGACACGAATGAGCTTATTAATTTAATCATCGGTTGTTCGAGGCCGGCCTCTGAAAGTTTAACAACCATACCTTCGAGCCAAACCTTGTCAAAGGCTTTGGCTATATCTAGAAACAGGCCTGTGGTGAAACATCGGCGATTAAAGCCTTCTGTAATGTATTCTACGTCTCTTAGTAATTGGTGGTTTGTGGAATGTTTGCTTCGGAAGCCGTGTTGCTCATTTGGTATGAGTTTTTTTTCCGATACAAATTCTTCCTGTCGGGATTTAATTACGCGTTCCAGGAGCTTACCCATTGACGGGAGTAAGCTGATGGGTCTGTGGTTTTCTGGGATTGCCGGTGGTTTGCCTGGCTTTGGAATTAGAATGATGTCGGCGGCTTTCCATGCGGTTGGAAAATGTTGGACGGATAGACATGCGTTTATGATCGATGTGAGTGCCTTGACACCGTTCTCGGGAAGGTTTTTAAGCGCGTTGTGTTTTATATCATCGTTGCCTGGGGCTTTACGATTCAATAAAAGTTTAATTCGAGTTTCTATCTCGCCCGTGGTTGCGGGTTCGATAGATGTCGCGGATGGAGATGTTGTGATCTCTTCAGTGATTTTAATGTATTTAGCGGATATGTTTTCTATGCGGTTTTTAAGCGCGAGGTTGTTGGGAAGAGTCGGACCTTGTAACGCAGATGTTTATATTACTCGTATGGCAAAAATGTTTATCGAAACCGAAAATAAAATTATGGATCAGTATCTCAAAGACATTATTTATGTAACCTAATATTCATATCTTGAATAATATTATCATAAATCAGTGTAATCCGATAGCGAAATGAACCATAATCAACGTACCCTACGGGACCGCTGGGTGCATAAAGGTTAATACTATCATAATAATGTCATACGATTTGGCCGATTAGGGTTTCCAACCACTCTATCTTGACCAACACATGAAATTCCCTGACTAGGAACCCAGTGGATAGTATCAAAATTTACTAGAATTTTAGAGACTTTTTATTTTTTAATATGGTTCCTTCCATTTCACATAAGGTAAATATGCTTTAAAAAATGGTACTCTTTTTCTACCTGAACATTAATTATCTGCGGCAAACTACTGTACTACTTACAAATCAGAAAATGCCAAATTATTCTACATGGGAATGAAGGAACCGATTGCGAGGTATGAATAGAATATCAGTATGAAAGAGTCAACATAACATGTCAAAAATTGACGTCCCATTTAATGGGAAATTATAATAACAGTTAATGTTTTATAACATCAGTTAAAATAATATTTCTTTGTTTTAAGTGTCTCTGCAGACTCAAGTCCCAGACAGAAGATTGTTCTGAGCCAATTTCAAAAAGATTTTTATGAGAAAAACGGATATCTCTTGGTGAAAGGATTAATTTCAGAAGATATCATTGAAAAGTGCAGGTAATTTTTATCAGTAAACAGATCGATCAATTGATTTTAATTTTGATAAGTTTATCAGTAAATTATTCAGTATAATACATTAGAATAGAAATATATATTTTTTTAAAAATAGCAAATCTTTCCTGATCTAATTTATTTTTTGTACATATATTTATATTTGAATCGTTCAAACTATGTACATTCTCACAAATTTTGTCACTAACGACCCGGGTTTCGCCTTTCGGCATCTTCAGGCATTTAATTGCACAGATGAACTTGAACTGACAAGTTCATCCGTGCACTTGAATGCCTGAAGATGCCGAAAGGCGAAACCCGGGTCGTTAGTGACAAAATTTGTGAGAATGTACATAGTTTGAACGATTCAAATTTAATATTGAAATTCCACCAAGCACCTTCAGTCGAAATCTTAAATTATTAAAATATATTTATATATTTATTTTTCAGAGTACATTTTATTGACATTTGTAATGGTGTCGTTGATAAAGGAAATATGATTCTAATGAAAGAAATTTTGGCGATGGATACACCTAAAAAAGGAGAGTTTTTATATAACAAAGTAAGAAAAATGAAATGTTTATAAGGCACCATGTCCTTGAAATAAATCCACAAATTGATTGAAAAAATGATGTACGGCTGTGTCTGATTCTGTAGCCAAGTTTAGTGGCCAATACTGTCGGGGCATTATTGTTTATTTTATTCCATTGCAGAGTCACGGGTCTGTATCCCCCAACAGATGATTTTTAGATTGATTTATGGATTGAAACCAATGACATGGACATCTGCAATGTTTACATGTTTTCAAACTATCAAAAAAAAATACTAAGCCCATTCATTGGCATCGGAGACAGTGCAGTGCTGCATCGTCTATTATCTATTGCTATTGTTTTATTATATTGAATTATCATTATTTTTTCATTTATGGATACAATAAATCGGTGTTTTACACAATATTATTATTCTTAAAATCTTATTATATTAGAGTCTAAAAATTCATTACTTTTTGAATTTATTTCTGAAATCATTCTCAATAGACAGCCACATGTCCACAGATCTAGGTCCAAATTGGGAGGAAAGCTTTCTAGATAATCTTATGAAAATACAATGAATTATTTCATTAACACTACATTGCAAAACTAAAATTTAAAAAAAGCTTTCCGTGTGCGCTGCACACTTTGCACACGCCACGAGTCAGCCTTGATTATAATTCCCAGATTGATCTATTAATAAAAATATCTTAGATATTTTTTTGTGTTTTAAAAATATTCAATAATGTTCAATATAGATACTTTATTTCATATAAAATATCTCACCATTATTATGTAAATAACTTTGAATGTAAATGATAATATCAATTAAAAATTCTTGGTAATCAATTTGTAGCTTGTTTTTTTCTGGGTAGTTAATACTAATACACCCAATCCAGATACATTGATTCCAGAAAATGGCGCGTATTTAATGCATTGTATTTAAACAAGTTTTAGAGCAGAATTACATCACATGATTTTGCGCAGGGTCATCACTTCTTCTGTAAAACAATTTTTTGAAAAAAAATCCTGTTACATCGAGTAAATTGCGTAAAAAAAAGTAACGATGCCGTCAAAAAAATCACGTAAATTCAAAATCGCGTAAAAAAGGATTAGGTGTATTGACTTTTGAAACCATCCAAAGTTTCAAGAGTCACCGAGTGCCATTTCATTCTGCATATATTATATTTTATGATTTAGAACAGTGATTTTTCTAAATAATACAATAACAAATAACAGCAATGTAAAGATTATGAAAATGACCTTTGATACTTGCAGGTTAATAGTGCAAAAACTATAACAAAATCAATTGTGTTTTTATATTTAAGAATGACTGACAAGTGTTTTCATATGCAAATGATTTGTGTTTGATCTAATCATATTATATAATAATATTATGATTATTAGAGCTGTGATTTTTTTTGTTAATATTTATCATTTAATTTTGTTATGTGACTTTTCAAAAATATTATTCAATTATGAATTACTCTCAATAAATCAATATTAAAATCGCTGATAATCACTTTCATTTGCCAAATTGAATGAACTTTTTCAAATAACACCTTTTTGCAAATTCACAAAATTCAAGTCTCTGACAAAAATATTTACAAAGTAAGGTGTACACCTGATTTATTGTTTTCAATATATTCATTTGAAAAAAGTGTATTCCAAACAACAGTTAATACCAATGTGACATGTAAACTCAAATCGAAGGTTAGAATTAAGGGGCTAAAAATATTCCTTTGACAAATAAGTTTATTTGATACATGAAATTTAATTACTCATTCAACTTCTCCTAACATATAATTTGTTAAAAGGAACATTTTTTTGTATAAATATAACTTTTATAAATGTCCTTCGATTGTGAAATATTCCGTATAATTTTACAATCTGAAAATATAATTTCCCTTGTTGAGTGTTAATTATGTTGAATATTTATTGAGAATTGTGTTATTTTATAAACAGTACAATTAATCAATGTTTTATTTGTTAATAAAAAGGTTAAATTTATCAATCAATAGGTCAATTGCAAAGATATCAATCCTTCCAATTAATTATTATGTCTTTGCTTAAAATAATAGCCTATAGCTTTTTGAAATCAAAGCGAAATCGAATATGTGCTAATCTAGCGAGAACCAAACGTTTTTTGACTTATCATTTGAATTTTAAACAGTATGTAGGGTAAATATTTTTTTTTCGTATCTAAATATCGCAGGCATAGCCTTATCTTTCTATCCCTACTACTCTCTTTGGAAAAAGAGAGGTTAAGCAACTGAGGGAAAAACAGTTGTCGTAGAAAAACAGACATGTATAAAAAAAAAATCTCTAGAGCAGAGGTGGGGAACCTATTATTCTCTAAAGGCCGCATTCATTTTTCTGATTCGACATAAGGCCGCAGTAAACATTGACGGAATCTTTGGTCGGAAACGGATTTACGGTCAGAATATGTCAGGAATTATAAATATTATGAATTTACATACATTTACAGAATTACAGAATTGGTCAGAAGGCCGCACTAGAGTAGCAAAAAGGCCGCAGGTTCCCCACGCCTGCTTTAGAGGTTCAGGAAACAGATGATTAAATGACTTCTATTGTAGTAACATTATGTTTTTAAGGTGCAAGACATTTTGAATGATGACATTTTTGCTTTGTACACCGAAGCTCCGATATTACTTGACTATGCGGAGGCTTTTGTTGGACCAAATATAATGGGAATGCACAGCATGCTGATCAACAAACCGCCCGGTACTTCCATCCATCCGCCGCATCAGGTCATTTCCTCAATATTTTTTTATTCACTGAAAAAAATATCTCACACAGATAACCTGAAAATCAGCTCTCTAAAAATTAAAAACTGCCATGAATTTTTATCTCTATAGATATATTTTCTTCCTTCTACGATTAACATTTAATAATAAATTTTTAAAAAGATTTAAAAAAAATTAAGATTTTGATTCGGTTTTTTTAAATATTCAGTCAAATACAATTTGAAAATCATTAAAATTTTGTACACATTCGTAACCTTTGTCACTAACAACCTAAAGGTTTAAAAGATTCATCAAACACTCTCAGTCAATAATTTAAATTATATCAATATAGATAGTACAGGAACGTTGACTGAACTCTACAGTAAATTTGTGATTAAGTATTATGTTCTCCAGCAGATTTTCAACTACCTATTTTATATTAAATGATGCATACTGTTTACTAACTATCAGTTTGAGTTCATCCATGCAATTGAATGCCTCAAGATGCCAAAAGGCAAAACCCGGGTTGTAATGGCAACGCTTTGAAAGTGTCCAAAATTTGAATATTTCAAAAAACGATTTGATAACACACTTATGATATGTTAGAATAAACGATAAACAAAATACATTTTACAAATAAGTTTACAGTTTGTTTATGAAACATGTTTAAAGAAAAAGTATTGAATGAACATTTTTCCATGTGTTAAAATTGAATACAGTTAGTTCCGTCAGCAAGGTTTCTAACTTCATTCACATTGATTCCTTTTTAGGATCTTCATTATTTCCCATTTCGCCCGGTGGAAAAGATTGTGGCAGCTTGGACGGCGATGGAACCTGTCTACAAAGATAACGGATGCTTGTATGTAGTACCGGGGTCACAAAAAGGCATACTCTATCACCACGATTACCCAGAGGTATTGTTGATTATCATGGCTTGTTGATATTATTTTTCTAGCTTTGATAGTGATAGAAAATTCTCTTCTTATTTAAATAATTTTATAAATGATGTGATTAAACTATAATTCAGGAGCTTGAGATCAAACTTGCCCAACTCCAGTTTTGAGAAAAAATGTGATATCGCTATAATATTAGAGTACTGATTCAAAAGAGGTTTATTTAAATTTTTAACATCACTAAAAACCTCGTAGTTTTCATCCAATGAAGGGTCACAATATGAACTTATAATCAAAACTGGGTAAATTATACTTTATAACATGCTACTCTTTGTCTTCTTCAATGTTTATTAAATCTTACAAAAACACTGCAATAACTAAAGCTTAATTGCGGATAACGTTGTAATCAAGGAATCCGATAATTAATGCAAATTCGTAGATCATATTTCAAATTTGTTCAATGGTTGTTTTAAGAAGTTCCATTCGACATAATATTTCAAGTTTTAGTTAACTGATTTATTTTAAATTTTGCGTGAACCTTTTCTATACATTCTTCTATTGCCCGTAGCAGATTTTAGTCAAAATTTTAATTTCTTAGCATAGGATTTTTTAGCATAGTAAGGAAAAGGTTAAGAATCCGTTAGATTTTTTTTCAAATGACCGAAGGGTTGGAATCATGTACGCCAGGACACCACCTTTTTTTTGGACCCCTCCCATTACCAGCTGATAACTTTTAGAGTTTTGAATTTATTTATTTTTTGAAAAATTTTATGTATTTTTAAAATATAAATGAACGAATGGTAAAAAATAAGTCGCTAAAATTTTATTTTTTACAGAGCTCGAAAAACACCAGAAATTCGTGGCTCTAGACTAGAATACCCCCGACATTGCTCCCGCCTTGTACATGTCTTTTTCATATTTTTAAAATTTAGCATTACAGCTAATGCCAATGCGAAAAATATTTTAAAGTTGAAAGATCTTACGAGAAAAACTCGATGATAATTTTACTGTAAGTCACTCGAGGTAAATTGACATCACAAACAGCCACGTCAAGCAAAGTCTATGGGAATAATATTTTTACACAAATTAAAAGTGATACATACAAATTCTTTATGTAGTCAGAAAATTACAAAAGAGAATCTCCTGCCCATATTTCACAGTTTTTGGAAGGCGAAAACTTGGGCAGAGAAAACACCATATTTCCTGGGCTTTGTAGCAACGTCTGCCATAAAACATTATCTCCGAGAAAGCACGGAAATCTTGAAAAAGAATCAATACATATATTTTTTTCTAAGTCAGCTCTGAGAAATGGTGCCCCGTGATCCAATTCAAAATATTAAAAATTGCTAATTTTTTTGGTCGTAAGTGCGGATTGTCGTATGTCGAACCGTCGTAAGTCGGAGACTACCTGTATGTTAATTTGACATTTTCCTATTGGTTATTAAATTTCCTACAAAGCTGCATTATAATTAGTGCCATTTCATTATATTTTCAGGTATTAAAAGGGTAGCATGTTGTCAATCAAATTGTCTTTTATAAGAAAAGTGTTTTTCTCTGTCTAGAAAAAAGTGAATCTGGTGATTTTTTATCCCAAGTTCCTCATATAATTTCTCTGGTTATGACTTAGGCATTCAAAAGATAGAGGTTTAAATCTCAACAAGTTGGTTTATTAACTCTTCGTTAGTAGTACAAGATCTGTGTTTAATTTTTATAAATCGAATAGTGTTTTACCGATGAATTTACTTAATTTTTCTTATTTGATAATTATTAATATTTACTGTTTTATCAATTATCACAATAAATACGGGTGATCACCGAGTCCTATTATCAGTGTAAATCGGACGATATTTTCAGATTTGTGTGAAAAAAACATGCGTTACATAATTCCCTATAACTTTTAAAATATTCAAGTTATTGATATTTTTAAGCCTGTGCTTGTTTCAAATACAAAGTACAATTACATAATATAATGGTATTGAAGTAAAATATAATTTGAGAATTTGGAATAGATTAATTACCGTAGAAAATATCTATGTGCATTCATATTTATGAATGCATATTAACATAAGTATTGACCAAAGTCTCATTAAAAAAAAATAGGAAAAGACAAAACCAATGTTGTAAAATACGGCCTTGCGGTTTCCTCATTGTCAAATTGTGTGAAAATTCAATATTCAATACAAAATCAGTAAAAACACCCTTCCTGTCAGCCAGAGAAAAGGGTATTAATACCCTACCCGTATTTCATGTGTTAATATGTAAAACCTTTTATTTTTTAGGGTGATATTGTAAATAAAGCTTACCATGGAATTCAAAATGCTGATGAAATTGCACCAGAGGAGAAACGTGTTTATCTTGCCATGGAGAAAGGCGACACTGTTTTTTTCCATCCACTCCTGGTTCATGGATCTGGTCCAAACACAACAACTGTAAGATTATGACACGCCTGAATGACACATTTACTCTTTTATTTTAATCACCTGCAATCCTCGAATGTTTTTTTCTCAAAATTAAAATATAATACATATTTTTTTCAAGTAAATCATTTAATGTAAGCAAGCTTTTGTGTTAATAAAGAAAAATAAACCGATGTTCATAGAAATAGCCTCACTGATGAAAAATTGCAGCTTAATACTAAAAATATTAAATTAAGTTTTAAAAAGTTTAATTTATTGAATTACATATAAATAAATGGAGCCTATCATTCATTTACCCATATTCACTTCATTTTTTAGACGGTTTTTTTGTACGGCTGTTTTACATGGATCTTACGTGAGATACGATTTGCCGGAAAAGAGGATTGTGTGTATTTTTAATTTAAGTTTTCTTTCCTGACCAAACTCGTCATAATTTGTTTTTGACGTGAATACGTTTTTAAAATTGCTTCCATAGGGAGCCAATCCAAAAAAACGAATGATAACAAAATCGGGAGATACAGTTTGGTGTTGCAGCTTTATATCTATCATCGATATCCAAAATTCAATTGCACCACTAAATAGCTAAAGAATCAAAGAATTTATTGCGTTATGTAAGGACTGTGATACATCGCGCGGGGCGGAGGGGGAAGCACCGCCATTTTGAGGTCATTTTGCTGCGTATCGAGATTTCTATTTACTATAACTTTTGACTCGGAAAAGTTACGATGTTCGTTCAAGTTTCAATCGTTAGCTCTCAACAAAATCTATCCATTATCGATAAAAAAATAGTGTAATATTGCGACTGTGACTATAATTAGGTGTTAAAATATAGAAAAATATATCAAAAATATGTAATGCCGGGCTATACGCGTCAAAAAGCCAAATCGAAATACAGAGATCGTATACAGTTGGAAAGGGCTTCTCAAGAGCAATCGAATGGTACCATTAAAACACCATATGACCGAGTCAAGCAGTGCCGGGAACGTAAAAATGGCGCGTAATATCACCTATTACGAGACATATTGGCGTACATCACACGGCCGTGTCCATGACACAGCCACACCCCATTTTATGCAGCCAATAGAAGAAAAAGGTTGTGCATCACGAAGACCACTTTCCTTCAAAAGGACTGCTGCTCGAATTTTTCAAAACAATCATATGCGACAGTTATTTTATAACCGGAATTGATTTGAACCAATTCACTGTTTTACAGTTTACTGTTAAAGTTTATTTGGTAGCTTTTGTTTGTCAATTCCCAAAACCATTCTCATGTAGTAATGCTAATCTAATGAATCATTTTAGGAAACTGAAACATCAATTAGAACATTGGAACATCATCTCTTTGGTTCAGTTAAAATTTTTTTTTTTTTTCACTCGACTTGTGAAAAGCTATGAAATCGTTATCAAACTTAAAGCTATTTTCTATGTTGTCTAAAACAAGTATTGAATATTTTTTGAACATAGAATTGATAATTTTTCTTTCAGCAGTGTAAAAATAAATAAAAATGTGAAGAAATATTATTTGGGAAAATATATTATTTAAAGAGACGACTCAGAAGATCATCCCGACTGCCCGAGAAATATTTTCACTGATAAGTGTTATAATTAAATATTCAAAATGCTCTTAAGTATTTGCATCCCGTTTGATTTAATTTTTTTAATCCATGTCCAAACCCAATGTAGAGCATTTGATCTCTTAATGGAAGTATCAAACAGAAGTTTTTCTACTCTGATGCTCAACCTCTCTTTTTTTCATAGACAGTAGGGATAGAATGGATAGGGTTAGGACAGAACTAATGGTTAGTTAATCGCTCTCTCTTCATCCTGTTATTTTTTGTTTGAATTGTGGGAAGAAATTTTTAGACGTCACAAACATCCATGCCATCGAATAGATATTGATAAATTTGACAAAATACTGTTTATACATAGATTAGCCGGAAGCACAGAAGTCACGAGTTCGAATCCCAGTACAGACAATTTTTATAAATTGATTTATGGATTTCTGTCCAAAGGTAAGAATGTATATGATGTCTTGAGTTCCCTCCTACCCATCCTATCCTAAAATTGGGCGTAGTTAGAGTGATTAGCTAACCACTAGTCCTGTCCTAGTCCTATCCTTCTTTCCCTACTCACTTTGAAAAATAGAGGTTGAGTAACTGAGTAACAAACAGTTCTCGTAGAAAAAAATCTGTTGAGATACCTCCATTAGGAGGCCATATTCTCCACACTGGGAACGGACATGGATGTAAAAAATACTTAGATTGAAACCCGTGATATCCATCACGGAAGCCAACGATGTTGACCACTGTGCTACGGACCCGATAAATAGTTAGTTTTCCTTTAATTTAATTATAGGGCAGTCTGTCATTAATATCAACCGCCCTATGCATATGAACGTACGTGATTCGCACACTTTGATTGTACCATTCTGCGCTATCCCGTATCACGTACACGCTTGAGAAAAAATACTATAATTCAAAACTACAAACCGAAATGAATACGCACGCGTTCTAAAAACATGCAACTACAAGTCTACACAAGTAGTTCTTCAAGGGCAAGCGAAGTTTGCGGTCGGTTCTTTGACGTTTCGTTATTCTCATACGTATGAGTATGACTAACATTTTATTCATAATTTTGACCAAAAAAAAGGTGATTTTTTTGCATACTTCTCGGAAAGTTACCTGCAGGTAGGGCGGTTAATAAAGTTTATTTGGATATTTTTCAGAACTTCCGTAAAGCGATATCTTGTCATTACGCAAGCAGCGACTGTCATTACATTGAAACGGATGGAACAAGTCAAGAGAACATTGCTAAAGAGATCATTAAGGTCGCCAAAAGCAAGGGCTTAGATGCTGACTATAAGGTTTGTTAATTTTGTTAATTTTCTAAAATCTCTGTACACAGTAAACATGAAATAAACTCTCTTTTTACGGTAAATTCAACACATCCATAGTTCATGTAAGATATCTCACCGGTGTGGTGAGAAATCTCTGTTGATTTGAAGGTTTTGACTAATAAAATGCATAGTACCGTCACAACTTCACCTACCGTCACAACTTCACCTACCGTCCTAACTTTGCCCAGGTTAAATAATTGTAAACCAAAAAATGAGTAATAACCATAGACAGATATTTTGTTTATCTCAATTTACTTCAATGTTGCCGGGTTTTAAAAAAGAAAGTCTACGCAATGTTATCTGCTGGCTTCTCACTCTGGGTCGAATGTTGCGGTAGTTGACGGCACATACAGAATGTATGTAAATTGCTACAGATATTTTGTGTTATTAGATAAAAAAAACCAAAAGTATTTAATAAAAATACAATAACTTGGACAAATATCAACCAGTTTTAATGATTCTTTTTGCAATTAAACAAGTAGAAAATAAAAAAAAACTAGACAACTACAAAATATATTAAAAAATATAAAACTATGTCGCTTCACAATTGCGTTTTCCCAGTCAATGTAGTATTTTTTTACTAGATTGCCTTATCTCATTTTTTTTGCTACACACCATACACTGGCGTAAATTGCGCCCAGGTAATTTTTCTAAACAATTTTTTTTATTGGATGATAAAGAACAAATAAAGCTATCTAGTCACGCGCCAATCGCACCACACCACACTCAAATGGAACATGTGCTCTCTCAAGGACTGAAAAATGCACACTAAAGAACGGAGCGCCTGAGCGTCGTGTCGCGCTTTTCGTGACTACTTCTTACAGTGCGATAGCGCTAAATAGCACTCTAACAGTTAATTACTTAGTTGTTTTATTTGTTTTTTCAATTTACTAACATATGTTTTGTAATTGTATGATTGTAGAGATTCCTGTAAAATGGTATCAAATACAGGTATAGCCATCTTAGGTGCATATAAACAAAAGTTGTGTTTTTTGATTTTTTTATATAGGTGTATAAATTTGTCATAATGAATTTTTGAATTATTATTTACAGACACTCTGGTATCTAAGAGGAAAGCTCGTTCGGGGAGAGCGACTTGATTTATAAGTGAATTAAAACTAATGCATGATTTACTGCAAATATATTAGTTTAATCACGGTGTTGGAAATATTTTTAAGCGTATGATTAAATCAAACTATCATTAAGCAATGAAGCTTTACCCAAATGATATACCAATATTCTTTAAATCCTGGTCAATTGCATCAATATTGGACATTGATATGTTGTATATAGTATATAGTGCAATAAATATCTTAGAAAGAAAAGTTCTCTGACATTATCATACATCTGAGATATTGGAACTTGAAAAAAAAAACACTTAGTTCCTAGGTTCGTTGATGATGTCAACATAATATTTTAATTGTCAAATTTAGGGTGGCTTTGTTGGTTCTTTCTTGTGAACCATATAGCTGGACAAGAATCAATTTTAAACTGTTTTTCCACAACTATTAAATTATCAACATTAATTATAGTAATATAAAAAATGAACATCTCAAACTTACCGCTGAATCCATCAAAAATATAAAAGAACCAACATGATCATAGTAAGAAAACATTAGTTAAGTATTTTGGTTTCAGCTTTACTACATAACCCAGTGATAAAGTTTGGTATCCTCTTTTCTAATGACCAGGTATGGTTAACCTAACCAAACGATAATTAAACCCATTGAGAGGTAAAGTGAGCCATGTAGTAAATTGTAAGACTTTTCTATTGGTAATCAATAATAACAATCACGTCTTTACTTAGTGTTTTGATCAGGGCTGTGAATTCGGAGTTGGATTCATGGTATCGCGGTATTTTGGCCAGTCAGTCATGAAAAATGAGTGGCTCAAATTTTTTTTTGAAAAATATATTTAATGATGTATATTCCATCAAAATAGTTCAAAGTGTTGACATTGCATGCTTGGCTGACTAAAGACGATCTGATGGAATACATATATTTAAGTTAACATGAAATTATTGAAAAATTTCCTCGAAGTCGGAGCTGTTTTTTATTTAAAGCTGGAGTCGGAGTCGTCTTTTTTTTACACGAATCCACAGCCCTGGTTTTGATGGATTGTATATTTTTATTTCAGGAAGATCCCACTATTGCGGTGTGTATTTACTGACCTCGCTTCACTTTTATGATACTTAAATACATTTTTTTTCTAAAACACCACTTGGCTCACTTCACCTCTCAGGGGTTCATATAATAAGATACCTGTTTACAAGAAGCATTTCTCTCTGAAACCTAAAAACAATTTTCGCCTCAAACGCATTTTTATTGAAGATAAGTGGATGCTATTGTAAAAATAGGTAATAGATTTTGCATTAATTTCATCATTGTAAATTTTTTTATCATTTCTTTATATCCACATACATACAGCCTGAGGCGGAATCAATATATTTTTTTAAATTTCATATTTTGCTGTGATTGATGTTCAGTTCAGGGTGTGTTTAACACAATTTAAAAAAAACAACTCTAAAACAGGTGATATGCAAGGTCTACTTATAAAAAAATTAGATAGTATAATATTTGTCATTTATTTTGTCAGGGTTGGTCTGTGAAATGGTTTGAAATGAAATTATATAAAAAAAAACTGAACTGAAGTTATTATATTTATAAGTTAAATCTATGTTTCCTTGTGTATCTCTATTTTTTAATAGGCATTCAAATTAGTATTTAGAAACCAAATAATAGGCCCACGTGATATATATAATTTTTAAGATGTTTTTATATTATAATTTTGTAAATTTTGTAAATTTTTGTAAACATAATAAATAGTAATCAAAAGTCTGATTGTTTTATTTGTCTTTTATATTCTTCATACAAGAGAACACGAAAGAAAGAAAACTTTTGTGACCGTATAAAATATTCTTTTGCTATGATGTGTATCTAAACTACTGAACAATATATACAAATCATAATTTTACAGAACTTAAAGGGTTAAGTAACCATTGGCCGATCCAGAAATTGTCCCAGGAGGAGGCCATTCAATTTGAAAATAAATAATACATTAAAAAATAGGTTATTTTAAAATAATATATCTATGTATATAAAAATATTTGATACATAATTAAGTATGTATTCTATAAAACAAAGTAAACTGAACAGTTAAAGTGCCCATTTTACAATAAAGTTTTAATACCGTACACCCGCCAATGTAAGTAACTAACTTATTATCTTTTGATTCGAAAATCGATTAAAGCTATGAATCTTCATACTTATCCATTTCATTTGTTTTCTCTAGGAGTCAAAGGCGGCAGTTTCCAATATTTTAAAATGTTAAAGGTTAATAGCAAATCAGTCAAAACTTTTTTAGTAGATAGAACGACTGAAAATTATTATGTTTTAAATTGATATCAGTATTATCTTGCCGGGTCCTATGGCGCAGCGGTTAGCTTTGTGGGGTTCCGTACTGGATCTCACGGGTTCGAGTCCCAGTACGAACAGCATTTTTTCGATAAATTAATCGATTTCTGTTCGAAGGGATAGGTGTTTTTTATGTTTAAAAAATTCCCTCCCCCTTTTCCGATCCTTCAATAACCAGGCGTTGCGAGAGCGATTAGCAAACCACCAGTCCTGTCCTAGTCATAACATTTTATCCCTACTTTTTCTCTTTGAAAAAGAGAGGTTGAGCGACTGCGTAAAAAACAGTTCTCGTAGAAAAAAAAAACTTCTGTTTAGGTAGCTTCAGTAAAATGTTATTTTATCGTTCAAAATAGTATTTTTTTGTAATAATTGTAAACTTAGATTGAATAAATATTTTTTCCCCTAATTTTCCCATTAATAGAAATGTTATTTTCCGTTTCGTTTTTTTTTTTAAACAATTTTTATCGATTATCTCGGAATGCACTTTCATAACATAGACCATATTTGATATGCATCGACGACATGTTACAGCCTTATTTTTTTTAAAAATATTTAACTATCTAGAATATGTGAAATTGCCAGCTTTACTCGATGACATATCAAACTCATTTTCGATAAAACATTAAGACTACCGTCTTTGTTTCCAGAGCCCTTAATTATACTATACTGCATTGATCTCTTTAAGACAGGAGGGGGCAAACTTTTCGGATGAAGGGCCAAAGTCAAATACCATTTTATATGTACACCATTTATTGTCATGAAAAAAACCAATCTAATGAGAGGAATGGAACTGTTTTACGTCTTTTGACATTTTTTAAAATTCAGGTGCTAATTTTGTAGTTGTGATTCTTAAAACTGCTTGTAAATGTTTGTTATATAGGTTGATCCAAAAATAACGATTATTATAATTATTTTCAATCTTTTTTAAAATGGCGTAAAAGATAAAAACGTGAATCTTTTTCAGAAATATAATCTGGCTCGCGGGCCGCAGAAAAATACGCGACGGGCCGCGGTTTGCGCAGTTTGTGTTTCACCGTTACATTACATACATTCAAAATGAACCTGAGATAAGGACAAACAGCCAATGGTTTGCCGACAAAATGTCAAGAAAAAAGGTGCCGGAACGCCGTTCTACCGTGTTACACGGAAAAAAAGCACTGAGTACATCAAACAACGTTGTTTTAAACCTATAGATAGAAATGACCTGGTCTCTTTTATAACGTATCCGAAATGAAGATATTTTACGAAATATTTCAAAAGACATCGCAGACAAATTTTTACAATACAGGTAGTCCCCAGCTTACGACGGTTCGACATACGACGATCCGCACTTACGACCGAAAAAAACCTGCCTTCCAAAAACTGTGAAATATGTGCAGGAGATTCTCTTTTGTTATTTTCTGACTACATGAAGAATTTGTATGCATCACTTTTAATTTGTATGAAAATCTTATTCCCATAGACTTAGCTTGACGTGGGTGTTTGTGATGTCAATTTACCTAGAGTTTATCTCGAGTGACTTACAATAAAATTCTCATCGAGTTGTTCTCGTGTGAGGTTCAACTTTAAAATATTTTTGCACATTTCGACTACTTTAAGTGAAATCACAGCTGTAAAATATGAACCATATACCCGGCACATGTGCAGTAAGATCACATGCTTCATATGTATTAAATAATGGCACATAAGTAGCTTGTTTTCTATTTTATTTATAATGTTGTATTGTTACATGGTTCATACTTGAGAAAGATGAGAAAAAAAATAGAAAAAACTGTATATTTTGCTAATTTTCGTAAAATCGTCACATCATTGGCGGATCCAATTTTCATCATTTATTTTCCATTTTTCTAATTTATTAAAACCTCACTTTCACATAATTTGATAAATCGGTTCCAAAAATCAAAATATCGCGTAAGTATGAAAAATGTATGAAAAAAAAATTGTTCTCCAAATTCGCGCAAAAAATATTTTTTTTACATATAAAATTAAATTTCTTTTGATTATAAAAATACAATGAGAAACAGATACAAATTATGTATACATAGATAATTGTATTCACGTATAGGAGTTATTCGCTGTTGTCACTGTTGGATACGAAATATAATCGTTCGCGATTTTTTGAACGAATGTATTGAATTTTGCTTGAATCTGAATTTTGCTCGGACTCATTTGTTTAAATGCTTTTTTTCTTAGATTCTTGAACTGAGTCAATTATTATTCCATTGGATTTGTTTTGTTGATTCGACATAGAAACTGATTTTTTTGAAATACGTACGTAAGTGTAAAAGATTTCATTTTTGAACGCAGTTGTTTATTTGGTACCTGCCTAAAACATCACCATATAAATATTTTTTTAATCAAAAAATAATATTTCCAATTTCAGTTCGTATTTATTATCTTGTAATCAAAATATTTACACGTCTGGAGTGCATTTATTTGACAGAGAAGCTGTCTAAAATTTATGACTGGGAAACTATTCAACGAATATAATAAATGCATTTTATTACATGACATGCTTTTTCGCAGGGTAAAACTCTTATGTAAAAAAGCTTCTGTAAAAAAAAATCGCGTAAGAAAGGATTGGGTGTAGGTATATTATTTTTAAATCATCTATTTTTTAATGTATTATTTGTTTATCATGTTAATTTTCAAATTTAATGCCCCCCCTCCCCCATGGGACAATTTCTGGATCCGCCACTGCGTCACATATACCATATTTGGTGTGCAGCGACGACATAATATTTTGTATGAAATTCGACATACGACCAAAGCTCAGGAACGTATCTCGGTCGTATGTCGAGGACTACCTGTACATTTAAACCATATACTTAATTTGGTAATATTGTTTGTCTTTAATTAAACAAGAGAATCGCAGGCCTGACTATATTTTAACAAGCGTATCGTGTTATCTCTCCGAGCTCCTTCCAGCCCACCCCTGTTTACAACCACCATATCCGATCATGAAAATGTAGTAGTTTTGGAACCGATTGGGTAACTAATAATTTCCTTATCTCATCGTCATAATATCCTTGGTGTGTTTCATTTGGTTAATTGTCTTCTGAAAAGTTCATAATTCTTCATAGTTAAGCTGTGTCAGTGTATAACTAAAAAAAAATAAAGATTGTCTTTCCATAGCAGACATAATACCTGAATACCGTCTCTAATAATTACTGTCGTCAAAAAAGGCTTCCATATTTCTAACCACACCTTTGATTGTAATGGTAGCATAATTTTTGAAAACTTCGGAGGAAGCTTGGCATATTATTAATAGTATGCTTTCCAATTTTCGGAGTTCACGTCTGGTCTGCGGTACGAGGGAAGAGAGGGAGGCCTTCCTCTCCTGGACTGTTACGAAACGAATTCAGCAACCCGTTATGAAAATACGGCCTGTTTCGGACGGGCGGCTGTAGTGACTTCCTGCGGGGTCAACGCTTTTGGACTCAGTCCCGGAGAATATCATCAATACAGGGACTACCAATTTATTGCATTATTATTTTTGCCATCCACACCCACACGCGGATCCGCCAATTCGGCACAATTTTATCGTCAATAAAAGCCACTCTCATAAATTTCATCACGTAATCACGTAGTCGAGCAAAGCAATAACGTACTTATCGAGACAATATTTCAAAATTTAGCCAGTACTTTCCTAATGACCGCTTTTATTTTCGTCAGAGGTATAGAGTTCCTACTGATATTTCAAAATCATTAAGAACAAAGTGAAGTTTTTAAGCCTAGCCTCAAACTATGACCCTTATTCATTGCGATATGGATTATAATAATGTTTAAGTTTTATCAGTTAAAGAATAAGAAGGCGTATTTTTTAAAATTTTACATTAGTTGGCATAACTCCACTGAATTGATTACCATATTCCGTGGTTTAACATTTTTTAGAAATACAAAAAAGAACTAAGTTTCACAGAGAAAATTAAAATATAGGGATGTCTCCTCTTATGATTTATATATTTTATTTACATATCGAGTGTGTGATGTACACATGTAGCCACTATCTTTTCATCACTTTTCACACCAACACATCTGATGATTATTGGCAATTAACTTTGAATAAAAATAATCAGCAGAGTCTTATCAATAATTATTATCTTTTTTACGGGTACAGGGTCATCAAGTTCATCAATTAACTACACCAATAAAGATATCAGATTTTTACGACTATATATAATACCTATTAAAAATAGATTAAGGACTATTTTTTTTATTCACTGAGAATATTAATGAGCACGTTCCTATTATAAAGAATATTACTGATATTAAAGTAGAAATTTTAGCGAACATTACCTTATCTTAGTGCTTGTTGCGTCATTAATAATGTATATTACATTTTAAGGTAGGACAGGACTAGTGGTTAACTAATCGCTATCGTTACGGCCCGTTATTTAAGGATCGGAAGGGTGGGAGGGAATTTTAAGACATCACAGACACGACAAACCGTGTGTTTTGTCATTATTCCTTACAAGATTCTTCCAAACACGAATTCTCGATACAAGATTCTTCCGTAACTTCTGTACATAAAAAGCTCGGACACAGAATATTTCGTAAATTTCAATATTTTTAGTATTCGAGAATTGACATCGAGGCTCCCATTTAAGCACACTTTACAATTTACATAAACGTATTATTTAATCCTTGAAATCCTCTGAAAAACATTTAGCACATTTGACCTAAGGCAAACAACGTAAAATATAAACAACAATTTTAATATTATTTTTTAAAAATGTTCGGAATATTCCTTAATTTTTATGTATACGGAAGAATGTTCTTCTGAAGATTCAGTGTGCGGAATTTTCTTGCATGGAAGAATCTGTTCTCTGTTTTTTCTATACCAGTCACCGTCGTTTTTTAAATATATACTTAGTGTTTTTTCATATATTGTGATGATGCCTCCGATGGAAACCGCTGGTTTAAAGTGAAAGTAATAGTGTCAATGTATTCATAATTATATATTTTTCTTATTTATTTATTTGAAGCATTGGAATTTCGATGAATAACATACTAATAATAATAATAAATACGGAAAAAAAACCATGAATAGTAGAACAATATATCGGAGTTCCACTGTACACGAAATCACAACTGGCGTAATTACACCATTCACTTACAATCATTATAAATATCACAACATCCATTATATGTGTTTCTTTTTAATCCATGTCCGCTCCCAATGTGGAGCATATGGACTCTTTATGGAGTTATAACTCAACATATTTTTTTCTAGAAGAACAGATTATTACTTGGTCGTTTAATTTCTCTTTTTTAAAGAGAGTAAGTAGTAGGGAAAGAATAATAAGACTAGGGCAGGACTAGTGGTTAACTCATCGCTTTCGCTACGCCCAGTTTTTGAAGGATCGGAAGGGTGGGAGGGAATTTAGCTTTCGAACAGAAAATCTATAAATATATCGAAAAAATTATGTTCGTACTGGGACTCGAACCCGTGAGATCCGGCACGGAAGCCAACAACGTTAACCGCTGCGCCATATACGCGACATATGTATAGTTCTTCTGACATATGTATAGTTCTTCTCGGTCTCATAGAAAAAAATCCTTAAAATCTTAAAACAATGTATCCATTCAAAATTCAACCAAATGAATAAATTAAACATTCTGACGACCCTATATTTTTTATTATCACATGTGGTCGTGTTCATCATCAGCAACTTCAGGAATGCCCAGCAATCTCCCGATCGATTAAACGTAATATAATTGATTTTTGATCCATCGATCCAGAATTGGCACCGCCTGCTCACTCCCGGTCCCCTTTTGTATAACAACGTAACAGCTGCAACCAGCAACGCAAAAGATGGAGGAAGGAGACGGATGGGCAAAGAAAAAACTGGAACAACTGCTGGGCATGGCTTCAACTGAAATAGCGTCTCCAAAAATATCTAAATATAGTATGACGAACCATATCGACCCATAATCGGCAAAAGAACTTAAGCAGCATAATTCAGTAACTTGCGTTTTAAGCCAATAATTGTAAAATATCGCCTAAGGCGTTAGCGAAAAAAAATCTTTTTTTATAGCCTGTGCATTTTATCGTTTTGATTTGTTATGAACGGTTGAGAAACGCTGATCTAGAGAACTGAAAGTAGTCAGACAATTTTATTATAATATAAGGGCAGGCATCGACCGTATATTAATATTTACTAACCGTACTTAAGGAATTACTTTTTCGATTTAAAAAAATCTTCTCCAGTAATATTTTTAAGTTGTCGGTTATGATTTTCTGCCGTGTGTTTTATGTTGCCATTTTATTACGGGTCGATATATCAAGGAATTGACGTTGCTATCATTTTTATCAATAAATCGTACATGATGTGAATATAATATATAGTTATTAGTGTGTGTCTAAAATGAAAACGGTGAAAAATAATTAAATATATTTTAGTATGTCAAAATGGGTTAGTTACACTTTTTTTTTGTCCCGTAGCTAGGTGGTCAACGCTCTTAAGCGTTCGTTATAATAAAATTTAAGAGAGCATTTAGCTTACTGCTAGTCCTTTCGTAACTGCTTTCTTCTTTTCCAACCCTCCCTTTATAGGAATACTGGGCCACTGATTAAAATTCTTACAAAACAAACTCTTTGTTAAATGCTCCACTATACGTCAATATGCTTCGCATTGGAAACGGACATGGCTTAAAAATAAAATCTCCACTCTTGATAATATGTAAATAAATATTTTTAAATTTTTATTTTTATCAGATGGTCATACAATACTCATGATGAGCAAAACCGTTCTTAATCATTATTTAAAAACATCTGGAATTGGTATAAAAAGTGTGTTTGTTTATTCATAAATACCTTTCCAGTACCAATTGACAGTGATCACATCAAAAGTGTTCATTAAATATGTTATTTAAAATATCAAACGGAATTTATTTATGATCAACAAACGCAGTGGCGTAACTTGGCTACAAAATATGATGGTAAGGCTCCTGAACGTTATTTATATTTTATAATAATGATTGTAGAGCAACCAACTTTGACACTCGAGACATATTGCTGATTCGAGATACTAAGTATAATACAACGACCTGTAGTGTTTCTTTGATATTTTACAATTAGCCTCTAGAAGAGATATACACAAATGTAATCCTTCGGTCTCACATGCGTGGAAAATATTTACTCGTCCAATTTATGTATGTCGACCACGTTCGCTTTTCTTTGAATCATTAACTACTTCTTCAGTAGGATCTCGCCTCGTGTTTATGTCAAATGTAAACAACTCAGATTTCGTATTAAAATAGGAAAAAAAGAAACAAAAGTTTTTACTCGTTATTGAAAATACACGTTAGTTAAGAAAATTAGTTAAAATGCATTTATTTATTTAAATAGTACAACACCATAGCCAATTTTATGAGCCAAAATCAATGGTGTAATTCTCACTTTTAAAAGGGTTACTTTTTTCCATGGCTCTTCGCGATATTAACATTTGTCAAATTCTTCAAATCGTATCCAAAATATCTTTTGCCAAAGTAAGAAACTGGCAAAACGTGATTTTAATGTCACTTATTGATAATTTCTATTGTAATTTGTGAATTCTTTTCAATATCAATTGTTTATTACACCTTTTCATTTAAATTTGATTTTGTATAAATAGCACTGTTAAATTTCATTTCTTATCAGTTGACAATGCTCGCCATGAGCGAAACCGGTCCTTATCTTGATAAATTAAAGTGGAAATTAAGTACAAATGATGATGACGACAATCTAAAAGCCATAATTGATACTTATCCACGCCAAAGCACCAGTGAGATCATGTTGTAGATTAAAATCTACCAACCTAACGTGGAGGCATTTGCATCGCATATGGATGGTTTCGCGATACGACGTTTTGATTAGTCATCAATTTTCGGTGACAAACCCCGAGCACATGTGGCGATGTTGACCCAACACAAATTAAGTGGATCGATATCTTTGATGGATTCGACGGTAGCTTTGTGGAAGTTCATTTTTAATAATTTGAAGTCTGATGATGCTTCTCAAAGAGGCGCAAAACGTGTCACATGTTTTGACACAACGTTATCAATGGATTAAATTGAGATGTTAATAAGCACCTAAAAGATTCTCCATACCTTACTTCTTCTGACTACCTCTTGTCACAAAGTTATGTAAATGTATTAAAACATAGTACAACAACGCAGATAAAATCATGCCTTGATCTTTTTTTGGATGAAAGACAGAGGAATAAATAAGTTAATAAAAAAATTAGCGAAGGGTTATAGCAACAGGCGAAAATTTTATTATTGATTAGGTTAATAAGAAAAACAATGTTTTTGTTACTTATCAAAAATGTCAAAACTTTTGCATCAACTAATAAATAGTTTAAACTGCGTATCTATAGAAAAATTAATATTCATTTTTAATCGTTATTATTTTTGTAATATTTGTAAATTCATATTTATTTGCTTAGTAATATAGCTTGAGTGGTGTATTTTATATATTTTTTTGACAGAGCTGTTGAAAGATAAGATAATGATGAAATAAAATAAATTTTTAGTACTTCACTTTTTCTTTTATTTTGGTGGTAGCCAGTTTCTGCGCATAACCAACGAGGCAACTTATTTAAAATTTTACTACCTCGTTTCAACATCACAATAAATACCAAAACGTCTCAATATTAAAAATATTTCTGTTGAAAGGAATGATCATAATATTACAAGAAGGTAACTTACCGAAGGGCCATAAAATTTTATATACACTGAATGTAATGCTCCTAATAACATTATAACGCCCCCGTTCTGGCAACAAACGTTAAGTCGAAAATCTTTTTTTGAGTTATTTTTTTAACCATAATTTACGAGACATATATAAAATGCATACAGTATTCAGTATAAGATCCTTATCGGGATAATCTTCAAACTCCATGTTCTTAATTATAAATAAAAAGTTTTCCTTTCCATCTGACAATATCGTGAATTTATGTCTCGACGTAACTCTCATTCTGTTAACCATAAAAACTGAAAAAATCAATTCAGTGGTTTTTAAGATGTTAATTGAATAAAATATAATGTTAAAAGCCTATAAAATATTTTACCGCCATCTCATTAAAAAAAAGTAATTTCATACTTTGACTGAACACGTGTTTTCAGTATACGAGACTCAAGAGTTAAGGGTTATAATTCTCTTCAATATGTTTTCTTAAAACCATTTGGAAACGCATTTATTTTCATATCCACTTCTATGTTAGGCCTATAGACATACAAGAGTAAATCCAATTTCTCCCTTTGGAGGGGTAGATAAAGATAGATGGAGTAAGGAAACGACTAGTATTTAAGAAGTCGCTCTCTCTCTCTCTCTGTCTCTCCACGTAAATTTGTCAGGATCGGATGGGGAGGATTGAAAACACCGCAAACATTGATGCCATTGGATATAATTCTATGATTTTTTTGTTTTAACTCTGAAACTCGTGCCCAGCTGAGAGCATGACAGAATTAACCACGCAGCTACAGCAAGGCAGCAAGAATAACACATTGCACTGTTATTAAATGATTTTCTTTCTTTCATATTTAATTTTGTTACTTTTTTAAAAACTGTTATTCTTTTACGTAATATTAATATTGTATGCGACCTGCAATTATTCGAAAACGATTTATATAAAACCAGTGTTTAAAAAAAGGTACCAGAACTCTAACTCTAGTTTTTTTTCGAATCTATGTCCGTTCCTAATGCGAAGCACATGGCATCTTAATGGAGTCATCTTAAGGTAAGTTTTTTACGAGAACTGCTAGTTACTCAGATGCTCAATCTTTTTTTTAAAGAGTGAGGATAGAAGGATAGGGATAAGACAGGACTTATTGTTAAATAATCACTCTCATTTCCCCTCGTCAATTTTAGGATTGGAAGGGTGGAAGGATTTTTTCAGATATCACAAACACCCACGCTTTCGAACATAAATCGATAAATCGATTGAAAAAAATGCTGTTCGTACTGATCAACTTATTTTAAAATACTGAAAAGTGTCAAAATGCTCTGACGGGTTTGATGAAGAAAAGTAAAAAAAAAAATTGTGGATAGAATCCGTGTGATACAAAAAACGCACTTAATCAAGCATTCTACACTTGGTTCTGGCCGCAGAGTAACTCTATGAACCTGTTATTGTTTTGTACTGCGATATGTATTTTTATGAGTGTTGCGACACTCGGTACATTACATTCATAAAAGACCTTATATAAGATAAAAACAAACAGTCAATGGTTCACATTTTGCAAATATTTATTTGAAACATTAAAAAATCCAAGTGTTAAAAGTGCCGGAACGCCGTTTGACTGCGTTACATGAGAAAGAAGCACTGTTAAAACTAAATAAAGTTTTAAAAGTATTTCACACCCATCCTTCTTAAATGTTTCAGGTTCAATCACTGGTTTAACTCAAAATCCTTAGTTATGACTTTTAGTAAATATCGAGAGTCATATGATTCTTCTGTTTTAAACCGATTTATTGTATCATCCTGCTTATTCCTGACATGTATATTACATTTGAAAAAGTGGCGTTAAATTAATAGGTAACAATTAATAACCAGTTGGTAAGCTAGTGGTTCACAATGAAGTGCTTTGATAAACCTGTATATTGCAGGCCAATTATGGTCATTAACTGAAATGATGGTCTAAAATCATCTTTGCATATCGATACTTACACTATTTAAAAAATATCAAGTCGTGATTGATATTTCATATTGAGAAATTAGCATTTAATGTTTTCATGTGTAGAATAGTATTTTTGTTTTCGCATAAGTTTATACAAATTGCTGGTCAGCATTAATTTTTAAACTAACTTAAAGGGATAACCATAATTTTGATCCAATAACAAAAATAAAATGTATATTTATTGTTATGGATACGCTAAATCAACCACTGTGAAATGTTGATTGCCCCTGAAATAAAATAATTAAAGTTTGTCCTATTTGATTGCAATCTATAATTCTATGCAACAATAACTTTTCAACGGACAAATAGATACATTTGATTCCTTCTACTTTAGTTAAATTCAACGTTCAAATTGAACAGTCGTCAAGACATAGAAGAGACCTCTTGAAACTCACGTCGTATTCATTTTAATTATATTTATTGATTTGTCAAAGTGTAATAATTATGCATATGGAATAAAAGTTGAACCAACATTGAAAAGTGTTGAAACCAAAAAGATTTTCGTGTTATTGATATTTTGCTATTGAAATTATTAGTTTCAGTACGCTTATACTTTTGAGTTATTTTATGGATGCTAAATAACGTTTATAATTAAATTTGATAATTTTGTAACACAACGAGTGGAATAACAAAGTGATAAAATTTAAATTTATAATAAAAGTAAACTTTTACAAAGTTACTTCCAAATCCAAATGTTAAATAACATGACAACGAGTTCGAGTCCCAGTACGATCATCATTTTCCCAATCGATTAATCGATCTCTGTTCGAAGGCATGGATTTTTGTGATAGTCCTTTCCACTCTTCCAATATTTAAATAATGGGGCGTAGCTGAGAGCGTTTAGTTAACTACTAGGCCTATCCTTCTTTTCCTACTACTCTCTTCTAAACATAGAATTTGAGTAACTGAGTGGCAAACAGTTCTTGTAGGGAAAAAATTCTGTTGAGATACCTCCATTAGGACATGGATTAAAATATATGTAATGTAAATTATGATGCAGCAAGCTCTACGGGGGTAGATTCATGTTCACTAAAATTTCCGCTTTGAGCACAGATAATTAATATCAATAATATTCTATATAATAGGAACGTGCTCATTAATATTCTATCCACACTGGGAGAGGACGTGGATTAAAAATATGTATATAATGTTGCACAATATTGAATTTCAGTCAGTCCTATATTGAAAAATAAAGTTCTCATCAAAACAAATGACATGTCGGTAATAATTATTCCGATATATTTTTTTTTGACTTGTTTCAATTTTGAAGTGTAGTATTAGTATGGGCATACATCATTGTTTTTCTTCTAGCGGCAGATTGACTGGATATATGGTTACACAAGCGGTGTAGTCTTTGCATGACATCCACCCGTGTATGGTGAGTAATTTACAAAATAAAAAGGGTGAATTCCTCAATTGCAAGTTTTTACCGGGCGGTGCAGGGTCAACAGCCTCTCGGGCGACAAGACAACGTACCTAAATATTTCACGCGGTAGGATGTGTGACAACGAAAGCGCGCAAGCCTGCCTGCCTGCCGCGGGTGTATGAGCTGGGCTCGCTTCGACGCGATTTCTGCTGCATGAGTACTTGGGACGTCTTATCTTCATCATCATTGGCTCTACGAACCTTGGCCTTCTCCTACATCCGCCTTCATTGTCAGTGACATGGCAATAGTTGAAAATATTCATTCAGAATGGAAATAATCCACGAACAGATCTGAATTGTGACAATCGTAAAAATTGTCTGGAGGATACATAAATAAGAGTGGTATGTTAGAAAAAATAAGTAAGATGCGTTCTAATATTCTACACGTCTTAAAATATCGTAAACTTGAAGTAAGCTCAGTTAGTACACATTAAAATAGTTTTATATCCGTAAAATAAAAATATGCAATCCACCAAAGCACTAAGTAAAGACTTGATAGTACTAAAAAGTCCAACATTTTTTTAAACCATTTTACTAGTTGGCTCACTTCATCTCTAATGGGCTCAATTTATTTCGCCTTGTTATATTCAAATTTGTAATAAACCGAACAGAAAATATATTTTTTATCACTTGCACATATAGCGTTCACTGACAATTTTTAGTGGAAAGACATATTATATTAAAAAATAAATTATTATTGTACTCATTTAAAATTATTTATTTCAGATAAGAACCGCGAACAGCAAAACTGGATCTGATTTATAATAAATAATGGGAAATTAGTTCAAAAGTGTTTTGTCAATTAATATGTTTTTATACTGTTCACCCTTGAACGTTCTTAATTGCCAACGAAAATGCTTGCAATGTGCGAAGCCGGTCCTGATATTTAATCGATAGTAAAGAATTAGTTCAAAACAGTGTTTCATTTTCTCAACACACTAGGGTATCCAATCCCGGAGCCTTTTTGTGATCCCGGGATTACGGGATTGGGCACTCAACATGAAATCGTGTATAATTTGAGAAAATTTTTGGTTTTTCCAATTTCAATAACCCAGGAATTTGCCGATTTGCCCAAAATGTCGGCGTGACTCGTTTTTTTTAGCTCTTCCGAGAATTCGAAAATCTCAAAACCCAAGAATTTACCGATTTGCCCAGAAAATGTGCAATCGAATTGAATTCTTTCTGAGCAGCGAAAATGCATTGTGAATTATCTACTTATGCTGCTAGTTAAATATGAGAAAATTTCTATACAGGGGTCGACGGTAAATTTATCTTAAAATATTGAGCTAATTAAATTGGATTGACTTGTGATATACCAGTAAAAGTCGTTTGCGTTCAGCTATCGAAAGTCTCAATTATGTTTAATAGTGGCTTAAAGTGTAAACTGCCTACCTCCTTATATGATTGTTCCCCGTTCCGAGCAACAAAAAAACTCTTGGATGACCGGAAAAGGGTTACATTGCCCCGTTATAAAGTTTGATGAGTGAGCTTGCAAAAAAGACATGAAAAATTGACCGGTGTCGCTGTTAGAGCTTTTAAAAGATGTGCTTTATATTCTAAAGAGAAACGATGACAAAGAGTTTACTGATTTGTACTAAGTTTGAAGCATTTTTTATTGAAATAGATTTTAGTTGTTTGAATTCAATTACCAAACCCGCTGCACAGTAGTCAATGTTGTCACGGCTACTAATCATAAAACATAAATTTCAATCAAATTACGAATTTTTATTCAGACATGGATGTTTGTTATATTTCCAATACATCCACACCCACATAACCTTTATCCTATAATGAAAACGGAGTAAAAAGAAAGCGGCTTGATAACTATTGTTCTTTCCTAGCTTCATCCTCCTTTCCATACTATCATAAAAGAGTATGAGGTGTGTATATAGAGGTGGGTTAAAGAGGGCTCGGAGGGGCTCGTACGAACCCTTTGTTAAGTTTTACTTCGGCCGGCGAGCCCCTTGTTAAGCTAAGAGAAAACAATATTCTCAGATGAAATCAGTACATAACTGCAATTTCCGACTTAAATACGATATCTACGATAGCTTCCAGTATACACAGTAGTTAATTTTTAGCCATTTACATTGATTAGTTTATGATAAATTGCATATTATAAGTGTATTAAGTAAAAATCGTTTGCTAATGTAAGTATTGGATAGAATTGCTTTATGAGTGATAAGTTACTTTGAGATTAAGCGAGCCCCTTGTTAACGTATTGGCATCCCATCGCTGTATCTATAACTAACGAGTCACCACCAGCTCTCGTTAAAATGTTTATGTTTAATATATAATATTGTCGTTCTTATGGCGTTCAATACTTTTGAGTGTTTTTTTTCGATTTTTAAATCAATTTAAGACTTTGTATCAGAAATTGACTTATGTAATGTTTATATAACTAATTTTCCTCTCGCCCACTACCTATACGATCTAAAAAAATGTAGAAAAACAATGAGCTTAATTCTTGTATAATTTAGCCCTATCATATGACACTTTAGTGCACACCAGCCTTGGGCCACCAATTTATAGTAACACCCTTTTAATAGTTTAAATTTGATTGAACGTCGTTTTACGAAATAAATGAAATACGTAATGACAATAATACAAAAAAACTAAGTTTATACGACGATGAGAAACTTAATAATATCCTCTGTTAAGTTTGGAAAATATATATCTACCGGAAATGTTTTTTTTGATTAAAAAAAAAAAAATTGTTGAGTTTTCACGAACCTAATAAAAGAACTACCTGTTGGTCCATCACATGGGCGGCTTTTTAAAACTATGCAACACATTGTATTACTTGTCCGAAACATTAAAAAGGTTTTAACAGAACAACGAGGACTTGCTGTTAGTCTAACATGGTGGCTTTTTAAGTTTAAAGTCACTGTTTGCTTTCTATATCGCAAAATACTTTTAGATTTTTTTTAGGAAACAAATGAAATGGTCAGAATTTAAATCAATTTTTGGTCAGAATAAAAATATGAACGGTCAGTATAAAAATACTATACGGTCAGAATATTTAATAAAATTTTTGGTTAGTAGGTTAGGTTAGCCGCCTGTGTGGTTGAGTGGTCAACGTCGTTGGCTACCGCTACAGAGAGCACGGGTTCGAGTCCCAGTACGGGCAGTTTTATAAATTGATTTTTCAATCGATTTATGAATTTCTGTTCAAAGGCATGGATCTATGTGATGCCTTTAATTCTCCCCTCCCACCCAACCTATCCCATGAACGAGGCGTATCGAAAGCGATTAGCTAACCACTAGTCCTGTCTTAGCCCTTTCCTTCTATTCCTACTCTCTTTGGAAAAAGAGAGGTTGAGCAACTGAGTAACAAGCAGTTCTAGTAGAAATATTTCTGTTGAGATTAACACCATTAGGAGTCCATATGCTCCATATTGGGAGCGGACATGGCTAAAAAAAAAGGTTAGGTTAGGTTTTTTTTTAATTTCATCTCAATTGTGACTATTTATTCTGACCGATATATTATGACCATTTAATATAAATTCTGACCAATGTTATTTAAATTCTGACCAGAAAAATACTAGCCTTATTTTTACTCCACTCATTAAATATATCAGCTGTCCATTAAACTACGAGGACAATTGATGCTTCTCCAGGTTTATAGGTATTACAAAAAGAAGAATAAACACAAAATACAAAGGAAAATAAAACCGAGACAAAAGAGAGCCTCAATCCACTCATGTGAAATGATAATAACATACAGAGGTCATGATGACTGTAAAAAGGGTGTGTGCGTGTTTTTTTTTATCAAAGCTTCGTAATATTAAACCCCCTTTTTTAAAATAAGAGCAATGGAATAAAACTGTTCATCACGAAAAGGTATGCCAAGAATGTTCGTTGCTTCCTTTCTTTGTTCATAAAACAAAAATGCTTTGTTCGGTTTGAAGTAGGTAATTTATTATAAATACAACTTGCAATTATTTACAGTAATCGAATATTTCCCGATAATTTTGTTTGTTTTTTCTTCATTGAAAAGAACAGTAATACTTTTGAGTGTTTATATATCGTAGTAACGAAACAAGAATTTAATTATTCATTTATTAGAAAATAAATACACCTATTCCTCGATGTACACCTGGGATTCACCAATTTGTAATTTTTCAGCGGCCATCGTAAGTTTTTTCTTAGAATAAAAATATAGTAAGTATATCTATTTTGAGTAAATAATTGCATTTAATAACCGCTAAAAATTTTCAAATTGTATTAGAAAGATTGCATTAGCTTTTAGATTTTAATATTATCCATATTATTAATACAACATATTATATACATATTTTTTGTAAATGAATATTCTAAATTTCATTTTTCTTCGAGCTCAGAACCTGTCATATTTATTTTTATGCTGCCTGATTAAAAAAATAGGTTTTCCATGCATGACTTACGCGGTAAACCCTTTCCTTATGTAATTTCGTAAAAAACAAATAAAGCTCATACGAAATCATGGTATAGTTCAGGGATGGTAAATAAGATTTGATTGGTGTGCACAAATATGCATATTTTTTTCTTTTTCGTGGAGTGTGCCAGTCTTATTTAGATACACGTAATAAAATCTTAATAATAATGATTTATTGAATATAAAATACAACAAATGAAATATATGGGTACATTGTCTATATTAGTATATTTTTGATTAAATATATACAAAGAAATACACGTACAATTAAAAAAAATAGATAATGTTCAATAAAACAATAATCTACTTTCCAAGATGGTAAAAACGTCTTGGTTACGGTAATTATTTCCTATCTCCGTAAACATAATACAGACTTACCAAAATTGATTTTGAAATTATAATTATGCTGTTTTATTAGAAGTTAATTTGTCATGACTAACAGGTTATTATTAATAAAATATCTAAGCTGTAGAACACATACGACGGAAATTTATCTGGGAGTTCCCTTGAGTGTGGCACACTAGCGTAATATCAACTGTGACAAGCGTTAAGATATTTTAGAAAATAAAAAAATACTTTTGTTGAGTAGGTACGTTAGCCATAAAACCGCAATTATTTCATTCAAGTTATACCAACTTTAACACCCCCTTTTATTAGTGCTTAGATCAAAATAAATATGAGCCCCACTCCGCTGGCTGACTTTGGCAATTTTGAGAAATGTTATCTCGTCTTGAAATACTTTTACATATCAACGAAGCGCAAACGATTTCAAGAAAGACATGTGTAATCCCCGTAACATTTTAATAAATTATTACTATATCAACGGTAAAACGTATAACTCAATGATTTTTTTTTCTTTTGTCTGTCATAAAATACAAAACCGTCCGTTTATTTTAATCGCATTTCATAACGGGATGCTTTTGCGTTTGTTTACGAATTTACGATTGTTAATATCTGGCTGAACTTTATGTGACAGTTATTAAAAATAAATGTCTGGCCGTTAGCAGTGTTAGCACCCTGCCAAGAACAACAAGATATTTATACTGGCAATAATTTATTTCACGATTTTATTGTGATTTCTTAAGGAGCTTTGCTTTAACGACATTGGGTTGGGAGGCTTTTAAAGTTCGGCCTGCAGCTTTTTAAAGCTTTCCATGTCGCGGTATGTAGACCACATCGAATATAATAAATGTTAATCAGACTGATTCAAAGCTCAAACTGTTAAATCTTTTGAATGCGAATATGTATAGTATTAAAGTTGTCATAAGTAATAGTATAATGCTGTAATTTATAAAAAATAAAAAAAGATTATTATTCATTAAATCAGATTGAAAATTGAATAATAGTAGTTGGTCGCATTTTGTTTTGAAGACATCTGGACAGCATTTTTACAATCGATCTTTCGTTTTTTCTTCGAAAACATAGGTATTTGTGATGTTTGAAAATTTCCTCCCACTCTTTCCAATTCTTAAAACACAAGGCGTTGCGATAGCCATTAGTTTTGTCCTTACTAATCTGTTCGAAAAACAGAGGCCTGGCGACTGAGTCACATACACTTATCGCAGAAATAATCTTTTGTTGAGTGTTGAGGCACCTCAAAAAGGAGACCATATGCTCCACATTGGGAGCGGTAATGAATTAATAAAAATACGATACGCGAAGAGTAACAATTGTCAGCTGAATGATCATATTGTTTTAATGCAATTTTAAGCTCATTGCATATCGTTTAACATGAAATCATGTGAGTATGTATGTACATATCGACTGTGGAAAGGAAAAAGGACGTAACCCTCAATTTTCCAAAACAGCTTATTTTCGATAATCACAACGTATACATACAACTTGACACACATTCTATCAAAAGGATGGAAGCTGAAAATGCCGAATAAGTATATAAATTTAGCTTTTAAGTTTGAAAAAGATAACCTTGTAAAAAATTAAAACCAAGAAAAAACACTGAAATAAAAGTTTTTACGAGACAATGTCTTTAATTAATATTAGGTTAGGTCAATTAAACACCAGCTTAGAAGTATTAGTAAACTTCAAGGTTGTGTATAATTCATAATTTGCATATGTCGCAAAATCATCAAAACACGTTTTTAGCGCCTCCTGTAAAATTTGATATGTGTGGGTTACGTCCTTTTTCCTTTCCACAGTCAATATGAACAATTTACTATGATTAGATATTGAGGCATAAGCTATAAGAATACTACGTTATTAGATACTAGGCACGCATACAACATTTGAGGTTATTTTTTAAAAATTGCATCTTGTAAATTGAACGAAATGCGCAATGATTAATGAATCATTTCCCCCATTTGTATCTAGGTTGTTAGCAAGGGAAAAACCGCTACCAACAATTGATATTCTATGAAAATTTTAATTTTGAACTTGAAAATTTAGCGTTTTATAAAAAATTACAATATAGAAAGGACCACTATACGGGGTTTACTGTATATATATATATATATATGTATATTATAAAAGCATTTCGTTTTTAAAATGTCAATACTTATAAATTTATAGTGGAAATGAATTAATGAAATTGCTAAGAAGTTTTGATAGTGATATCATCCACCAAGTATTCAGGGCGAGGAATGCAAGGCGTTTGACCTTTAAAATATAGGGTAAGATAAATTATATTCACCATTAAATACTTATAATAGTTCAGTATCTTAAAAATAAACGAATCCTTGCAGTAAATTTTTAAAAATGTTTTTGTTTGAAAAAGTTAATTAAACTCTTTTTCATTTTAGGGCAACATTTGGAAATACGTCACCAGTCAGTGCTGCCGCCGTAAACTTCACATAGGGCAGAGGGGGAGGAGATAAGTTTTTGGATGAAGGGCCGCATTCAGGATATAAATATGAACAGCAGGCCGTAAGTAAAACACTGTTATTAGATATACACTATTTTATATTTAAAAAATCATGAGACAAATGAAACTGTTTTATAATTTAAGATTTCGACTGAAGGTGCTTGGTGGAATTTCAACATTAAATTTGAATCGTTCAAATTATGTACATTCTCACAAATTTTGTCACTAACGACCCGGGTTTCGCCTTTCGGCATCTTCAGGCATTCAAGTGCACGGATGAACTTGAACTGACGCTTAGCAAATGAAAGTTTCGTGTTTATATAAGATATAAATGCATCACTGAGTCCAAAGCCATTGCTGGCGAAAAGGATGAGCCCATGGGAATGCCAACAGATTTTAGTAGTGAGCAGTTTCAAGAATTATATAATTTGTTTGTCGGAAAAGGTTTTATGATTATACTATTATACTCATTCATTACTGATATACCCTCCAAGCAAATAATACAAATAGTCTATTTATTGAAGTACCTAAGCAATAAAGTTTTTTTTTCCGGAATTACGCTTATAGCTCGCGGGCAACAGAAAAATATACGTCGGGCCGCGGTTTGCCTGTGCCTGACATATGGTATATGGAAACACACTTTTTTTTTAATATTATATACTCTAAATTTATTACATGTTCATTTTTAGTAGTACCTAGTTTTGTTTAATTTAAAGTGAATTATTAAAAATAAAATTTAGCTGAAATAAAAATTGGACTTAAAAACTAAACTTATTCTACTGAGGAACATTCGACAACGTTCAAGAAGCATAACGAAACTTGAATGCTGGCCATCTACGTTACAAACCAAAAAGAAAATTTATATATTTTTTTTGTTTTATATTTTCATATAATCAGAGAGTATAGATACATATGTTACATCTGCGAGTGTAACAGATTATATCTAAAGTACGGGCTACAATGCACCTCAAATAACTCCACAAAAGATTGATTTTCAGTAATTGTTATAGTAATTCAAAATTAATACCGTATCTGTTTTATATGTAAAGCATGATTATTATCTATTTATGATGCAACGTGCAACTAAACAAAACATGTTTTAACGAGAACTGGTTGAACATTAGTCGCTTAGTCACCTTCTTCGGTGATATAAGTAGTAAGTAATATCATCAAAGAGTTAAGACTGCGTTTACTCATCGCAAGCATTTTTAAATAAGAGGAAAGGTTACCGCTATAAAAATACACATTGAAATGAAAATGCACACTATAAGCAAAAATGAACCTATTGAAATAGTACAGAATATGTGGTTCATTTGGATTTTATAAATACGAAGAAGAAAAAAGTTACGAAATAACACATTTTTTGGATTGAACGAAGCTTCCGCCTGAGAGAACATTTAGTTAGACAGTGCTCGAGCGCTACGACCTACCTACCACAGAAAAAGCTCGTTCATAGAACTCCACATAGTTTCGCTAGGCAAAAACAAATCTATAGAAAATCTCTGCATGTGTATGTATATGTTATAATAAATAACTCACGACTTCGTAAGTTAAAACAAACATCATATAATATCGACCCCTAATCGGCAAAAGATCTTAAGCGACACAATTAGATAAATTGCGTTTTAAACCAATAATTGTTCAATATTGCCTAAAGCAGCGGTTCCCAACCTTCATGTTACTGCGCCTCCCTTTGAAGAAAAAAATATCGTCGCGCCTCCCCATCCTTCGTTTCATATAGTAATAAAGACACGTTTTCAAGGGTAAATAAATATTATTGACTGTTCGCGCTTCCCTTTGCAATAGTCCAAGCCTTCCCAGGGAGGCGCGCCTCCCAGGTTGGAAACCGCTGGCCTAAGGCAGTGGTTCTTAACCTTTTCAAAGTCACGGTGCACTTTTGATCATGGGAAAAAGTGACGGTGCACCAGAATTTAGAGGTCGAAAAAAATATGTGGACATAATTTTTATTTACTTTTTCGGCTAACTCTATTTTGAAGATTTTTCGGTTTTTACTATTATGCTGATTTTTTCTATTTTACCAATTTTTTCGTGGTGCACTGGTTAGGAACCACTGGCCTAGAGCGTCTGTGAATTTTTTTTAGAACGGTATTTCATTGTCCTGATCTTTTTTAGGGAATATACATTTTAGTGGTTTGACTATTATCGTTTGTTACACGTGGACCCTGGTCGAGAAACTTTGATCTTGAGCAGTTTTTTCCCAAACTGTTGACGTATGTGTACCCCTTTTACAATTATCATAATATCGAAAACCACTCGTCAAAAAAATGCATAAACTTTATTAGCAATCAAAATATATATGCTGCTTGTTGCACCAGGCACAGCCAAAGCCTGGTGAAACGCGTACCCCTACCAAACTATTCACGTACCTCAGGGGGTACGCTTACCACACTTTGGAAATTACTGATCTAGAGAACTGAAAGTAGTTAGTATAATATTAAGATAAACATTGACCATATATTTTTATTAACTAACTTGATTTAAAGAATTCCTTTATCAAACTTAGTAAGAAAGTAAATTTAAAAAAAGCTCCTATAAAATTTATGAATTGTCAGTTGCGATTTTATGCCAATTATGGGTCGATATGTTCATATTAAGATACCAAATTGTAATAAATATGATTTTTATTTACCGAGTTCAAAAAAATAAAATCGATTAGGCTTTTCTACTATGCGTGAAGTATGTCTTCCTTTAGTCGAGGCATATTAAATTTGACCGCTGTTAAAGCTTCAAGAATTTCTCTTAATCGCATCGCAAAGGAATGCCGTTCTCATTTTTTTGTGACCAAAAGAAATTCGGTGTGTCGGCTATGACGTTATGCCGCGTAATTCGGCAGCCGGGCCACGCTGCAAAGGCGGTCGCATTAGGTTCCTCTTACGCGGGAGAATATATCTGAGGCAGATCAGATGACCAGTGAAAGATAACAATTGTCAAATGAATAAAAATATTGTTTTGAATGGAATTACAAACACATTTGAAGCTTTCAACGCAATACAACGGAGGCATCTTTTTTCTTAAAAAGCATCGTTTTAAAGCAGTAAAACGTTTATAAATTATTGTTTAAAAAAATTACGTCGAGCGGTGTTTCATAGTACTGGCAAAAGTTGGAAAATAACAAATTGATATTTATGAGTAAACAGCAAATGACAAATTTGAGCTTTTAAGATAAAGTCCAGAGACTTCTCGATATTGACACAAATAAAGTTAGAAATTAATCGCAGAGATGATTGATTGGCTACCTTTCAATTTGCATCAATAACAATTACTGATAAAACATGCTGTTGTTTTCAAACTGGTATAATAAATACATCAGCTGAGTTATTCTAGGAATCTCATTGTGTACTCTTTTTTGTATTTTTTGTTACTTGACAATTTCTGCAAGCTATGTGCGATATTATGTACCGCCAAACTAAAGACAGTGATAACAGTCAGCCCAGCTGTAGAAATTACCAAACTACATGATACATAGTAATAAAAAGTGAAAAAAAATCTAGCAAAATTACATCAGATTTATTATATACTGCATGTGTTATAGACAATTAAATGATTACACGAAATTAATCATTTATTTAAAATATAAACTTTTACGATGCCAATTGATATTAGTTTGTAAGAACAAATATGCAGATAATTTAATTTAAATATAATGGTAAACAGGTCGAAAATTTGTTATTTTCTCTTGTCTTAAATTATTAATAATATATTAAAAGTTTACGCTATACTATAAATACTAATATAGGAAAAAAGTAACAAACAGAACTTTAAAAAGTTTTGATTGTCACATAGCTTCAATGCAAACCTGCAGATAATATTTATAATCTGTCGATCGAATTTACTTTTTCTATAACGTAGAGTTTATGGTAATGTTGATAAGATTAAGAAATGTGTCACCATATAATATATAATGTCAGAGTATTATTTTTTTAATGAGTTAATGTTTGATTTATAGAAGAGAGTATTTAAAATACAATATCGGAAAATATATTTGTAACCATTTTTTATTGGATAATATATATGTAGTGACGTGCAGAGTTTTTTTTTTATTTTCCTAAAAGTAGCCCACTTTACTACGTTACCCAACACCGCATAAGAAAAAACAGAATTCGATCGCTACATTGCTTCATTTAAAAACGTGTTAATAAACATATTATTAATTATTGTTGAAAAGTAACAGAAACTAAATTTGCCGACACTTCTTCTTCAGTATGGCTTGTTCGATAATCGATGATAAAATCATTCATTCAGGTAGAATCGGATACACTAATACGAAAAAAAATCTTAATTAAACTGTTTTATAAGAAATGGGAGAGATGACTTACTGCTTATATCATCAAAATGAGCGAAAATTTAATTACATAGAGATGATAAAAAAACGAAATTTGTTTAAAATAATGCAGTTATTTAAAATCAAAAGAAGAAAAAACTTAATATCAGCTCAAACGTTGATTGTTCAATCAATAAATCTATATTAAAAAATTAGCTTTTTTCGAACAGCGCCCTTTTTGTTCACAATTATTTGTTTAAATTCAAAATGGCTATAACAGAGTTTATCCGATTAAAGCGATTCACCCTGAGATGATTACATCCTCAAGTATTTAGGATGCCTGACCGCTGAGGCAGCATGCAGCCTGCTGTAAGCATGACGTGACATCGGTGTATGTAATTTGTTTTACATTATTATCCATATTTATTATTGTAATATCCTTCATGACGGAGAATGATCATGGATTTCTTCAGAACGTTTATTATTGCATTAGCCAGTGACATTATTAAATATTTTATTAAACGCAATATTTATATAATACTAAAATAATTGCTTTAAATAAAAATATAAAATATCAACCCTTGTGGATTCATCAAAAAATTTCTTCGCTTTGTAACTAAAGGAATATGTATTTTATAATGTACATGTACTATATTTTAATCCAGAAATAAAAAACTTGTTTTAGCCCATGGGGTAAATAATCTTTGTTTTAGTAGGCAGGGCAGGGCGGTGTGTTTGAATAATTACATACAAAATAAGATAAAACATTACATTCGGAAGATTTAATTGAAATTCATATTCAGTGTTAATAGAAATTGATAATTTTTTTATTCCATTTGTTTTTACAGTAAGTGTGCCGCATGTTTTACTTTTTTAAACGAAAATTTTGGAGAGAATAGAATACCGTCCATTTTCAAATTTATATGCCCAATTTATGTGCTTACTAATTTATTGTAACAAGTTTTTAATATAAATCTATACTTAAGTGCCACCAGTTAACATTTGATCAACACTCACGCTCACTTTCTCTTTCCTTGCGCAACGTTTACGTGCGCAAGCGCATTTTTGTGATATTTGCGATACAAAAAGAAGCACAGATAATTCAATTCAAATTATAGTTTTAAATATTTTATTATTTATTTGACGTGCTACTAAGATTACATATTTCACCGATCTAGTGTTAATCTCATTTTAATGTTTCTTAATTCTTTAAAATAATATAATAAATAACAATTGTTTTTATTTAAGAAGTGATATTAATTCGTTTATGAGATATTATATTAGCGATGTTTTTCATGATTTTAATAATATTTTAGCTAAAACGGTCCATTATGTAAAGTTTGAAGTTCTTCATATTTGTTATAGCAATGGCATGGGCACACGTCGATGAATCCTGTGGAATTATTCAATGCCGGTCCATTTGGAAGAAGCTTTTCATTCCTGCTTTCAGAATTAATAAAATATGTTTTTTTTAAACAAAAATACAGTTAAAAAGTCGCAAACTTTATACTGTGTCCATGGTCACTTAAATTATATGTAAAAATAACATTATTCAAAAATAATGTTGTTTGTGTAATGTTACTATGTACATTGAAAAATATTTATTAATTGTCACATTGTAATGTTTATAATTCATATTTGAAAATAATTGATAAATAATCGAAAGAGCTTATGCATATACCTTCAATATAAGTAAAATTAAAAGATAACTGCTTGTTGCTTAGTTTACTTTTTTAAAAAAAAATCCATTTTCAATGTGGAGCGCATGGTCTCCTAATAGATGTATCTTAACAGAAGTTTTTCTACGAAAACTGTTTGTTACTCACGATAAATATTCACAAAAATATTCACACAGTATCTAAAAGCAAGCTTGTCTATTTTTTCATAAAATAATACTCTATCTGCAAACAGAGGTTCTTGGAAATAACTTGTATTGACCACACGGTGCGAATAGGTATCGGAAATGGCAAAAGATGTAGAATAAGTCTCAAGTAATGATATAGTAAAGCTTTATATACAGTGGTGGATTAACCTATAAGCGAAAAATACGCGCGCTTGGGGTCTCTGAATCTAAAGGACCTCAAAAATAGCTTATATTTTTAAGTCCATATAATTTTTGTTTAGATTTCAATATATATTTATTATTTCATACGGAATTTGTGAAGTTTTTATGTTATCCGATAAATAGGGCTTCTACTTTTGAGCCTGGGGCCTTTTCCCATGTGTTTAATCCGCCACTGTTTATATACCTACATACATTGATAAAAATACTAATAAAGCTAATTTTATGGCAGTTCACCGGTTGCAAAGCCTTATCAGATTTAAATTATAAAATATATTAAGTAATATTTATTTGCTGTTGATCATTCTTATGCTTCATTGAATAGTATGCGGTTGGTAATTTAAATGTATTGTAATTATTGAAGACATTAAGTTATGTTTTCAATTCAAAACGGAGCTGAAATCATCGTAGGGGGTAAACATAATATTATACGAATCCATTCATCATGCGCTGCCTTTCTTTACGAGCCCCCAGTGAGTGTTTTATTGAAGTTTTATTTAATCAAATCCTTTTTAAATGTAGATCTAGTCTAGAAAAGTAATAAAAATTAATACTGCTTATCGATCATAAAGTATACCTGATTTTTTTTTACACTCCCAAATTCAAAACATGTTATTATCAGATCAAAATGCAATGCTTACCCTTACTAGAGTGCTGATAATGAAATTTAATATTTATAAAATATCTTGGGATACAGGAATAAAACAAAAAACGTTACGGGACTGCAATCCCAAATTTTTTACCTACTCAAGATGCTCGTTAAACATTTACTTCGAAAATAGTATAATTTGTTTCTTGTTATATTGATAGTTTGATAAATACTTGGAAGTTATGCCAGATTTCACATGCAACACACATTTTTAAATTGTATGTTAATTGTATAATCGAACATACTTGAATTCATCTAGATGAGATTACGATCGCAAAAAATGAGGAGCAAACATTCAAAAAGTGATTTATCACAAATATTGAAAAATTCCGTTTAATATCAGTTCTGATAGTCCATAATAAAATCTATGAATGAAAATCACAATTATGTTCACAAAGAGTTTTTTCCTATGAGAATTAAATCATAAAGTTGACACATTCAGCAAACCGTGATTTCTCAAATCGTTTCCCAAGCTCTGCATTTGTATCACAAATCACTTTTTGAATGTTTGCTCCTCAGTTAGGCTCATACATCCCATATCTATAAATGGAATATCATTGATGTAACTTTAACGTGATCATACAATCTAAGATGTTTTGCCTCGCTGACAGATGATGGCACATTAATACACACCAATTGAATGAGATACATTTATATAAAAGTTTTTTTTTACTTTACTATGTTTTTGCAATAAGGATTAAGAGATGCTATTATTAAATATATCTTATTACATTCTTTCTTCTGAAAAGTGATTTATCTAGTTGGGTAAAGTTAAGTCAGATTAGTATATAAGGTTAGAATAGTGATAGATATGGTAACATGTTAATTATTAAGTAAACGAAATTTCGGTCAATCTCTTATTTGTATTGTTATACAGAATCTTAATTTAAGCGATGACATACAGTAGGAAAACCAGAATATATAAAAATCAAAAACATAATATTCAAGACACGCTAATATATATTATTAAAAAGCGATAAAGATTATCAGCGTTACTAATTTTCTTAAGCAGATACTTAAAATAATAAATCAATATTCAGTTTTTTTGAACTGCATTTTTTAGCAAGAATACTATAGTTCAAGGCAGTATTTTTTTGGCTAATGAACGTTCACGATGTTTTTGTCATTGATTTAAAACTATCGAAAAATTAGTGCAATATTTTTTTTGTATACTTTTTAATATTATATTTAAAGGCTGTTCAATTGTTAAATAAAATAAGTTATATAGTTAAAATAAACAAATCAACATATCTTGTTGTAAGTCGCACGCTATTATTATCGACAATATTTAAATGACTAGTTAATCAACGAGCGGTTTGAAAAAAAAATATAGACCAAGTAAAAGATTTCCGAATTGAAATTTCAGTAAATATAAAATAGACTCAGCAGGGCCAATGATACAGCAGCACTAGAGCAAATATAATATATTACTATAGGTAGCTACTTTTATTTTTTGCAACAGTGAAAAAAAACATAAAAACTCTTTAATTGCAGTGAGATAATTCCACTTTTAATAATTGATAACCGAACTGTATACTCAATCAGTGTTCGAATTTTCAAAAAATTGGTTTCTACGGAAGAATGGAAAAAATATTTTTGAAATTAGAAATGTTTCGAATCATATTGTGTGTTCGTGACAGATTTGTCATTTATTTATAGTGTTTTGAATGTGTCATAATTCGTGTTAGAAAACAACGTATGTATCTTTTACACATCCCATGTTATAAAAGCTAAAATAAATACGTATCTATAATACTTGAGGCAAGGCTCGTCATGCATCAACTATCAAGAGCCATTGAAAGAATGATTGTATGGGTAACTTATTTATTCCAACCATATTCAAATTCTCATTGTCTACAGAAAGGTAAAGTAATGGCTGGCCAAGTTGGTAAACAACCCAATTTTAATATATTCAGGCATGTTGACCATTTAATTTATAATAGATTCATATATGTATATTATCGAAAGCAATTATTATGCCAACTTCATATGTTAAAATTTTTATGATTCTGTTGAGCGAATCGATAATAGTACGCAGGAATGATTACATACTAAATGTATCTGTTTACGTACAGGTCGTTAACATAATATTATCATAATAATAACGTATCATCTTTGTAAAATGCAAATCTCGTAACATACATTATTATTCACAAAGACACCCAAAACAATTTTTAGAAACATCAACTATGTAACTTATAATAAAATGTAATCTAATCTAAATATTATTTTTCAGAAATCCTTCATTGTTTATTGATATAAAGTCAAGCAGTCTTTGTGAGGAATTAGGATGCTATAAAATGAACAAACCAAGTAACTTGGTCGTCAGTGGTAGTGTTGACACATTGAAAATGACTGGCACAAGTGCTATAGATGCCTCCGAAAAGCCTCAAATGCATGCCACTTTATACGATTAGTTGGACTTCGGTATCCTGACGCATATACGTCGAATACATTAGGGAACAAGTTGTTACTCAACATGACCTGCAACACAAATTCTACGTGACGCTGCACGTTGCACGCAATAGTGTGCCATATTACGTGGCCCGAAATATGTTGCATGTTTGAGCACAACGGGACATGACAGCAGTATTTAAATATGTGAAAAAGCATAAGTTAGAAAGAAAAAATGTGTTTTGCGTTGATATTATTTATCGGTAGTTATTCTTTCTTTAATGAAATGTATTTATGTATATACAATTATTAACTAATTGCTTTGATAATGAGTTATATTATGCTTGAGTAATATTTGTTTAAATTTTAATATAACATGTTTTAATCTTAAAAAGTGAAGAATTGCGCCCAAATATTGTTTAAACAATTGTTCTATCATTTCAAACATTTTTGACATTTCTTCTTATATGTAAACATGACATTACGACGTGACACCTGTCAACAATATGGATTTATGTAAATTATATTAGTCTTCGTGTATAAGCAGTGGTCGTGGATAATTGAATGAGTGTATTTTTTAGGGAGATTATAAACATTATAATTTAACTTTACTCTTATTGTTTGCTTCTAATAAAAAAAAATAACGCAGCACTGGCCAGCATAAGCCTCAACGGGGACGTTTCTGCGACAAATATGTGACCCTTCGTGTGTTCAAGCAAAATGTTTCGAAAAATTGTTCCCGGGATATGAACGTAAATGTTGATCGTCATGTCCCTGGACACTTGTTACTCAGTGTATCTCAGCCTTCAAAATTTACTCTCAAAAATTGTATAATGCTGACATGGCATGGAAGTTAAGCAATTTAAAAGTGATAGAGAATATTAGAGGTGCTGTGTGGTAGCTACGTGCTCCACACATTGAACAGAGATGGCAAAGAAGGAGATAAACAGGTCTATCTGATGTATAATATTATACATCAGATATAATCGAGTATTGCACACACTATTATTTGTGGACATATTGTGATATATGTATGTTACCAACGATGTACGTACGTACGATCGTACATACGTATGTATGTACGATCTATGTCGAGTATCTGAATTTGATATTTTTAATGGATTTGGCGGTAACTTTGTGAGTATTGATAACATAGTTATTTCACAGATGTAACAAATTTTAATACATGTCCCGCCTTTCTGAGAACAATTTTCAGACAACCTATCGTAAGGTTATTTACGAACGTGTAGTAAGATTCGTTAAAAGCCTTAAGTTAGTTAAAAGTGAGTATGCATTATGTGACATAAAAAATGTCTGCACACTCACTTATTTCATTTGTTTTGGTACTTAAAACCTTTTTTATTTCTTGAATTCTGTTTATCTTAAGATTTTTCACATTTTTTTCAGTAACATGTGAAATAACAAAGTTATCAATTTTAATTATATAATATATTATCTTAATCCGATTACAGAAAATGATCAATATAATGTTTCGTGGTTTCAAGCTATATCGTATGTCTTTCTTCCATAAATGATTACTAGTAAATTGTAAACTTTTACTCCAGAGTCTTTATAAAAAGGGTATAATCTAACTCTAGAACACGGGTTCCCAACTTGGGGGCTGCCAAGGGTTTTCTGAGGGGTCGCCAACTTTTTTCGATTTTGAAATCGAGGATTTCAAATTTCCCGGTGAGCTAAAGAAAAAAAAGGAGTTTCGTAGACAATCCGGGGAAAAAGTATAGCTAATCGAGGATTTCAAATTCCTCAGTCACATGGCTTTTATAAAGAGGGTCGCCACCCGAAAAAGGTTGGGAACCTATGCTCTAGAGCAGCCATATTTTTTTTCCTTTTTTTCCTCCGGGCCGCGTTCCGATATTTGCTTCTCTTCGTGGGCCGCAACATATTTATGGTATACTCCTTTTTTTTTAACTCACCGAAGAATTTGAAATCCTCGATTTGGTATACTTTTTCTTCAGATATCTCCAAAACTCATTTTTTTCAGTAATTTCGCTTGTATGTATATCTCGATTATTGTTTCTTTAAAAATAATATTATCAATTTGCTACCCATAATTTACGAGAAAGGCTGGCGGTATTGTAAAATATAATTGGTCCAATTCTTAGGCATATCGATTAGGTCAGGATGATATTACGTCATTTTTACATGGCCAATGTGTCAGTTAAGCATACTATTAATGAGGCATTATTATTACTAAAAAAACACCGGACTGAACCTCAAATAAACCGTTTTCAACAAACAAGTGGTTTACAAATTATAAGTCGCTTACAGATATTGTTTATCAGGTTTTACACTATATTTTATCACGATATACTTTTTACCCATGGTCTCTACTAAGATGGAGCATATGGCCGAATGGAAATATTTCGATTGATTTTGTATAGAAGGTATATATCATTCTTGCTTATTATTATTTAATTGTGTTTACTGTAATTATACCAATTCTTTGCATTTAATTAACCTTTACTAATATCTATATATTTGTAATTATTATTTATTGTTGCCTTTCAAATTGTATCTAAATAAAATGTATCTTAACTGTATCATTGAGGAGATATCATCTTCGGTGTGATGCAGAAAAGAAAAGAAAAAGTTTATCGAATAAAAAAAAAAGAAGGTATACAAAGATAGAAAGAGCTAGAATAGGAAAAGTGGTTAACTAATCGCTCTCGTCACGCCGCGTTATTCAAGAATTGGAATGAATTTTTAGACTTCAAGGGGTCTAAATCTTTCGTGGCGGATCTTTACAACATTTTTCAATTGATTTATTATAATGCCATTCCACCAAGTATTGACAGTGAACTCCTTAAAAGTGATTGATTTATTGGTTAACTTAATGGTTTGTATTTTCCTTTTCACTTCATTGATCAATTTTTGACAGTATTTTGTATTAGATATTCAGAATTGATTTGAAGTGGTCAGTATTTGTAACGAATAGCTAGTGTATATATTATTGATCCGTATTTTAACCTCAATGCCAGTTTTATGTTGACAACCTAACCTAACCTAATCACATTTTTACAATCACGGCAATTGAACAATTTAAAAATGAAAACTTTATTTGTTTATACTGACAAAAACATAATATTTATACTGAAAAAAAAATATTTATAGTGGCCATTCGCTTTTGTAATAAAATACTAAACATAAGTCTTATTTAATGGCTGTCTACCCAAAACAGGTTGAATTAGAAAGAGCTTTTTACGCTAACCGTATTTGCACGACAAACGTCGGTGTTGATTTAATATAATATTGAAATTGATTATTATTGCTGTTTAAATGAAACCAGAAATTTGAGTTAGCTTCGGTAATTAATATATACTATGAAAAAACCGATATTCTTTTTGTATATTCAGTATCCCATTTATTTGCGATCCCAATCAGTCGTAATTAATAATATGCGAACTTATATGAATTATTTTTTGTAATGCTACAGTCGATATATTTGTCCGGTTTTGCAAGACCTACATTATTGATAATCCGCAATCATGACGAATCCTGCGCTATCGCAAGTAATACTATAAAGCTTCACATAGATAGACATGGCATTAGAAAACAAAGCGTTCGGAAAAAGTAACTCGTTAAATCCTTTCTGCATTAAACTGCGACGTAAAACAAAACCTCTTAATCGATAATGAGCTACTCAGTACACTCAATAATTGGCACTGTTATGTTTGGCGATTCAAATAATTATTTGTTTTATTGTTTTTTGAATTGGTACGATATATCTAGGGGTGGACTGGAGGGGGCTCAGAGGGGCTCGCGCAAGCCCCTTGTTAAATTTGACCAAGGCCGGCGAGCCCCTTGTTAATTTCAGAGAAAACAATTCTATCAGAACAAATTTGTATATAGCTGCAATTTCTGACCTATGTAATATCTGCGACAGCTTTTACATGCTTAGCAATTTACATTGTTATGTTTACGGTAAATTGCATATTGTTACATATTATAAGTGTATAAAGTAAGAATCGATTGCTTATTTAAGTATTGCATATAATTGCATAGGAGTGAAAAATTCACTCCTTCCCCAGAACTTCGAGAATTGCTTTTAGATTAAGCGAGCTCCTTGTTAACGCATTGACAGCCCACCGCTGGATATATCCACATGTTTGTAATTCGGCATTCATTTGTCATATAACTAGACTTACTACACTCATCGGCTTAGTAAGAATTAAGAGTTACCCTGATAAACATCTGAGATTATTTATTGTAGTATTGTTTTATGAGAAAATTAAAAAGACATCATATTGCGGAAGATAGTTGAGGACTGGTTGAACAGGAAAATGTTTATCCAGCTAGAAAAAAAAACAATTTAGACTTTATAAGTTCACATCAAAGATGTCGACAAAATAAACCAAACTGCACTAAGCTCTATGTTGAAAAAAATGACAAAAATATCACACCTGTGATTTAAACACGAAGCCAATGATAAACAGCAAGCCTGCGTATAATCATTTACATTGAAATAGTGAAGTATTAACAGGTGCAAATTCACGTTAAGTTGAAATAACTCCTCACACACTTGGACTGTCGAATAAATTGGCTAATCGTCAATTTAGTGTGTTGTTTCGTCGAAACAGGTTACGTTCGATTTATTAATTGAGATAATTTGAGAGGTAGGCGTAATATTGTAAACGCAGGCCGCTCCTATGGACCGAAACACCTTTTTGTAAGATTTATCATGAGAGATGAATAGGCCATAATATTGCGTTGGATCAAAGAAAACGATGAAATTTAAAAATAATATATATTCTTTGATTTTTACAAACGTCCAATCATAAGGTAGAGCATATTATGCACATTAACATGAGCGCACTGTCTTTTAATCAATCACTCAAACCCTATTTTATGAAACGGTAAAAGTATTCATTTAAAAAATATCAAAGTGATACTTGGTATTATGGAAATGCTGGGCTCGCGATGCAGTGGTCATCGTGGACAGCTTCCGTCACGCATTTCGAGTCCTGAAATGAGCAGCATTTTTATCAATCGATTTCTGTTTGAACGTATGGTTGTTTGTGTTGTCCGAAACTTCCTTTCCCCCATCTAATCCTTAAAATAACGTGGTATTGCGTGAACGATTGGCTTAACACTAATACTGTCCTACCTTGTCCTTTCTATTCCAACTCTTTCTATCCTCAACTGTTATAAACTTCTGTTAATATCAGGGCTGTGGAGTCGTGTTAACAAAAAGACGACTCCGACTACGAAGAAAATTTTCAATTATTTCATTTTAGCTTATATATAATTGTATTCCAGCAGATCATATTAAGTCAGCCAAGCATGCAATGTCAACACTATGGACTAATTTGGTTTGAATACACATCATTAAATATGTATTTTTTTAAATTGTTTGAGTCACTCGTTTTACATGACTCCGACTGCGACTCCACATTCCTAGTTAAGATATCAGAAGGTCGTATACTCCAAATTGTGATTGAACATGGATTTAAGAAAAAAAAGAATAGCTAAACTCCGTGATATTTACTTTAGTAATTTTAAATCACATCAACAAACATTTACGTCAAAGATCTCGAATATAAAAATAAAAACCTACATTTTCGTTATTGACATTGCCTTACTGATTCCTGGTATTAACCCTCCAAGGACGAGCGTGACCATATAGTAACAGTAAACACCGTTGTCTATTGATCCCACTATTCATCCATTTTATACCTGAATATCGTTGCTTTTACTCATATTTGGTTAAGAAGGGTACAGACTTCAGTAAGTCATCAGCCGCAGGGTCAGAAACGGCCACCAAAAGCACATGAGATTTTTTGAATTTCCGTTTTTTTAATGGATTTTTTGAAACTGTTAGTTATTTTTTTATTAAAACATAAAATTGTTTTCAGTTATTTTGCTAATATATTTGTATTGAAATTATGTCGATCTAAAGTGTTCAAATTGTAATTTTTTAAAAAAAAAATCACATTTAGCTATATTTCAACCCCGAATGCTTGCGAGCCCATACGGTCACTTTTGTCCTTACAACTGTCCGTACACAATATTACACGGTAATAAAAGGATGAACATGATCATATAGTCATGCGGGGTTTCTATAGAACGACTTGGCGTTTTTTTTTTATAATTTATTAGGAATAAAAGTTTTCCGTGACTTCGATATGGCTAAACAAATATTTTTTTTATCGAAAAAAAGCTCTCGTCTCTGGAGGGTTAATTAATTTTCAAAATGCTAACGATAAAATATAAAACGATGGTTACAATAGATAGTTTATCGAACTAAATATGTACCGTTTTTAGTACCGGGTTGGTATTGCGTGGAAAGATATGTAACAATCACATCATCTGGACAATTTACAAAAGTATCCGATTGGTATTCGAATCCGTGACCCTGCAACTGAATAAAAAGAACACCCAAGAGCGTAGGCCGTAGAACAATCAACATATATCTCTTTCAATCATAATTATACCATCCAATCAATAGATTTATTTTGATTTTCTACGAAACTAATCTTGCAGTTGATGAAAAAACAAAGCCGTTTTTGATAGAACTTATGGGTTATATCTGAAACTATAACAAATTAACCCATTAATAGTATTAATTCTTGTTAATATTATACATTTTTTTTTATTATACAACATTTAGTTGAAAAGTTAAATATAAATATCATTGATACAAAACTATATAGTAATTTTATGGATTTTAATTACACGATTCCATTTTAGTAATGCAGAAAGACATAACTCGCAGCTTAATACACATGCTATTAAAAGGATGTAAGCTACAAATACCAAATAAGCATATTATTTTAGCTTTTATGTTAAAACAGAGCTTGAAAAAATAATTCAAATAAATGTAAAAAATGTTTTTTGTGCTTCTTGTAAAATGTGGTATGCGTAAGCTACGACTTTCTGTCGTTCTACAGTCGATATATCTAAATAAAAATAAAAAAACACCTTTAAAAACCCAATGTAAAACATTTTTATTTCCAATTTACGAAAAAAAAATATTACAATTTAATGACACAGGTTATAATGTTTTTAAAATAAAATTGTATTTTGTATTATGCAATGTAACCAACCTTATATGAATCGGCTTTATTTCCTGCGTAGACACACACACACAAACACTTAACATCAAAAGTATCATTAATTATATTTAAAAAAAAATGAACTTGTTCTGAGATTCATTAATGTAATCAAATTAATTGTAGGTAATTAAAATCATTTCGCTACCGAGCCAAAGCCCTTGCGCGGAACCAATCAATTTGAACTTTAATTAGATAACTGGTACAATTAATTAAAAAAACTAAAACAGACTTCTAATTAATCCACAAATTAATGTAATATAAATCCGCAAACGGACTAACTCAACAAAAAAAATAATCGATGTCGCATTGTTGATATTGAAGACATATTTTCAAGCGTGCAAATGATTTCTCATTGATTATGACATTTTTTTCGTTGTTTTATTTTTTATAACGTTTGCTCAAGCATATGGTAAAGTGAGTGCGTTTCAGTCAATTCGTCACAGTTAAATGAGATATTATGATATTTATTCATGCAATTTAACATTAAACTGCATTATTGTTCAACTTTAACAAATTACATAATTAAGATACTATCTTACTAAATAACTGAGGTCACGGACATGTAGCACAGCCCTAAGGACGATCAAAAGCTACAAGTTTTTGAACGAATGATCCCGTGGAAGATTTTCAGTGCTGTCTGAGACGATGGCATCTGGTGACGTCGGCACAACCATGAGCTTAATAGCTTCTACGGTGAGCCAGGCATTGTCAGATTTATTAAAACTCAACGCTTTCGCTGGGCTGGACATATATCGCGCATGGATGAATTGAAAAAAAATTCTCACAATTACTACCCCTGAGAGAAGAGTCATTGAAAGACCGCGACTTCGTTGGATGGATAGGGTATCACAGGATCTGCAAGTGCTGGAGGTCAGCGACTAGCGTAGAAGCGAGTGGAGTGGAAGAATTTGATTAAGAATGCCAAAGTTTACCCCATACTGTAGTGCCAAGAAAAAAAAAGATTACTTAACAAACAAATCTATCAATAAAATTAGGAATTCACAGTGAGCATACATTCTGTAATAAAACAAAATCAATAGAAATACAAATGAATTCTGGAATGGTTACTTTTATTTTTCAACCATTTCCTTGTGTGTATATTACTTCAATATTATTTAATCATTATGTGATGACGTAGAAAGAAGACATAGCATAATCTAAGAGCTTTAACAAAAAAAAACAAATTTTCATCATAAAATCATGTGGAAATTCGGGATTGAGAAAATTTCCCAGTGATTTTGAAATCCTGGGAATTCACGAATTTCCTAAAATGAAAAGACTTCCAAGAATCCCAATTTCAAAAACCCAGAAATTTACGGAATTCATAAAATTAAAAAAATTGGAATCTTTTTTTATTTTTTTAGCTCTGTCGTAACTTTATAAAATTTCCTCAATCCCGAAATACCGGGATTAGTTCTATCCCAATTCCCGTACCACAAAATTGGACGGGATTATAGTTGATGCATGTTTAAACACAGGCAATTTCCCTGACTATTTATTCCCAACATTGTTTGTGTCAGATGTCATTTGGTTCATCTTAATACCTCAAATTGTTAATTTTATGTTTACTCACATCTATCAATTTGTTACACAGTAACTTCTACTAGTATGGTAACGACGTGTATACACGGTATATCAGTGTGAGAAAGTAATTTTTAATTCATCGTAAATACTTTCTATGTTAATAAATACAATCAAACGATTCCTTGCATCGCATTGACTGTCTTCAATCTGTGACTTACATGACAAATATTTCTGGGGCTAAATTCCCACTATTCTTAGGATCAAATGAATTATTATACCGTATTCATTTTCTGTAGGTAAGTGTTATAAATAATTTAAAGTAAGCAAACTTTTAATTAATAAAATATAAGTGTTTTATTGTAAGGTCAAATGGAAAAGGGATGTGAAAAAAAAAAAGAAAAAGTCGCAATGTTTTTATTATAATTTATTGTTAGAGCGAAACTTAGGATAAAAAATGACCAGATCCCCTTTTTTTTAACAGAGAAAAACACACTTTTCTTTTAAAAAGCTTTCATTCTTAGGTTATATTTTTTATTTCAAGCGATTCAAAATTGTATGTAAAACATCTTTAGATCTTAAAATGTATGCTTGTTTATCGTATTATTTTATGGGAATTTAAAACGATTTTTCCAGGTTGGATCAAATATTCCAACTTCACTTCAATCTGCCCAGCCTATCAAAATATGCAAATGTAAGTGACTTAACTGTATTATTGATAAACATGTATTTTATCATTATGATAAAATCGGTAATATGACAAAGCCAGGAAAATTCGGATCCCGTTTCACTTAATTAAAAAAAAAATAATTCCCAAATATATTTAGTAAGTACTACACTACATGCATTCACCTCAGTGTCATTATAATCAATTAGGTAAACATGCGAGGGAGAAACAACTAACTGCTATCCATTTTCTCGTGCCTACCCAAATGCGGTTACGTAAAAAAATAATTTATAGCAGATACAACCGATTAGTGCCGAAGTATCTAAAATATGTCGAAAAAATCAAAGGTATATTATACATAATATGTTTGATTACAGCTTATCGGACTTTTCATTCGATTATTAGGCTGACTGAGCTGTGAGAACGAGACGAATTTGAGCAGCAGGTGAAGGTCGGTGAAGGGTGTAGCAGGGGATATGAGCAAAGGTATGGCTGACGGCAGGCTTGCTAAACTGCTAAAAAATATTTTATGTCTAGCATAATTTAAAAAGAAGAGGAATCGTTTGAAATATAATATATGGCTATTTTACTAAGCGTAAAACAAAAATAAAAAGGTTTATCATACGTAAAAAATATATACCACATGAAACTTCATCACTAACATATTTACCAAAAGGTTTTTAGAGTGCAACATTATATTGAAAGGCTCAGGTAATCAGTAATTATGAATTTATTCAGATGATTCTCGATACACACTTTGATCGGTGGCGTGATATAGTCTTTAAGCAGAACATCATCTTAGTTGGTTTTGTGATAATTTTATTAATTATGTTAAAATAATAATGTAATATAGAATTATGCGTAGTTACAAAGTTAGAGTCTTAGGTATTTGTAATTGTGACATGTATCTATGAAACCGATTGGTAAATGTGAAATAAAATCGTAAATTTATACCAGATGCGTGCTGTGCAGTGGTGTAGGCAGGAGTCCTGCCGCCCGGTCCTTGAATTTGCCACCCCCAATATTTCCTCTAACTTTGTTTTAAAATCATTTCTACTTTTTTTTTATCTATGAAGTTTTTACTACACTGGCTTAATTTTTTTATGTATAAATATCATTTCCAGAAAAGTATTTTATTTATTTTTGAAAACGTCACCCCAAAAATGTGCCGCCCTGCCACACCCTCATTGCTACGCCGCTGGTGCTGTGATTTTTTATCTTTATCATATGGTCAAACGTTCAGTAAAAGTAGTTAGTAAAATAGAAGGGCATTTAGCGTTTGTTATTCTATTACATGTTCTGTTCGTATGCAAGTGAGGCTGTGAAGCATCCACCTTGCAGCGAAGCCACCTCATAGCAGAATTATGCGATGCATGAGAGCCCAGTGAAAAGGGGGTAAAAAATAGGCGAGCTAAACTTAAAACACGCGTTTGTGTAGTTTGGCTCATGTGATCCTAAGCCCTCGATCGCCATTAAAAGCGATTATTATTATGTTAAATATTAGATATTTAGCAAATCACCAATAAAAAATGGAAAATATCAGTTACATCACGAAAATATCAAATCAAATGATAAATTGAAAAACAACAGATATATGGTATTGATAAAGAGTCATTTGATACAAACTGTTGAATATGACGATTTGCCGGGCTTCACAGGCTAATAAGAAAAAAATACTATAGGTTAAAACGTAACATTTTTAAGAATAATATGTTTTCACTAGAAAACGCATGACGATAAATAAAATCTTATTCCGCATGCAATTCGTGCTTAAAAAAAATATATTTTTAGACAGGTAAAATACGTGACGCATACTTGCCACAAGTCACCTCAAAGCGCCAGTTTACAACCTCTTGTGCTCAAGGTGTACATACACGGGGGCACTGTGTTGTGTAGGGGCGGGCGGCGGGGCTCTCGAAACCTGTTCTCCTCTGAATATATCCCGCGCAGTCTCCGCGCGCCCTCCCCAACCCCACGCCCCGCGCTCTGGCTGCCCAACTTTTCATTTGTGATCACAATTTTAATTATTATACCAAATTATAGTCGCTACTGTGCCCGTGCGTACTCGCTGCATCTGTGCACGCCAGTTACATGATATCGGCCCGATTTAAGTGGCTGAGCGGGTCACATATTCTCCTTCCCTTCGACAAGTGTTAAGCGGTGCGAAGTTGAAACGATCAGTTCCGTGAAGCTCTGCATCTGGTCATATCAAAATTTGCTTTCTTGCTTTGTGAATTAATGGAAACATCTGCACATACTCTGACGTTAGCACAGTTAAAATATCAGTTAATTTAAAGTTTTGTTCATACATATCCGTTTCCTATTCAGAAAATACATATGACCACTGCATGATTCCTTCAAGATTCTATATTTCCGCCAGATTCGTTGTTGTCTCCCTTGTCATTTCAGCGTCCCTTAATTCCACCGATTACATTCTATGGATTGTCATTGGTGGCCTTCCACGACGATGGGATCAATCCAATTGGTAAAAGAGGCAGGCAGACTTCAGACTATCTTGGGGCATCCGCAGTACATTTTTAAGTTTTTATAAATTCAAAATTTGTATAATTTTATACTTATCCACTCTTGCGAATGTCTATATCGGGCCAAAATTTTCATATTGTGATTTGTCGCTTGTTCAGATTTCTACATTATAATACTAAGCTATATGACAATTTGAGGAATTATTGATTTTTCATATACCGAACATTTGTACAATATTGTAATAGGTGAATTTTATATCTTTTATATTTATCTAAAAAGTAGGGTTTTAAGTGTAAATGAATATATATAAAAAATGGTTTGCATTAATGAAGGTGTCAGTAATTCACGTTATTAGGGTTGTTAAAAACAAACGTCGCGGGAAGTCATTGAGGTACAGTGTAGGTAAAACAGCGTATACTCAAATAAAAAATGTTTTGACGCCTTTGTAGTACATGTTTGAAATCTTGATACGATCGCTGTTCAGAATTACAGTTGAAGTAAATTTAAATCAAACTGATAATGACGACAAACCTTGAATTGAGCGACTTTGCAAAAATTATATTCTTTTCAACACACAAGTAGGAAAAAGCTTTGCAGCTTTGCATTGGTAAAATTATCTTCTTTATATATTACGAAAGATGTTGGATATTCATTCAACTTGCATGAAAAAGTTACTCGATATAGATTGAATGAAAAGGTCAAATTATAAAAGTTAATGCACGCTCAGTTTTTAGGAATAAGAAAGACAAGACAGGTAAGAAAATATTATCTTTCCCATATCCATATAATATTTACATAAAATATATCCATTATACAAATTGAAACAATTAGATATTAATATATACATACGCAAAGTGTGACTACACAACGAAAATAAAAATAATGGGCAAGGAACCAATAAAGAGGAAATTGCGTACATTGGACATAATTAGATACGTTTCTATTGTTTATATCAAATATGTAACATTTTTATTGTACACGAAATTACAAGTAAAAGGCGAAGATAATCAGAAATTAATATTTAATTTATTGGTAATATTTGTCTTTTTCCTTTTGTGCGAATAGCGGATGATGTCCAAAATGGGAATCGAGAATATCGACAGCAAACTCTGATGAATGAAAACAACTTTGCAAATCTCGTTAATTATTGTTCAGGCATGCAAACAGCCTGTCACTCTGGGTATCAAAAGAAATAAATCAGTCCAAAAAGTTACACGATGGCTCGATAGATTAATATAATCGATCGGTTTACATTTGACCTGATTTGCTGGAAGAGTGTTTTTATTGCAAATTACAAAATCGCATTATAGATCGGTGAACAGAGCTGACGTAAAAGGAGTTAGGGAGAAACCAGTAATTTGAATTCGGATGATTTTTGTTATTGTTTATTGTAGAATAAATCGTCAGGATAAAAAAAAACACAGTGTAGATGGATCTATAATTTAATGAAACACTTTTACTACATCAATTTGCAAGAACAGAAGTAAAATATTTCATTAAAGCCTTACTTTAGTATCACGTATTCAGTATAGTTATTAGCTAGATAAGACTAGAAAGGCTCAAGCGAGCTTCTTGTTAAATTTGACTCATTTCAGCGAGCTCCCTGTCGAATTAAAAAAAGCAATATTCTCAGATCAATCAGTGTAATTTATGACATACGATGAAGTATACGGTAATACATTTTCAACTGATGATATTAATTATTTTTTGGTATATTGTAACATAGCACAAATATATCCAGTAAAATTCGATTGCTCAAAATTTATTACGTATAATGGCATACGAGTGATAAAAAAATCCCAAATCACCGCAAATGACTCTGAGATGAAGCAAGAAATTTGTTTACGTATTGGCAGCCCAGCGCTGTCACAGTTAAATGTAATATTCGGCCGGGTGCTAGTGTAAATTGAAGAAATTTCAATAAAATGTTTATTAATATGTAATAAACCACTTCAACTCAACTGATCTTTGATGTGGCATTATGCCTAATAATAAATAGCATTTTCCTAAAATTACTCTTCGTTTCTTACTCAATATGCAACAAAACCTGAGCTTTTTCTTTTAAAGTTATAAAATTATTTCTTTCTAAACACTACCTGTTAGTTAAGATGTTCCGCAATGTGAAAGTTGAGAATTTCGACATTATAACATAGGTGCCAATAATTCTAGTACAACAAAAAAACATATTATTAGATGCCATAAGCCTAAGGTCATCCTATTTAACTATCTGCGTAATATTTTCTAAAGTAAGCAATTCAAAATATAAGGACAACTTTTCTGAACTGTTAACTATTCTTTGAGTCTTTTGTTTTTTTGTCTACCTCCGCACACACCTAATAGATCCTTGCCGAATTGGAAACAAAAGAAAAAGACACCGAAGGAAAAAAAATAATCCAGCAGGTATGCCTGTCCAAGCATAAACAATAAAAGGTGAGGTGACATTAAGCTAGCAAATGACTAAAACAAAACTTGCAGGTCTAAAAAAAGCGCGCAATGAAAATAAACAAAGCGTTTTAGGCTGGTTTTACCACGTGTTGAAAAAACTGCCAGGGCCTTACAGAGATTCTCAAATTGTAATTTTTATTTTTAAGCTTGTTTGAAAAAAACATCGTAGCATTTTGTATTATTCTCGTGTTAATAAAATAAAACTTTGTATGTACATAATATTTTTTATACTATCGTAAAATTACTATTTTGGCAAGACAACGCGTTCCGAGAAAATGAGGAAATTATCTGATGTTTTTTTTATTAAAACCCTTGAGAATGAAATCTGCAAACGGTCGGGTAATTACTACATTTAATAGCACCGTCTCTCAAAAAAATATGATTTAACTTAAGGGTGAATAAAAAGCGAACGAGAAAAATGTGAAAAGATGATTTTGAATAAACTTTTGTAATGGATAGAGTGCGAGGGGTTTTTCTAAGCAGTGACATATTTTTTTAACAGATACATCTTAATTAAAGAAAAATATTTCATTAAAATATATACACATATGTACGAAACATTTTTTTTTTCTTTTTATTAATAAAACTACTTCAGCAAATTTATCACGTTCCTTCTAGATTCTTTTAGCTATATGTCTAAAGTAGATAAGGGCAACGATTTCTACTTCTTGGGCCAAGTTATCATTATGTCTTTAAGTCAAGAATCGGACCAAATTAGACTAAATTATTAAACAAAATAAATTAATGTTAAATCAAATAAAATAACATACTGTTAATATTATTTCATTGATTTAATTTAATGATATTAATATTATTCATTATAGTGATTATAAAACATAGTTCAAAAATGTCATGAATATGAAATTTAAGATTTTCAATATTAGTGTTGGTGTTAGTTACCTAATGATTATGACAAACACATATTGTTAAGGGCCGGAACAAAATTAGTAGAGTGCCGCATGCCGTCAGTGAGTCGAGCGTTGTCCATCTGTGATAAAATTTGCTTGTTTCTTTTAATAGTGTAAATGAAGTTGATACGGCGACATAATCTTTAAATATTTTTTCAAGGTTTAATTGCAAAAAAGTTTTTGAACCAATATAGACTATAGAAACTCTCGCTCCAAAAATTATATTTTTGTTGCTTATTTATAGAGTCAATTTGAAATTTAATTTATTTGTATGTTTGTATCTTGCCTCCATTTAAAATTTTGCGATCGACACGTTTCATTAAAATCAAAGTTACAATAAAATACATTTACAATCGCCGCAGGTGTTTTTTTTTCATTTAACTCCCACTCTGACATAATTTTTGTGCGTATTGATGTGTCGTATTAGTCCAGGAATGCAAAACCTTTTACTTCTAGCGGGTCGCATAAATACTGACTACAAATAAATATGAATTTTATAGAACGCTTTTCTTTTTTATACAGTGATACTTTACACGTAAATCAGCCATTTTTTTTTATTTGTTAAATTGAATGATCTAATTTTAAAAAAAACGTACCATATTTTAATTTTAAGATGAAACATCCGAGGGCCACAATTTCGAAATCTGTGATTCTATGAGCTAAAAGAACATTTCCGCACAATTTGTTGAAAGATGTCTATTTATATAAAAGTAAATCATTGAATTTAACAAATAGTAATGAGTAAGCTATTTCATAGAAAGCATTTATTACAAATCGATTCATAGATATAGACTTGCTGATAAAAGTTTTGGTACGATTTTGCTGCATAATTCTACAAATATTAAGTCTAATTATAAAGAAATGGTTTACAATTTACAAAAACAAAGATCTCATAAATTTTTGAAGTAATAATACAACATGTATTCATAATTATTTCCCTATAAATATATTTTTTGTTAACAAATATACATAATCTTCATTTTGCTCGATTTCAAAATAACGCGGTCAAATGTAATGGATTTTTTTTCATTTCATTCTTTTTACACGTTTTCTTTGCACGGCTTTTTAACATGATCCTTGCAGCCCTAAACCATCACAATTTGCGTATATGCGGCTGCCAAAAGAAAAATATTAATTTGGAAAACATGATAACTATCCAATATTTCAGAGCAATTATGTCTTCCGTTCTGAATAAATTACAATTTATTTACTCGTTGCTAGTTTTTCAAAGTCCTTGGCAATAAATCTTGATGAATGGTTAAAAAATTGAAATCATTACTAATAATCATAAAACGGGGTTTTATCTTCCTCGTCAGATAGTAAATAAGTAAATATTATATAGCGTTGGAAATAAAAAAAACTAGTATGCGCAGTATGGGAATTGGTTAACTGTGGAATTTTTTTAATGCACGCATCCCATTCCAATCGATTAAAATAAAATTTAAAACACCAATAAAACATATTAGTTTTTATTACTTTTATTTATTGGCTTGTTTTATTAATTTCCGTTTCGTGTTTAACGCTGTAAGAGTAAAATTTCGAGTTTGAATGACAACCTTACACCTAAAGCAATTTTCCATAATTACTAACTGGTTCTATTGAGATAAAATAGAGATAACCACCTAGATTACGTTACTACCTTTATGGAATTTAAATTTAGATTTTTTACAATACGCATTCCGTCATAATTACGACCAACCCTTACCACTCATTAAATAATTCATGGTTTCAGTTGTAGAGAGGTATAAGTGGCATTCGTTGTTTTTTTAAGTCATTAACAAAAACATTATAAATATTGATAAATGAAATATTATTGCCAAAAATGGCATATTTTGACTATTAATTAAATTTTTATTTAATAAATTGGGACAATTAACAAACATATAGACCTTTTTAAAACGATATACATTCTTTTTTATACGATAGATATGTTTCAATAAGCACAGTGTATAAAAATGATAGAATGAATTAGAAATTTGAATTAGTTTTCTGAATTAAAATAAAATTTTAAAAAAACTTTATTCTAGTGTAAAAAATAAAGGAATCCCAACAAAAAAAGTCTTTAAAATATAATACGAATATATGTTATTTAATAAAAAAAAAAATACTATTCGTCGCTACTTGATAACGTAGGAGTACATTTATGAGGGACTGGACGTTAATAGCTTTCATCACTAGAAATGTCTTGTGTTAGAATCTAATGAAGACTTTTGTTTATCATTTCGTCCTGTGTTCGGTGGTAATTCCGTTGAAGTTAATTTTGAATGTATAATATAATTAAGTAAGGAGTTGATGAGGGGTGGTTGTCTTTTGGATTAAAATTGAGTTATTCTTAGAGTACAGATTCATCATTTTTATATAAAAGTGGTGCATTATAATTAATTTGTAGTGTAACACCTCAAATCGTCGGTAATTTTCTACAACCTCGTATCTCACAAAGTACACGTTTTCAGGAAACACATACCTGTAATTTACTCTACCGTTATCGCTATCACTTTTAACCGCTATAAAACACCACTGGAATGGTTTTGTCCTCAACATCTTTAAGAAAGTTATTAAAAAAAGGAAGCAAAAACGTTTCCGCCCATGCCACCTTCTTATGTTTTTGCTGACGTTTCTGTATTATGTTAAATAAAGCATGAAATTTTTGTTGGAAAACGAGTTTCAAGGAATATGTGTGTGTATTTAAATTCTGAATTTACATTAAAAACAGAAAAAAGTTAAGACACGTGCTTATATTATGACATGTCATTATTATGACAGTTAAAAATAGGCCTGTCTTTAGTAAAACTATTGTTGATATAACCCAGGGGTGGGCTGGAGAGGGCTCAGAGAAAGCTCTCAAGAGCCCCTTGTCAAATTAAGATAAAACAATATCTTCAGATCGTTGTGTTATACAATGTATAATATGCAATATTACATGAGACATATTTGGTGTTTCTGACATATACGTATTAACATTGTCTAAAACAGCTTATGTTAGACGTTTGATACATGAAATTTAAGTGAAAACAATAGAACTTTTTTTTTGCGTCAAAAATCAAAAGTCTAAAATCTTGCAATCAAAGTTAGAAAAGTATATTTTTCAGCTATTGATACTTTTTTTTACGCTCCATTGCATATAGTTTTAAGGAATACGTCTATAGAGACAAATTAGATTGTTTTGATTATAATTGCGTTTAATTGTTTAAGATTGATAACAAAACCATTCTTCCCTCGAACACCACGAATAGCTTTGAGATTAAGCGAACCCCTTGTAACCGTTTTGGCAGCCCATCACTCATATAGTACCTTCTGTGGTAGTATTTAGTACACGATTCTTAGAACTCGCTTTTACAGATCTGACAGAAAAAATACTATAGCATTAGTATTACAGTTCTACAATCAACGGTGGTGTAAGTTTGTTGTAGAAGAATTCTATATTGCTTGGTAGGTAACGCCATTTTTTTAAATTTATTTTTAAAATTTAGTCGTTTCTCAGTTTTTTTTAAATATTTAAAGAACGGATATTTTAGTAATTGTAGAATTTAAATTGAAAAGATTCTTAACGCGGTTATTCTTTACCAATTAAGCTTAAGCAATACGGATCAATTAAAAACTGTAAAATTAGGACAAAAATGTAAGTGATTGTTTATTTAGTGTCTCTAGGAATTGACATTCAACACATTGAAAGTGATTGTATTGAGATAACAACCAGTGGAGATTCGTATACGGTAAAAAAACAATTTCAACAAAAGAGATTCATTTTTACTTATTTGTAATATAACATAATTAGTTGTAAACCTGTTTCAATTTTGGATCAGTTTTTCTGAAGAAAACAAATAAATTGACATTTTGTCCTTATGAAGTTGTAATTTCGTGATTTTCAATTGTTTTTCTTGAAGACAATGTTGGCAACCCTAAAAAGGGAGAAAATAAACGCCAAAAGAGGAATAAAAAGGGGAAGGAAAAAAACAAAAGAGCAAAAGTTGAAGAACGCGGCGGTTTCATTATAGAATTCCACAGAGCCGGAGGGGGGTGATCGGTTATTCCGGGGTGCGCGAGCCGGCCGCGACTCGGAGCGTCCTCGTCCTCGGATATCAGTGTCAACGTACCCCACGGACGAGCGGCCGCGTCCTCCAAGGGAACAAATTAATTATTATTTGTAAGCTTCGGTAAAGTTTGGCGAGTGTTGTCGAGACCGCGTCCTGCGCCCCGCGAGCCTCCGCCGCCCGGGCCGAGTGTCCCGCTGAGCTTTCTCGGCAGGCTGTAGTTTGCCCATAGTGGACAGTGAGACGCCAATAGACGAGTGCATGTGTCGTGTATCGGAACTAACACACGTTTTCCGACAGCTTAAATCCGCTCTACATATTACTGTATCAATCGATACACTGTAAATTCAGATTCATAAATACGTTGAACAAAAAACTTAACAGTATTCTGTAATGAAGAAATTCGCGCTACATTACGTGTTTATTAATTAAAAACATTTTTAAAATATAAATCAAAATTAAGTGTGTGTACACATTTACGTAATACTCAACTAAACCGTTTTTAAGTGGTGTCTCGTATGTGAACAACAATAAAAAACAAAACGTCGTGTAGAGATAACAATCGAATTAATTTCAGTGAAAATTCTCACCACTCTGAGGGATTTATTCGCGTTGGGAACATTCAAAGATATTATCAGGTGATTACGATTTACGAACATTTATTATTAACATATATAACTACGATTTTACTAAAAAATGCATTATAATGTTGTCATCATTTCGTTGATTTCAAATCAACATTGACAGTGAATTGATAATTGACAACCCGTATGCAAATTATTCATAAATTTTGAAACAGTTCAACGAACCATTGTCATTGATTAGTATTAGTCATTTTGAACACCAAAGAACATAATTCAATAAAGCAGACAAACATTTTAAATTGAATTTTATTATAATTTCTAAAAGAGAATCTTGAATGTTCGTGATTGTTATTATGAACATTTATGTATTAGGAAAAAGATTGTTTAACTCGAACGTGTGGAAAATAATAGTAAAATGAATGAGATAAAATTACTGTAATTTAGTTATACAATTGTGGAATAATGTTCCTATACGAAGTCGTAAAAATATAAGTTGTCTGTTCAGTTGTATAATTTATTGCTTTTCACAATATTTATCATTACGAACTGTATAGGAATGTAACAAATTGATTGACAAAAAGATGTTGGCTTTTCGGTATTTTTGTTTAATATTTTGTTAAATCATAAAGCAATTTAAGACTTTTCAAGAATTATTGACTATGTTTATGGACAGAATGGCTTTCCTCCAATAATTGACAGTAAGCACTTTAAACAAGGCACACAATTGTTATTCACAACACTTATTATTTAAAAAAACATCAAATCTAGCAATTGCATATTATATAATAACCAGTAACTTTATTACTCCACCGGTGAAATCACAATAGTTTTGTTGCTAGTATTAACACGTGTTTCACCTTTTTGTGAATCATAGAAAAATAAATTTCCAATACATTTAGTTCTTTTGCTGCTTTTATCGAGTGATATTTCTGTCGTAAAAAGTAATACATATAAAGGTTTTGAAGTTTACTGAATATAGAGATTTTAAAATCGTAATTTAATGATGTATAAAAGGCATATGTCTGCATTTTATGCGGTGGATGTGACTGTTTTCCGTGTACATTGTGTGTATCATCTCCATTTGTTAATGTTGATTCACTTGTGGAATGTTGCGTGTCTGTTTGAAGTAGTATGTTACCCAACACTCTGTAGTCCGCGATGGCATTCCCCTCTCACTCTGCCCGCGGTGGCCGCAGCCCGCCCGCCCGCCGACGATACTGCTGGATTAACGCAGGCAAATTAAGCCATCGCTCATGGTATTCCGATCGAAGTATTCAAGGCATTCGATAGATTATCAAAACAAATTCTTTCACATTAGATAACCTACTTAAATATGATTCACAATTTATATTGAGCGATATAATATTAACTTAACTGTATTAGTACAAGTAATCAAAATAAAATTGTTAATGCTTAAAAGAATTGAAGTACACTTTTTTACTAATACAAAATAATACGGAAATACAAGTTTTGGTTTAATGGACCATTAATTGTATGGAGATTACAAAACTTTATAAAATGTATTGTTCAGAAATCGACAGCAATAAAAATCATTGAGTGGCTGTATTTTTTTATTCTTAAAACAACGTAAATTTTATATCAAATCAATTAGGTTTCTTTTTACCACGGTAGAGATTATAATTCGAATCTTTTGACATCAATATTTTTATTATACCCGCTTCTAATAGGAATAATATGGGCACCAAATTGAGCTTACCATGACAATTTTTTCTATGAAAGTTGCCTATTATAAAATCTCTCAGTTTTTATTTCTCTATGAGCATAAGGATATAAGGATAAAGCTAAAACAGCAATACTAATTTCTATTGAAACGACCCAAGGGTGGGCTGGAGGGGACTCGGAGAAGCTCGCGCGAGCCTCTTGTTAATTTAAGAAAAAACGCATAAAAAAAGGTATATAACTGCAATTTATGACTTATATATTATATACGACAGCTTCAGTATACACAGTAGTACATTTTGAGTTATTTAAATTGATAATTTTACGGTAAATTGCATTTTTTTACATATTGTGTGTATTAAGTAACAATTGATTGCTTATTTTTAAGTATTGCATAGGGGTGATAAAAAAAATCACTACTTCCCCAGAGCACCGAGAATTGCTTTGAGATAAAGCGAGCCACTTGTTAACGTAATGGCAGCACATTACTGGCTAGACCCCATTTTTGAAAGATCAGATAGGTAGGAGAGAGCTCAAAATATCAAACCATTCATATTTATTTGAAGAAAGTGTTCGTAAAATGATTTTAACTCTTGAAGAGTTGAAATGAAGAAATTATTATACAATAAACCCTTGGCTACTGATCCAGTTTTTAGATGTAGATATAAACAATTCAATATGAGGTTTATTGTAAGCTGATATATTTCTCTTCTTAGCATTATAAATCTTAATAACATACACACTTTAATCTAGGTTCCTGTTTTACGTTTCGGGTTAGATAACCAAATTAATATTTAAACAATATAATCAAGTTAATTTTTAAATGATACATCACCACTTAAAACTGAAGCGTTGCGTATTTGGTCATTTATCAGTCATTATATATTTATTGTTAAAAAATAAAATAAAATTTAAAATTATGTATTAATATGTATTTGTATAAGTATATAATATTATGTAAGATAACGTAGTTCATTACAAGCATGATAATTTTGATATGTTTAACTAATTAATTAAAGAATACATCATGATTGAGGGTACATTATACTACTTTTTTCAGGTACTACAGTAATTTGTTGTCTCTTAAGTCTTTGTGTATTTTTAATACAAGCGCTTATATGATTTTTCCTTTTAAAATTTAAGCTATTTTCATAACTAGTTTGGTTTGCTTTTTATTGGATTAATAATAAGTTGTTTTTACTTTGTTTAACTAAATACAAACAATAGAAAGTGAGATGAAATAAACCCAGTATCGGTTCATTTTGTTGTATAAATTAAAGCTTGGAAAACGGAAGTATGGCGAAAAAATGTTTTTATCAATAAGCGATATTTATTTTACATAATTTGATCTAGAAGATAAAGTAGTAAGCATTAAATGACTAAAAAATAAATTTTGGCACAATTATGAAAGCAGATCCAAGATTAAGGAAAATTAAAGATTTTTTAAATCTTATACATAAATTGAACTACAGTTTACATGTATTTAAGAACGTTGGAAAATATTTTATAATTTTACCTTTTTAAAGACTTTTGAGACAACCTAATATATCTAGGTACATCAAGAAAGCATAGTTAAAGGTATAAGTTACGCTTTGTTCGTATTATTAAGTATTTGACGTATTTATTTTATAAAAAAATGTGTGTTATGTTAAATTCTAAAAAAAAATATTGTCATAGATTGATTTCAATATCTTTTTATTTCGTCAAAATTGGTAGTTGAAGTCGAAAAAAACAACTTAAATTGATTAATATCGTTAAATTTAACGACGTGTCACCGTTTGATATAAAATACTCAGGTATGCGGAGTTAATAACAAACTTATATTTTCTGATTACTGTCCAGTATATAACGGAGCTAATGTACAAAATATTTTATTGATTGTTAAACACGATACTGTTATAAGAATGATGTCAGATTCTAAAATTGAAAACTACACCCAATTAATATCGCTTTAATTACGTTATGTATATATCCGGTGTTAAAGAATGTCTTGCAATTAATGGCTTTTCAAGTCGTCATCACCATTATTTATTATAAATATTAATGACTTATTATTTTTTATTAATAAAAAGCTCTTCTAGCTTGGCCGGTTTTCAAAATATGCAAGATTAAACAAGTGGTAATGAAATTCAAGAGGCTGATAGCATCCTCTGGGAATATCCGGAGATAGTTAATGAAAAGAAGAATTACTTAAGTCAGTCCGACCCACATTTGAACCGGTTGGCCATACTGTGGCTAAGAAGCAGATTAACATTTATCAATAAATACATGTCTTTAATTTATTACGTACGTTTTAGCAAAATAAAAATTAATCTAGTGCAATAGTAATTGAAAATCGTCATCAGTTAATAAAAGCTAACAGTTAATGCCACAGAAAAGAAAACATGCACGATGGGAGAAGATTTCTAAGTATAGTCAAACCAAGAATGGATATAACGAGATATCTTGTAGAAAAAGTTGACATTGCATCGCTTCACAGTGAGGTAATAATTTAATCGGATCAACTTTCTTCACCGTAGTATTATGAAAGCGTTGATAAGCAATGTGCGTTGAGCGTAATGTATCCACTTTTTATACAAAGCTATTCTTACCTCAATCACAGTCGGATATGTTTCTGTAATAAAGACACACCAGTAACTAGTTTCTGATCATAGTGCACAGTAGAAAAGAGCTTGCAATTAAATAAAATTAAAATATAAAACACTTATTTTACTGATTAAACATTATTTATTTTAGATCAGAATCGAGTTTGTTCACCTTGAATTTGATTCAAATTATTAATAAATAATGTACAATGTTTTTCGACTAAGAATTATTTAAACACTTAGTATAAGTGATTAAAACTTTCTATTAAAAAAAAATTGAGACTTCGGTAATCAGTCGAGTTTTTCTACAATCGAAATTAAGGAGGAAACTGCGGTTTTCTTGTTTTCCAGATACAAAGAGTTTAACTGAATAAAACTAAAGAGAATAAATACAACTCAAAACAACAAAAAATAGCTAAAAACTGTGTAGTAAATATTAATAGCAAAACAATATTGGAATGTATTGAATGAAGTCTTGAAAAGTAAGCACAGAAAAGGTAATGATAATATCATTGGGTAAGTATATTTTTGAATATAAAAAACAATTCTCAACTCAATACCGTCCAAAAATGAGTTACTGCTTTGTTTGTAGCGGGTGTCAAATAAATTCCATATTTATTTTCCTCGGGTGCTGCCCTATTTGAAATGATCTGCTTTTTTATAGAGTGCTTACTTGTGTTTTCCATACCGGTTTGCTAAGTTAAAGCGATATTTAGTGTTCCCAGTCTTTTAGTTCAATATTCACGAGCAGGCCACACGAGACGATATATTGCTTCGAATTAATCATGCACGCTTCCGCGCAAAGTCTTCTGGTAGCGATGTAGCGCATAGTAGTAATTTGCGAATAACGCGATATAACGTAAGTGCTTTTCAACATAATGCTAATGCACCAGATTTTTTTATATGCTAACTGCAGTAGCAGAATGGTAACGTTTTGAAAACCAGAGTATGAATCTTTGTCTATACATGTATTATATATACGAGGGCTTTGGAAACGAAGGTAGCAGTTTTCAAGATTATAAAAATGTTAGGAAATCAATAAAACGTTTTTATTGAAAAAAGACTATAAAAGAAGTAATTAAAAATAATTTAATGAGTATTAATTTTAGATTTGTTTTGTGAAATTCGTTTAATAACTTGTGTTTGATATATAGGAGTATGTATACTGTCACATCTGTTAAAACTCGAATTTAATTATTGAAGAATATACACGTTGGAGAATTTTTTAATCAACTACCTACTATATGTGAAATTACCAGCTCTACACGATTACTTATCAAACTATTTTTAGACAAATCATGTATACTGGTATCTTTGTTTCCGGACCTCTTACATAAAAAAACATGTTATAGGGTAATGAGCGATTATTTTAATTGCGTATATTTAAGAAAAAAATAATATATACAATGTAACGGACATATTATATATTTTTTATTAAATGAACAATATATTAGGTACGAACTAAAAATTATTTGTCTTGTTTTTATAGGATCAACAAAAAGTAAATGAAATATTTTTTAACTACATATATTTAATTGGTTGTAATATTTTGTTTCTAGGTAGTGAAAATTAATAAAATTTATTTTATTTCTATACATAAAATGCGAATTAAATTTCGGTATAATATTAAAGCCATTTACTTTAAATAATAATAATAACTGATGGTTTTTAAACCAATTTTATCTCCGATAATAAAGCTTTTCAAAATGATGTTTTGGTATTTTAATAGACCTAATTAAAACACTGTAACTAATTGTGATGTCGTAAAAAGGTCCAAGACAGAATGTGGATAGATAAATATTATGCCCAGAAGATATATAATGGTTTGTTTTAACCAAGTTAGTTAAATGAATGAAAATATAAGTTGTGCTTAGAAAATAAGAACCTAGCACTGAAAATACAGTGTGCAATATTTTGCTAACTATTCTAAGACGACCGACGATTATTGTTACCATTGCTCATTAATTTTGCTCCTTCAGGCGTTCAAGAGCGCTGATCTACTGGAACTAATGATGATTACTTAGTTTTTTACTCTTTTTACAACAACGTTAACTTTAGTTAAAAGCTTGTTTTTAGTATTCTATAAAATATTAAATGTTTTAACGTTGATTGTTGGTTATCTTTAAAATATAAAACGAAAAATATATATATACTCTCGGTGATAATAACGAATGCAATATTTCATTTGTGTGTGTAATAAGATCGTCGTTGACACAAGCTTTTAAAATTTAAGTACTTAATGGTATTGTGTTCACATTAACATTTAACGCACGGCTAAGACAAAAACCTGATTACATTGATGACATTGAGAAAGCAATTGATAATGGCTTGAATAAATCAAATTAAAATACTGTTATTATTAATTGTGTGCCATCAAAGTTATTATTGAACACTTTAAGAGGTTATTTATTTTTTTATCTGGAATAAATTAATTCATAATTAGGCTAAAAAATGACACATTTTTTTTCTCATAAATATTTTTAAAATACGGTCTCAAAACTATGATCGTAAATAAAATATGAATAGTTAATGTAATATATATTTGGTTGTTATTTTATCGTTATCATGATCATTAAAAGTAGAGAAAATAAGCATTACAAAGTGAGCTTGGTGCAATTTCTTATTTAATATGATTGTAAGTTATAGCGACTATTCGTATTTCCCCTATGAAAAGATTTTTCTACCAAGTAAATACCAATTAAATCAAAAGATCTTTATGTTATTTTTTTATATTTATTTGTGTTATTCATATATGTTAAAACTCACTGCAATAAACTTATTTGTGGTCTGGTTAAGCACGATATTAAAGTCCGCAAAACAGCTTTAAAAGCTGTCAGTATACCTTAAAATTTACACAATTTAATTGAATTTTGAGATTTACGACGTAAATTGAGGCAGATAAACAGTTAAAAGAGGCTACTGAATGTACAAAAATAAAAAAGGGCTGTAAAAATTGAGTGCAGACAGCGGGAAAACATGGCTTCCAGGCACTTTATGGCACAAAATGATGCTTGGCTGTACGAAAATAAAAAAAATTGCTGGGACCCAGTTGGTTAGAGCTTGCTCTACCGATCACGCAGGTCTGGGTCCAATTCTCGGTAAGATCACAGTGAATTTGAAAATTATTCATTTCAAGGTTGTGATCTAAGACTGGGTGTTTGTGATGTCAATTCAAATCATTTCCTCTCCTCCGATCCTTCTGATCCTTTAACAACTGGGTGTAGCAATAGCGATTAGTTAACCGCTTGTCTTGTTCTAGCCTTATCCTTCCTTCCCTACTACTCACTTTCAAAAAAGTGAAATTGAGCGACTGAGTAACAAACCGTTATAGCAGAAAACTTTTCTGTTGAGATACCTCCATTAGGAAACCATATTGTCCACATTAGGAGCGGATATGGATAAAAAAACGACACAATTCGTACACAATTTAATAAAAAGACGAGGACGAAGTTTTACTTTATCTCGAGCCCAATAAATCACATTCACAGCCCTGATATTAATTCCAAGCATCCAGGGCAACGGTTTAATAGGCTTTCGTCAGTTATTAAATATAAATAGCTGATGATGATGTATCGCAAAACATCAGGTTTGTATACACACACAAACTATTACTCGACTATCGTAAACGAGGTATGCACGGTGGATGAAAATTGTGTCTTATTTTTCAACATCGTGTATGCGATTAATGTTAACACGATATAGCCGATCAGTCAGTGGTCTATTATGTGGAATTTTACCAATGAGCCGAGAACTGAATGTATTAACAACACGGATCTAGTAATAAAAATAAATTACAATGTTATGTGGTTAGTGCACAGTATTGTATGGAGTGCGCCTTTATAAAACTTTTTTTTAAACCATAAAAAAAAAAAATGCCATCTACATATAATACATGTTTAATCAATCATAGACTCTTCTTAGATGTAATATAATAACATATTATAGTAACATAAATTTTTATTAAAAACTGTTAATATTGGTGTTCAAAACCGCTTCTGATCAGTAGGGTCACAAGTGCGAAATTACAAAGCAATGTTTTTGTGAAAAAGGCAAAAACAGTTTTTGTCTAAGTATTTTTATGTTTAAGATTTATTCTATTTGACGGAAAAAATACAGGAGAGATATCAAAAGTTTGCCTTAGTAATTCAGTTTTTTTTGAAAAAATACCTCACCTACATTTAATATTAAATAAATTAAATAATTAACCTTTGAGTAGGGTGCATTCAAATCACAAAAAAAAATATTTTTACCATTCGCTGAATACAAATAATATCTAGCCGACACTTGAGGAGCAAACATTCAAAAAGTGAATTGCCACAAAATTTGAATAATGCCTTTTAATATCTGTTCTGATAGTACATAATAAATTCTATGAATATGAATCAAAATTAGATTTCAAAAGAGATTTTTTCCTATAAAAAATAAATCGTATCGACTGTGAAAAGGAAAAAGGACATGCAAGGGAAAGGAAATGCAAATTATAAAATATGTATACACAAGTTGGAAGTGTATGGGGACTTCTAAGCTGGGTTTTAATTTATATATTCTAATATTAATAATAGAAATTGTCTATAAAAAACTTCTTTTCCAGTCTTTTATCTTGGTTTCAATTTTCACAAGCTCATCTTTTTTCAAACTTTAAAGCTAAATTTAGATACTAATTCGGCATTTTCAGCTCACATATTTTTGATAGAACGTGTATCAAGTTTGATACATTGTGATTATCGAAAAAAACAATGATACCTCAATAAATACCATGCAACTATTACGCAAATTTTTCTGGAGTCACTTTGTACCCCATCGCTCCTAGATCCTATGGTACTCAAGTGTAAACGATAAATAAATATATTTTTGGAGTTTCGCCTTTATGACCCTAAGCCTAAGCCCTCAAGTAGTGGGTGAGTGCAAAATTATGCTTTATATTTTGAATATAATGAATTCTACCGAATATTGGCAGTGATCGTCTTATACGTGATATAATACAATAGTGACCGTCACGTCTCCTGATTTTCGTATTAAATGTACAATTTTTCAATTGAAATGTTGAAATAGTTGTTATAAATTTTATTTTCATTAGATACCCACTCTTTTTTTAATTAATAGTTTATAAACACAGTAATTATGCTTCTTTTTTCATTGATATTGTATTTAACTTCATAGTTAAATACAATATCGATGAATATTTTAAGCTGTTAAAAAGTATGTACATCAAACAATGGCTATTAGGTAAAATGATAAAACTTCTATTAGAAAAGCTTAAGAAGTCTTTAATTTGAGAGAAACATAAATAAATAAAGGTATAAATAAAACATATTAAATGTTTACATCCACTTAGGGTAAATAAACGGTATTATAGGCTTTAATTAAAAATGGTGTAATTACTTCACTAAGTTGTTTTAATGATATTTTTTGTACTAATTGGTATTTCAGATTTAATATTTAATGCGTGCTTATTAAATGTATACAAATAGGGTCATTAGCAATGTTGTCTCGCTTATAAAAAAGTTACATACTAGTTTTTTTCTTAAGTACGATAGAACGTGGTTCATTAATTATGATATTCTTGGGTGTTATATGATATACAATATCCGTTTATCAAGGATTCACATTAAGCACAGCACAAGTACACTAAAAAGATAACACAAGTTTACTTCTATTTAAATAAATAATATCATATTTTATATATTGTTTTAAGTACAACTTTTGCTGTATGACTTAAATTTTTTCTACTAAAGGAAAACAATATAACCTACGTATTGAATGATTAAGTATAATATAAGTTAAAGCTAATTTATCTTCTTAATATTTTTTTTTTATAAAACGTTATCATAAATAAGTATCATATAGCAAATTGTTATTTATCGAGGCAAGTGTGTGACAGCAGAATTGAAAAAACACGACGGTAGAATAGAAGGTTATTATTTTAACAATTGTTCATTCAACGAAGGAAAAAAATCACATTCACTCCCAACATTCCCTTGTAGTGATTCAAATGAACACAAGTATACAACAATTGTTCTTTTACTGATTTAATTACAACTTTCACATTAATAAATAAATGACAAGTAAAAGAAAATTTTGAAAAATTGAACACTTTTATATTAACTCAAAATTATTAATTTTAGATCAGAATCGGTTACAGTCATGGCGAGCATTATCAATTGATAATGAGTACTGGCGAAGAGCAAACCGTCCTAATCTAAAATGAATTATTTATTGACAGAAAATCTTAAAAGAGGTTAATGTTAGTAATATCTTAGTGTACACAGCTTATTGGTGGTTTATTTCTAATATGTGCCCTGGAAATTTTTGGTCCAATAGCATTATATTTTATTAAAAAATAAAAACAAAAAAAAAAAAACATTATTTAATGATAATGTTGATAACGCTCGCTATGAGCGAAACCGTTTTTGATAAATAATAAATAATTTGGATTATAATTACTTATGATTCAATAAGAGAGATTTTTAGTCGTTGTGGCATTCCGATTGTTAATAAAAATTATTTATGTTTTGAAAACATGCAATTTTTATAGAAATGCAAGTTTAGCTTTCAACAAAGAGCACAATTACTAAACAGGTATACAATGAACAATAATTTTGAATCTCCAGGTACAATTCGCTTTTTAACAATGGTCAAAGCACTCAATATTATAATTTATACCTGCAACGGTTTAACCAAAGCTAAGCACTTGGGTATTCTTTTTTTGCTTGGGTCCACTTTCTGAGTTTGCTTGCAAAATTTAATATTATGTGTTGTCACTAGTGAATAAAAGAACCTACGGAAAATTTTCAAACAAGCAAGAAAATGTGATTTTCTTACTCAATTTAAATTATTCATTTTTTCTTAAATATAAATACAATAATTGTTACAATCATCACCAAAAGTCGTATCAGCAGCGTTGAAAGGAAAAGCCAACATGAAACTTTGTTTTTATTTACTTTGAAGAATATATTTTTTTAATTACCATGTCTGCTCCCAATATGGAGTATATCAACTCCTAGTGGAGTTTATTTCAACACAGTTGCTCAACTTTTCTTTTTTGCAAAAGAAAGTATTAATAGAAGAATAAGACTAAGAAAAGACAGAACTAGTAGTTAACTTATCACTCTTACTACGCTAAGTTTTCAAAATAAGACAGGTGGGAAGAAAAAATATTTTATTAAATATTATATAAAAAATATTCGTATATATTAACATCCTTCATTGGGTTCCATGATTTTTCCGTAGAATAACCTTCCGGACAAGAATTCTCCTTACAAGAAAGCTCAGTGCTAAGACTCTTTCGTCCACTTCTTTGATATAGGAATTTATTTCAATGTGTAAAAAGAAAGTGAAAACCTTATCCTTTCATACATACAAATATAATGATTTTTTATTTATGTTTTAAAAAACGAGCTTTACGTTCTTTAGGTAAGTCGTTGTATATGGAATTACATATTTGACTTCATTATGATTAATTCAACTAAAAATATAAGGTCAAATGATATTATATCTATATTTTAAAATGAAATGGTCAAATCTCGCCAGTGTATACTTTAAAGGGTCTTTGTGTACATTAAAATTAACTGAAGCTTCAGTTTAACTGGATGGATACGACAGACGAGATATGTCGTCAAATTTTTCGTTCTCGACACGCCATAGACGAGTTATCTCGTCAATAAACAATTAAATTAATAATTGCAAATTATAGCCGACGTGCTAGGTACAGACGTACTTGGCAGCCAAAAGGTTAAGCTTACATCATTACAATTGACATTTAATTTGACTGGTCAATGTATGGTACAACTAGTAAGAGTATAATCACACAGAAGAGCGTTAAACAGAGTAGAAATGACATTACGACTTAGGTTATGCTAATATACTGACAAAATTTATATGCAATTAAAAAAAAGTTACGGCGTAGGTTAGGTTAGGCCTGGTACTGACTTTTTTTATTATTTATAAATCATATATTTCAATTAATATATGATTTTTACGGTACAAGCGTATACCGCAATCAGAATTAATTTTTACCACTCAAAAATACGTATCAGTTTTTTATAAATTATGTGATATTAATTCACAAAAAATCAATTAATTATTCGATGTGCTTGAGGAATTAGTTTGATAAGAAAAAACACTAAAACTGCCGTGTCGGTTGAATTAATTATGTGATGTGGATGACTACCAAATGTTTAAACCAGTTATATGAAAAAAACGATGGGAATTATGACTAAAATTATGAATTTTAATCAAAATGCTTTTACAGTATTATCGTTTTTCTAATTTTATTCTATTCGTTGTATTAAATCTCAAATACAAAAGCATATATTTAAATATTTTCTTTGGAACGGAATCTATTATTTTTATTGGCAGAATTATAAATAATTTGCATGAAAATGACGTGTTAATTCGATTTTTCCATTTATTTTTGTCATAATTGAAAATAATCATGCGTATTAATAACAATCTAAATTCAACGGGTAATATTATTTTAATATTACCTTTAATGAACAATCAAAAGTTTAATTTTGATTATAAAATATTTAAATAAACAATCTTATTTATTGTTTTACAAATCACTTTAAGCGATTTTAGACATATATTATGTTATTTTATATTAAATATTATGATATGTATTCTTTTCATGATTATGATCTTCAATAATTCAGACATATTTTTTTCTTCAACCATGCCACTACCAATGTGAAGAATATGATGAAATTCTAACAGAGTGCCCAGCAGAATCATATTTATAAGAACTTGCTATTATTCGCTTAATTTTGTTCATTGAAAGATTAGGTTAGGACAGAATGATGTACTGAATGGGGCAAGAAAAAGAGCATTATTAAGTTAAGTCATTGTAATATTTTTTGGATTTTTTAGTATATGTGCTGGATAATGTAATATAACCATTAAATCTATGTGCAGATAGCGTGTATCAGAAGTTTGAAAAAAATGGTTTTTCGAAAATGACCCAAACTTTCAAAATTACTTCCTCATCAGTCATAATGGAATTTGAAGCTATCATCTGTCTCACTAGATTAGATTTAAGAAACGATGAAATTAAGAAATGACATAAACAAAGCGTATATGTCATTTTGTCATTTTCATAAAAAAAAACATCCAGAATGGTTTTTGCAACTCAATGATTCAGTTGATCGCTTTGCGAAAACTCATTCAAATTGTCCGTGCAAGGTTTTGAATGCGTAAACACTGCATCTAAAAGGATGAACAGCCAAGAGGCATTTTTTGAAAATTAAAAAATGACTGTCGAATATTAAATATGTCATAATTAAAAGATCGAATATAAAAAGTCATTAGATTAAGTATTTCTCTAGCTGTACTATGAATAACCCACCCCTATATCGATCACGCCTCCTTTTATGTAGTAATGATGTAAAATTGTCGTACTATATTGTACAAAGACTAAGACATAAAAAGAGTAGTAGTTTTTTGTTGCTGTCGTACCCCGAGATACAATTCTCTATCAAGTAGATACCCCAAAAAACGGAATTTAAAATAAGATAATATTTATACAGTCACTGAAATATATTTAATATACATTCCGTACAGTTTTTGTTGCCCTTTTTTTCACTGTCCTGAAATGTAGGGTATAGAAAATACGTATTTTTTACTATACACCGTGATTCATTGTATTCTTACGAACAGGTGTGTTCGAGATGTAGCACCAAATCGATTTCGAATATAGGCAAGAGATAGGTTGCGCGGTTCGGGTTTGGCCATTTACCGCGCGTCGATGTCGTCGTTATAATTCTATAAATTCGCCGCGGGAAATTACAATTCGCTGTGCAATGGCCGCGGGGCAGCTGACTCTATTCCATCTCGGTCGTACGAGGAACGTACGTGGAGCGACGGCTCGTTCCACTTATTACTTGTGTTATTTAAATTAGATAACTGTTTACGTTGGGCCGGTACCGTCGACGCACACTCTAGCGAATTTTTCGTGGACTCTTGCACCGGTCACGAGATTATGATGCCAGGAAAGTATTGGCATTTTATCATAATTACGCACTGAGCACATTTTAAGAGTGCAAACATCGACTTATCATTTTTGGTACGTTTGGCGTGCCCCGCGATTGTTTTATATTTCGTAAGTCAATATAATATATCCGCTTCTGTATAATAGTAACAATTAAACAAACAAGCCTTTAGCGAGATTTATTTGTAACTTTAAAGGCACTTTATTCAAAGAATAAAACAGTCGTTTGTAGTACCTCCAACTTTGTTTAATATGATCAGGACCTTTCACTCATGACGAAGGTTATCAATTGATAAGAGAATACAATATTACAGTATGTAAAAAAGATTAGATTATTCCACGTTTTGTGCTACAAACCGTGACACGTGTATCGCCTCTTTCAGAAGCATCTTCAGACAGTCTGAGGATGTCCACCGAAAGTATATAATATTACAGTGCTATGTATACAAAACAAAATAAAATTATAAAGAAGTAACAAAAAATTGGTAATAAAGATACAACATCAGTGGCACTAAATTGAGTATAATAAAAATGTTTATTACTTTTAAAAATATGTTTGTAAATCAGACGTTCAATCTAGAATGGTACTTGCTCCGTTTCAAGGAAATTTGAAAAAAATAATTTTACTAAGGTTTTGAGCATTTAAAGATCTAGTGACATATCAAAGTAGAAAGAGACTCGTATAAAAACTTACATATTAAGCAAGAGGAAGATTCAGCCCTAATTAAGTTTAAATATTCGCAATAATTATGCAAACTTGCAATCATTAAAAAAACATTTTATAAATAATATTTTACGATATATTAAACTTTTTTATAAGAACAAGTTTTTGCAGCCGAATTATTTTTAATTAACGAACATATCAGGAGACGTATTTTTTTGTACAGTATTTCTGTTACATTGTAAAATGTGACTACATTTTTTTAGAGGATAAACGTAACTTTAAAAGCATACGTTATGCGCAGAGACTGTCTAAAATCTTCGGGAGTATGGGTTTGAAATAATAGTGTGATTGGTCCACAAGTCCAGCGATGGACCACGTTTGAAAGTACTAACTACACACATACTCGCCACTGGAAACATTCCTCGCGACGTTTCTGTATGTACCAGGGATGCTGACAAATAGTTCAATCAGCGAACAAGTTTAAAAATAAATTCAAAAAAGTTTATTCAAATACTCGTCACTACTTCAATTGTGAATAAACAGAATTAACATATATGCAATCAATACATCTGCGATACAATAATATTATCAAAGAGGCTAAGTAAGAATCATGGAATGAATAGTTATCAACTTTTTTTTTAAATAGCATCTTTTTCAAAGTGCATATTTTAAGATTAACGATATTTAATATTACATTTTTTATTAATTATTGAGACTTATTTATAAAATAATGATTTAGCCAATATAATATTTGGCAGCCAATATAATAAGAATGTAATCAATTTTAGTTGAGTATTTAAATTTTTATATTGGTTTGTTTATAGCAAAAAAATGAAAAAAAATCCAATAATGATTTATTTAAAATATTCATTTCTATTTTAATATACAATTTTTAATGCAATATTTTATTTAATATAAATACATTTTTTATACTTTCAGCACTGGTATTTAGATAAAGGAAAGTTAGTAGATAGATGTAAATAAAAATATAAACATCCACAGTAAAAAAAATACGTATACATTCGAAAATTTAGTGTAGGCACATATATAATTGATATTAAATGTTTTTTAAAAATATATGCGAAAATGCTGTTCTTACTGAAACTTGAATCCGTAAGATTCGTCACGACAGTATCCGACAATCACAGATTTTTCAATCAATTTATCGATATTTCTTCGAATGCATAGGTATTTGTGATAATGACTTCCTTTAAACTTCTCCAATTCTAAAATAACGAAGCGTAGCGGGAAGAATTAGTTAACCGCTAATCCTGTATTAGATCATATTCTTCTATCTCTACTTACTTAAAAAAAGAAAGGATGAGCCATCGAGTAAAAAGCATTTTTCGTAGAAAAACTTCTTTTGAGATACCTACTTTAGAAGAATATATGCTCCACATTGGGAATGAACATGTATTCACAGGAGAAAAAACAATTATTATTGAAATTGTTTCCATTTTAAATGATAAAGTAACTTTATTAATGGTTTGCAATTTTATACGATGTTAACAAAATAATAGTGTTTGAATATAATTTAAGATTTCGACTGAAGGTGCTTGGTGGAATTTCAATATTAAATTTGAATCGTTCAAACTATGTACATTCTCACAAATTTTGTCTGCCTGCAAAAAGAATGCCTGAAGATGCCGAAAGGCGAAACCCGGGTCGTTAATGACAAAATTTGTGAGAATGTACATAGTTTGAACGATTCAAATTTAATAGTGTTTGGTTTTTTAAAATGATTCTAATAGTACAAATATGTGTATTGTTTAAATTTGAATCATTCAAATTATGTACATTCACAGAGATTTTGTCACTAATGACCCGGGTTTCGCTTTTCGGCATCTTCAGGCGTTCAAGTGCACGGATGAACTTGAACTGAGTATTGTGCTGAGTAAATGTGTATTGTTTGTTTGGATAGACTATATTCATAATCCATCAACAACATCTGACATAATCATTTCTCACACTGATTTATTCAGTTGGATAGAACATGTTCACCCACCCCTTGACTATCCTCCGGGTCTTAAATTATAAAAGCAATTTCACTATCAGCCAAACTTGTGTTGGTAGCCCCTGCTACGAAAATAATTCATGTGTGTATTATTCGATTCATATCTATCTCTTGATTTGGCTATTCAAAAACAACAATCGGATGTTCGGAGAATTCTCCAGCACATTAGGTAGTTATTGCTTACAGCTTCTCGTATCCAATGTTTATCAATAATGGATGATAGATAATATCTATAAGTAGTATAATTATTTACACAGAAGCCAATTAATAATAGGGGTAATTAAGATAAGAATCAAACAACGCCTTTTATAAAGCCTTCAATGTTTTATGATATCAGTAAACCAAATAACTGAACACTAATAGGCTCGTTTTTTTTTTATCGCAAACGTGAATTTTACTTACCTCTTCAAATATGACGCAAATTTTAAATATGCTCAGTTGAATCAGAAGTAAAAATCGTTTTAGTTGATGATATCACACGTACAGCAAAAATGGTTACAAAATCGTTTGAATAAGTGTATGTAAACTATGCGCATCCATATACATGCATATAAAAAATATTTAAACATTACAAAATTCAATTGAAAAATTAACGAAAAATTAAATTAATGTTTCAAGACACATTTGACAGTGTTTTGTAATTATCATAATACAATATTATATATTTTTTAGATGTGTATAAATGAAACAGCCGTTGCCGATAAGTATTGATTAGTTTGAATGGTAAAACAAATATAATAATCATGACTATTCATTATTTTATTTCTTAACAGATAGATAATCAATGTCCACAAGAAGTTTTACGAAATGATTATACAAAAGCCACGTAAGTCTTATAATAAGCCATGTACAAATACATAGGAAAACCCGTAAGTTGTGATTATGTAAGGTGTTCTTTGTATTTATGCGTTTGGACAGTTTGTGTTTTATTAACTATTTCGGCTCCGGCCTAAATCAGGTAAAACTATTTAGTGTGCCTGGCTTATTTTTGAAGACTTGCACTTTTTATTGAGAACTTTTTAAAAGTGATATAACTGTAAAACCACTCAGCCAAATCAAATTAAGCCTATTGTAGTTGTTAAAATAATATATTAATATTCAATTTTGTATGATATTATTGCCAGTATTTTGAATTAGAGAGAGACATATTACAATGTTTGTACATGTACTAAGTATAAATTCTTTTTTTGCTAGGCGCACGCACACTTTGTATGTTCTTCCAGGCGTATTTCAAACGATTTTATAAATATTACTGTTTTATAGATTATCTTAACTTACAATTTAAATGAACATGGTGACTGCACTTTCATGCGGTCTTCATAAAGACAAATTAAATGCATTATGACAACCTTACATTTTGATTGAGAAAATCAATAATATTTTTTGATGAAAATAATAATTGAATTATTGTTTTATAATGATTTAAGTATCTGCTATAATGTATACAATGAGTTATTTACAAAAAAATGTTGCTAAATATCACATTTATGGCTTTGTGTGAAAGAATAGCACATCACTCGAAAACAAATTTCTGGGACTCAACGTGTTAAGATTCTTCTTTTCGAATCATACGAAATATTCAAAAAATTGATGCAAGTAGACACAGATGTTCATTCATTTTTTTTTCAACTGGAAACAGAGGTGAAAATGAAAAAGTGTTTAAGTTGTCTTATTATTAAAATACTAGCTGACCCAACGAACTTCGTACCGCCTCAGAATCAATAAGTGTTGTGTTAACTTGATAACTTGAAACATGATGACTACCGAGCCAACCTACAGTTGTAAATTGTGCGGTGGCAAACCAGGCAGATCCAATGAGTTTAAAAATTCAGTTGGATTGTTGGTTGCTTCGTCTTCGTTTGTTACGCGGTCGATAGATTTTGTGATTAGATGATGTCCTTGTCCTTCGTTGAGACAAAATTGTTAAAATTCGGCGGAAACGAAATCAATCCGTTCGATTCGTCAACAGGATCACGGTCGTTACCGACGATAACGATCAGCAATTGCTTGGAGAAATCTTCGGCAGATAAATCGTTTAGCAATGCAACTCGCATGTTTGTCGTCAGCTGAAGTTTCTTCACACAGCGCCAGAGTCAATGATTTGAGGCAAGCGTTTATTTCACCGGCAGCGGTCGATCTTGGAATGATTGGTAGTGTTTGGCAGAAATCGCCAGATAGTATAATCATTGCCCCTTCTAAAGATCTTGAGTCATTGCACAGATCTTTCATAGTTTGATTGAGTGCTTCCAATGCGCATTTGTGCGCCATTGTCCATTCATCCCAGGTGCTGATTGTATTTGCTACCAAAAATTTGGCCACTGCTGAGTGTTTCGCAATCTTGCATGTCGGGTTTTCAGTGGTTTGAAGGTTTAACGGCAATTTCAATGCTGAATAAGCCGTGCGGCATCCTTCAATCTGAAGGATGCCGCACGGCTTATTCCAGACGCGTAGCCGCTATTCCAGAAAAAGAAACTGCTACAGCAATTTTATATCTCGCACAAACAGTGGGCATAATCAATGACATGAGGAATGTCTTCCCAGCTCCACTGGGCGCATCGAGGAAAAATAAGCCACCATTTCCATCATCAATTGCCTTCATAAACGTATCGTACATTTCCTTCTGTTAAGGGTTCAACAGTGGTACATTCATTCGAGCTGATTAGTTCAATGCATCTCGATCATATTCTCGTTCACGTTCCGATTCTCGATTGAAAGCGTCGTTCATTCCACGATCTGGCGTTGGCATTCCTAACTTGACTAACAAACTGCCGCATATAAGGTAACACATGTCTTCGATCAAAAGCAAAGCCTGGTTATGTATCTCTTCATTCATCTCGAGATCGGGATTCCCTGAACTGACACGAAATCGATGTAAAATGTATTCGGACATGTCATCCTTGTACTTGTTCCACAGTTCACGGGGATTCGATGGGAAGTATGTCAAAATAATGATAGAAAATAATGTGCGAATCTGACTTTGAGATTCAGAAACAATTTCTTCAGCGATTGTCATGTCTAGGGAATCCAATTCTGAGCCAAAATGTTGATCCCGGGATTTCGGGATTAGAATTTTTCGATCCCGGGATCCCGGGACTGGTCCCGGGATCAGTACATTTATTAAAAAAAAAAATGATAATATTGGTGAAAAATAAATTAAAAAAAATATTCTATATTATATTACCAGCTGTAAGCTACCAATACGTTACCAAAAAGCTCTCTTAATCTCAGTTATTCGCGGTGTAGAGGTGAATGAGTGTTTTTTTTAATTACTCGTAAAAAATAAGCGAAATCATTATTTAACTAACTTAATTAATATACAAAAATACGAAATATAACTTAAAATGGTTAATTTCAATAGCTGAAAAAAGCAATTACCTACTTCAGACTGCAACAATGAAGATTTCTAAAATTGTTGTCTATATACATACATTATTAATAATTTTATTGAAGTAAATATATGTAATTTTAAAAATTACAATATTCCCAGAGTACCAAAGCATCGATTGTTTCGCCATTTAATCAAAGGTTTCGGTTTACGGTACAAAATGAATGTTTATGAACAATAAATTCCGCAAAACAAACACTATTGATATCTTGTAACATTCATCGATGTAGAGAACAAAGCGAAAAATAAATTAAAAAAATATCGAAATATGAAGCTATATGCTTCAAACAAACAATATATATTTTCGACAAATGCATTCAAATACAGTACACGTGCGTATAATGCATTGAAGAAGTTTAATAATTGGCATCAAGTTACCTTTTCAGCTGCGACTCGCTCTTATCGTAAACTCTTATCGCAAAGATAAAGTCTTAATAATAAAATTGGGCATCGTTTATTGCATATGATTGAACTGCCGACTTGAAAACCAACACATTTCTGTTTTAAAACCAATCCCGAAAGTTTCGGTATCATGTCTTCTAATCCCGGGATTGAAATGTATCGAAAACTGTACAGGATCCCGGGATTGGATTTCCTAGTCATGTCCCAATGAGTATCATTTTCAAGCAAATTGAGCTGTTGATATGCAAGTAGAAGCATTCGTCATTTTTCGGATGAACTGTGTAAATGCGACCAAGAGCATCAGTAGTCATTTGGGTGATCAGGAACCGCATTGCCTTGCTTTTGACCTTAAAATTTCTTCGATGTAGCGTTCCAAGTGTAATAACGTGACTTCTCAGAGTAGAGCAATTTTCGTGCAAACAGCGTAATATTGCTGTCAAAAAAATTATCATACCTAATTATAAACATAACCTTATTTCAATATTATCCGATTTTATTTCGTTTGCATTTCATATCATCGATTTTTTTATTCTAATCCATACTCTAAATTTAAAATTATTTAAAAGTCAATCGTATGCAAAAGAAGCAAAAACAAATGAATTTTGTAAACATTGCCATCTAGTGGATGAAATCAGCATACAACGACATGTTCATTATTTCAAGCTGTTCGTCATTTGAAAACTGTATGAGAATATTAATTTTCTTCATAATTTCTTCTCCGTGATATTTTTCCGATGTTTTAATGCTTATTCTGCTATTCTAGGCGGAGACGAATTAAATAAATCAAAGATCATTAAAATCAGCCAAGACCTTCTTGAGATATACGTGGTGTAAATAACCCGATTTTTTTTATATATATAGATTAATTAATATTAAAAAATAAAACACTTTTTATACTAAAATATATGTATATTTATTTATTACTGCCAGGATTATTTAACATTTTGACCGCTGAACGGATCCAGATCGGTTCAGATTGGGCTGCTATAGCAGTCAACCGTGGTCTAAGGGTTAATATTATTCAACTGGCATGACGAGTATTTTTAGTTTAAATCGATCAATCGACCTTAAAAGTGTTTTTTTTTTTGATAAACAAACCAATAATTTAATTTGCATACTATTTATTGTAGACTTTGAATAAAAATAACTAGATTTCAGTACACTATTTAAATACTTTTAAATTAGATCAATGAAAAAATATCACGTCAATCAAAAAACTGATAACATATTGAACATTATCGGAAAGTATATAAACTTATTTTATTAAACTATTGAGAGTACAGACAGATTGTGAAATGAGACTTTATATTTTCCACTTAAGAAATGTACATTTTTTATAATCAAAATGACTAATACGAAGTTGACCGATTGAAAAGATTACATGGACATATATCACACGTCGTGTAGCAAGTTGCAGAGTTTCAAACATACCAGAAAGCGATGTCAGTATATCTCAAAAATATAAATGATTGATTTCCGCTTTTACTTGCATATTAATCATACTAAAGATCTTGATAAACTCGTATGTATGTTTGTATAAGAAAGATTATATTTTTACAAATTTAATTTTACTGAAGTGATTGATTCACCCATCAAACCTTTTCAAGTTTAGTGATACCGTAAAATTTTGATAGCCATAAACTCTCGTACCATTTAAATGTTTAAAAAAAATAGGTGGATAACTATGCCTCAACTCGTTGGGATATATAGATGTGATTGAAATAGTTTAAGAATACTGTTATTCAAAGTTTTACGATTGAACCAATCATTAAAAAACTGCCAGATTTAATTTCGTTTTGCCATATTTAAAGTATGCATAATATTGCCACGTATTTTTTTAACAGTAAATTAGTAAAACTTTATGGGTTCCTTGATTTTTGCAGCTACATCGTGTGGTTGATTAGCTTTGATAAGCTGTACTTTAATTCTGGTCGTAGAAAACGGTATAGATATTCAATTTTATTATTTGTCAACGAAACAACTAATTCATTTATTTTCTGGTGTATCTGGCTTTTTATTATTATTTGATATTTTTAGGTTGCAAATTGTACATTTAATTTCGATAATGTAATCTAATTCATGAAGTGAATATTGTATCATTTTCAATAATCTAAAATGGTTGTTAATACCAAACAGGTAAATCACCACAAACTTTTAAATAAAGAAGATGATCAGAATGAATAAGCAAACAGATTGCTTACCTTTTATGAACAACGCTTTAAATTTGACTCATTAAAATCTTAGTAATATATAAATCTCTTTTTGTAATTGACGTATAATATCAAGAAATAGATAAAAAGTTGTTTTTGCAATTTTGTGAACACTTAATTCAATAAATACTATACGATCATGAAGTTGCTCAAATTCTTCCACGTTTTTATATAATATGCTAATACTGTTATCAGTGTTTATTGCATACACAAACTTGCATTGTGAATCGACAGCGCGTCAATATTTCCTGTAAAAACAATCTTAATTTTAAACGAACGTATCAATTATATTTAATATATTCAAATGCACTGGAAACAAAAAGCTACCGCCAAATAAAAATATGTCGATAAATCGAAAAAAATGTTGTATACAATCAGACATGATAATATTAAACTATAAAACCGTCCATCCATAAAAAGTGGTCACATTTAAGTGTTTATAAGTTAAATAATTATTATGTGTGTTGCTAAAATTCTTTCTATCGCATCCATAGAAATTGCAAGCTGGCAAGTCATTGTCACTGGTCATGGCTATTTTGTATATCTTCTTTCTTGAAAAGATAAAATAATTATTAACTATTTCAAATCTTTAAAAAAGTCTCTACTATTTGGATTAGATTCAGAAACACAAAACAGATACATTTTTTTTTGAAAACAATACATTTAAAAAATGTCTGGTGCAAGTGTTTGATTGATTAAACTGGATTTTGCTTAGCAGAGACCGTAAATAATGAAACAAAAAAAAATATCTTTTGAAATAGATTGTTTGCTATTATTGTTATCTTTTACTATAATGAATGTTTGAATCTCACTCTTCAATATAAAAAATAAATAACGGTTACATACATATGTATAATAATTAAAATCAGATTTGAAAGGAGAATATTTTAATCATATGTTTTCTTACTTGAAAATTATTTATTTAGAAAAAAAAAATACGAGATTTATTAAAAACACTAGTATCGTATCTAGGGTATCCAATCCCGAAGCCTTTTTCCAATCCCGGGATTTCGGGATTGAATTATTTTGAATCCCGGGATCCCGGGATCCCGGGATTGAGATTTTCTCACCGAGGAATTTGAAATCCTCAATTTGCCAATTTCGTATAAATTTTGAGAATTTGCTAGAAATTTCTCAATCCCGAAATCCCGGGATCGCGGCCATCTCAATCCCGGAATTTCGGGATCAGAAAATTGAACGGGATCCCGGGATTACGGGATTCCGGATCCCGGGATTGGATGCCCTAATCGTATCACGTTTGGTTTATTATTTTGACGATATAAGTTTATTTTTATTTTTTATCCATGTCCACCATGTGAAGTATTTTCTTCTAATGGAGGTATCTCAACAGAGGTTTTTTTTCTACTAGAACTATTTGTTACTCTGTCGCTCAACCTCTCATTTTTGAAAGATAGTAGTAGGGATATAAGGATAAGGCTAAGACAGAGCTAATGGTAAATTCATCGCTCTCGCTACGCTCAGTTGTTAAAGGATCGAAAGGGTGGGAGGGATTGTTTAGACATCAGAAACATCCATGCCTTCAAACAAAAAGTTGATACATTGGTAAATTACGCTGCCTATTTAACTGTTACGCTGTTAAATTGGCAGCGATAGCACCTCAATAATTTGACAATAAAGTTAAATAATGTGGCATTTGGGAAAGCGTTCATATAGCTGATTATTGCGGTCAAAAGATCATGTGTCCATTTTTAAATTAAATCTCATTTTCGAAGCCAAATTTCTCACATTCCTTTTAGATAAATTGATGTTGGAAACTATAAATAACAATTTTAATATAAAATAAATTAGTAACAAAAATTAATATTTTTTTATGATATACGACATTTCAAGGTCATAAATATTATACGTATATGATATATTATATTCGGATTCTAATATAGCGATCAGCCAATAACATTAATATGGAGATTTGCCAATATTATTATAATGAGACAGGAATGCCCAATTGGACGGGTGCGGGCCGCAATTTCAATCAATTTCATTTATTTAAATATTCCAGAATTATTTTTACATAGGTATAATCGTTATAATAATAAATTTAAAAAACTTATTTGAACAAATCCAAAATATGTAGTTATAAAACTAATATTGTAAAATAATCAACGAACTGATTATGGCCACGATAAAGTAAGCTAATGAGATAACATACGCAGGGGCGGACTGGAGAGGGCTTAGAGGGGCTTGCTCGATTATTTTTGTTAAACTTAGAAAAAAAAATATCCTCATTTCATGTTTTAGAAATGTATAATATAAAAAAAAAAACAGATTAAGTATACAATTGAAGCATGAAATTGTAGCTGAAAGAATAGTATATATTTTCGCCTAATCTGAAGTAGGTAGGTTGTGTTTCTGTTAGAGTTATGACAGAGAGGAGACCGTATGGTACATTTAAAGACTTACCATGGTATATGATAATCACAATTAGAATTTAACTAATTGTTAAATATATTAAATATATATAAGTTGGTCCGTCGCGCAGCGTTCAACGTCGTTGGCTTCCGTGACGGATCTCACGGGATTGATGAACGTTTGTTTGGAGGCATGGATGTTTGTGATGTTTGCAATTTCCTAAAATCATTTAAATCTCAAAACATCGATCGTCTTGTCCATGCCCTATCCTCTCTATCTCCACTCTTGACGAAAAAAAGAAAAGTTTGGCAACTGAGTAATCAACAGTTGTCGTAGAAATAAAAAAAAAGCCTGTTGAGATACCTTCGTAAGGATTTATATTATGCTCTACGTTGGGAGAAGACATAGATAATGTTAATAAATATTCAAAGTCACTGATTAACAGAGGTTTCATTTTTAAATAGGCTAAGCACCCCTGTAATACACATTCGATAAATAAATAGCCTGTCGGAATTCAAGAAAAAAACAACCTTCTTGACCGAGCGAATTTATATAAATCATTTGATTTATAACCAAAACCGTAGAGTAAAATCTAATACTATGCAATTCATTGCTTGACATAACCGAATCGTTTTTTTATATGTTCCACATTGGACTATAAACACAATCAAATAATAACTGTATTGGAAAAACTCGACACATTTTTTGCGAGCGTAAAAAAAACCTCTTGAATCATTTATGTCGGATTTGTTTTGCTTTTCAAAGTGTGAATAGTGTTCCGACGTAATTATTTCTAACACATATTGTGAGAGGATATAAATCATTGATGAAACACTATTTTGATTTTTAATTTGACTGACATGTATTTAAGACGTCCTACTTAAGTTGTTTTTATTGTTTGACCAATCGGTCTTGTCTTTTAACGTAACACAAAAGTTGGTTTGATTAGTAAATATCACTTATATTTTTTTAGTAGAATAGCATTAAGTCAATCTTAAAGAAAACATTGACTATTTATTTTTTTATTTTAAAGCTTATCCACTCAATTATTTAAGCATGTACACAAATAATATAAAAAATAATACACAAAATATATTATAAAAATGTTTTAACAGCATAATCTTCTGTTTTATATAGCGGATATACGGCTAGAAAAAGGCTGATTTGTATGCTAATTAATTCGTCTATGTTTCATTCCTGAGATGATTACAATATAAAAACATTAAAATCGTTCATCCAATGTGATGTAAATTATTAAGACGATAGCGAAATCGATGTATGCGATAATCACTCAAAGATGTGTTTTAATTTTAATAAATGGAGATTATCGGGACGAACGTTATAGAGAATAATAGCTTAACCACGGATTTTTCATACAATCAAAAGGTTCAAGTTTATCAGGTATGTTAGATTGTAAAATAACAACAATGCTTCTTTTTTAGCGAGAAAAAATAGTAGTATAAATGCTCCGTTCAATAGCACACCCTTATTAGCTAAGTTATACTTAGTTTAAGATTAATATGAAAGCCACTAGTGAATCCAGAAAATGTACCAAGGGATGACAATTAATTCGAAAATATAGATCCAACATAATGAAATGAGATATTTTTATACAAATAAATAATTTAATATTCATTTAATTTAATTATACACACATATCAAAAACGTTATATATAAATTACTACTTCGATAAGAAAAGTTTCCGTTATTCGTTGCTTCTTAATTTTTTTTAGGGGCTAACCCGGAGTCCAAACCTATTTTGACCCTGGATCCACCTATAATGACAGTACGCACTGTCAAAAAAAATGTACACTAACAGTACAATGAATATTTCCAAAGTTTATAGCTTCGGTTTAATTCCATTTTAAATGTAACATATCTGCAAAAATTACTTCTAAATTCTAGTATTACAATATCTGGTTTTTACAGAAACTTTTTTATTAGATACAAATCACAATGAAGGAATGATTAATAGATATAATGTACGTTGATTTAATTTATTTTATTCCGTAGCGGTGTATTTTTTTATCTCTAATAAACTATTATTCAAAATGAAAACCTATGAGCGTATTGAATATGCTATAAGCTTAAGTTATATTCATTACTATCGGCTATTGAAAGCTAGTAACGATCTAAATAAATCAAAATATTATTCAATTCACGCCTGGTTCATAATTATTTTGTAGTAAGGTCATTTGTTCATAATTCTCGGAAAATTTGTCCATTGTCTAAAGCTGCTACTGACACATAGAGAATAGATCATTAAATACGTTCTTGGTATTTTATAATGTTGTGTATTAAGTATTCCGCGCACTATGATGTTAGCAAAACGCGGTAACCGTGTAGAATAAGTGATAATAAACTTTTAGTATGTACCTTATATGTCTATAGATATACTTCTAAGACGATATAAAAAAAAGTTAGTTCATGTAATCCTTAACTTTTTTTTAAACCATGTCCGCTCCCAATGTGGAACATATGGACTCCCAATGGAGTTTATCTCAACATAAGTGTTTCTACGAGATCTGCTTGTTACTCAGTTGCTCAACCTCTCTTTTTCCAAAGAGAGTAGGGATAGAAGGATAGAGCTAAGACAGGATTAGTGGTAAGCTAATCGCTCTCGATACGCCCCGTTCATAGGATAGGTAAGAGGGGGGAATTCAAGATAACACAAACATCCATGCCTTTGAACAGAAATTCACAAATCGATTGAAAAATCAATTTATAAAAGTGTCCGTACCGGGATTTGAACCCGGGCCCTCCGTAGCCGAAGCCAACAACGTTGACCACTCGACCACACAGACGGCAAAATGGCAAATTTATACGTATGTATAAAACATTATGATTTAAAGAGGCACTGAGCGAGCTTAGAATGACAAAAATATTCTGTTAATATCATAGTTATTCTGCTAACACAGCTTACTGTCAATTATGTTTAGCATCATAGTATTTATAAAAATATAGCACACTTTTGAACCCATTTCACAATTTAGTCGGATGATTGATGTTAAAAAAATAATTTGGATTGGAAGGTGTTCTCCGTTCTATCAAAAAAAATATTCTTGGAATGGATGACTCGTACTCGAGGCTCGTATTCAGCTCAAATAATTATTGGCTGTTTATTTGCCACCCTTTAATGTTTGCGTGGTTAATTTGTACTGCTTTATTACATTATGTTCAATTGAATATGAATTTGAGCAAAGAGATATTATAAACACAACTGGTAAGCTGTATTCTGAAACCGCAACTTGAATAAACATTAAAAAAAAACATTATTGATAGTTTCTTATGAGATAAATAAAGGATATAGAAAATAACTATGGTGAAATCTAGAGGGTTGGAGTGGATCATTTTTTGAGTTGCGCTAGCTACACTCCAGGACCTAATATATGCTTCAGCTCTGCTTCATAGTCTGTTTTAACCCGAGTAAAACAAGAATTATAAAAAAAAGATACCAAATGATAAAATTTATATACAAATAGTATTTTCAAAATAAGTTTTATGATTCGTCATTTTTAATATTAATTATTTTTAACAAAATTACCGACAGCATATCGTCGTTCATTATCCGCCTCTTCTTTCTTCAAATTAATTTCATTGCTGAAATAACCTCTTTACACCCGATTGTGTAGTGGGCTTACTGGATGCAAATATACTCCATAAAGATTCAAAAAAGTGATTTTATTAATCACTTGGAAGTGTTGTTGTATTCAAATAATTTTAGTGTAGCAAATTGTCAAATATAATAATTTAATTGAATTTTGGGACGAAAATTGAATACCGCAAATTTTCTGTGCTTTAGCTTTGCTCTTGCTCCTTCATTACTTCTCTGCTCTATGCTTTTGCTGGGAACTCTGCTTCGACGCCCTAAATCAATCCATTTGTTGATGACTTAGATTACTATGCTTCAGGATATTACATAAGTATCAACAATGTGTTGTTTTTGTATTTGTTTATTCTAATTATCAACTTGATTTGTCATTGATTTCCATGTTCTGCTAAAGTATGATAGATATTTATTAATCTTTTCGCAGCAATGTGTGTGTCATCATTAGTAGAATCTATCTATCTAAAAGTAACATTTTTGACGAGTAGAATAGGTCGAAGTTTTTACTATTAAAAAAAATATTACCGTTTGAATCAACAAACGTGTTTAATTTTCGTAAATATATATTTTTTTATTTTAAGTTTTTTTTTTTTTTTTGGTTAAAAAAAATAATATTGCAACGTTTTCAGATTATATTATAAAGTTGGTGTGTATGTAGAATGCTTATAACTTTCATCGACAGTACAATATAGTAACTCGATTGAGCTCCAATATAAAAACCATAATTAATGTCCGATAAAAATTAACGTCATCGAGATTTATTGCTTCGCACAATGTGTTGTCAAATGTACAAAACTCCACAATCAACGGGACATTAAATCATTTTATCTATCGCGTAAACGGTAGATGTTAGAACATGTTGCAATAAAGCAACATTTTTTTAATTTGCAGCATTTAAAGGAGGTTAATGTTTGAAGCTGTTAAAATAATAGTGAGATAGATAAATCAAGAGGCTTAACAAATCGTGATTCATAACATTGCATATTATGCAATTCAATGACCTTCGTGGTTTATTTAACATACTATTTTAAAACACTTCAAATCGATTTACGTGTTATCAATCAATTAAATAAAAAAACAGATTTTATTTATTAACACAGCTGTATGATTTGATGTTTTCAACGTTGGTTTATGAAAGTTCATTTTATGCGACACATATAATATATTTTGATCTCGTGCTCAATGTTATTGAAAAGAAAAAGTTTATTTTTACAGATTTATTTTTCGCGTCTTCAAAGTAAAATCAATCTCATAAAATAAAGTAACCATACCGAGCCTCGCTTTGATATAAATAAATGTCAATGTGAAAACATATCAATGTATTTTAGTTCTACAACTGTTATTTTGTATATAGTTGATAGCTATTCCGATTTAAGGTCTCGTCAGAACTACGTTTAAGCATACATTAACATAGCTATATAAACTGGCTTAAAAGAAATACACAATACATCTTACCATATATTGTAACTTGTAACATCCTAAGTTGTATTAAAAAGTATAGCAATAAATTGACTTTACGTGTTTACCATATTTTTTATCGTTCCGGGAATATAATATATTGATATTTTTTCACCTTATAATAATGGAGTTCTACCAAGTAAATAACTATTCAATCAATTCAAAAATAAGTTTTCTGATAGGGATGTAATTGAAAATATATTCAATTAATTATGCTATATTATTATGCTAGCCGACGCTTCTGACACTTAGGGGTTTCAAAAAAAGTTTATTGTGTATGCAACCAATACATTTTTAATTCAGTTTTTAATATTTATTATTTTATTACATGTATTATCATGACGCTTTTATGGTGAATATACATTCAGTTCATTGTAGTCGTGATATATTTTTTTCGGATACTTAACAATAAATAGATGTTTATTTAATATATTTTTGGGAATGGAAATAATAAATTTCAATTTACTTTATCTAAGTATTATTTATATACTGAACTATTTAAAACTATAAATATATTTTAACTATGTACATTTACGTAACCAATCAAATTATTTTCGTCGATATTAATTGTATGAAAAAAGCCTGTAAACGTTTTTCAAAAACGATTGCTTCATTTGACAGACTCATCAATTTAGAGCTACTAGAGTTCAATGGGTTAAGTTAAATTCGGCTTATTCGCATAGGCCATCGATACGCGATAGTTCCATAAAAAAGCCTTTGCAAAATACACAGGTTTAAAAGATACCGTATTTAAATATGAAATTATTTACACCGTAACTAGTATGACTTGGCATAGAGCCATTTGGCCCCAAGGTCAATTCTATTCTACAAGTCTATTAGAAGCCATCTCGTAGGAAGTCATTAAATTATTATGAAGAGAACTTTAATAATGTATGCATGTTACATTTGAATAATCTTCGCGTATTATTTATTATATATTTAAGCGATCAATAACTGTATCTGTCTAGAAGAAATATTTAATGTTATCAATATTTATTGCTAATACTCACACATTATGCAAATATAATATAACGTATGAACCGTACAGTTATCGATGTCCAAAGTGTATATAATCTACACTATTTACTCTGAAACAAAAACTCTTTGTAATTCAGGTATGAGTAGTTTGTTGATAGTCAACTCTTGACAATTCGTTCAGTAACAGCGTCAGTGGTAGTTTTGTTTTTTAAATGTCAAAAAGAAAAAAACAATACATATTATTAGTAGGGCCGGAATTATATGTAGTGATGCCATAGGCAGTGTTCGGCAAACTCATTAGTCACCTGAACCAAATATCAACTGTACAACGATTGAAATTTCTTTTGAGACAATTGTTTTAAACTTAAACTATATAGGTAGGTACATTGTTATTAACTTGATTATGGTACTCCTACGCTGGCATTTGCCAAACATATCCTCAACCTGATTGGTGTATGTTCGTTGAGGTTTGCCTTAAGACCGAAAACCGACTCTGCGCGTGAGACACGAAGTTTCAATCGCACTGTATGTGGTATTTTGTGGGAGAGCCACATTCAATGAGCCAAAAAGCCGCATGTGGCTCGTGAGCTGCAGTTTAATGACCACCGTTCTAGGCTTGTCATGCGCGCGGGGTACTTTGAGTGGTACTGATATGTTCAGTAATATTTATTCTGTTGTTCTGGATTTGGTTAGAACCATGGCAGATTCATAGGTTTTTCTAATTTAAAAAATTAAAAAATTAGAATTTTTAAAAAAAAAAATGCATTTTAAGTAAATATTCATTATTAAAAATGATTTTTCACAATGTAACATGTTGAAAATTTTATAAACTTATTGTTTTATTTTTCAGAAACTTCGAAGAATATTTGGAAATCCACCGGTAAACAATAAAAGAGAATCACTTAAGCAGAAAAAAATGTGAATTTTTCAGACATTTTATATTATGATTATTGATTAAACTATAGTATTTCATTGTTTTAATATCAATAATTAAGTGTTTATCATAATACATAAATAACGACGATATTTTAATATATCTTTTAATCTGTGGTATTATTTAAAACTTGTGTTTGGTTTTAGATTTTATACATTTAGTTAGCAAAACAAGTGTACGATATATTTCAGTGGTGTAGGATAAAACTGTTGAATAGTGTAGTGGTTATGTGCATCGCAAGGCAGCGCGTGGTGGCGCGCTGAAACCAGGTGCGCGGTCGTATGGGCGACCCTTCGGGCGGCAGTGGCGGCGGAGGGGCGCAATGGCCGCGTGGCTGGCAGGCGGCCGCGGGCCCCACTTGGGGTGCGCTGCCAGGTGCCGGGGCCATGAGCCCGCTCTGCATCACGGACGCTACGCACGAGATCGTCAGGCCCAAGCCAAGAAGGTAAAACCCAATTGATTAATTAAACACTGCTTTTTTATTATTTTCATTTGAAACTATTTTATTTGGTAATAAATTTCATTTCCACCTTAAAACGGGGAGTAGCGAGAAAGATTACCCAACCATTTGTCCATTATTAACATTATCTGTACTCGTTGAACAAGAGACGATAAGCGAGTATCTTCAGTCAAAACATTCTCGTAGAATTATTGAGAGAAGTTCTATAATAAAAAAATAGATACAAAGGACGATTGGAAAAAGTGTTGCTTAAAGTACGATGAAATCTTCTATAGAAAATAAATTTTCCAGAATTGGAATCTGGAAGATCTGTTTGAAAATAACGTATTTTTTGAACTGAATGAGCTAATGTTTGTTTTTTACAACAATATGAGCAAACTATTTACATCAAATCTTAATACCAAGAGTGTAAAATTAAAAAAATGCATTCAAATATTTAGAAACTGTGTCTTGGACCACTATATCTTGTACTATTTTATAGCTAATGTTTTTCGGTTGCGATTGTATTTAAAAAACTAATTGCATTTTGTTAATAGAAAAATGCATTTTATATTAATCAACAGATTTATAATTGAAAAGACGTTCTCTGAGATGTTGAAACTATTTAATTAGAAAGTAATCACGTATTGACCTCACATCTTTTAAACTCTTGCCTTATTAGATTCGTAAACATGGCGTACTGAATAAAAATCTTCAAAAAAGTGCAATGAATATACTTAAAAACGATACTCAAAGTCGTAATATTAAACCAAAATATCAAAATTTACCATATTTGAACTCACGATATGATTTACAAGCTGTGTGTTAGTAATTTATCTTTTTGACAAGATTGTTACTCAATACAGCTTTAAACCATATTGTAGCCGTAAATTTCAATTGCCATTTACTTTCGTCTTCTATAATTAAGAATGTTTTATTATGCCCGCATTAAGTAAGATAATCTTATTGTGAAATTATCGAAGACCTTTTAAGATTTTTAAAACTCTTATATACGAGCAAAATTATAACTTCAAACAATAGCCATCTGATACTTTCAATAATCTGTAGTGAGTATCGAATTAAGGTTAAGTTACCCAAGACGCAAGTATAGAATGACACGTTTCAATTATCTTTTGTTCAAAGCACTCAAAAAATATTCTACAGAATTTGTATCTATTGTGGTATCAATAACATTTTTTTAAATAAGGACATTGTGATGTTCATATTAGTGAACGATGTCTACTACCATAAAATAGCTTATGACTTTCCAATCGAGTATATTTTTAACTATTTTTTTTACTAAGTGCTTGAAAGTAAGTCATTTAATATCTGTTGTTAGGGTAAGGCGCGAAGAATGGATGCTATTCGTAGTTGTTCTCTCTTAGCTAAGATTTTTAGTGAGATTATGAGTGGGGAGGGCATGCAAAAAACACAGATTTACATAAATTTTGAATACAAAGCTATAAATCGCATGAATGGAAATCACGACCTGTAAATGAGTACAGTGAGATCCCTATTTAACGTTCCCGGAATTCACGTTGTCCCGCTGTTGGGTGCAACTTCTGCGGCTTAATCTTATTGAAGTATATTTATTACCAAATTTTACGTTTTTATTTCCAGCAATTCGCTGCTGATAAAAAGCATTTAAAATTCAATTAAATCCATGTAAATTTATAGGGTAACTTGACGGCTACTGATCACGTGCGTCGTACAAAGGCAAGCTTTCGACTAAATTTACTGAATCGAAAGTTAACTTAATTTTTGTTTTTTAACATTCTGCAGCAGACGTAATTTTAAGCTAAAGAAAGTCATTGATCCGTGAATCTATCAGAAACCCGAAATCCCGGGATCAAAAAAATGGTGTGAGATCGGATACCGTAGCTAGTATTGAGGTATTTAAAAGGTTTAAATACGAATAACGTTGTAGCGGGTTGTGGGCGGTATGAGCACCATAGGGTTTTTCTTTGTATTTGTTTCATTTCATTCTTCCGGAATCTTGAAAAACTAATGAACGTGGGTAAGGGGGTCAAGAAAAAAAATTCGACTCGAAAAAAGGGTCGCAGGCTCAAAAAGGTTGATAAAATATGCTTTACGAAATTATGTAATAATATTTCGCTATTCGCATAAATTATCGGTTTTCTTAATTCCAACGTTGAGTTTTTTGATATTTTCGTATTTTCGATTAAGCTTTCCAGATAATTGCATTGTTTTTTGCGGGATTTTGTGAATGAACTTTTGGAGTGGCAAAGAGTAGAATGTTGTAAAGCATATTTACCTTTTATTGTTATGTTAGAAATATTGTCGTGGTGCTCACAAGAGAATGTTATAAAGTAAATAATTGTATACCTGGAGTATGGTACTATTCGATTTTATTGTCTTTGATTGTACACTTTGCCGTTTAAACGTATATTATCACTAGACAAGATATATTGCGGTAATTCCGAAATCTTTCACTATCATTCTTTTTTTTACTTCAATACATAAAATTTAACGTTATTTTTGAAACATACCTTTAACATGTTCAATATTATTTTTTTCGCATCACAGAAAGACTTAGAAATTAATTCTCTTTAATTATTAATATTTAAATAAATAATAATTATTCAAATTTTCTAAATATTATTATCTTTTATATATATTTATATAAACCAACTTGAGATAAAATAAAGTTGCAGTATCTTTAAGTTTATTCGTATATTTACTGAGAAACAAATATTTCTGTTCAGATACATACACTTCATTGAGAGTTGACGTTAACACGATTTAAATTATTATGAAATAGTAAATATTGTTTTCTAAAAATTTTCGTCCACCGCTACGAGTTTTTTACGTGCTTTTTTTTCAAAATTTCATTATTTATTGACATGACGTATTACTTTGCGAAGAAGTTACTTCATGAAATAAATTTTGAGATTCAAGTAAAATTTCAAGTAGTAAATAATTATTCAATTATCAAAACCAATCTAAATATAAATTTCAGTAAAAAAAAATACGACTTTTAAAGTTCTCAACGTTAAGTTATTCAACAATATGTTAATTTCCGTAGTATATCGTGTTTTTACTGGAAACTGTGGTGTACAATAAATCTGCCCTGTGTATACCTTAATTAAGAACAATTACTTAACAACTTTAAAATTTATTACCTTTGGCAACTGGCATTAGGTTTAAACAAACTAAATGGTTATTCATGTACCAGGCTACGTGCCTTTGACGCCCTCGGTATACATACGAAGAAAAAATGAGGCGCCTAGAATCAAACCTAACATTTTATATGTTTGAATTGTCAAATCGTTTAAGTTAAGTTTGCTTTGTGCTTCTTGATTCATTAAAACATGCATAGCAAATAGTTGGGTACAAAATAATATTTTGAACAATGTTAAAAGAACTATTCAAAAAAAAAAAACACTCAGTTATACTCAAATATGATCAGGAACGATTTCACTTATGACAAACATTATCCACTAAATGCTAAAATAACTGCCAACTATCAATATTGGTATTGAAACGCAATTTTTAAATTATTGATTTGATAATTACTGATTGCCTAATAATTAGAAAGAACTATTAGGCAATCGGTATTTTTCACTGTGAAATCGTATATTTCACATTTTAATAAAGTGCTACTTTTCACTTGTGAAAAATTATTCTCGGTAATATATAACAACTATTATTAAATAACAAAAATACAGTTCCTGTGGCTTTTTTGCAATTTTTAAAAAACTCATCTTTTGGAGAGTGTAAGTTTTGATTCTAGGCTACTCAAATATCCTATCTCTGAACAGGTGCTGTTGGAAACAAAACTATCGAACCTGTTTTACATATTTTTAACATAATAATTATTCGTCTATTTTATTCAAACACCTTTTTAGGTTTACTCGTTTCCAGTTACTTTCCCTCGATGTGTTTTTATTGGAATTCTTAAACTGCTATAATAGTTAGAATAAAAATAATTGATCGTTACTTTAAATTTATTTGAAATAATAACACGTAATCTGTTTTATAAATCGAGATTTTATATTGATGGGAGTATGATGGTTCTTCTATAGATATCATGTTCGACTTGTATTATGTTTGTCGAGAACGTATGGTTATTTAAAACACTGTTGATATGAGTAAGATTATCGTTGATTTATCAAAAGTAATATCAGAAAGTGTGGCACAAGATAACTTTGTCTTTTAAGTATAAAGTTTTCTGAATTATTTGTTATATATATAAAAATTTACATTATTAAGATGTTACTATAAGTTAGTTTTATGAATACCTTACTTTTTAGTTCTATAAAAAAGTTCATTAGTCGTTATAAAGAATGTATGGAAAAATAAAGATGAATTTAATTTCTAATACTCAACTACAATCGTACCTCGATTCTTCTTTATTTTTTTTCAAGGGACCGTAAAAAACAAACAAAAAAATCGGGAAATCTTCAATACCAAAATAAATGTTGAATTTGAGAAAACTTATTTATTTATTAACATTTTTTTTATTAAAAAATATATAATGCATTATATTAAAATTGCTTATCACTCACGTTGCCTATTCGTAGTTTGGTACTTCTCTAAGTCAGATAATTTTAGCATACACCCCTCAAACTCGCGGACTTTTCTTACTCAACTGGTTTTTCTCCAGGATTTTTTCAACGTTTTGAATCATTTTCAGTTTCTCAGATAGACACTTGAGACATTTTAGTTGTGAGTTTAAAAAAATCACCACACGAGATGCGAGGCAAGACTACATATGCATGAGCAAAATAAGAAGTATTCAACAAAAACGGTCAATCAGGATAATATTTAGACGTAGATCGAGAAAATCGGTAAATCGGGGAACGACTAATGCGGGATTATTAAACATTGTTCTTACGGGTGTTTGCCCGGGACTATGAAAAATAAACGATCCATGCGAGGACACTAATAATGCGAGAACGGTAGATTGAGGTTTCACTGTATTATATAATTTAGTATCAGAAGCGGCATTATCAATTACAAAGTGTTATTAGACTTCGTAGTTTTGAAATGATTTCTCCATATTTGAAGCAATGAAGTATAATAATTTGGTACAATTTCAGTTGAGAAAAACGCTGTTAAATACTCATGAAAAATAGTATTATACATTTAAAAAAATGTAGAATATTTCAATCATAGAAAACAAATAAATAACCATTGGTTATGTTATATAAAAATGTATTTTTCGTTTGCTGATAGTTCTCGTTATGAGCAAAACCGGTCATGGTCTTATAAAGGTGAAGAATTAGTAACAAATGTGTATTTTATTTTTTAAATAAATATTTTTCGATTAAAATGGGGTACAGATTGAAAGATTATAATATAGATTTTAAAACATTGTATTTACTTTGATCTATATAATAAATATTTTACTACAAAGAAAAGTGTCTTGTTAAAAGTTCGATCCATCTCTTTATGAGATTGAACCAGACATATTGTACAATAATATTTTTCCAAGTGTTCAGTATAGACTTTTTTATGTCTGATACACATAAAGCACCGTTGATAAGATGCTTCCAAATCACCGAGCATGTACAAAAAAAGTATGTATGTATATAGCTTTTGGAGTTGTTTATATCAAAATACTTCTGTCATAAGTTCTATCGCCTAGCAATCACCAAAAAATCTCTAAAATAAAAATAAAAACATTTATAATTTGAATCTCAAGTGATATAGATTTATATTCACTCCATTGTGTGTAAAAAAATCGCTCATTTAGAATAATGTAAATTAAAATAAAAATGAGAATTTTTACTTATGTTGGTATTACACTGCTGTCACCGATTATTTAAAAATAATAAAAACAAAGTTATAGACAATTCCTTTGTGTTGTATTGTTGGTTTTTTCGAGCTGTACGCCAAGTTATGCAGGTGTGATGTAGATTTATGACATTATCTGCCATCGTGGTGTATATTTCAAACTTTTTCGACAGCGGAGGTGTTATTGTCAGCTTGAATATTATCTCCTTGAGCTTGTATCGTATTATATTTCGCAGGTAATTGATCGCCGGACTGATATCGTCGACTTGTTTTAAGCACATGCTTCTTATATCTGCCTGATACATTAAAACAATAAAAACCGTACTTAAAAACAATGATCCTCTTTTTTACGGAGGTTTTTAAACTCACAATACGCTCACTATAATTTCCACAACAATAATTATTTTATCAGTAAAACATAAACTCAACTCAAAGCGTATATATTTCTTAATATTTTAACATAAAATATACTTAAAAAATATTCTAGTGTGGTGAAATTATGGAAAAATTTAGTCGTTATTGAATGAATATTAAACTTATTTTTGGTACTGAGTGTCAGAAAGAGTTTAATGTATTATGTACAAGTTTCTTTAAAAGGAAATAACATTGGCAAATTATTACAACAAATATAATTGTCAAGTCAATTTTCTGTGGCGAAAATGGTATGATAATATAATTAATAGCATACATAATTGAAGCGAATGAATAGTTGTTAATATGATATGATTATGCAAATAGTAATAATTTAGAAACAAGCTAAAAGCTGATGGCTCATCCTGGCGTGTAAAGAAAGTAAAAATAAGTTTGGCCGGCATGGGAGAATAGATAGGAAAATTTAAGAAAAAAATAAACTCATCATCATGAAAAATTAATGTGATCAGTTAAGAAAATGACAGAAAAAACATATTATTATCACAAACATTCTACGAACGACTTATCACACATTTTTATTACTTTCTCGTTGTTATTAATTATTTCAATGTACAAAATTCTTATGAATAATTATTCTAAATTAGTATTTTCTCACATTAGGGGATATAAAAAGTCTTCGAAAGTTCACAACCGTAAACAATACAAATAAAATTTGAATACGCGCAAAAAAAACAGATTTGTATTTCACTTTAAGAAGAGACTAAATTTTTTAAAATGATTGCAAAAAATAACACTTTCAATGCCTGATTTTTATAAAAAAGAGTGATCGCTTAAAAATATTTTTAAGTGTTAATCTGTTTTTCTGTTTTTTTTTACTAGAGAATATTGAACTGTAATTTTTAAATTACATATATGCATTGTGTATATGATATAAAATCTGCTTGAGTTAGAAAGTTAAGAATTTAATATGAATTACAAAAAATATATTTTCTGAAACCGGAAAGATTTTTACCACAATTTATTTTTGTTTTACTACTGAAATTTAACTAGAATAGTAAGAAAACTTTTTAAACTTGAACTGCAGAGACAGGGTCGTAAAATCGGCAAATATGTTTCTATTATAATAAATCAAACATCATAATTGAATGAATAATTGAATATTTGACTAATGTTTTCTAGTACCAAATGCATGACAGTGGCTGGTGGTGTTGGGAATTACAATGCATATTAATTTCTAACAGTGGTTGGTGAAATGACAATTGTCTATGCAGGTACAAAAATACTTGAGTCATCCATTTAAACTTAATTAAACTAAATTAAAATTTTATTTATCATACAAAAGTACAGACCTAAACATATGGCTTTTTCATGGTGATTTTTATTTATATGAAGCTCAAATTGTTGCTAACAAAAATTATTGGAAATTATATAAAAGTAATTTAGTCCTTTCTGAGTCGACAATATGTTTTGCCCGTAAGAGTTGATGAGAAATTGAAGAAGGTATATAATATCCGTTTCTTATGCATTCTGTATGTAAGTTTGTTTTAAATTTTCAGGAAAAAATACCCCACATGTCGAAAGCTTAAAATTTACTTATTTATTAGAAAATCAGGTAAATATGGCTATTTTTTCTCCTCTAGAATAGAGTAAATTCCGCAGAAAACAATATAATTCTCTATCAAACTTGCAAAGACGAAAACATAAAAAACCATCGTTGGAATCAAGACAACCGACGAAAAATGCGAATTGCGAAATATTTTTACAAACACTCTTCGCCATATTTTAAAATAGCTCAATGGTCTGTTCTAAGAAGTTTTTCATTTGCAATGTTATGTTAAATTTTTTGTACCGATAATATGTTCGTATTTCATGTAAATTATCAGTTTCTCTGATTATCATACATGATAATGAAGCATTTTCGTATTTGTAATTATTTTATTTACCTAACTACATTGCCATTAGCGACATTTGGCTAATTTTCAGGTAGAAAAGTGTAGTTAAGCATATTTACCGAAATTTGTGCTGAAAATTCAAGTTTTTAATATCATCATAATGTTTGAACTATCGCCATTGAAGGTGTTAAAAGTATGAGTGTCAAATTATATATTCATAGGGCTTGGGACAATGACAATTTTTTTTATAATAACTTGTATTTTATTATAATAACAATATGAAGAGTGAAATGAAACGATCAAATACGAAAACAATGCTCGCTGTTTTATAAATGTTTTCACTTTGCCTCCATTTTCATGTTAATAATAATTGTAATGCGAAAAACTGTACCGCCATTTTTTGTATATCAAGTACATAATTCAATGCGCATCCATTCAATTTTCTTTTCACACAGATTTATTTGCATATTTGTGATTTAATTTAATATGTATTATACGCAGTGAAAACGCGTTTGCTAACAATGTGACTGACATTTTATAATCATGAGATTATAAATATATATATATTAAAATGTAAATAATAAAAAGCATGTCAAACCTTTTTGTTGTTGTATTTTGGCGCTATTGTTGCACACATCACCACCGATTTTTCCTCTAAGGCAAGAGGTTAGCTGCGCTGAAATTTCAAAGGCTGCGCGGACCAATCAAATATTAATTGACTAACTGTCTTGTAGTGCGCGCCAACCCGGAATTAGTGCGCGCGGGCTTCCCAACTGCTGCGCGGCCGCGCACGCGCGCAACTTAGACGGAACGTTGATCACCACATGCTTCCAAACGTATATTGTGTGTATCCATTTTTCTAAGCTTTCGCATCATCTTTAATACCTCGTAATTTCGTAAATCACCTTCAATATCTTTGTGTAAAATATATTTTAATCGCTTCTAGGTATAACTGCACCAACAATATTTTAAGCTTTAAATGTGAATATGTTTATATGATATATGTCGATTTTTCAAAAGTAAAGTAATTCAAGCAATAATTTTTATCACTTTCATTAATCAAGACAGACAATAAACTTACAAAAATAATCATTTTTTTATTTCGTTATAAGATTTAACGTGTGGTTCTAACATCCAATATTTTATCGTATTTTTGCCAATCTTTAGAGAACAAAGTTTTATTTGTAAGAAATAAATAGATAAATTACAATCATTGATATGTTTTTGTACTCGTTGCGATGTATTGTTTGACGTGATAGAAAGTTTATAAGTAGTTCAGTTCAAATGTGAATGAAAATTCACATGATTTCTTCGTTTGTTTAGACGGCCAGTAAATTAAATAAATAAATTTGATTAGAAAATCTTTCTTTTGTTTATTATCTAACCTCAAAATATGAGCACACACCATTACAGCCATACCGCACAGAAGACGTGTTATACTGCATTGTTTTATATGGTTATTTTGTATCGTCTAGAACTGACTGTGGAGTAGTCTTTGATGCTCAGGCTTATTTATCTCAGTCACGATTCAAAATTCCCATCTAAATGGTTTTTAATTTTTTTGTTAATATTAAGCGAAGAAAGGTAAATTTTTAAAAATCTTATAAGTTTTTTTACTGTCACTCTCAATAAAAATTGAACTTAATTGATCGACGTAAAAGACTGTAAAAAAACTCCAACAGGTTTGCAATAAGAGAAATCCTTGTGTCAAAAAACCGAATCGTTATAATTCTTAGTGAATCACTTATATTTTTATTATTATGGTATTTATATCTCACTCCCTGGTCTTAGAATTAGAAACACGGCGTATTAACAATTAAACAATGGTTCTTAATATTAAGGATTCAGAATCAATTTATGTGTCAGAAAGGACATTCAATCCATGTGCTAGTGATTGACAGCGTTTTAAAGAGAGTTTTCTACTATTTTTATGGAGATAGTTTTGAAAGAATGTCTACATAAAGGGTATGGGTTATAAATAATATAAGTTATTTTTGTGGCTCCCAAAATTCCGAGGTCCGGGATCCCGTCCAGTTCTGTGATCCCAAAATCCTGGGATTTCGGGATTGAGAAAATGAAACACGGAAGAAAAATAAATTCGCAAAATCCTGGGATTTTGGATTCGAAAATTCTTGGAAGAGTTAGAATAAAAAAAGCTCTCGCGCTGTTCAGTTGGGAAAATCCGTAATTTCCTAGGCTTTTGGATTCGAAAATTCTAGAAAAAAGAGCTAAAAAATATCTCTGGCGCTGTAAGGTAATTTTGGGGAATTCGTAAATTTCTGGGTTTTTGAAATTTACATGAAATTGACAAAAAAATTCTCAATCCCGAATCCCAATTTATACACAATTTTATATTGAGTGTTCAATCCTGTGATCACAAAAATGTTCCAAGATTGGATAACCTCGCCTTGTGTACTTATGGGATAATCCACCACTAGACATACCCCGAAATCAGAAATAGGGGAAAGTATGTATGGTAAAATTTGTAATCAAGGAAATAAAGGTAGTGCAGAAATTGGGCAACAGTGACCTCAGCTCTCTAAGCGAAATTCATCTTGCAAATTAAAGTATGGCATTATTTTCGAAAACATTTAAAATTCCATCTCATACCAACACATCAACTTCAATATAGAATATCTTTGGTCAAATAAATTCTTTATATTCATGTCGTGGTGGAAGGAAAAATAAGTAGGATCTTAGTCCTGAGATTTACACAGCAAAATCATAAGAGCAGACATAAAAGAAATTCCTTTTGATGCAAAGTGCAATAAATATTCGATCGTGATTGCTTGAGCTTTTGAAAGGCCTGTATCTACTGTCATTTGCGTCCGCCATTGTTATTGAGTATACATGTGCGGATTTTGCAATGGAAGATATATTTCTTTAATTATATTATTTAGTGTGGTGAGATGTACAGATAATCGGGCAACAGTAACATTTTCCTCACGTAATTTACAGATATTTTGCAAAACTAAGAACAGTTTTTAAAATATTAACAAAACATTGAAATACTTAAATCTGATCAAACCTTACGATTAAATTACATACCTAGTGTTAATTTAGATAAATATAATGTTTAAGAAAAGATTTGTTTCTCATCGATTTCATAAATATGTTTATGCGGATTCTGCAATGGTACATATTTTGTAGAACAGGAGATATTTATTTGTACAGATAATCGAGAGACAGTAACGTATGGCCAACGCATTTAACAGATATATTGTAGAATACTTCCAAAAATATTTACACAAAATTCAATCCAACATAATCTTATGCATTTTTTGTTTCAGTGCCAGAAAACCTTGTAATTTAATATCTATGCTAGTCGTATTATTTTTTTAATTGTATCCTATTGAATTGCTTATATTGGCATTTATAGCTTAAAACATTTTTTTATCGATTGTCTTTCTGTTGAATTGATATAGAAAACCAATAAAACTGTAAGGTTACGTGATAATCTTCGTAAATTTTCTATAAAAATGTCGAAATTCAGTTTTTTTTCATTTTTTAATATGAGCTTTCAAAAGATCGGATCCTGCGATATTATTGAAAAACTACAACCACATTTGTCTTCAAATCAGAAGTATGTCGTTTCGTATGAATAGCCCTTATGGCAGCACCCGTAGAATACGCGCATTGAGCGCGGTGTGATAAATCTGTCATAAAATCTGGTAGTTTATGGCTGTCCATTGTGGGGGGAAAATACGCGCAGTGCCCTGTCGTAAATATGTCACATTCCACCAACTTGAAGTAAGTAAGTAGGTATTTACTTACTTGTGCCAGCGAACAATATCGCGTTCAATAATTTGTGATTAATCGGCGAGGTGACCGCTTCCACGTTCCTTTCGATAAAATAACGCATGCGCTATACAGCGCACGGCCAGATTATCATTCGTATTAAAATTTATTTCCCTAATTTGACAGCTCATTTAATAATGAAAAGCTCAAATTAGATTCAAGCGATAAAAATCAATTCTTCTACAGATTTTTTAACTCCCACCAGCTTACCAGGATGGCTATGATTTTTATCAACAGAAGAAGTCAATTTATAATTATTTTCATTTTGTACTACAAAAAAAACTTGTGCCTAAATCCAGTGCGTTGCTTAAACAATCAAGATAATAAATGACCACCTCATCCAATCACTTTGCTTTCTCTCATGAGATACCAGTCAGCATCTTATATTTCCACCGATTATATCGCACAAATAGTGCCTGATAATCATCTGTAGTAGACACTAATTTCTTACTGGTTGGAAGAAGAGGCAAGTTTGGTGAAGAATGTTCGGAACCATCCCCTTCACATGTTTCAGCCACTCCATGACTGCTTCGTAACATTAAGTTGTCTGCTTCATTCCCTTATTTCGAAATAACTTGCAAATATACCAGGTTAAAAAAAATGTCACCTAAAATACCAAAATCATCGAAAGCGTATTGAATGATTGATTTCATGAATATTGTACAAAAAATATACATAACATCAAACAAATCTACTTCGTTATAGTATATTTGTAGGATATTTACAGTGTAAACGTATTCTCTAAATACATATGTTTTCATTTGTATTATAGTATATTTATTTACGAATTTTCCCTTTGTACGAGGGCAAGAATTTATTCCTACTTTATCTAAGTAAGTCGTGGCATATACACTGGTATATTTATTTTAAGAACACTTATTCCGTAGACGTAATGAGATTTTCGCATGCGACTTCGTGTTTGAGTTCGAAAACTGGGATGACATTATTAATACTATCTGTGATATTACTTTGCAAATTACATTACGAATATTAAAAAAAAACACTAAAGACGTTTTATGCATTATTGACATGTTCAAACATAATTCACACATGTTCGTAAAATGGTTTGTGTCACAAACGAACAATAGGATGACGCTATGTCACCCGCATGAGGCTCTCAGCGATTTTACTCGACCACATTCTCAAGCATATAAAACATATTCATATTTTATATCTTTTTAGCGATAATCGAGGATCTACGACTGTGTCAGGTCATAGCTGAAAGTAATTAAAATTTAACTGATTTAAATCCATCATATCACCCGTCTAGACCATGCAGTTGCAAGGTAGAATCGTTGTATTCACGATGAAAATACCTATTTTATTTTATTTCTAGCAGTTTGACATATTGTTTTTTTTTTGGGTAATTGAACAGTTCACGGAAAATCCACCAACTCCTTTATTGAATATCCGCATAATCTACTTGTTGAAGAATTATAATATAATCATTAATAATCGTTCATGTCTGAAAAAAAAACAAAGCAGCAAGTGATCGTTCGTTATTGAAATCACATGGACAGCTATTATAGTATCAGAAAAAAACGGCTGTAAATCACTCGCTTTATCTTTTCTCTTCAGAAGATAAGATTGGATAGAAAGAGCTAGGAAGTTATTAGTAGCTAACTTATTGCTCTTTCCGTTTTTCTAGATCGGCTTATAAATAAATTGATGAAAACATAACTGCTGTTTGGATAAGAATAAATAAATCAATTGATTAAAGCGATAGAAGTTTTCAATCAGAAATTGGTATCCAAAACAACGGAAATCGATTGAAGGAAAGTTCAACGGTATTAATTATGTAATGGGACCAATACTTATAATATATATTAAATATGTTTTTGGGTGATATGGAAAACTATACGTTTAATCGGTTTTAATTTAATAATTTTGGTTTACTTTTCAAATAATTTAGGCAGATATTGTATTCTAAGTTTTATGCAAATCGTTTAATAAACACATTATTGTAAGGTTGTTTTGCGCGTGCATAAAAAAATCTTTTATTTATATTTTTCTACTATTGTTAACTGACAGTAATTATTATTGTTTTTCTGTTATTTTACATATTTACGTATCCGCTATTTCAAAACATCGATCATGCATAGAATATTTAATTATTGCTTTGAATGAACTAATAAGTATTTACGAGGAATACGAATTGCTAGATTTTTTACTTTGATAGTGGAAAGTGTAAAACTATTTCCCTATTACTTATGTTATCGTCAATGTTGTAACTTTTGTAAACAAATATAAGAAATAAGCATCGAATATATCAATATTATTGATAATTTTCATTACTTTTCATAGTAGATCATAAAGTAAATCGATAATTAACTTGTCCTCTACGTTTTGTTACAGTGCCATACTAAGCTATTGGGCGCTGCACATCCAGAAATGTTTGCCTCAGTAAAGTAATACGATTATCATGTTTTAAATATTACCCGTATTTGAATATATCATTATAATTGTAAAATACACAATACAATGAGATGAAATAAATAGAAAACATTTTTTTTGTCATCATTTCAAATAAATTATGCATATTCCATTAGCAGAGGCTGAACATCAATGCGATAATGTAAAAGAGTCGTATATACATAAATGTCACGGCTTAAGTTTTTAGCTTAAAAAGATTGTTCGATTACAGAAAAATACTATATTTTGCACGCATTTTCATAAAATAGACATACGAAGGTGAACCTAAAAAACGCGTGTCCATGTTGGCACGTCACAAATTTAATGTTACGCAAAAAAAAGTAAGGATTTTCTGCAAACATTCAATAAATATATATATGTATATAGCTTTCTTGAAGATAAAAACAGTACAGGAGTATTATATGGCGTCACTCATTATTATTATTATTAAACTGTAGTGTCATTATTATTATTATTAAGCCACCTGTGTGGTCGAGTGGTCAACGTTGTTGGCTTCGGCTACGGAGGGCCCGGGTTCAAATCCCGGTACGGACAGTTTTTATAAATTGTTTTTTCAATCGATTTATGTATTTCTGTTCAAAGGCATGGATGTATGTGATGTCTTGAATTCCCCCCTCCCACCCATCCTATCCTATGAACGGGGCGTATCGAGAGCGATTAGCTTACCACTAATCCTGTCCTAGCCCTATCCTTCTATCCCTACTCTCTTTGGAAAAAGACAGGTTGAGCAACTGAGTAACAAGCAGTTCTCGTAGAAATACTTCTGTTGAGATAAACTCCATTAGGAGTCCATATGCTCTACATTGGGAGCGGACATGGTCTAAAAAAAATGTGGTAAACTTATTTTTTACTCGAAACGTCGAAAAGTTGATATTTGAATACGATTTGAGATTTTTGGCACAAGCACGTAAAAATGTTCGCCACCACTGGTATAAAATTTTATATGTAAATAGGCTTCCGCGCTGGATCTCACAGGTTCGAATCCCGGTACGAACAGTATTTTTTCAATCCTTTAATCAATAGATTTATCAATTTATGTTCGAAATCATTGATTTTTGTGATTTATAAAAACTCTCTCCCATCATTCCAATCCAAAAATATGGTGATAAGCCAACCACTAGTCCTATCCTTTATATACCCTCTCAATTCGAAAAAAGAAAGGTTGAATATCTGAGTAACAAGCAGTTCTCGTGGAAAAGTTTATTTGAAATACCTCCATTAGATAGCCATGTGTTCGGGAGAGGACATGGATTATATAAATAAACTGATGCCCAAGTTCCAGAGTACACTATGTCTGAATTTGGCAGTATCGAGTTAAGCATGGAGAGTATGTGTGCATTAGAATCTAGAGTAGCATAACGTCTTGGTTGCTCTTTGGAAGTGATAGATGTATGTATTCTGAAACACTTATTACACATATTTTACTGGATAATTTCTGCCAAATTCAGACAGTGCACTCTGGAACTTTGGTATCAATATATATATATAATTCAACTGTGAAAAGAAAAAAGGACGTAACCCAAAGTTTTTCCAAAACATGTTTTTTCTATAATTACAACGTATACAACTTGGTACAAGTTATATCAAAAGGATGTAACCTAAAAATGACAAATTAGTATATAAATTAAGATTTTAAGTTTTAAAAAAGAAGGGCCTGTGAAAATTACTACCATGAAAAATCTTTATCTTAAACAATTTATTATATTAAGTTATGTTAATAAAAAACAGTTTATCAGTCACCGTGTACCTCAAGATAGTGTATATTTCATATTTTTTTGTGTCTCCATGTATGGGTTACATCCCGTTCAATTTTCTGATCCCGAAATTTCGGGATTGAGATGGCCGTGATCCCGAGATTTCGGAATTGAGAAATTTTGGGGAAAACCCGAAAATTTACACGAAATTGGAAAATTCAAGATTTCAAATTCCTCGGTGAGCTAATAAAAAAAACGAGGTTCTGTGAGAATCGGGGAAAAAGTATAGCGAATTGAGGATTTCAAATTCCTCGGTGAGAAAATCTCAATCCCGGGATTGGATACCCTAGTTACATCCTTTTTCCTTTCCACAGTTGATATGTATTATATCAGCTGATAGTTGAGAATATAACAAATAGCAATACGACTTTTCAATTTAGACCTTCGATATTACTTATACACTTAATGCGTCCCTGGATATTTTTTTCTCATCAATCTGATACCAAGTTAAAGATTGTTATCATGTTCATATATGATACGCACAGCACGTAATTTACATAATCGAAGCGCATTTTTAACAGTTACAAAAACACAGTCATAAATTTTTATAGCGATGCATTAAAATATCTGAGTAGCTTAAGTACATGGTAGAGGCACTACTAACAGATATCAAAAATAATTGAATACTGATTTATATATTTTTGGTTGTTATATTTTAAATTCATGTCGAGTTCGCGGCCGAGTGGTCAACGTCCCTAGCTTCGATTACGGTGGTCAGGAACTGGAATCCTAGTACGTACAGTTTACATAAAATTTATAGACTTTTATTAAAAGAAAAACCTACAATTCCGATCATAGTTGCTTGAGCGATAAGCTAACCATTAGTCCTGTCCTATCCTTCTTTTCTAACTATATTCGAAAGATTTTTTGAGAAACTGAGTTACAACTCTACAAGTATTTTTTGTAGAAAAAACTTTTGTTGAAAAAAACTACATTACAAGTTCATATGGGTACGGAAATGGTTAAAAAATAATATTACAAGTATGTATATAAAACAACACGAATTTTAAAACTGATGGAAATACGCTTTTTTGCATTGGTTGCATGGCACTTGGTGGAAGAATACAATACATATTTTCAATGCTTATATTACTTTTTGGATACAACATTTCTTATTGGACACAAGACAATAAATCTATAAAGAGAGATGGATAAAACAGAATCATTTTTTTCTTCATATTTTAGTAGTTGATTACTGGTTGTGTACTTGATGTGACACGAGCTTAGTCTCTGTGAGAAGCATCTTTAGAATTTTAATTATAACGCTGAATTTAATATTTATCAGGTGTGAAATGTTAGAATGGTATAAAATAAGAATTTGCCACACAATTTGTTGCTTAATATTTATTTTAATTATTATATCTAGTACATGTCATTTAAAAATTAACAGCTTATAAACCAAAGTGATATAACGAACGTGTTGATTCTTATTGTTTGCCTGTATTACAATTTTTATTGAACATCAAGGGTGGGTTTCTATTTTTTTAATTGGAACGGGAGGGAAAACTCTATAAACTACAATATTTATTACTTGTAATTCGAAGAAGAACTTCTAAAAAAATAAAGTTAATAGCGAGAAGCTAGCTGTTCTTCTTGGTAATTCTACAACTTAATAGAGGAATTTAATTAATCGATTGATTTAGTTGTGACTTAATGGTTATTAAATTTCAAAATAGGTATCGTATTTGAAATGTTTGGGGAGTTACAAAACACCGTTTAGTTTTATGGTAATGTTATCATAAAAAAATAATGTTTACTCATTAATACATTTGGATGGTTTAAAATCAAAGCAATATTCCTACGAAATTTCAATGCAGAGTCATTGCCAAGTCTTCGAAGAACGGTGGCAGTCTGCTCGCCGCGTGATTCCGACCTGAATAAAATCGGTCAACCGATCAAAAATCCAAAGCTGGATATGATCGGAGACTATATAATATTATATAAATTATTTATACCTTGGTAGTGGCCATCGCTCGGTGCGTCTTAGGCCCGGGCTCTCGCTCCATCGGTGACGGAGGAGGGGGATCGCATAACTGCATTCCTGGCGGTGGGCTGCATACCGCATGAGGACCGTTATACTCCGATTTTCTCGTTGCCAAGATCGCCATTCGCAACCCTAATGCTGCCCGGCCATTGTTTTTTGGCGCAACTGTGTTGATCGATTGACGAGTGATTATTTCTATCATATTCAAATTCGGTAACGATGATTTTTATGTCGTCACTCCAATACTGCAACTTTACTAGGCAACTTATGATTTTGAGATAGCTATTGAATATTATCTCACTTTTTATAAATTACAATGAAATAAAATACTAGTAGTCATACTCTAAATTAAATATGATAACTTTTTTATTCTACAGGTCGTGTAACAAATTTTGACAAGTATCTTAATGAAGGAGTATCTTCAGACAAACTATCGTAAGGTTACTTGCAAATAAAACTAAATTTTGATTCTAATTCGTAGCATATAAAATACAAAAAGGTTTTTTTTTCTCTCTACTCGACGCAACACTGATGTTTCAAATTACAATTTAATTATTCATGTGAGGAAAGAAAGATCACAAAAATACGCTTAGCAGCGATGAGCCGCCTGTCCTATATTTAAAATGTTATTATTATAAAAAATGTTTATAGCTTATATTTATGTTAATCAAAGAATGTCAAAAAGTGATCAAATTAGAGTTACAAAATTTGTAGTATTGAGCTGGCATAATGCTATTTTATAAATACATGTCCGCTTCCAATGTGGAACATATGATCTCCTGAATCTGATCTGAAGATAGTAGTATGGAGAGAAAATAGGGCTAGTAGGACTATTGGTTAACTCATCGCTTTCAGTTACGCCCCGTTATTGACGACTGGTAGAGTGAAAAGGGATAATTGCAAACACCGATGCCATGCTGACAAATGCTGTTCATATTGGGACTCGAACCCGTGAGATCCGCCACGGAAACCAGTGACGTAGACTGCTGCGCCACGGACCCGCCAAATTTAATGTTACTAAGCATTATTATATGATAATAATATGAATGGCTGAAGGATTTCTAAGCTTACTCATAATTGCACACAATTTAATAAATCTATGAGTATAAACGTACTGAAACCAATAAGCTCAATTTTGTTTATCAATAATTCATATATTCATAAGCAAACCCTTAAACTTGTGTTACTGAATCAAAATTATGGGTCATTTTAAGTTATCTAATCATCAGATCGTTTGAAAATGCTGACTAACATGGCGAAATCAACATTTACACAGTACATAGTTTATTTTTATATCTTATAACAATACAACGTATTCGTGTATTAAATAAATATTTAAAATACCAAGTTGGTATTCACAAATTCATAGACGTTGTTGATGAGTCAGCTTTTATAATAACACCCTTTTTTAAGCTTCTTTAAATTACTGTGATTTTTTGAAATCTCTTTAAGGAACTTAAGCGTTTTTTAACACTTCAAACAGACTAGAGCTTTTGTTATGGACATCATTAGTCTGTGCTGTGGCAATTTGATAATGAGCGGGCCATTAGATAAACCTTTATGTTGGAATTTTAATTAATTTGTCTGACTCGGCACAAAGTTATTTTCGTATTGAATGGAAAGAAAGAATATTAATAATTTCTTGTCACACTAATTACACCAAGTAAAAAACGAAACTTCTCAAGAAAATTGGAGTATTTGAGAAGAATGTTGTTATACGAGATACATTGTTGTTATCAATTAGTATATATAATATATACACGTTTTATAAAATACTGAGAAGCCTTAATAAATTAAAAATACACAAGAAATTATTTGAGAAAGTAAAAATTTATATAGAATTCTACATTTTTTAGTTTGCATATATTTTACGTTATTATCGTCCAACCTTGGTAGAAATATTGTATGCAATTTAAGAATACTGGGTGTCTCACAAATATTTTTTTTACTAAAAAAGTTATTTGTGCGACCTTTGTCATATGAGAATGCTGTTTGTTTTTTTTTAAACTTTCTGCTTTATATACGATTGATTTTTTTTCAATTCTCATCAATAATTCATTAAAGAATCGTTGAACTAACGTATAATATGTCATATGAGCCCATTAGAGGTGAAGTGAGCTAAGTGGTATTTTAGAAAAAAATAAGTTGTAATATTCTACACGTCCTAAAGTATCGTAAAATTGTTCAGTTAATACACATAGCAATAGTGTTATCTCAGTAAAACAAAAATATGCAATCCACCAAAACACCAAGCATACATACGTGATTGTAATTAAGAGTCTAAGATTTTTTTTCCTTTTTACTAGTTGGCTCACTTCACTTCTCGAGCTCATATGTACCTCTCGCAACTGCTTTCGTTTCGATTCTAGATGAAGGTATTATATTATAATGTCTCTCCATCCTCATTCGTATATATCAAAGTACGGAATGATATTATACGTCTAAAAAAATGTTAACAACATTACGGGAATAAATTGTTTTATGTTACTTTGTCTACTTTAGCTGGTTGTTCGAGCAGTATGTATAAACCAATGACTATCGCTCAGAGCTTTTATTTGAATGTCACAATTGTTAACTTCCATGTAGCATTTTTAAAAATATTATAGCGTGGTTCAATGGTAGACAAAAGTTACGGAGTGATCTTCAGTTTATTTATTTTATCCGGCACTTTCACGTTACACCGTTTCTCTCATATAAAAAATAAATACTCAATATTTTTAATAGGAAAGAAAACGCACAAAAAATTGAATAGATTTTAGAAATTCATTCTGTATTTCTTGGCAAGATAACTTTTATGAAAAAATTAAAAAAAACAAAAAACCAAACCTTGAACCGTACGTTATTTAACATTTTGATTAGTTTTGAAACTGTGACCCCACAACGGATAAGATCTTTGATCACAATGCTACTGAGCCGGTATATTGTTTTACATAATTATTCCGTATGATATAAAAATTATCTTAATATAATAATTAATAAAATACGAAAATTATATTTTTATGACTCTTATTATTGATTGAGTTTTTTGATAAGAACTTGATTCAGATCAGCGTTGATAAGAAGGGTCAAGGCTAAAAATCAATGTCGTATTGAAATTAATAAAATGTTTACATTTTGCATTAATCAAATTATTCGATTAGCAGTAGATTGTTTTTACTAAAAAATGAAGTGGTCCTACCAAAACGTGTTGACTCGTTGTCGTCGCTCCAACAATGTTGTACAATCGCAATAGAAACCTCAATTTGCTCAGATAAACTAAATGATATTCGCATCACAATAAAAATACCTTTGTGTGCTGGGCAAGGATACTCGAGACCGATTTCGGTGTTTTGTATTGCATCAACGTGTCGGTAATGCCAGTGGCGCAGAACAGTGATGCTTAATTTTTTATATATTAAATAACGATTTTTTAAAAATACTTTTACTATTTTTGTCGGATCCGTGGTGCAACGGTAAACGTCGTTGGCTTCCATGACGGATCAAGTCCCACTACGAACAACATTTTTCAATCACAAAAAACCATATTTCAATTTCAAATTTTAAACAGAAATAATCAAATATTGTATTGATATTACTAGGAATTTAATCCAGAACAGCATGATCGCTAGTAGAGCATCCAATACCTGACCGATTTTCGATCCCAGCATTTTGGGATTGGCGCTTTTTCAATTCGGTTACGTTTTGAAATATATACTCTTATATATACAAACCGCTATAAGCCGTGCAAAAACGCGTTAAAAAGGTGTGATGCTCGTAAAAAAACATGCAATACGTTCAGATTAAAAGAGGTTATTTATATGAATGAATTTTTAATATTTTAAAGCTATGGTAAAATGATCCTGGGATTGCGGGATTGAATTATTGCTCGGGATCCTGGGATTAAAAGTCCTAATCGCTATTACAAACTTTATATTGAGTGAAGGCGTGGTTTAAAAAACCATATTTTAGAAATAAATCTAAAACAATCTTCATAATTTCTCTGTGATTCTCGAATTATGATTCATATTATTGCAATTGTACCGCTTCGTTCAGTCGTTTTTTAATAAAAGCTCTTTACTAAAGCGCATCCATTTGAAGACGAGCTTGACCATTTTCTTATCGGTTTTTACAAGTTATTCTCAACATACTTTCACTACTTAAAATTACTACATATCCCCAGATTCCCTCCGGTAACCTTGAAACGTCTTTATGAACCTCTTCTCCGAAAAACGCGTTCTTATTTATGTTTGTCGTTACTTTTCAATATCTTGATTGAGGAGTCTTTTCTTAATTTTTCAGTGATTCTTTATTTATTTATGAGTATTCTATACCAGCCAAAACCACGACGAGTGCTTGATTTCATTAATAAAATAATAATAATACTAGACTATTAAACGGTGATATTGCCATTGTTCCACAAGCAGTATAATTAAATTTGAATCGTTCAAACTATGTACACTCTCACAGATTTTGTCACTAACGACCAGGGTTTCGCCTTTCGGCATCTTCAGGCGTTCAAGTGCACCGATGAACTTGAACTGACGCTTAGTAAATGAATGTTTCGTGTTTATATAAGAAATAAATGTATTATTGAGTTTAAAGCCATTGCTGGCGAAAATGATAAGCTCATGGCAATGCCCACAGATAAGAGTAGTAAGTAGTTTCAAGAATTATATTTATGTGTTTGTCGGCAAAGGTTTAAGAAAGGGTATAGAAGTGGAGATCTCGGTAGGTTTAATATTTCATTTAAAATCGGAAGACTATGCAATTGTGCTCTATTTATTTCCAAAATTTCCTGGAAAAAGTGCTTATGACTGTCCGTATTTGGGTGTAACATTCTTATTTATGAAAAAAAAAACAGTATTATTAGTTTTTCAATACGTATTTTTGAAATAAAATAAAAATATTAATGTTTGTGTTACTTTTTTCATGTCACAAAATTAAACTATGAAACGCTGCCACTGTTTGAAATGGCGGTCGTATTCTTTTACCAAATACCTTTTAGTAATAAAACGTTTATATCTAGGAGAGGTTTCTTTATAATTAAGATCGTGCCAAGATAATAAAATCAAAAGCAAATACACTGTCCGATGACAAAGTTTTATTTGTTGTGGTAGCCGAATCGAAAAGTAGGTCCAATATCATATTTCATTTCCTAACGGTCAGGGTTATATACACTATTGCCCCTTCACATTCATTGGCAAATAAACATAAATATTTATATATTATTTAATGCCGTTATAAAATATATGCTGAACTTACCCACGATTATTGATTACCACAGTTAGTCAAGAACGATTAGTTGATTTTGTATTTTGCAGTCAACTTAAAAGTGATGATAAAAATTTTGAATGAAAATCATATTAAAAATTATCGCCGATTTTTTTTAATCATAAATGTATTTTATAATAAATATATGAGAACTGAAATTAAACCTTATTTTTAACTTTACATAGCTCATACTGATGAACGTCGAGTGTTAGCTTATACATATTTCATCGTTCATCATAAAAAGTTGATCGTTTTAACTCGCCAATAAAAATGTTATTTCGAGCCCAAGAGGAGAAACGAGCTTTTAATTTATCATTATGTCAAGAACAATTAAGGTTTTTAATTTTTAAATCGAGGAATGTAAAATTAGATATTGTGCACGTAATTGCCCTTCACCACCCACCACTGTTTTACAATCTCTTCACATTTTTTATACAGCAGTATCCAGTGGCGTAGCGAATGTTTGGGGTATATATTTTTTCATAAAATAAATACCTATGGAAATTAGTTTAATTAGACGCAAATTAGACGCAAAGCTTTCTTGAGTAATTCACTACGTTTGATGCTACGATACGAGTATGAAATAAAATTAATAATTTTGTTATTCCGCTGGTTGTGATACGTGTATCGACTCTTTGAGAAGCATCCATTCTTAAAATAATTTATTGAGTAAACATTAAAGGAATACAAATGAATAACTTATAAAACATGGAAATGAAAAGCATTCGAAGTAATTATTAATTAGTATATACCATTTTAAGTAGAACGGGTGGCTCTTCCCTGTTGATTTCCCCTCTGAAATATCCATCAACAAACAATAGTAAATGATATTGTAGTTAGCACTGTTATTGTTTGTTTAATTCCACCATTCTTGGGAATGTGAAACTAAATGTTCCTGATTATTTTTTGAGAAGTCGTGGACATGAGTTGTTTGTTCTTCTAAGGTGAAGAACCAGCCTACCAATTGGGATTCCACTGGGGAGAGCTTTAACGCTTTTTAACAACATTGCTTCGGATGTTGACATATTTCTCGTGGACGTGGATGAGTTCTGACGAATGATATTTTTGTGTATTAAATTAGAGTTTGTGGGAGCTCATTCGTTGACTTCCTTGTCAATTAAAAAAAATATTTCTTCATTGTTCATTTCTTCATCTCTTGAAATGTTTATATAAACAAATAAATAAACAAAACTCCTTCTCGTACCCATTAGAGAAAAAAAATTCCACTCTTTTATAATTTAATTTAAACGCGATTTATAATTAAAGAATTAACATTAATCTCTACGTAATTAATAGGAATCTTACGCTAGAGCTTGTCCAAATGATTTTAGCATAAAGATTCTTTAAAGTCACCGAAGAGCCATTTAAGCACATAATATAATAGATAACGGAAAATAAAAATACATTCAAAATGTGTTTAAAATGATGTCCATTTTTTAAATAAATCAGAAATCTTACGCTACTAACAATAACAGCATGTTAGCTTTATTTATTAAAAAAATCAAAAAGTAGTATTGTTCTTCTAAAAGTATTTTTATGTATATTTAAAAACAACATAAAACTGATTATAATTATCGAATAGTTAATAAATTTCAAATATCAGTGTTATTGCACCGTAAATATATAAAAACACTTCATTAAATATCCACGCGTGTGTAATAATTTATACAAATTTTATGATATGAAAACATTTTTTGCGTTTTATAAGCGAAGAATAGTACTTAATTGTTATGCATATTTGGAAATAAAAATATACAAAGTAATTTTACAACTTATGGCCAAAATAGAAATACAGTTATTCTAGAGACATAAATGCTTTATGAGTTTAATAAAGTATTTGATTAACTAAATATTATGTTCGTTGTATTCATAATTTCATTAATGAAATTTCCTTCTCGTATGATTTTGATAAATGTAAATTTACTTGAGAAAAAAATAACATATTTACTATCAATTAAAATAAAATACTTTTTCTCATTAAAATCATGTCCGCTTCCAATGTGGAGGTGTTTTTCCGATAACTGTTTAAATAAATTTTCTAATTCTATCTCGTTTTTTTATCGAATATAGTAGGAATATAAAGAGCAGAGTTAGGACAGGATTGTCTTTAGCTAATCGCTATTACTATGTCACATTTCATATTTTAGAATTTGAAGGGTAGAATTTTTTAGACATTATTAACACGCACGCCTTCTAACAGAAATGGATAAATCTATTGAAAAATCCGTGATTGTTGGATTAGTGGCGCAACTGTTAACGTCGTTGGCTTCCGTAGCGGATTTAGCGGGTTCAAGTACCAATACGAACAGCATTTTTTCAATCATGTATGGGTGTTGTTAATGTCTTAAGTTTTTTTACCCTCTTAGACATCCCAAAATAACGGAACGTAGTGAGTAACCCTATCCTAATTTTCCTACATTATTCGAAAATAAGAGGTTGAGCAATTGAATGTAGAATACAATCTGTCGATAAGAGGCCATATGCTCCACATTGGAAGCAGGTATAGATAAAAAAATAAAATAAGATATAAATGTGTATATTAAAATGTGTAGTACAAAAATGATAGTGTTCGGATTTTTTTTTCACCGTGTTTAAAAGGTTAAGTAGTTATACATTAATCGCTGAACCATTAAGGTTAGCGTAGCTTTTTTTAACAATAGTAATCGTATCATCTTTTTTTATTATAAAATACTCGAATAATATTACTAACTAAGATATTTACGTCAATTTTATCATGATAGAATATATCGTATTAAAATTTTGATAGTAATTGCGTATTGCGATATAATTATTAACATAACAATCCATACAAAAATCGACTAAAACACTAAATCATTTTTTTTCATTGCATTGTAACTGATTGATAAATTGATACATACCGTTAACCGTTCACTTCATTTGTTGAAATTAATAATGAATTCGTTTCGAATAACCAATTAACAAGAAAAACACTGTTGATTAATTCATTTAGAATGTTTGATTACGTTTATTTCCCGCAAGGTTCAATTTTAATGAAATTAAAAAAAACAATATTTCATTGAATGGAATGTACAATATTACTTATTATTGAAATCGGAATATTTTTTTTATGCTCTAGCATGTTATTACGACATGCAACACTTCTTTTTACATCCGTAATGAAATAGAATTCGATTAATTAGTAACGTATTTTATTGACGCAATAGCAACATTGCAATAATATAAAGTGCTGATAGTTACGTTAATATAATGTTTAAATAGTTTTTCTACTAATTCCTTATAATTTAAGATTTCGACTGAAGGTGCTGGGTGGAATTTCAATATTAAATTTGAATCGTTCAAACTATGTACATTCTCACAGACACTAACGACCCGAGTTTCGCCTTTCGGCATCTTCAGGCATTCAAGTGCAGAGATGAACTTGAACTGACGCTCAGTAAATGAAAGTTTCGTGTTTATATAAGAAATAAATGCATCACTGAGTCCAAAGCCATTGCTGGCGAAAAGGATAAGCTAATGGGAATGCCAACAGATTTGAGTAGTAAGTAGTTTCAAGAATTATATTATTTGTTTGTCGGCAAAGGTTTTATGATTATATAGGGTATAGAAGTGGAAATGCCGGAAAGTTTAATATTTCATTTAAAATCGGAAGACTTTACAGCTGTGCTCTATTTATTTCCAAAATTTCCTGGAAAAAGAGCTTATGACTGTCCGTATTTGGGTGTAACATTTTTATCCCTTGTTCCTGATTGAACACGTGTCCTTCCGAAATTAAGTGATTAAGGCGAAACCCGGGTCGTTAGTGACAAAATCTGTGAGAGTGTACATAGTTTGAACGATTCAAATTTAATTCCTTATACTTTTTAAGATCGGCAACGGATTCACTATAAGTTGATAGGCGTTTGTTTTACTTTTATGTTATTATGTCGCCTTTCCAGCAAGAATTGACAGTAATCACCTTTTAATTCAATATAATGTTTTTAAAATTACTAAAGGCCGAGAAAATTTGTACGGTTAGTATTTGCGGTTCTTTGTTGATAACCATGATATACATACACCAATCGTGATAGTCGCTTATCGTAGAGTGTCCTTATTTTCTAAAATCTTGTTACTCCTGCGATTGTGTTGCAAATCTTGACACCAGACACGTGCATCGCTTTTGCTTTGAGAATCTTCAGACTTATTAGGTTAAATATTGATTTTAATTATTATTATAAAAATTACAAAATAGAAGTTCAGGTTTTTTCTAATCACTGGACGCTTGGAGAGAGTAAAATGCAAACAAAAATAAAACTTATTACTTTTATTATTAATTCCATAAGAAATGAATTTAACAATGGTAAGACAGCTGTACTATTTAAAGTGTTATTTACCTACTATTAAATTTCTGTTGATGATTTTATTGAATTTCCAATAACTTTTAACTGTTTATGCTCGACTTATTATTTACTCGAAACTTAATTGTATATTAAAAATAAATTTACAAAATAGCGCCCAATTGAAGAGCTTCGGCGATTGGTGACTGTGTTTCAAAATTTCATGTTGTAATTTTCAAGTGCCACAAAACTTTTGCAGTCATAGATTGGATAATAATGGCAAACTTCATGACATTTCTTATGTAGACAAATAAGTCAATCAAACTAATTTTGTGTACCATACACAATGCATAGATCCTCAATTATTAATAAATATATAACATATATACCAGCTGTGCGGTCGAGTGTCAACGCCGTTGGCTTAGAATACAGAGGTCACAGGTTAGAATCCCAGTTCGGATAGTTTTTATATATTGCTTTTTCAATCGATTTATAGATTTTTGTTCGAAGGCATGGATTTTTGTGATGTCTTTGTATCCACTCCCACCCAACATAACTTTAAGCACGCGACGTAGTAAGATCGATTAGCTAACCACTAGTCGTGTCCTAGTTCTATCATTCTACCTTTCCTCTATAAGAGTACGTTAGCAACTGAATAAAAAGCAGTTTTCGTAGAAACTTTTCTGTTGAGATCTATTTCATTAGTAGTCCATATGTTCCACGTTAGAAGCGGACAGTTAAAATGTATATTTCTACGTTGAGATGTATAAAACATGAGGCACGTAATTAATATTTAGTGAACGGTACATACAACATGTACATAATTTTAATAACGCCCAACGGTATGGAAACGAAAAAAAAATATCAGGCCCTAGAGATAAGGAAATATTAAATGAATGATGAAACGCTGTGTATTCATCTTTTTTTCAATTATTTGTGTCCGATAAATTAATTTTCTTATTAAATTACATCGCGTAAATCTAATAGTTTATACTTTGTCATTTCATATGAATACACAATAAATGACACATTCACATCATAATATGTTATATTATGTGTCGTACTGTACATAAACTGTATTTATTATTGTTTCAACAATGTAAGAATAAAATAAAATGTAATTTACATTTTGTAAAGAAAGCTCTAAGTTTCAGTAAAGTTTGGACATCAATGTAAATAAAATACGATTACTTTGACTGCATTCACACATTTCACTTATTATTGAAAGCTCAGTGAAGAAAACTAGCAATAACATCACAATATTTACAGCATAATGTTTAGCAAAAACAAATAGTCCCGGTTGAAAGCGTATAATAAAATTATATTATTTGAATATCAGGTTCTTAGTTATGAGTCTAATAAATATTTACATGACAGTTAAATATTGAATAATAATTTAACGGTTAAAATTAATTTAAAAAATATACACAGCAAGCCATCGCGTGGGCAGAAGACATTTTATGCGTATCTTTAATTTATTATTTTATTGGTGATTAGTTGAAGAAAATATTGAAATATTAAATAAGTTTGATGGTTCAAGCGATACTTTTAATCAACTCGAAATCGCGGTGTGTTCGCATGGTGTGAAATTAGGAGCCATGGTCTGCATATCGTTTTACGTTTCGTAAAAAGTATGTATTTTACATAATATGTCTAGTGTGCGGTTGAATACTGTAGGTTGTATGGTAGTATAGCTATTTTTTTTTTAAATTACGTCTGATAAAAATGTTGTGCATATATTTTTTAAAAAAAGACACCTTAGCAGATGTACGTTTATGAGAACTAGTGATTATTCAGTCACTTAAACTTTTATTTTTCGGTATGAAATGATGAGTCTAGGAATGAGCTAGTAATAACCTAAACACTTTCTCTGCGTCCATCTTCTGGTTCGGATGATTTAGACAAAATTTAAATATAACAAGCATTTAAAATCAGTAGCGGGTTAAGCACAACAGAGGCGCCAGGCGCAATGAAATTTGGAGGCTCTGTTTTTCGAATAACATTAAAACGATATAAAATTCCATGTAAACTAAATGAAATTTGAACAAAAAGTTTATGGATTGTATGTATAATAGAAGCTGTTTTTGAGGTTCTTAAGATTTGGAGTCCCCAAGCGCGTGGGTTATTTGCTTATACGATAATCCACCTCTGCTTAAATTCGAGTGCACAAATTAATTGAAAAATCAATGTTTGGAAGCGTTTGTGTGGGGGTTTGAGCTGGTGGACAGTGCAACCGAAAAAGATTGCTAAACAATAAAAGATAATTACCAGAAACCATAAAAAATAATTAAACCATAAACATTAAGGATTAATTGTGTTATGGGCCAGCGTTTTCAAATCGAATTTATTAGTATGCAAACACTAATATAACCTGGTCCCCAATGCTCAACACACGGCAAGCGTATGACACCAAGCGCTCAATATGCGAAATACAGCCCTCAATTATACTTTTATTGTTTTAAAATATGCTTCGTGCATGAACATTGGAAATTAACTCAATTTAGATTATGGCTATATTAATTAACGTTCAAAAAAGAAATTGAGCAATGGATAAATCATTAACTTTATATGCTGATTTTAATTGTAAGTGTTTTGTACATTTCCAATATGCTTTAATCGATGCGTAAGATTTAATTTAGGATTATATTCCACCTTCACATATTAGTTTTATTATTTTACTTTATTATCCAAAAACTCAAGCGAGGTAAACATATTCATTCAGTCGTTGTCTTCCAGGGCGTTGAAACAGACGCGAACTTGAAACTTTAGAGTAATTTACCCACGACTATTCATATTTAATAATTTAAAATATACTCTTTGTATTTTATATTAAATACCGCTATTTAAAAATATATTATAAAAGATACCGAAAACGAACCTAAGTTAAGATCGCAACACTGGCTAAACAAATCAAAATTGATATTTCAATACATTTTTTTTACTATTCATATCGGCAAGATAATAATATATTAATATGGGCATCCAATTCCAAACCCTTATTTATAATCCAAGATTTCGGGATTCACAATCTTTCAATCCCGAGATTGATCACTTACCCTAAAACTCATGTTTTCATTTTTTGAAATATGCATATCTTTTATACAAAATCAACTGGCACTACAGCTAACGGTCAAGGCGATAGATTTTTTTATTATTTTATCTCAGTTTCTTGAGATCGATTGAAATAGAAAATATATCACAAACAACTGTATTCAAGGTCTCCAATTAAAATTGAAAAAAATCCTATTTCGCCATAAAAAGAAAATATTGCAACTGAATTTTGTGTTCAATTATAAAAATAAACTGCCTGCTTCTGTCTACGACCGCTACAAAGTATGAGAGGGAGTAAAACCACAATTTATTTATTGATATGTAGGTATTATACAAACATATTTGTGGAAATTAACAGACTGAGATACACTGTCGGAAATTGTTTTATTATTAAAATGTTTGATTTAAAATTTTATTTTATACGTATTATAATGAATCCAGAAACCATGGGATTTCGAGATTGGAAGGTCTAATAGAGATTGATTCTTATTCTAAGCTTATAAATTAAAAGTGGAGTTTTTTTTCATCTGGGTGCGGAGTAAGGTTGTACACAATCAATAATAGTAGTCATTATAAATAACATTATCGATTATTACTTGTCACTGAAAATGTTGCCTGTAGTGTCATCCGTTATATTTCAAATGTTATTTACTAATAACTATTTTATATAAAGACTATTTCTAAATTCATAAGAGCTCTAAGTTGTACGTATTTTGCCGTTTATTTATCATTTCTATATCACAATTGAAACAAGTTGTTTTTCCGTTGCTTATATTTAATTTAATAAAATTATATGAATAGTAAAAACTGATTCGTACCTGTCGTGATGGGACCTCACCTGACACGATCTCCACGTCTTTGTCAGAGATCTTCTTAGATCACTTGTGCGAGGCATCGCTATGAACTAATCACGTTGTTTGCGAAGCGCAAAGAAAGTGTGAGAATTTGACACTCGACCGAGGGTCTTTGTTTGTAAGAAATTGCTATTCTAGCCCATGGGACTATTCCACTGCGAGCGGCGCAGTTGGAAAGTTATCATAAACTTCGTAATATTATTATTTGCCGCAAAAAGAAAGCACGATAAAGAACAGTGGCGTACGTAAATAGTGCACTGAATATAACACCAATTTTATTAACGCCAATAAGATATTTCGTTATATAACTGTATAGTATATACAATGTTAAAATATTAATTAAATACAACAAAACCAAGATTACTTTTTAAATAATAAATAAAATCAAACCATAGTCAAATATCATTAAATAAAATCTAATCTGTTTTGAGAAGATTCTGTACATTCCTGTGAAAATGATTTTAGAGTTTATAAGTGTACATCCATAAAAAGAGAGACTGAGCGTTTTCTATATTTTTTTTGCCATGGAAAAATAATCATAATATTGTCGATGCTTCGTTTCGCTGCTCAAAAAACCAAACAAAACAAATGAACATTTCACTGTATCAAACTGTAAGCGTTTTGAACGTCGGTATACTGGCAGAAGGCTATAAGTAAAAAAAGCTTGTTTTGAGATAATCGTCAATTTTGATAATTAAGAAATTTTTCCATCTCAATAACGATTATTTATCGTTCCAACCACTTCATGAAATTCGATAGCGGTAACAAATTCGATTTACACATTCAACATCGTTCTGTTATTAATTATAGTTAATGTTGCCAATAATATTTTTTAATAACTTTGAACGGAGTTGACTATCTAGTATGTTAAAATTATTCAAAATACACAGAATATTGCTGAGCTTGTCTTTTCAGAAGATACAGTGTGTTAAAATTTATCTGGATTCATAACTCAAAACAGCCGGTTTTCGAGTTAACGCCTTCTGCGTGTATGCCGACGAATTTAATGGGGTAATCTTGGATCGTTTGTTATACTAAAAGCTGGCACATTTCAACTACAAGACAATAATATGGTATTGAATTACACTGCAGTAATACACTTCATATACAAATTTTTAATTGCAATTTCGAACCCTGGATCTTTGAATAGAAGTATACAGCGATATAGCTTTGTTTTGGTGATTGGGGTTTTGAAAATGCAAAAACGTTAATTTGTATTGCAGTTTGCATGTCTGCGCCAATGTGGATATCTTATCGGTTGGAATCAGTAGGTCAACCTTTCTTTCCGTTATGATAAAAAATGATGAAGTCGCTTGCTCTCTATTTTGTTTTATAACAGGAAGAAAGATGAAAGGGCATGGATGAAATAATCACACACAGATCGTTGGCAAAGATAATTGATGTATGTTTCTATTTAAGTAAGACGAAAGCCTAAGAGTTTTCATTTGTCTACGATACCGATCGACTGTTTACAATGTGCTGCTTATGTATCGTCGCCTCCTACGTAAAGTGTTGTAACCTCAAAATTGGCAACAGAAGAGTGGGTTAAAGAGATTTAAAAAAATGTGTAAGCCGAACTTTTGATAATTTTGTACCAAATTATATTTATAATTAACAATGAACATACCATGCTTAGCGCGAAACGATCAAACATTTGACGTACACTCTCTTCGATTTTGAAGTTATAATACTTTACGTAGAATTTGTCGATATAAATCAGATGCAATGGTTTTCGAAAATTTTATTTAAAAACCATTTCTGGAAAAGTTCTAACAATTTAATGAAATTGTAAAATTATTTTTAAATGTTTTATTTTCATAAATCGCACCCATTTTTATTTCTACAACCAGCAGTCTCAGCACGCCACTGATCTCAAAGCTGCGGAGATGATTTATACATGCATTCATATCTCTCAAATTAAATCTAAATTGGTTTGTACTATCAGGAAATTATATTTTGTATTTTTTACGTGCTTTTAACTACTTTTAATGATTTTCACAATGCTAACTTATTTATATTATATAAATGTATGCATATTTCATTGAGATGATTTATCACCCGTATGGTTATTGGTGCAAAGAAAAGTGAAAATGTTTTTTAATATGTAAATAATTCACATTTAATTGACAGATTTATCATGTGGTATCTACAGTTGTCAGCACTAAGATAAAATAATATTTACTTTCTTATAAATATTTGACGTATAATATTAACCTACATCTTGATAAAAGCCATGGTATTGCTAGATATGAGGCACAACTTTCAATCTTTCTAATTGTCATCGTATGCTCACATATACTTAAAATATCTAAACTAGTTAACGCCCACGACTGGAAGCGAGTATAAAAGGTCAAGGATGAGTTTTGGGTGAAAAATTACCAGATATAACTTTTTCTTGAACAGAGAAAAACACACTTTTCTCATAAAAACTTAAGACAGTTTTGATTATAATCATATTTTGATCCTAAATTGCATGGACAATATAAGTTTTTTAGATGCGATAAAAATAAATTATGTTCTTTTTAGTCAATACTCCAATATTATAGCAGTATTTCATTTTGTCTTTGATCACAAGCTATATTATACTATTGCTCCAATGCTCATATAAAATAAATAAATATCTTATATATAACCATTATTTCTATGATTGTACTTAGAATAAATATTACAATATTGATTATATATACTGATTCATTATTTATGCTAGCACAGGTTTACATTCTGCCCTATCGCTGAATCCGTGTAGTATGTAAATAATCTAAATAATATTAATATTTCGATTAAAATATTATTATTTTGATTATTCACATACTGCACGAATTCAGCGCTTTATAATCATAAGTCTTTTTTTCGCGCTTTATAATCATCATGTCAGATAAAATATTACAGTCGAAAACTTTATAAATATTATTAAAAATATATATTATTATTATATTATAAATACATGTATATTTTATGTCTATCATTTCATTATTTTTTTGTATGAAATTCGACTTACGACCATTTTGACCTACGTCCTAGGTAGTGGAACGGAACCCCGTCGTAAGTCGAGAACTGACTGTACATGTTATTTTGGGCCGCAACAAATGCCACTTCAAGCCGCATGCGGCCCGTGGTTTGTGCATCACTGTTATATATCATCAAACTTGTCTCTAATTTCGTCAAAGTAAAAGCTTTTAATTCTGTAAATTATCGAAGTATTCACTTGTTTTAATACTGATATTCTCGTAATAATCATTCCAATAATAAAATTACACCTGTTAACACTCTTATATCTCTTTTCCATGTAGGAAAAAATGTGGACAAAAATATGAATAGTTCAAATGTTGCACAATTCCAAAATTTTTGTCATATCTTCAGGCCTTCAAGAACATTGATAAACTGGAACAGACTTGAATGCCTGAATATGCCGACAATGGTTAGAAAAAACGCATGGATATGTACAATATTTGAACAAGTCAAATCTGATAGTAATATTCCACCAAGCACCTTCAGTCGAAATCCTTAATTATTCATCTTATTTAAGTCCACATTATTCTTCTTCATTGCTTCAACACAGTTATAATCGATAAAAAAATATTCAATTAAATATATTATTGCAGTAATTAACCGTTGAAAACAATTATACGAAATGTCAAAACCGTTCTCTTAGTTTGTGGTGTACACGGGGCTTGAATCCCAGTAAAGAATCTTTAATAAATCGATTTAAGGAATTGTGCATGGGCGAATATAATGTCTGTAATCTTTGAAACTACCCCGGCCATCTAATGCTTAAAACTGGAAGTAGCGAGAGCATGTAATTTATTGTCCTTTCTTATTACTATCCTTCTATTAAAGGGACGTTAAGCAATTGAATAACAACCAGATCTCATAGAACAACTTCTGCTGAGACGACTCCATCAAAAATCTTTATGCCCCACATTCAGAGCGGACATCGTAATAGTAAATAATTAGTTGTGAGTTTTTTTGTGAATATACGGTTATTCTGATGTAAAATAATTTATGTTTTAAGTACGCAAACAGCTTGGAGCGGTATTAAACAATTCATTAACTATTTTTGGTAAACTAAAAAATACTAGTAAACTACATATATATCAATGTTTAAAAATATAAATATACAGTTAACTCATATTCATTCGTGCAGTATAGCTTCCCATAAAACTGAAAGTAAATGTACGACAATGACCGGGAGATGATGGACGTTGCCCACTCATTTAGTTATACACAACCTTTCATTTTGTTATTTATGTTATTTTTCATAATGGCAGTATTTTCAAAATCTTCCTTTTAAATTTCAGCATACTGTAAATCAGTGATGCACAATGCGTGGCCTACGGGTCGTATGCAGCCCGTTTTGAATTGTTTTGCGACCCTCGAATGTTTTTTCTCAAAATTTAAATACATTTTTTTTCAAGTAAATCGCAAGCTTTTTCGTTATTGAAGGAGAATAAATTGGTTCATAGAAGTAGGTTTACGAATGAACGTTTGGATTCAATTGTACGGCTTAATAATATAGATATTAAATCAAATTTTTAAAAAAATCTTAAAATGAACAATTAAAAATATGACATTTACTTTTGAATTACATATAAATAAAACATTTATACCTAATTATTTATTTTTTCTTTGCGGCCTTAACACATGATGATTTGTTTTTATGCAGCCCATTTGAAGAAAAAGGTTGTGCATGTCAGCTGTAAATAGTTTACGCTTTTCCAATGATGACATCAATTAAACGAAAATTCTTGTTGAAGTATTTAAAAAATTGACGTACAATTTTTAAGATTATGCTAAATGATTGTTCTTAAATATAAATTTATGGAACATTTACTTTCTTTTCTTGGTCTTTACTCTGATATGTTTTGTAATAACAATAAAAGTACCATTTTTTAAAGTAAAAGTATCCATTAACATGAGCAATATAATATACTGTTACTTTTAATGTGAGTTAATAGTTAATAAAGGCGCTAATGCGAAGTTTAAATTTCATTTATTATTTTAATACCAATAATCATACACATTAACGACCGTTTATTTATGAGCGACGGACAAGCATACAATGTGTATCTGATTCACGGTCCATATTATTATATATTGACATACAGACATAACTACTTCATATCATTATATTACGTAGTTTAATTTATAAAACATAAGAAAACTAATTCACATATCGTCCATGTAATGCAAAAAGTGACTATTCTTTGTTTTTGAAAAAATGAGTTATGTATTGCAAAGTATTTTTTTCTATCAAGTCTCTCTGTGAAAAATGGATCTAGTGATATTATGCATTATAGAAAATGTACGAAATTAAGAATCTCTTTAACTTTACTTAAGAATGAACAAATGCACTTGTCTAGTTTACAAAAACACTAGTTTACAATATGGTCGTCAATAACTCTTTTGTATTGGAGGGAAAACTTCATCCACTTATAACTTTGATTTCATTTTGCCACTCCATATTACATAGATAATATATTATATATTAAGGTTTTTGATATCTCCTTTTGTGAAAATATTACTTAGTTATAAAATTACATCAAGCACTTCAATAACATAGATTCTTAAAATTAATTCTTCGAGCTGCACAAAGCACTCAGAAAGCCTTTTCAAGCTTTGAGTTACATTTTTTTTTGCCATTGTGTTTCCATTTTCCTAAAATTATGTAACTTTTAGTATAAATGATGTACGACAGGCTAATGGAAAATATGTTGTATTTAAAGTGAATGCAAATAGCGCTCGTTAATGTAAAATGCAAGTTTTACATACTATACTTAATAATTAAACTGTCTTATTTTGTTTACAATCACTGATGTCATGCGTAGTAGGTATATTTATTATTCAATTAATTCTATGTCCGTGACATTTGCTGCTTTCTCTCGTTACACTTGCATATTGCTCAAAGAGGCTTGCTTACTCTCAAAATTTAATTTTAAAATAATATAACACTTCATAAATTTTGATGGACATGACCTAGTAAACAAAAACAATATAGCAAAAGATAATTTCGAATGCAGATTCTCAGGAATCATAACACTCTTATGAATTTAGACAACATAGTACAGTGAAGTTACAAAGTGGAAGTGTTGTTTGACAAGTGTGAAATTTTTTCATTCCAAAAACTTTTTCTCATTAAATTTTCTGCTCATTAAAAACCATTATCGACGATTACTGACTCAAAAACTTACCTCTTAATATTGTCCATAGCCATCCGCTATGATTTTAAAATATGTTTTTTTAAACCACTACGTTTGAAATCTTTGCTGGCTTCTCTCAGCTAGAAGACATTTTCAACGCGTACAAAGGTAAAATAAACAAGCAAATTAACAAATTCTATGAAGCAGGAAGGTATAATTATAATTGTATATTATGATAGATGTTCATATTATAAATATGTCATATAATATAAAAGATCAAAACTATTTAACATAGAGTATACATTTAACGTCGAAAAATAAATCCAAATTACATTTCTCTAATATAAATAGTTAGCTCTATGTAATGGTTAATTGATTCCGTAAATCAAAAACACTTCCGAGTTCGTTATCTGTAACTATCTGAATTTCAGTGTTTTTGCTATCAACACCAATCATTATAAACCTAAACAATATATATCAAAACCAACGTATTAATATATCTCAGCTTGTGAAAAATTTCAATCGAAATATTATTAAAAACAATGAATAGTATGTATTTAAAATGTACAAATTTTTCAATTATAAAAAAAAACAGTTGAATTTTCTAGCAAAGCTAGGTATTTTTTGTTCTATGTTTATATACAGTTTTGTATAAAATGCACGAAAAATATTTGTTTCACTATATCTTAATATAATAATTTTTGACCAAAGATTAACAGATTTCAAAATTTAATCAATGGGAATAGTATTTAAAGCTAATTATTTTCATCATTAATATGTCATATTTTAACAAAAAGATATATTGTAAGCACTGATACAATTTTAAAATCAATATAATTGTACATTTTGATTGAAAATCTTTAAATTAATTAAAATTACTTTCAGTTTTAATTTAAAAACGTTCAAGGTTATCTTAATAGTGCAGTTAAAAGCATATACAATTTTAGCGTTCGTAATTCAAAAACAAAAAACGAGTAAAATTATACGACAATTGCATATACGTTACAAAATATGTGACCTCTGCCGGCCACGATCGGTGAAATTCTTAGTACCTACAGCACGCTTTTTCGGAAAACTCTTGGACACATTGTACTTTAAAATGCTTTGATTTTTTTCTTTAAGTGTGCCCATTATATCACAAATTAAATGTTTTAAAGACGTCAATACACCTGCTGGCTTTTCACAAACGGGTTTGATGCACTGTCAGTGAATCTGAATAGATTTCGTAAAATTCGACGAAATGTTTTTAAATTCCTGACGTTTCTTTTCTTTATTTTGCTACTGTATCAAATTTGTTATAAAATCTTTTATTTGGTTACAATTTACTTTCAATGATCATTTTTTTAACATTAACGTCATTATTTTATTCGAATACTAAATTTAAGTGAATAAATGGATATTGTCACACCACAAAAGATATAAGAAACACAACTGTCAACCTGCAATGTTACACGTCATAAACTATTTAATAAGTATACATATAATATAATGTACAGAAAGTAGCATAATTAAAATTAAACATTTACTACAAAGAAGGATAACTGTGCAAATTATCAAATAAATACATCCAATGACCGGATAATTCTAATTACAAAGCATAAAAGTAATCGATGACATAATAGTGTTGGCATGAAAATACGTGAATAGTCGATTCGATGATGCTTGAAGATGGTTTATGAGCATAACCGACGAATAATCCTATGAGAGAGAGTTTCTGGTGCAGCGTTCGAATTGTCGGTCAGCGAAGAAGTCGAAGGTGGTACAAGTCGCTTCGGGTGACGTTGTTCCTTACTGCCACTCTTGATCAAACAGAGAATCATTTTGGTTTGAGACACTAATTGAACACTGTAAAAATTTATAAGACAATGATTTATTTTTCGATATTTTTATTCACACATAAGAATTTTGAATATTGAAAGATATCTTGTAATAACTGATTGTCATTCAGTTGCTCATCTCTCTTTTTACAAAAGGGTATTCATAGAAATATTGGGTTAGGATCGGACTAACAGAGAGCTTAAAATTTTCCCTACTATTTTTAATGTCTAAAGAATCGGATGGTTCAAATAGAACATCGGTACATTGACAAAAAAAACACTGTATTAAAATGTCTGGTATTTGAATACTTGTTGACCAAAGATAAATAAGACGAAAGCCTTAGAGCGTCCATCCTTCGGCTACAGGACTGGCGAACACATTATAATAACTCGATTTCTCTAATACAGACTAATACTTTAATACTGACATTTTCGAAAACATTTTTCTTTCTCTCGATCAATTGAAAAAACAAATTTGGAATTCGTAAAATATATTTGAATGTTTAAAATAAACTTTTTCTTTTTTCAATATGGCCGTAAATTTACTCTGAGCATGCCATATTTTTATTTTAAACGTTAACTGGCCAATATAACAGAAAGCACACACTGAGCAATTTTACTTTTCTATCTCGATAGTAATTTATCAATTTAAATTTATGTATATGAATGTTATGTATTGGGAATATTTATCAATATCCAAAAAGACACCTTTATAAGTCTTTATTTTAAGTGTACTATTGAATTTATCGGTTTAAATTCACTTAAGTATACTTATAAGCAGCAATGGGCTGCCAAAAAGTTAACAAATTGCTCGCTTAATCTCACTTTTATTATTACAAAAGGCAACAAATTCTTTTCTTTCACAATAAATTTAAACTATCTACAGAAATTGCATCCATGTACTGATTTTATCTGAGAATATTGTTTTGCTTAAATTTAACAAGGGGTTCGCCAGTCTAAGTTTAATACAACAAGGGGATATAACGAGTTCCTCCAGCCCACTCCTGCCTAGAAGCACACAACGGTATTTTTTCCACTATACTCATTAGACCTCCTAACATGGAATTACAGTTTCTACTACATGATTAAATATAATATAAATATCCACTGCTTTTCTTCTTTGTAACGTGGTGGAACGGCGTTCCGGCACCTTTTTTCTAGGCATTTAAAATCAATATTAGATATTTTTATCTCTCTTTTTTATATTTCGTATATAGCACCTTTGAAACTTTTCAATCCTTTAAAATACGTTGATCGGTGGTCACTAAGAGGAGACGAAGCTTCCGTGACGGATTTCACAGATTAGAGTCCCAGTACGAACAGAATTTTCTTTAATCGATTTCTGTTCGAAGGCATTGATGTCTGTGATATCTAAAAAATTATGGGCAAAGCGGAAGCGATTAATTGATCACTAGTTCTGTCCTAGCCATATCCTTCTACCCTTACTCTCTTCAAAAAAAGAGAGGACTTAAGCAGACAAATAACAAAAAATCCTGATTAAAAAAGTTTGTTTAAATACCTCCATTAGGAAGCCATATTCTACACATTGGGAACGGACATGAATTTAAAAAAAAGGTTGACAAGAAGTGTGTTTCGGCACTTTTGAAAATAAGCACTGTATGTATGCACTGACACAATACCTTAACTCGATTTTTGGCTGATAAATTTGTTGTGAGATATTAGTAACTGTTTTGAGATCCATTGTTAAAATCACGGACAATTGAAGATTACACAGCGGTCGCAGTCGTTCACCAAATTATTTTTTTTATCATAGAAATTAAGTTTCTGCCTCATTTAAGAGAAAATTGGCGTTGAAACAAACAATGAGAACGTGAAGATTACGATTTGTGAATATTTTGATAACAAATAAGAAAAAAACCTTTCTAGTGAACCATATTTTCTTTTTAACCTAATTTATTTACTGATAATGCAAATGTGAAACTCAATCGTTTACAAAATAATTAAAGGAAGACCTTCAACGCGACGATATCTTTACGCCATAACTAAGATAGATAGTTAAGGGAAATTGATGTAAGGTTATTTCACATTATTATCGTATGAGTTGTAAGACTCACAACGTTAGTAACGTTTGAAATCCAAGATACAATTTTGAAAATAATTTCTTTATATGCATCATTTTTTTTCTTTCTCGTTTACTATCGGCAATATTCCTACCGGAAAAACTTCATGTCATTCTTAATATGTGCATGCAGTAATACATTAAATAATTGTTTACATAATTAATACTTACTATTGACTGACCACTATAGTCCAGCGGTTAGGTTGTAGGCTTCCGTGCCGGATCTCACGGGTTCGAATCCCAGTACGAACAGCATTTTTTCGATCAATTTATATTCGAAGGCATGGGTGTCTGTGTGTCTAAAATTTCTCTCACACCCTTCTGATCAACGTTGAGTCTCACGATAATTTCAATAACTGGGCGAAGCGAGAGCGATTAGTTAACCAATAGTCCTGTCTTAGCATTCTATCTCTACCACTCTCATTGAAAAAGAGAGGTTGAGCGACTGAGTAACAAAAAGGTCTCGTAGAAAAACTTCTGTTGAGATACCTCCATTAGGATGCTATATGCTCCACATTAGGAGCGGACAAGGAATAAAAAAAATACGGGCGGTGCTTGATAGAACTTAATTATAACATTGGAATGATACAAATTTGTACTCTTCCAACTGTTTGATATTTAAGTCTAGGATTCCACCCTTAGGCATCTTTAGGTCTTAAAGTTTACAGATTTAATTAAACTGACATTCAGTAAATGGTAAATATCATTTGACAAACAAACTTCAGTTATATTATAAACGTAATAAATACATCGTATAGAAATGTAGCATTGGTTGTTTTTTTCGGATCATACTTACACAAAAAGGCACGAAGAAGTTGAAATGTACAATCGGATTGTGAGTGAGAAGACGTATGGAAGATTATGTTCATGTTGTTTTATTTGTTGACATGCAAGAAAAATAATTTAAATTACACGAAATGATATTTTTTTTATCGCCGTTGGTTTTACATATTATATCCGTATTACAAATTGTTTTGTTACATGCCAAAAATATCTAGATGAAATTTCTGCCAAGATTAATAAATTATTATTGATTAATTAATAAAAAATAAAAAATATTTAAAAATATCAAGCTTTAGATATTGGAATTGGTTTTAAAATTATAATATGAGTTTCTAATTTATAGTTCTTGATTAAACTCAATGAAAATAAGACGCAGAGGAAAATAAAGAATTTAACAATTTTTAGTAATAATTTGATTTCGTACAGAGTAGTACAATTGTAGTGATTGAAAAAATTCAGGTTATTTTCTCTCTTGTTTCTTTAAAAATACGTTTTTATGGGTTAAGAAATACTCGTTGAAACTGCAGTTCTTTGTAATTAGTATATGTAATAGTTGCAAATACGAAAATAGAAATTACAGAACACATAAATATGTTAAAATTTTTAAAAGATTCAAAAAATAAATTTAGTGTTGTAAAGATAAACTTAAAAAATATAAAGAATATATCAAGTAAAATTTTTTGTACATTTCTATTTAAAAACAGATAGAAAACAATATATTAAAAATAATTTATTGTTGTTTTTGTTTAGTACTATTTTTGATTTGATATAATGGTACGAAAGTAAGTTGATGAAACTTAATATAGAAGTCAATGTGTCTTTACGTCATAGAAGACAGATTATTTTTTAATTTCCTAATATTGTTTGCATTTCTCACCTGTATTAATATTCATTCAAAGGGAGGCTTTAAAAACCAGAGTCTGTGCATGTATTAGGATTTCTTATTCGGTTAATGGCTGGAGAAATTATCATATTTCACTGCAGATTTTCGATTGTATCATCCATTCCACGCATTGTTCGTAGAGATATTGAAAAGTAACATCGCGGGTCGTCGTCCAAGCGAAAAGCGGCCGACGGGCGAAACGAATACTCGCCGCTAATCTTTCAATTAAAAACGCCGTCAAACAAAAAAACGCACGGAAAGGAATAGTAAACATGAGGTAGACAATGATGGGAAGTGGATCAACGGCGCGTAGAGGGGAGCACGAGGGAGTGAGGGAACGCCCGTCGTACGGACCCGTCGCGACACCGCCAACTGCGAACACTGCAAACCTCTCGCGTCGTTCAACCGGTGATGTCTCCACCGCGACCGCTCGGAGCTACCGGATTTCGCATCGTCAAAACATAAAACAATCATCCGCCGATTTAATTTCACCGATATAAAAGCGCGGTCGAAAATGTGAACTTCTGCCGTATAATGATCTGCTCCAAAAACTGTTCGTGTCTGCTGTGTAGGGAGTTACAGTCTTGCCAGCCGAAATCTTCCAAAGTCAATATGAAGAAGTCCGATTCGAAAATGGGTGACAACAGTAATTTCATCCTGCGCAAGGCGGAGGCTTTTAAACCATCCGGAGCTTTGGGTTTTATCAGAGGCGCTGCTCGTTTATCAGTGCGACATTGGCAAAATAAAGAACGCCAAGCTGTCATCCACGGTACACAACCACCCAGGGTTTCACGCGCAGCAAGCTGTGAGCAGATATTTCCTATAAAAATGAACATCGATATGTCATCTTCAAAAATGTTTAGAGCTCCAAGCTGTGAACAGATAACGAAACATAGAGTCAGCGACTCTAAGCCGCTTTTTAGAATCATTACAGAATCCAAGTTTGTTGGTAAATCCCAAAATAGTGATATGTATTCAGGAAAGGATCGTTCTCAGTCAAAAGGCTTACTGAAGCTTAAGAAAAGAGATGATGCTACTTATTCTAAAACTACTCACGAGAAATATATACCTTTACCAGCATATGAGCCTAAATTTAACGGGCACACTTATACAGAGCTGAAGCCAAAGTTTGTGGACAGTGAAGGAAAAAGTAAAATTCCTCCTATATACCAAGAAGTAAAGAGAAAAGTCGACAAAGATAAAAACGGAAGTCGCCCGGCATCAGTAAAGGTCGGTCAGCCAAAGAAACAAACCACCGACTTAGCTGCCTGTTTCCAAGAGCTCAGCAAAAAAACTGACGTCAAAACACGAAGTGAGTACAGACAAGAGTCTTCAGAACATCGAGAAAAGGCGCTGAATCAAAATAAAGTGTTGGCAGAAAGTATAAAGCAAAACAACCATAAAGTTGTTATTTATTTTGGTGATTCTATGCTAAGAAACCAAGCGCCCGATGTACCAGCCTGCTCAAGTACCCGCGATTTGACCAAGGAAGATATTTACGCGAAGAGATTACTGGAAGAGACTGGTAATTTGGGTATAACAAAGTCTACAAAAACTAACGGAACAGCCGATTTGGTGTCGCAAATATCTATCGAAAACGAACCGATATATTCGGAGATAACTTACAGTGATAAGAAGCCCGGTGATTCGGGGGCAAAAAGTGTTATGGTAGTTGACGAAGTTGTGGAGGGAAAAGTGTGTCAGGACGACAATAACAACATGATCGCTACGCGCACTGAAGACGGCGTGATCAACGTTGAGTTTCGCGATAATTTCGAGTGTGCAAGACGGTGGGTGGATATCATAAGTGGCGGCGGGGAACACGATGACGGCGCACCGGAAGCCGCCAACGAAAGCTTGGACTGGAGCTTCGTTCAGGGCTGGAGAAAACGGTAAAGACAACTTTTATTACTCGCGGTTTCTGTTTATATTGATATGACACGATTATTTTTACTGTGACCGTCGTTACGACTATTACTTTTAATCTTTTAACGCCTTAAATGCTGATAGATATATCGCGTATTGATATTTACGACATTATCAATATTTATTTTTATCTAATAAAATAAGTACTATCTAATTAAAGCGTTATTATTTTTTATATATGACTAGCTTTAAGAACATCAACAGGTTAACAGTGTGTAGTTAAAATAAGTCAAACACAATAATTGTTGAACTAATGATGTGAAACCAGTTATACTTATATCAAAATATATTTTTTTATCGTACTTGATTTTTTTTTCATTTGTGCGTGCGTTTCATTAGACCAGTGGTTCTTTACCTTTTCGAAGTCACGGTGCACTTTTTGTCATAAGAAAAAATGGCAGTCTACTAAAATCAAACGGGTAGAAAGAAAAATATGCGGACATAAACTTTAATATAAATTCAACAGATTATATGTTTCACAGTTATACAACAAAAAATATTTAAAGAATAGATAAACATAAATGGAAAAACTGAACTAAAATTATCCTAAGTAAAATGTAGATTATTTCATGTGAAAATCAATTAATGTGAAACCTGAGCTTGTTGGCTTTTTCAGATTTTAGAAATATTAAGTCAAATAATTGATATAGCTACCCTCAATTCTTCGTCTAAAGCAGGTATGGACAAATCGTGTTTTTGTGGCCCACCGCGTATTTTTTTGCGGCCCGCGAGCAATATTATATTTTTTTAAAAATTCAAGTTTTTATCATTTAACGCCTTTAAAAAAAATTTAAATAAATATTATAATCGTTATGTTTGGATCAACCTATATATGTGAACAAAAAATTTCAATCATGAACCTGTTTACGATCAATCATCACCGATGAACATTTACAAGCAGTTTTAAGAATCTCAACTACAAAATTAGCACCTGAATTTTAAAAAATGTTAAAAAAGTATAACAGTTCCATTCTTCTCATTAGATTTTTTTTTATAGTGATAATAAATGGTGTTCATATAAAAAGGTTATTTTACTTGCGGCCCGCCGCGCATTTTGAATTCCCGAATTTGGCTCTTCATCCGAAAAGTTTGCCCCACCTGGTCTAAAGTATTTCTCATTTTTTAGTTTTTATATTAGTTATTGTTTGAGAAAACGAGCTCCCACAAATATGATGTTGAAAACTGCAACAAGATTTTCAGTGGTCTCGCGCATAGAACTGGGTATCGTCCAAAATGTCTCTATATTTACTTCAGAAAATTTAATTTTTAGATTACGACCCGTTGAAAAGGTGACCAACTCTTCTTCTTCTTTGTATAAGAGTGTACAACTTGATGTATCATTCGTGGCTATTCGATTTGACGTATTTTATAATTTCACGATGCATTTTTTCGGTTTTTACCATTTCGCAGAGTTTTTAGCTTTTACCATTTTTCCCGTGGTGCACTTGCAACAAGATCACGGTGCACCAAGTGCACCGGTTAAGAACCACTGCGTTAGATGAAAGAATTAAAAAAACGTATACATATTCAACGATTTAGTTAATACACGGTTTCTGACAAAATTATAATTTCCAAAATCACTTTCATTTGCACAACACATTTATAAGTACTGACACTAGTTACTTTATGATTTATAAACTTATACTAAAATTAAAATAATGCTAGATGAATTTATACATATTGCTTATAAAAAAAATCAACTCTACTTATAGTCTTTATAATTAAAACTTTAAAAATCTTTAATTATTGAAATAGAATTTAAAAAATAGTATGTTGAAAAATGGTAAATATAACAAAAAAAAATAAGCGTAATTTGCACTGTTTTATTATAAAAGTCTAAAGATATACATATACATAATCATTTCTTTTGGAATGAGAAAATTGATTGAATTCTTAAAGTTACATTAATTTCACAGAATATATGTAGAGGTATAAATTATTAAGCTTCTTGTCAAATCATTAATATTTATTTGTTACCAGACACTCATATTAAATTATTTAATAGTTTTTAAATATATTTTTATTATTATACGTACCTTAATTAAATAGTCTTACAATGATTAGTTGTTTAACGTAATTTGATTATGAATTAGTCTTCCAACTCTCTTCTAACAAATAAATGATGCGATATAAAGATTAGGTTATACAATAACATTTGATTAACTTTTCACATTGTTTTCGTAGTCGAATTGGGTGAATAAGACAAATGATTCTATAGATAAATAAAACATAAATCAACTGAACAAAAAATAGTGACCTAATTCATTTGGTGATAATAATCATACTATTACTAAATCTAACATATATTTTTTAATGTCGCTTAACCTGATTCGGGTTTTTTTTGTAGTCGATTTGTACTTGATTAGTATGAGGACACTGTACTTACTTAAAAATTAATAATAATTAAAGATTAAATTAAACTCGCCTTAAAAACACCACATCTAAAAAGATAGATCTATCGACGATGTATTATATTGTCATTACAATAAATTATTATTATCATTGACGACTGTGAATAAAGAAATTGTAGAAAACAGAAAAAATGGCTGTCAGCACGCGTGAAATCGAATTTGTAACGTTGTATTCGCTATCCATGAAGATCATTCGATTCGTTCTCGTTAGAGATGTAAACTTGTTACATCAGGTATCGAGTATTGGCATAGTTGCGTATTAATTGTTAAACATATTATTTAGAATTTAGAATTCAAAACATTATATGCAATAATATTAAAAAAAAATAATCGTGTATCTTTTTAGCTAGAAACAGTAATGTACATAGATAACATTGCCAACGGGTCAGCAAATTTATAATTTATACCAGGTATACGCAACCTTTATTAGTTTGGAAGCCAAATTATCATCTTGCCTCACAGTCAAGACCCAGGTCAAATTATTACAATATATATATTAATAATAAACCAATATTCTCGCTATATCTTATTTAATTTATTTATAAATAATAAAAGCCATAGCATTAATGTTAAATAGTGGTAAGTAATTTAAAAAATTGGTGTAGAGTTTAGCCGTTACATGAACTGCAAGATTATCAATATTAGATTGGTTTTGAGGTTTTTAGTCGTATTTTTTTTTCGCTTAGTACAAAAAGTAGCAAAGTAGAAGTAGGGTTGTCCATATATGATTAAAACAATAATTTCTGGCTTAAAACTTTTAGAATGGTTAATCAAAGAGAGTCGCAAAAATTGTAAACCGTGTCAACTTTTTAAAAATTTGTGTCGCATGTTTTGCGGGTTAGCAAAACTCAGTTTTTAAAACTGCAGTTAAATAAACTATTATATAAACACTGCATAATTGTACGTAGCTAACTTAAAAATCGTGCTCATCACAGACATTTTATTAAAATATGGAGATTTGCTATATAATTTACACTGAAAAACTAATAAATGATATTTCTACACATTAAAGTAAATGTTTTCAAATATGTTAATTGTAATACGATCTCAAATAGGTGTTTTATGCAAAGTTTCATACAAAAAAACGAAGTAAAAGTGAACTTTCAAAATTGAAACAAGAGGTAGTTAGGTAATTGGTTCACAAAGTCAAAATAACCAATCCATAAAACAATATTTGCTATATTTATTTTTTCCGTATTTATTGATATATTTTAGGTTAATCTTTCTTCCAATAACCAGTGGAAAAAACAATTAAACAAAAATATAAGCACAAGTTGATACGTTTTACGGTATTTTACAACAACATATTCTATTTTGGTATTCTACGAAAGCTCAGCTCTTTGTTATTTGTTTTGTTACAGAGTGGTGTATTTTTCTTCCACTCTCAAAACTCATTTAACTCTGACACAAAGAATGATGGTTGCTGAATAATTTTAACACTGTCAGAAATACTCATACGATTATACGGGCAGTGCATTTTCGGATTATTTGACATCTCTATTATTTCTCTGTTGGTCCATTTGCTATTGTCCGACACAAATTACGCATCCATTATTGATAATGAGGCATTGCCGTGTCTATGCTATTATTATTTACTATAATATAGAAGAGGAACGATAGTCACATTTAAGATGAAACGAAATCTCATCACCTTTCTAACATTATTTGTTAGTTAATAGTTTCTGTCTCCATTTTTTATGTCTCTAGAAATTCATTTTATTAAGAGGTATAATAGCACTTGCCGGGAAAAAAATTGCTCTTTAATTTATTTCAAATTTAAATATGTTTGTATAGATTATTTAATAAATAAGTAAACGGTAGTATTTTAATATCGAGGATTGCTTTAAAATTTAAATAACCAATTTTGATTGTGAGTAACAATTCACTTTCATTATTTTAAATCAGTTTTGATTGAATATTTAAAAAATATAATAGTTTTGATACGTGTTTTGACTTAATTAAAAATTGTATGAAATATTTTGAAGAAGTCATGTCATTAAAAGTAATTAAGCTGTTATACATGTATAATGTGTGCAACATTATATTTTATGTAATAATCTGTTGTTAAAATTGAAGGTGATCGGTAACGTTTTTGCATCAGAAATATTTCACTAAAAAAGCTTAATTTAGTAAATTACTATTGTTACCTGTGTACAAATTAAAATAAAAACAGACCTGCAAAGATGGAGCCGAAGTCGTAAAAAAGTGAAAAACTCCAATTTCTTTTGTTTTTAAATTAAATTAAAATACAAAAAGTCATGGATTTTATTTGTTATTAAAAAGTACGTAAAGAATATAATATACAAATACAATTTAGTACCATTTTTTTTATATCGCCACAGCCATAACAGGAAATAACAGATGGAAGCTTCGGTACGAGTAATTTGTAGACAAAAAAAATGTCGAAAAAGAATTGTGAGATAGGTCAAAACATTATTAAATTTAAGCCATTCAAATTTTGTACATTTTCATATGTTTATTTCACTACTGACTCGGGTTTTACCTTTTGGAGTCGTGAGCCATTCAAGTGCACGGATAGATTTGGACTGACGCTTGGTAAATATTATTATGGTGTATATAATATTATACCAATAAGTTTATCTGGATTAATATTACTAATGGTTTTATTTTAATGACGTTCTATAACTTGGAAAAGTAATCACAAAAACAATGTCTGTAGGTTTTTGAAATTACATGATTATTGATAACAGGGAATTTAAATGGTCATAATATGGAAATTTCTGCAGATTTTAAAATGGTGGGTTTCATTAAACGTTGTATAACGTTAAGAATTGAATTATTTTGATGGCTGGAAAATGTATTATTATTCAGTCATTTTAAATGATGTTTACATATGTGTGATAGACAAATCAATTTTCCTGTTTCATCTTGATTATATCATTTAATGGAAGTATATATATATAATATATATAACCATGCATCGGTTGACAGTGCTCGTGATGAGTGAACGTAGTCTTGATATTTAATAAATAATGTAAAATGAGTACAAACAAGAGTTTTATTTTTTGAACTCATGTGATTTGTAAACCTCAGAACAAATCGTCGGTATTCTGTCAGAAAATTTGAAGTCAATTTTTTTTTTTAAATAATCTACTTTTTCAAATATCATGAAGCGAACTGAAATGTAGCGAGGCGGTAGACAATAAGACAAATAAATAAATAAAAATTTAAAATTTAAAAAGCTCAAAAACGTTTAGTTGTCTAATCTTCTTTGGGTAGCTGCAGAAATAAGAAATCTGTACAGCTAAAAAGCATTAAGTTATATGCAGGTTTTTGTCAGTAATAACTGCCAATGAAATCTACTTATAACAAATAAATGTTCTCCGAGTAAGATTTTTTTTTAACTTTAAAGCGTGATTAAATTTGTCGATCCGCATTTATCACTTACAATACCCAATTTTCGACTTTTGAATATGACGTTCTTCTCCTGTCAGGTCTAGGCATCGTTTACCGACAATTGAAAATAATTATATGAATATACACTGATAGCTTTCAAGATGTCTCATATTGTGCTTTTAAGTAATAACGTTAAGTATTTATCCCAGAGAATACTTCGTCTTGCTTTTCTTTATTCATTACTGGGCTTGATTTTTAGCTACCCATTTTTAAAAATCTTGAGCCTGTGCACTATAATTACATATATAAGTTAGTATAAAAGAAACTATATTACATTTATGAATGATTCTATAAAAATGCTATAAAGTAATTCTTTGATAATGGAAAAAACGTAAACAATTAAATCAATTATAGCTTCCGAATCTTTTTATCGTTTTATCGGACTCAGTTATTCAATTGATTGTATAAAAACCTTTAATGCTTAAGTAATAACTACGCTCATTCCTGTTGAATAGGCTCTATTTATATTCAGCTTAAATTTCCACCTCGGTTGAAGACGTCACTGGTGGTGATTTCCCGGAAAACCTTTGGCAAGTCTACCGATTGTGAAGAAACGGAAGTGGGCGTTAGATCTGTAGCGAATCCACACAAGTCGTGAGGATTGTTCTTTTTTTATTATTTCGCATAGTGCGGTCGACTGTGAAGAGAGACTTATCCGTGAACAAAGTGCAAAGCGAACAAAGCCTAGCACTATAATGCCTGTTTGGATTTTATCGCACGATAAACACATTCATTTCCGATACTACATTATGATAAACATAGATCGTTAATGATAAATTGACCCTATCGGTTAAATGGCGAGTTTATTGCGTTTGATATGTTTAAAGTGTTGTTAATTTGATAGAGACATACTATTTTTTGGTTCCGAACAAGACAATTAGTATGTTATTCAATATTGAAAGTTTTAAGTATCTTTTTTTGTATTACTATAATTAATTTTATACTTCACATTCCAACCTAAAACCAATATTCAATACACTTAACTCTCTTTTAAGCGGTGGATACGTTCCTTAAAAAACCCTGAAAAAAAGTGAATTCATAGAAAAATTGGAGATTGGTTCGTTTTTTTAAAAAATAATAACATAGTGGTATAGAAAATCGTGTAAAGAAAGGTAATAATAAACACCTAATAAATAAATTACACCAAATAGTATTGATAATATGTATATTATTTAAGAAAAAATAATAATACTATTATTCATGGCTACTTGATTATGTACGGGAACTTTTATGAGGGCCTCGACATAAATCGCTTTCATCGCCAGAAATGTCTTGATATAGGATATAATGAAGCCTTTTGCTTGTTGGTACTGTTTGTGTTGTTGAATTTCTTGTCATTGGGAAGTACGTTATCCGCTTTAGTGTTTTTTGTTTCTGGGAATCGTGTTAGAACATAATATGTTGTGTTAAAATTCGTTCAAAGAAAGAGTTGAGTGTATGAATTAAGTAAGAGTTAAAAGTAGCTCGTAGTTTTTCTTAGATCGTGTTCCTTTATACCATTGTGTGTAAAAACATTTGGCGCAGTTTATTGAATCATATGTAATCTTGATGATGTGGGCAGAATACTGAACTTGTCATGTCGGTCGTTGTCTGGTTTCCCATGGATTGCATAGATCTTCACTCAACAAAATCAGCAGACTGATATATATTTAAATATAATATAAACAACATATCCCGCGTAATTTGAAAATTGCTCTAACAACCATTTTTTTATTGTTGTATAAATAGCACTGTTAAATTACATTTTTTATCAGTTGACAAGGCTCGCCATGAGCGAAAATGCCCCTGAATTTTATAAATAAAGTTAAAATAAAGTACAACGGAATGTTGTGCTTTTTCTTAACCATTATCTAATAACCACGCTTAGTCTCAGCTTCATTTTACCAATACAATACACAAAAGCTCAGATAGTGGTCCATCACTGCGTTTTAGAAAAATAGAAATAAAAAAATTCTTAACCGATGTATTCTCTGCAGAGTATTTTCAATCTAAAATATACTATTTAAATTTGAATTTTTTGAATTTTGTACTTTTCCATGAGTTTTGTCGCTAACGACCCGGGTTTCGCCTTTCGGCATCTTCAGGCATCCCAAGTGCACGGATGTACTTGAACAGTTCAAGTACATCCGTGCACTTGAGATGCTTGAAGATGTCGAAAGGCAAAACCCGGGTCGTTAGCGACAAAACTCATGGAAAAGTACAAAATTCAAATTTGATATTGAAATTCCATCAAGCACCCTCAGTTGAAATACTTAATTATAAAATATACTATGTTTAATTAAAACTACGATAAGTGTTTTTTTTTTCATTTTGAGTAAACAAAAATTGACCACTTGGTTGTTTATTAATATTTAAAAATAAAATAAAATTTGCGCCTGAGAAGGTGCGCTTGTAAAAACGGTGAAATACTGAATTCCGAGGTTTTTCTCATCACATTTCCGTTACCCAGACTCGTTAATAGCTAATTCCTTAACGCTAGTTAAGTGATAGTATATTTTTGGCCAAGGCTAATGACACATTGGCGTCCATTGCACTCTTAGCTTAATCATATATGTGTGCACACTAATAACATAATGGTTAATATTTTCAGTAAAAGTTTCCATGTTGAAAAATAGAAAATTGTGTTATGTTTATTTTGTACTGCCATCAAATTGAAGATTGCAATCTCTTGATATGAACTTGTTTTGTTGTGACTTTCATAAAGATGATATTCTCACGGATTATCAAAATGCGAGTTTTTGTGAAAATTACGGCATTGATAACACTCTCGTGATGTTTGTCTGTATTTGATTGCTGGGGCAGTGTTTACGTGTGTAATTTTCAAATCTTGCCTTTGGTCTGTATGAAAGTAATGTTGAATCGTTTTTCTTACTTTATCATGACTAGACTAAAAAGCCCTAGGACACTTTCACATTTAATTTTCCGCGTAGATTATAAATTCACATGTTTATAATGAAACCGCTCGAGGTCAAATAATCGATCGTTTATTATTAATCTATCATTATAGGAAATTGAAAACTAATTGACAGTAATCAATCCACAATACGAAACAAATCTTCAAATAGGCGGTGAAGCCGTATCAACAATATAAAATTTCGAAAGTATCTTGTGTCGTCTTTTTATGAATAATATTTTAAATCGTTTCTGAGCTAGTGGTATCTAGCTGCAGAATTTGTCCACAGTCGTTGATTCTTCAATAACTACTGACTCAAAAATAACAATAAATAAATAGAAAAACTATCCTCTTGTGAATAATGTTATACATTCACTCTTAATCATTTGCTATTTTTTGTGTCTACTGCATAATAATGTATTTAAATCATTGAAGATATATTTATTTTATATTTTGCATGTATTTTGAGAATACAAATAAGCGATGCAACTGTGAAAACGTAAATCACAATAACGTTGTGACAGCCATTATTTTAAAAACAAATTAACAAATAATGTATTTACTTATTTTTACAAGTGAACACTGTTGCACATTGCAGTGCTGTAATTCAAAGAATGATGTCAGTTGCCTTCATCGGATTTTTCGCTTTGTTCCATTATGTGTGTTTGCTGTACAGTGATGTTAATATTATATGTGAAACCATTAACTAAAGCCATTAATTTTCATACTACAAACTTTTCTAATACTAGACGAGTAGAAATATATATTAAACTATACAAAATAAAAAACGTAGTTTCTCAGAAAACCGCAATCAAAGCTTTCAATTCTTTTGGATGATTAAAAACGTATGGAAAAAAACTTTATTTGAGTATTATGTTGTATGTACGCTATAAATATATTCAACTTTATCTTCCTGACTTTATCTTGCTTATCAACTTTATCTTGCAATATTATTACCCAACGTATTGTACAAAAACGTCACTAAACAGAAGGTGTCACGAATGGCAGATATGGGAATAGTGATATATATGATACTAATCGGCGAAAATTAAAGTAAGGATTCTGGTTTAAGATTTCGACTGAAGGTGCTTGGTGGAATTTCAATATTAAATTTGAATCGTTCAAACTATGTACATTCTCACAAAATGTTACACCCAAATACGGACAGTCATAAGCTCTTTTTCCAAGAAATTTTAGAAATCAATAAAGCACAGTTGCAAAGTCTTCCGATTTTAAACGAAATAACAAATTTTCCCACATCTCCTCTTCTATACCCTATATAACCATAAAATCATATAATCATAAAACCTTTGCCGACAAACAGATTATATAATTCTTGAAACTGCTTACTACACAAATCTGTTGGCATTCCCATGAGCTCATCCTTTTCGCCAGCAATGGCTTTGGACTCAGTGATGCATTTGTATCTTATATAAGCACGAAACTTTTATTTGCTAAGCGTCAGTTCAAGTTCATCCGTGCACTTGAATGCCTGAAGATGCCGAAAGGCGAAACCCGGGTCGTTAGTGACAAAATTTGTGAGAATGTACATAGTTTGAACGATTCAAATTTAAGGATTCTGGTGTTTTTGAATTGAATGTAGTGCAGTCCCCTTTACAATTTAAATATGTAAAAAAGCGCCAAAAATCGTAAAGTGCTACTATTCTAATAAAGGTGCGATATCTAAACTACTGCATCCGACCACTTTGAAATGGACTTTATTTGTTGATTGATTTCTGTTCACAAAGTGTTCATTTGTAAAAACATATGTAATTATTTAAACAAAACTTTTCTGTTAACCTAAGGTCATAAATAATCAGACTGTATCCGCTCCATAGATAATGAACCAGATGATTTAATAAACAGCTATTTTCAAATAAATGAAAAACATTCAACAGAAATAATAAACTGTTTAATTGCACAAGACGGAGCCGTTACACCGTAGATCACGATTTTTATTGTGAAGCGAAATTCATTTGTCATCCTTGATTTACGTCACTTGGGAAACCTGTGTTAAGAGGTCAAACATATCTTACAGTGTTTTGATTTTGGCATTTTGGGGTTTTTTTTTTTAAATATTTGAATGTGTGCACTAAGATTTGCGGTAGGCATTTTTAATAACTGATTGAACATTTTAATCATTCAGAATGATTTTCATAAGAGGAATATTTTAATTTTTTATTATGAATTTCCAGAAGACCTTTTTTATTGAGGAATTTATATAAGTATACCGGCTGCGTGCTCGAGTGGTCAACTTCTTTGGTTTAGAAAACGGAGGCGACGGGTTCAAATACTAGTACGGATAGCTGTAATAGGTTGATTTTCAGTCGATTTATTGATTTCTGTTCAAGGGCATGGATGTATGTAATGTCTTAAATTCCCTACTTTGTCCTATTCTATCCTAAGAAACGGTGCGTGGCGAGAGCGATTAGCTAACCACTAGTCCTGTCCCATCCCTATCCTTTTATCACAACTCTCTTTGGAAAAAAAAGATATTGGGTAACTGAGTAATTAGCAATTCTCGTATAAAATCTTCTGTCGAAATAAACTCAATAAATATGCTCCACATGGGAGCGGACACGTTTACAGTAAAAAAGTGTATACTTAGGTAGGTATCTATTTATTTATTTTTAATCCATCCTCGCTTCCAATGTGGATCATATGGCCTCGTTATGGAGGTAACTCAACAGAAGATTTTTGTGAGAACTGTTTGTTACTCAGTCGCTCAACCTATCTTATTCAAACACAGTAATAGGGATAGAATGATAAGGTAAGAATAGGACTAGTGGTTAACTAGTCGCTCTCGCTACGGCCAGTTATTGAAGGATCGGAAGAGCGTGAGGGAATTTTCGACGTCACAAACATGATCAAAAAATATTGTTCATACTGGGTCTCGAACCCGTGAGATCCGGCAGGGAAGCCAACAACGCTAACCGCTGCGCCATAGGCTCGTCACTATTTTAATAATGTTGTTTAAATCAATACTATTTTTTTTTAATATGTGACTGGTGTTTGATTATACTTAAATGGAACATTTAATAGAATAATATTACCTGATTAACTGAAACTCTTACATTTTAATAATAACCTAAAACAAATTACATGTACTAGCTATAAGCCCGTTGACCTCAACGGGAGGGGGGGATTTTTGTTGCATTTTTAAGTGGTCAGAAAATTTACTGGCGTGAAAAATAAATTACAAACCTATTTATTGAATAAGCCAGAAATTCTAAAAGTAAAAGAAATATATCTCGGGGCATATATTGACAGCCCTGCAGTGTTTAAATTGTAAATTATTTAATTTTTGGAATAATGTTTAAGTTTGCATACAATCATTTTTCGTAGTAGCAGAAATAGACCTCGTGGCGTATATCAACAGCCCTGCAGTATTTAAATTGTGAATTATTTAATTTTTGGAATAATGTTTAAGTTTGCTAACAATTATTATTCGTAGTAGAAGATTTTAAAATAATGTTCTATAAAATATCCATACCGTAATTAGAATATTCTTAATGCATGTAAGAAATTAAAAAGATTGTCGTATCAAATCAGCTCCCAACCCTATAATTATAGCTTCAAAAAATCGAATCAGTATATTTGATTTTTTAAAAACTTCGTAGCGATGCAAACTTTCAAATAAAGTTCTCTCAATATTATTACGATGCTTCAGTTCTAAGCCAGGAAATTTGTATTTTGAATATAAAAATAAGTCCATTCCAATTGGACGAACGACAAATTCAAAAATATGCGATTCAAAATAAACCGTTAGCATTGGTCGAAAAATGTGATGTTTCAAAATAAAGCGTTATCATTGGGCGAAGAGGACAATGTTACGAAGTGATTTGTGATTATTTTATCGGCTATTAATGTGAAGATTATCATTGGGCGAAGAGGACAATGCTATGAAGTGATTTGTGATTATTTTATCGGCTATTAATGTTAAGATATTTTTACGTTCAAATATCTCGTAGGGTAACTGTATAATTTGTGTAGCATGTTTTTATTCTTATAATTCCGTTTTAGTAGTGTCAGCGTATATTAAAAGTAATGTATGAATTGTATTACTTAACTATACATAAATAAAATCATTGCATTTAACTGTAATTATTGTTAAACTTATCACACATTCATTCGAAATATATCCGTTTAATTATCCCGTTATTTTATTGCAAGAAAAACTGTTATAAAATTACGCTAAAAGACATGAAGATTACTGCGATTCATCTAATGGGGCTGAATTAAAGTGTGCGGAAATAGCATTAAAAGAAAATTTATCTGTACGAGATGAATTTATACGAGTCTAGATCTGTTTGCTTCCTCTAAAATATCGTAGCTTTTATATAATATCATTTTACTTAAAAGCAACTGATCATATTTTATTTATTAAAAAATTGAGCAATGTTTACATTTTTGACAAGGATAGAAAAAAATTTAAGCAACAAATAATCTATAGCAAATATTATGGTATTATCTAACTTCTTGAGAGCTGAATGTTAATCAGTTGCTCAACCGTCTTTTTTTAAGAGAGTTGAAAAATAGGGCTAAGATAAAATTAGTGGTTAACTAATCGCTCTCGGTTTGCCCCGTTACTTTTTTGATTGGAAGGGTGAGAGAGAATTTAGATTTCACAAACACTCACCCCTTCGAACTTAACCTGGACCTGAACCTTTGAGTTTGTGGAATATTGATTAAAAACATTAAAATACCCAGAAAAAAGGTTCCGGAACGCCATTTCACCGCGTTACGTGAGTAAAAAGCACTGGGTACTATTATCAACCTTCGTTTTATTCTACACGTTTTGGGGTATTTCATTCAAAATATGAAAATTGAACTGACGGATCTGATCTAATTGAATTAAAAGTTTCTTACGCTTCATAGTTTAGTAACAAAAATGGCGGTATTACATTATGTTAACTTAATAAAATCCCTCATATTCCGACATAATCTTTGCTGTACGCATGTTATGAAAAAAATTCTTACTATTTGATACCAGAACGAGTATATTTCACAAATTAAATAATAATCTTTTTAAATCTTCTGATATATTTTAAAAAAAAAAAATTATTCTGCAGTTTTGCCAGTGCAGTCAGTAGAGTTACTTTCTCTTTAAAACAGCAAACAATTGAGCACAGAGCAATTGTTATGGTTTTTCAAGACAATAATCATTTTATAATTTTATAACATCTTCGTGATCGGATTTTTACCATCTGAATAAGCAGCTAATGAATTCAACGGCGTAATAATAAATTGCTCAAGTTAATTATATTATTAGTGCTTTGAAATTGTGTTACGTCAATTCTTTGCGATTCCATTTCGTATTATTGAGCTTAAAACAGAATTTGATTTCCACCATTCAACTGCTTAAAAGCATCGTCTCAATGACATCTGTTTCTTCATTGTGTTGTCTATATTTAAGTGTCGCGACTTGCAATCTCAGAATATCGCCTATTTTTATAACATTGAAATTAAGAGAAAATTGCTGTGAGAAAAGTTCTGGACTAGGTGACGTGGAAAATTTCTTATTTGTTTGATTCACTTTTTTTACCGGAGTCGAAAAAAAAACTTACGCCTCTGACTTCCTTTTGCGTGTATACAAATTGCTAGATTAAAGGATGAAAGAATTTCTCAATTCGTTATTGATATAATAAAATGAAATACTGATATCAGGAATTTACACCCCTGCTCACCTAGAAAGTTGTAATACGTAACTACATACAGTATTAGTAAGCCAAATGTGTTCGAAAATTAGCCTACTCATCGTATTGATTGGTGAAATAATGTTCTAGAACAAGTTGAAATGATTGGAAAAATTGAAAAGCATTTCAAGGAAGGGAAAAAATATACTTTTTTTAACCGAATTCAGAGTCGGAAACGGAATCGGAGTCGTGTATTAATTTTAACTCAGAGTTGGAGTCTGAGTCGTGTTTTAATTCGCTATTTTTTAAGACTCCAAAGCCCTGTATTAGTAATTCGTATTGAATTTTCTTATACATTTATATATGCATATTATGTATTTATTTTACTAATATGTATTTAGTAGCTGGGGTTTGTTTAACATTTAAAAGATACCTTAACTCACGTATTACTAACAAAATATAGTCCATCAACGTATAATAATGTTTAAAGTTGGAAGTTGAAAATAGCACAGTTAAACGTTAGCGTATAAATGGCAACGATAAAGACATGAGTGCTAATTTTATATCGGTACTTTTCACCGTTTGGGAGGAGTTTTCACAGGAAGCCAGACAGACATACACATGTACTTTCTGTTTTATATTATAGATGTCCATAACAGCAAGAAAGAGGTTTTCCGGAATATCAATATTTTATATTTATTTTAAACGCATTTGATTTATATTCAGGGTCTAGTAAAAAGAAACATACAAGTATTGTATGTTGGTACTTTTTTACCCACTGACATGTCTTATTCTATCATACTTACACCAAACCTGCCTGGAACTTCTCTAACCGATATGTTAAACTTACGTATTTTTATTATAGGCAATTAATTTCAAATGTACTGAAGAGTACTCACCGTGTGAAAATCACTATCTAAAACGCTTAATATACAAACCTTTCTTTTCTCTTTCAACTGTGAGTATATTTTTTAACAAATATGACTTATGTGGGTATTTTTAATTCATTTTGTTGAATAAATATTTATTTAATTACGTTAATAATTCATTAAATAGTCTAACATCTTTATGTAGTACGAATCGCACTTTCTCATGATATAAGCAAACTTTTGTATCATAATTATTATTATAAGTGATTAAATACATAATTATATCCACATAACATATTCTATACAACGGTTTCTAAGAAATTTATTCTTCAATTATTTAAATTTTTCGAAGGTTACTCTGCCTATTATATCTACACGAGAGCGGTTAATATTGGAAAACCGTTGTTTGCTTTTATTTGAAAGAAATTAGTGATATGATAAATAATTTTTGAAACTACAATTCCGATTAGCTTAATAACATATTATTGTTTTGCCTTTTTCGTCTAGTTACGAACGCAGGGCGACTCCTGGTTGAAAATATCATTATATTTGTAAGTGATGTTTATTTCTATAAATAATAAAGAAACAACCAGAGGGTTGTTTGACTGTTTTTGATGTCGTCACTTATTGTATACATATGTCGTGCTTTGCATGTTAGCAAATTTTTATAAAATTATTTATCTGCCACGTCATTGATTTGTATAAATTGACGAACAGTAAATTGAATACGAACGCTTTTAAATACATGTCGTATTTTTGAATAATTTTGTTACGAATATAATATTTATAAAAAAATCGTTACTTGGTCAATCCAACGGCTATGTTACTTGGCAAAAAGCAGGGTTTCACAAATGTATTGTGCAATGGAACACTTCGTAAATCTGGAAATGTTACCGGAATACAACTTTTTTAGGTCGGGTAATTCAAAAAAATAATATGTGTTATCAAATTACTTATTATTAATTAATCAATTATTTTTAAAACATGTTACATAAAAATATGAGTAAACAAAGCTCTTAGTGATTGAAGTCTTCGCCTGTACCTAGACATTTGATGTTTTAAGCATTAGTGGAGATTTACCATCACTCGATATTTAATATGAAGTAGAAGAGTTTTAAATGTGTTGCAGATTATATTAGCATTCCAATTTTTCGTGGAACACTTATTTAGGTCCCACGAAACACCAGTGTTACACGTAAAATAGTTTGGAAAGCCCTGGCATAAAGTATATTTTGCCTCTTTGTGAGCATTTTCATTTATATCGTTAACAATTTAACGGTGCTTATCGTCAATTCTTGGCGGCGTTTTTTTGTATTGACTAAATTTTTTTTCTTTGTAGTATCATCAAAAGTCTTTCTCGGCGATTAACTATTTCCAACTGAAAGATACTCTAATATTTAACATACCCGCTAACTAAACAAAGCTGGCTCTGACAACCGCGTTATAAACTGGAATAAATTTATGTATACATATATCTCAATACCAGCGTTACAGGAGGATGTCGAAATGTGCAATTATATTAAAAATATCATTAAATTTATATTATTTAATCGTTGCGATTAAGATTTCCGGCTAATCGGTAGTATTATTTTTTAAATGCCTGGTATAATAATTTACTTCGGATTAATCTTGAGCCTCGCAGAACAAATGATAATTTTTATTATCGCGTTCCAGACGGTGCGCAAGTGCACCTTTCCAAAATTACGATATTTTCACCGGCTTACACTGTTTAAGTATCCCCAATTAAAATTCTTCAAAAACGGTCATTACGTTTTTATTATCATTAATTAGATTGACATAATTGTGAGCTTAATTTTGGGCCATCACGCGATCCATGCAATGGCGTGAAGAATTAAGATTTATTCTTTATTAATACATTTATGTTCAACATCAATCAACAATGATGGTTCAAAGTTTTTGCTGCGCGTTTCATTGTTTTTATTTTACTAACGTTTTCTCACGGAAAAAATCATTACAGCATACATCATCTAGTATTTACTGTCATGAATTAACGGAAGTAGAAAATTAATATTTAAGTCCGTCCAATCTTTGTTCAATCCAGTCAGCTGCATTAATTTGGCTTAAATATCATTTTATTTTGTTTCATTACATCATTCTAAGTCACCGAATTTATTTTCAGCTGAAAGATATTCATTTTGCAAGTATTTTTTTAACAAATTTCAGCGGCCGATAAGCTGGTTACTGGTTTTTGTTAATGGTCGACTAAAGTTTTTCAGAATCACATCTTGCTGAAAATTTCCATTGTTTGAATATTCTTTTCCCTCTATAATTTAACATACAATATTTGACTAACGAACTTACGTTAACGATATATAGTAGAAAATGATATTTTAAAAGAGTTGTTGAAAAGAAATGTTCTCATTTGTATGTACATATATGTGTATGATTAAAATATTTGATTATACAACTGCAATAATTTAAGATTTCGACTGAAGGTGCTTGATGGAATTTCAATATTAAATTTGAATCGTTCAAACTATGTACATTCTCACAGATTTTGTCACTGACGACCCGGGTTTCGCCTTTCGGCATCTTCAGGCGTTCAAGTGCACGGATGAACTTGAACTGACGCTTAGTAAATGAAAGTTTCGGGTTTATATAAGAAAACTCTGTACAACAAGAGCATTTTTATATCGGCAAAACAGAAAGGACACTGAACATCAGAGTTTTAAAACATATGGCAGCTTTTAGATTGAAAAAAAAACACGTCTACTTTTGCTAATCACCTAATTTCGGAAGGACACGTGTTCAATCAGGAACAAGGGATAAAAATGTTACACCCAAATACGTCATAAGCTCTTTTTCCAAGAAATTTTGAAAATAAATAGAGCACAACTGCATAGTCTTCCGATTTTAAATGAAATATTAAACCTTCCGGGATCTCCACTTCTATACCCTATATAATCAAAAAATTATATAATCATAAAACCTTTGCCGACAAACAAATAATATAATTCTTGAAACTACTTAATACTCAAATCTGTTGGCATTCCCATGAGCTTATCCTTTTCGCCAGCAATGACTTTGGACTCAGTGATGCATTTATTTCTTATATAAACACGAAACTTTCATTTACTAAGCGTCAGTTTAAGTTCATCCGTGCACTTGAACGTCTGAAGATGCCGAAAGGCGAAACCCGGGTCGTTAGTGACAAAATCTGTGAGAATGTACATAGTTTGAACGATTCAAATTTAATATAACTGCAAGTATGTAAAAGCACAAAATTAAGCTTTAAAAAATATAGGTACATCGTATATTAGAGTGGTGTAAAATTTAAAATATATTATGTTAAATTGGAAAAAGTTACACGGTTCAAAACAGGAGACCTTTAACTTTTCTTTTACAATTATTACGTAAGACGTAGGGGTGCAATCGGAAGCCACGACACCTTGAAATAATTACTGTTTTTCTATTTTTTATAGACCACCCAACGGATCGCGAGGTGACGTTTCATACAACGGATCCAGCCCTGCTCACGACCCCTCGCAAGTCTCTGCCCTCAAGCAGACACCGGGTAGCGGAACAGTCTCAGGAAGAGTGCCATCCGGTCCGCCTCCTCAACCGCCAGCGCCCCTCACAAGGGTACACACCCCGGCCAACATCGCCCAGCATCACCGCCTATCCAAAGAAATGTGCCTCGTCACCCAGTCCATAGCCATTGAGCCCAATAGTCCAGTGAATACCTTAACCCACGATCATGGCAACTCTTCCAAGTTAACTTCGGACGATGGGAGCCGTCATCTTAGTCCGCATCACGGAGGAGCCTCGCCCCATAGTCCAACTGGATATTCTCTTAGTTTAAATCCACCTATGATATCAAGTAGTCATTCTGTAAATGCATCTGCAGGTTGCGTAAATATAATATCAACAAGTGCTTTGATCGGAAATTTGTCATCGCATTCTCAACAGCAGAATATGATACCTGAAAGAGACACCGGACCTTCTAAGATAGGATCGTCTCCGATGAGAACTAGCGGTCAAATCAGTGCACCGATAAAAAGTGTGACCAGCCCCTCGAAATTGACTGTCCAGAGCACCCCTGTCAAAAGTCAGAATCCTATGATAAGTTATGGGTTGGAAAGAAGTATGGCTATGGGGAGAAAAGAGATTGGGGTAGCGGTTAAGGATTGGAGAGGAGCCATGCAGGTGGTTTCTGGTCAGGATCGGGTGGATCATTCGATCCCTCAGCCGCAGCAGCATCATCATATCATTGCGCAGGATGTGAGGAGTGGGTTACAGGTAAATATTTTTAAGTAACTGGAAAAAACGAATATTTATTAATGATAACATAAGACTGAAAGAAATTATTTTTACACTGCTGCTTATGAAGCGTGTTGGCAATTATTTTAAGTGATGAATAACTAAAATATGGTATTGATTTTGTGACTCGTTTTATATAAAAAAATGATGTATGAAAGTCCCAACGGCGTTTACCATTCAACTGGAGGACTAAGCCTGATTTAATATTCTTACTTGTACTTTATTTAAATTAGCATATTACATATCAAAAAGTCACTAACAATACGACGCTCATAAATATTATTTATTTTAAATGTAAAAAGTATATTTGTTAATTTGTTCACTGATCACATAAAATGAAAACGTTAATATAATAGCATCGTAAACTTTACAGACAAGATTTACGTCTTCTTTCATTGATTATATTAACGGCTTCTTGTTTTCTCACCATAAATTTTTAATTCGATTGTGTTTTCATTTTATCAACAACAACAAAAAAACACACACACCGCCTTTAGATAAAAGATCAAGGGCACCCAAGCATATGTATGGTTTTTATTCTTTTAAAGCAAAGTGAACAAATTAATGAAATTATAATAGAACTTTCACATTCCGTGGGAAGTACTTTCTCAGGAAGTTTTCAAATGTGTGTGTAATTCTTGATTCACATCGGGTTTATTGCCATGTAAAAAATATGCAAATGGAATTTTATTATTATAAATTTAATAAGCCAAGTGAAGACGCAACATTTTTTCTGCATCCATTCGTCTGTTTTCCCTATCTAATGAAATGACGAGTGAAATCACCGATTAGACTAGTTTAAAAAAATTGCTGTTATTATAATTTACCGTTGTAATTGCTGCGTTTTATGCATTAATTCTTTCATAGTTTTAATTCACTTTCTTTAAGCAATTGTAATTATGTTTTATGTTTCCAACATAAGGCATATAAAATATTATACAGAACAATGTTTTTTAATCAGCAATATCGACTGTATAAAGGCAAAAAGACTTTTACCCATAAATTTTAGGGCAGGTACAAAAATCGATTTTTGATGGTTTTTGGCCAAAGCCAAAATATCTAACATACACACCTTTGAAGTACACAAAGATTAGTAAGCTGGTGTTTTATTTACTCAATCTAATATTAATTTAAGAAGTTGTTTGATAAAAACCTTTTTTTCTGGTCGCAATTTTCACAGTTCTTTCTTTCTTCAAGCTTATAAACTCAATTTAGATATTAATTCAGCATTTGCATTCTGCTGATAGGACTTGAATTAAGTGAACACGTAGTGATCATTGAGATTATTTTATAAAAAAAAAACTCTGGGCTACCTTTCCTCCTTTTCATTTTACAGTCATTATTATTATGAGTTAGTTTTTTTATCCAAATTCTTCTGCTGCTAGGTCCAAAAGCTTCTGACCAAATTAAATTTTTAAAATATCTTCTACAATCTCGTATCTCTAAAAGTACAAGTTTTCAGAAGACACATAATTAATGTACTTTATTCTACCGATATTGCTATAAAAAACTTTTGTTATGGTTTTGTCCTCAATAACTTTGAGGAGGTTGATAAGGAAGGAGTCAAAGACTTTTCCATACACGCCATCTTCTCCTTCATGCTAAACATAGCACATGATCACAATATGTACCAACATTTTTGTATTAGGTTAAATGAAGCATTTTTTTGTTTGTTTCTGGGATACGACTTAAAGACATACATGTGTGTATTGAAATTATGAATTCATTAAGTACATAAAAAAAACTTAAAACTGACAAAATTTGAGATAGCTACTTGTAGAAAATTAAGAAACAATATGCTCTTACTTACACAATGTAAAACGTCTACACCGCAAGCGTTTTTATCTAGAAAAATCAATGAAATACCCATAAAAATGATGCCACTCGGAAAAAATTATGTTGATGAATTCGGAGACCAAATGAATATACGTACAAATTCATAACATATTATATCCGGTAACAAATGATCATATACAAGTATCAAGTAAAATAAAAATTGATAAGAGTATAGCTGACATTTTTTTTTAACGGTGGTTCCAATATTTTAAAATAAACTTACATGTACCATGTACCTACTTAATAATTACAATTCTTCGTTGTGTCATTTACATTATTGTCTGAAATGTGTATAATAATTTGATTCAATATGATTCTGAAAACCTATAAACATCATATTATCGACGTCAAAATATGCTTTTGTTGGTGTTGACAGCTGTACTAAATTCCATTTTCAAATCAAAATAAATCGTCTTTTTTATTTATTTAAGGCATAACAGTATAATTATTTTTCTGCCCGGTAAGTTGTTAAGAATCACGTACTTAATTTATTGAAATGTAATGATATGATTGTGTGATATACAATTATTATTTTTAAATAGAAAGACTCTACAACTTTCTCAACTGGCAAAAAAAAACGTGTTCAAATTAAGATAGATGCATGAGATATCTTCATGATTCCATGTTGCTGCGATTCAATTATTAACAGTCTTGTCAAACCGTGAGAAACAAGTCTCTATTTTTGATGTTTTAAGAGAATTGAATTGAATTTTTTTAAATGTACAACCAACTTATATTAAATATTATATCTTGACGAGGTGTGAATTCTTTGATTGAGTATTTTTTTTACCACATCAACAGTTTTCTAAGTTTGTAACTTGCTACGTACTATTTATTACGGGGCTGATTGGTATAATTATTAATGTTTTTTTTTGTTAATTACTATATAAACATTTGATTGATAAGAGTGTTGAAACTGTTTAAAACAAGATTTCAATGAATTCTAAAACTAACGCAATTGTCACAATTTTCATGTATAATTCATTATTTTCTACAATTTTATTTTGTTTTGTGATAAAAGTCCGATTTATACGATTTCGGTTTTACGAAAACATATACGGAAAACTTTTCGTGTAATTAGATACACTTTTAATGTGTTTTGCTGTGTGTTATAATATATGCACAAGAAGCACTTTCATCTTCATAAAAACGGTTACTTTTAATTATTGCTTACGTATCGCTTGTCACGATCATGTCCGTCGAAAGATATCGCAGCCAATAAATCACATTTTTTACGAGTCGATGTTTCAACATTTTTTACCCGATCGCATGAAAATATTTTGCCTATTAATCCATGCATTATATCAGCATTACCTCAATGGCGTGCCGGCATGGATTTATACACTGCGCAACTAATAACCTGTCTAACTTGCAGCGTATGGTTACGGCGTCGTTACGTGACCAATAAAAGCATGGCTGTTTATTACCTGAAGTTTTTTGTTTGTCATAAAAACTACAAATGATTGGTTGAAATTTAACGAAGGTACTTCTATTACCACTCTATTATCACTTACATCAGTGATACACCCGTGGCCCTTTTTGAAGTGTGTTGTGGCGCTCAATTTTTATTCTCAAAATTAAACATAATACATATTTTTTTCAAGTAAATTGTACGCAATCTTTTTCTTTAACACTAACACTTGCTAAAACATACTTCCTATGTATTGATAGCCCTTAAGAGCCCTGTAGAATAAATCGTTTTATAGAAACAGGCTTACTGGTGAAAACTTGGATTTGATTGTGTAGCTTTAATAAGTCAAATAATAAAAAAAAAAAAAATCATCAAAGACCAAGATCGCATTAATTTTTGAATATCATGTGAATAAAACATGTATACCTAAATACTTCACAATAAAAACACTTTAATAAACTCATAATCCTCTTTTTGCATGATTAGTATATGTTCACGTTTTATAAATAACACGGTCAAAATAATGAAATGGAATCTATAATTTATCTAAATTCAGTTTATTTTTTACACGGTTTTTTTGGACGTCTGTTTTTAATGAAACGTATCCTTCGCATATAATATGATTTAGCGTACTTAAAATAATAAAACAAAATAAACAGCATAATTTGTTTTTATGCGGCCCACTAGAAGATAAAGGTTGTGCATGTGTAACTTACATATTTGGCAAATAAAAATCGGCATAGCTTCCTAGTTTTAACGTGTTAATATTGTAAACCGCGTAGGGTTTGGCTTAGGTATTACGAAATACGATTTTATTTATTCAATTGCTTTATGAGTTTTCGCCAGGTACATCATATCATTTTTTGAAAGCTTCACCATAAAATAATCAATTATTCAAATATCGGTATCTCATATTCAACGTTTCGTCCATAATTTACGATGTCTGTGAGAAGGCTGGAGTCAGTTCGAAAGAGGACTTAATATATTTTTTTATCCATGTCCGCTCCCAATGTGGAGCATATGGCCTCTTAATTGAGGTATCTCAACAGAAGTTATTCAACGAGAAGTATTTGTTACTCAGTCGCTCAACCTCTCTTTTTCAAAGAGAGTAATATGGATAGAATGATAAATCTAAGACAGGACTAGTGATTAACTAATCGCTCTTATTACGCCCAGTTATTAAAGGACTGGAAAGGGTGAGAGGGAATTTTTAGATATCACAAACACTCATGACTTCGAAAAGAAATCGATAAATCGATCATGTAAACAATGCTGTTCGTACTGGGACTCGAGCCCGCGTGACCGACACGGAAACCCACAACGATAACCGCTGCACCACCTAAAATATTACATGTTCGTATTGCTTAAAAAAAACATCCACTAAGTCATCTAACCCAGCGATGAACAGCACGCGGACCGCGGGCCGCATGCGGTTCACATGCCTTCTAAATGTTGTCATAAAATTATAAATTTATAATAAAAAAACGATTACAATTTTATTTAGGTAAGAAATTATTATACTTACTATTGGGAATTTTGAATTTGCTTAAATACACTTTACTAAACTAAACATAATATGCTATCATCAGTGGCGGATTTAGCACTTTGGAGGCCCTGTTTTTCGAATAACATAAGAGTGCTACAAAACTCCTCGTAGAATAATAATAAATATTGAAAGCTGAAATTAAAGTACAAGGTTTTATTTAATTTATGCTATTTTTGGCACCCCTAAGATTTGGAGGCCCCAAGCGCGCGCCTCTTGCGCTTATGGGGTAATCCGCCACTGGCTATCATGATGTGTCTGAGTCATCTTGTATAAGTTTCATTTATCTATGTTTCAAGCACGCGCAGTGAGAACAGAGAGGGAGAATCCAAAATTATAAACAGTTCAGCATCTGTAGAAAAAAATCGCCACATTTTTTTAAAGATTTAAATAAAAATGTAGAATATTAAATAATTTACACATTTAATTATTTTAAATAATCATGTGAAGTTTTAGGTTATTTAATTTATTCGCTTTCCAATGATGGCATAATTGTATTTGTTATATTATATTATTACTATATTCTAATGTGTCAAACATTTTTTACTCTAGCACAGCGATTTCTAAGCTGGAAAATGCGTCTCCCTGTGGATGCGTAGGCTATTGTAAAGAGAGGCACGAACAGCTTAAAATATTTCTTTACCCTTTAAAATAGTTTAAAACGTTTATTTATTCCTATATGAAATAAAGGATGGAGAAGCACAAGGACATTTTTTGCAAAGGGAGGTGTAGTGCGTAAATATGATATTTTCTGTCAAAGCGACAATAAATTTGATATAATAAATGTTAACTTTAACAGTGCTCATGATTCAATACGAAAAATAAATATTTATAGAAATTTTTTATTGATTATTCGTAAATTATTCTAAAACACATACATAGTTAGTGGTAATCTAAGAGTTGGTTATTATACAATATCTGATATTTTAGCAGCAATACAAGTTTTAGCGTTTTTTATTTCGTTCAAGATTGGAATTTAAAGTCGACTTGAGGTAAATCAGTAAAAGGTTTATTGCCGTAGAAAAAAACTTGCGGATCTGTGATGATCACTGCCCAAATTCCCCAGTAAAACACTGCATTCTTTATTCTTTGTCACGTATTGTCATTTATAGTAAATTGTATTCAAGAAATTCGACGATTTGTCACGCTATTAATTCACATAGTTTTTTTAACCTATCGAGACAACTATACATCGAATTAATGACAATACAACGGTTTGTTAATTTTACCGGCAAAAAGATAGACGAAAGCAGATATGTCTGTTTGATGTATGAATGGTGATTAAAGTTATTGTCATTATGAATTTGAGCCTTTATTAAAAAAAACTGGTTATGTCATCGAAATCAAATTTTAAAGGAGAGACTAAAAACCGTGGAACGAGAGTAAAACAATCAATGTGGGATAAAAAAAAAATGAGAATATCAATGAGCATATTGATACCAAATATACGTTTGAAACCCACCTGAAGTAATGCAAAATGAAAGAGGGGGATTGAATCTACCCTGACATTGCTAGTTTTGTTTTTTTATTGTTTTTTGTATAAATATATAAAAGATTGTGTCACCATAACGAGAGACATGCTCGTTTTTGTAAATTTAGTATGTTTACAGTTTAAGTAGCTTACTCAATTGACTAACAGGTGGCATTCATCTCATTTCTCGATCTGGACTGACTGATTCTATGATTCAAATTCTGTAAATCACGGCTGTAGAGTCAAAAAAACCGCGACTACGACGCCGATTAAAAAAGATACAAAATTGTGTGGGAGTATATAGTGTTTGCGTATTTTTAATACCTACTAAAATGCATAATTTTTTGTTTTTTAATTTAGATTTCAACTATTAAAAAAAATATTCGGAGTCGCCTGTTTTTCCGACTAAGTACGGTTCTACAGACCTGCTATAATATACAGATCAATTTCAACTACAAAAAGTCACGATTTTTACATTGCGCAACATGTACTTTTCATTTCCTATCCGAAGCAGTTGAATTTAATATGACGGTGTCCAATTGATTTTTACAGAGTAATTTTAACAGCTGTAGCGTTTTTTTTTATTTGACATAGAAATGTCATGCGAAAATATTTTGATGGCCATTTTTTTCTGATTTGTACCAACGCATAAGGCGAAAGAATCTTTTTGTCCGCAAACTATTATATTGTTAGACAGTTAAGAAGGGTTCTATTAGTACGACTGTAACAACCATAACACAATAATAATCATCGGAAAAAGCTGATATTGAATATAAAGCCTGGCATTGATATTATAGGTTTGTATTAAAAAATGATCTTAATTAAACGATCTCTAGACGAGGTAGTAAGTGTTTATAATTTAGACCAGATAAACTTAGATAAACGTAATCAGTTGTTAACTGTACTTACTTTTCTCCAAACTTTCCTTCTTCCTTTTAATTACAAGGCTCTCACAAGGGTGGCTAACAGAGATCCAGCCTGGGCACGAGACTATTTTGTTGTAAAATGTAGATACATTATATAATAATTCTCTCATCATATTGATGTTTTTTTTTAATCACTGACAATTGCAACTGTAGCTATCTATACTAAAATATAGAAATATTGATAGACAAATGTGTGCTGGAGTAGGGGCTTGATAAAGGCCCTTGTTAAATTTAACGTAGACTGACCAGTCTCTTATTAAATTAAGGAAAACTAATATTTCCACATCAAATCAATACTTACCTGGAATTTCTGAGGAACGCGTTAATTATTTTATTACTCTTATAAAATTATAAAGAATACTTATGTATATGTATGTACGACGGCTTACATACACACTTTCAGTATTTTACAGTGTATTGCCTGTTTGTTACATAATATAAGCATATTAAGGAACATTTGATAACTTAAATAAGTATTCTTTATAATTTTATAAGAGTATTAAAAAAGTCAACGCCTTCCTCAGAATGTGAATAGTTCTGATTTGTTTTGGTACACTCAAAGAATGCTTACCTTTTTTTCATTGATCAAAACACAATTTAAAATATGGTACGTGACAGAAAGCGATTGTTACAGGCTAAGTATTTTAAAATAGTCTAATACAGTTATGTATATGCTATATATATATAATATTATTGCTCGTGGAGTCCTAATGGAGCTTAAGTCAGCAGCTAAAGTTGTTCAAGGAGAACTGCGTGTTACTAAGTTGCTCTACCTCTGTTTTTCAGAGGGAGTAAGGACAGAAGGATAAAGCTAGGAAAGGACCAGTAGTTAACTATACGCTTTTTGATATGCACCGTTTTTTTGATTTTGTGGGTGTGAGAAAGTTTAAAATATCACAGTAGCCATGCCTTCGAACACAAATATATAATATAAATAAACTGAAAATAAATTCACGAAACATCGCATCCGACGCCAACCACGTTGACCACTCGGCAACGGACCCGTCATTATTATCATTTTATTTGACGGATTTCACACAAAGTCGCTCTAAATCAGAACTGAATGTAGGAGGTATCAAAAATCCCGCCCGCTTGGGATGCAACGGTGATCTTTCGATGATACTTGATTGCCGATTTCATTTGTGTTCCAGATTTCTGCTCGAGACTGCAATAGTTCATCAGACGAGAACCGCTCATCAGGTCATGCGTCAATGTCAGACAGCGGTGGTGGAGGCGCGCCGATCGTTGGTCCTCCAACCGACGGTGACAAGGGCGGCGGCGATAGACTGGCTGCTGGAGTCACGCAAAGATCAACCAGGTCGAGGGCCAGCTCGCATCATTCGAGGAATAGGCATAGGGCTACGCCAGCAAAGGTTCTTTGCAAATATTTAATTTTATTCATTTACTACTCACATGTTTTTTTTTTATTATGTTTTGGTAATTGATGCTTATTTAATTATAACAAATTAATTTGTGTAATACCTGTTATTTGAATGCTGCATATTTGAAAAACGTGTATGGATTCTTGAATCTAATTACATTACTGCAAAATTTTCGGTGTCGAGCGCTGATCTAGCAAATTACAATGATCGCCAAACGGTTGCTTGCGGCGATATTTTCAGTAGCTCAAAGCAATTTAAACGCTAGTTTCCAATTGCTTTCAACGCGTTCAATTTAATATAAAATAGCGTAATAAATTACAGCACACGTAAAATATCATATACAAAATGAGAAAACAAATAATTTACAAAAATGTAGAAAATATTTTTATTTATTGAATCTAACTACCCCCTAGTCCCAAACTCTATAATTTAATGCAGTGCTTCCCAACCTGAGGTCTGTAGACCCCTGGGCTATTCTGCTTGTCCTATAGAACAGCAATTGATTGAGTAAAATATGTAATAACTTGATAAAACAGTTGTAGAAGTGGAAAACCACCATGCTTGATACAGATAAGTGAAGAGTTTTTTTGGAAACCAAGAGCTACCCCGAGTTAATATACTCAAAGCGATGATAATAATAACACCAATAGTACCTTATCACAAAAAAACATGAAAGAAAAATAACCATATTAACAAAAAAAATCCTCTCTCCTTTATTACTTTGTCTGTTAAAATTCGTTGAGTTGAGTTGAAGATATCATTTGTTCAGTTACAGGTACCATGGTCAGGAGCCGGTGGACTTGAAGATATCCGATTAGCAATCCAGCAACTGACTCTTAGATCCCACACTTCAACGAGTACTTATTCCAGTTTGAGTGCTGGTTCAGATCTAGCGGAAGGTGTTGTCGGGGCTGCAGCTCGTGCAGCGAGGGCTCCAAGACTTGTTAGTCATTCCTCATTGGAGACTGTAAATACCAATGTAACGAGTGCTGATGAATTTGTTTGGGTTGACTCACATAATAGGTATAAATTATTGTTAATCTTAGATTGTTTATTCATGTTAGTGCGAATGTAATATACGATACAATGTAAATATTACATGTTTTAAAATATAGCACATTTATTCAAAAAAAAATATCATAAGAACAATGAAAAAATACACAACTTGTTCCACTATACAATACTAAAACAAAAACAAAATCGATTAAGTTAGCTGTCATTGATGAAAAATATTTGAAAATGGAAAATTTATCGGAATAAACAATAATAAAAAAACGTAGAGCAAATTTAGTCTTTGATTAAAAAAATTGAAGGAAGTATATTCATTCCCATTGTTATATATGGATTATTAGAAAATTGTATTCTTCAATCCTATAAAATTATATCCATTATGACCTGACATTGTTTTAAAGATCAATTATCAATTTGCATTTATCAATACAAAGCAAATAATCTATCAATTCTTGGTGGAAAGTGGCAACTTTTTCTTCCAAATTTCATGATTTTATGTAATGATCAGGACTGGCTTTAGACTTGTAATCAGTTGAAAATGTCCCGAAACCGGTTCTGATCTCTTGAAGAAATTGAGGTAGTTGTGTAAAAAATAAATTTATATTTATGTAAAATCTGGATATCAAAATTTTTTTACAATAATTTTAATGTTTATTGTTTTCAGGTTAGTGGAATTGCAACAGTTACCTTGGAGTGCGTCGGATTTACAAAGAGTCCTTCACTCCGGAAGATGCAGAGACCACATAGCAAGGATATCAGCGGAAACTGTACCTAGAGTAGGATATTTGCTTCAGAGGTTAGTATTTAATATTATGCAATTAAGATGATTTATCTTTTGTGGTGGATGGTGAGTTTTCTTTTTCATATTTCGTCAGAAGGCTCAAAATGTTTAGTATATGTATAACATTAGCAGCATCAAGCTCAAGACCAAAAGCTAACATCAATTAAATTTGTTTAAATCGTCACTATCACATTATTGTCAGACTATCATCAGAACTATTGTAAGTTGCAAGTTAAGTGGAGTTTTACCAAATCAATCAATTATTCATACTTCATCACTGGAAATTAACACATTGAATTTAATAATAATTATCACTTTACTGTTGGGCTTGATTTTGCTTTCATCATCACTTAAAAAAATGTTTCTTTGGTTTCCGTAAACCATGTCATATTCATACATACTATAATGCGAAATTTTCCTGGCAATGCTGGTTTATGGATTGGTAACTTTGGCTATGTAAACAACTTACGTGTTGTTTCAATGTTGAAAGATTATTTTTTTTGTTTAAACTTTAGTTTGAAATCCAATTGTAACTAAATATTCCTGAAAATAATTACTAAAATATCTATAAATATCATTCAAATTTTTTTTCTCCACTCTCCAAAGTTTTTCAGTGCAAATACTAAATGAAACAGAAAATCATCAGATATTAATAAAAATGACCGTGACCAGGGACACAGGTGAGCATAGGCGAGCAGGCAGTTGCCTAGGGGCGGCAAGTCTTAGAGAGCGGCAAAATATGATCACATAATTTAAAATCACTAAATATTTTTGACATACGAATTTGTTTCAGCTTCAGAGTAAATATCATGGGCATATGTCTTTATAAAAAAATCCTAAAAATATGGTGGCAGTTTGGCAATAGACTAATAAAGCCGAGCGGAAATGATCTTGGTCATAAAAGCGCTTAAGAGAGTATGTAGGTACATGATTCGAATTTCCATATTGTTTCTTAGAATACCGGAAAATAATGCAAAAAAATAAGTAATTCAAAAAATTGTAAGGGCGCTATTTTAAATTTTGCCTAGGACACTTGCCTAAGAACGTCACTGATCGTGACTTTCACGATTCTGCTAGCTACTTAAGATTTTGAGGTGTTTGTATAAACTAAATAGTTTACTTAACTACATTTTTAAAAGCAGCGGTCTAGTAAACTACAAAGCACGCATTAAACACAAATAAAAAAATAAAAAAAGTAGGGAAATTTACCAGTGCTACGCAAAGTTGACACAGTTTATGGTACTAATAAACATTATGAGACAGATTAGTTCAAATTTGAATTTCATGTCAATATTCTTTATATATTGTTGAAAATAATATTTTATATTTAATTATTTCAGAGCTCTGGTGAGAGTAGCTCGTGAAGCTCACCGGTTATCACAAGGCTTCGGATTGTGCTCTAAGCATGAAGTCGCAGGAGCTCTAAGAATAGTCCTTTGCCCTTCTCTAGCAGATTCCTGTGTAAAGGTACCCAAAAATATTCAATTAACCCTCCAAGGACGAGCGTCACCATATGGTCACACAAAACACCGTTGTCTATTGATCCCACTATTCATACTTTTTCTACCTGAATATCGTTGCTTTTGCTCATATTTGGTTAAGAAGGGTACGGACTACAGTTAGCCATCAGCCGTAGGAACAGGAACGGTCTCCAAAAGCACATGTGATTTTTTGAATTTCCGTTTTTTTTAATTTACTTTTTGAAACTGTTAGATATTTTTTTATAAAAACATAAAATTATTTACAGTTATTTTGCTAATATATTTGTTTTGAAATTATGTTGATCTAAAGAGGTCAAATTGTAAATATTTAAAAAAAAATCATGTTTAGCTATATTTCAACCCCGAATGTTTGCAAGCCCATACGGTCACTTTTGTCCTTACAACTGTCCGTACTCAATATTACACGGTAATAAAAGGATGAGCATGACTATATAGTCATGCGGAGTTTCTATACAACGACTTTGCGTTTTTTTTTTTTTTAATTTTGGATAGGAATAAAAGTTATCCGTGACTTCAATATGGCTTAGAAAATATTTTTTTTATCAGAAAAAAGCTCTCGTCTCTGGAGGGTTAATTTATTAAATGACAATAGATTTCACAAAATGTAGGAGGTGTTAATTTGTGACAACTTTTCAGGCATGTTTACGAGCTGCCACAATGTTTGCGGTATCCGGTGATAGTGGTCTCCGGCAAAGCAAAGCTCAGAGAGCAGCTTTGCAATTATCAGTTGGACGATTTCACCGATGGATGGTAGATGTCCGGTTGGGAAAGTTTATACACGAGTAAGAATGAGAATTTTTTATTCAAACATATAATTACAAATCTAGTATTTTTTTCAGTTTTATTATATTGGATACATATCTTTCCCGCATGTTTACAGCAACTAAAAAAGGTACACGCGGTCTGTATATCTAAAAAACCTTGTTTTGAGATCAACTTTTTCGAATATCATGAAGCGAACTGAAATGTAGGGCCTTAGACAATATGACGTGAATAAACAACAATTGACCAAAATGCTTACAGCTCTAAAAGCTTAGTCATCTAATTGTCTCTAGGTAGCTGTAGAAATAAGAAATCTGTACAGCTAAAAAGAGTTATGTTATTTATAGGTTTCTCCCAGTAATAACTGCCAATAAAATTGATGTACATAGTTTGAATTACTTCTTTAAATATCGAAATACCAAAATTTTTATATGAGTGAGCTTGTTTTGTCAGACGGTAGAGTGTGTTTATCGTATCTATCGAGAACGTTTTCTGGCAATATACTTACCGACGATTTAATAAGAAGTATTTAATTTTAGTTAAGATGGTTGGTTATGAATTTGCTGAACTATCCCATTGTACACAGCCGTAATCAGGGATGTTGGAATGTTGAACATATATGATATGTTAATTATAAAAAGTATTTATGATTCAATTCCTACAGATATGCTGCAATATACCTTTGTGCCGGAATGGAAACATTACTTGAAGAAATAATGCTGCTGTGTATGCCATCGGAACCTGGAGTTTGTCTTACCCCGACTCTCTTGGAGCATGCCATCGCTGCATCGGGTGACCTTTGGGGACTTTTACAACCTTATGCGCATCTGAATGCAGGAAGGATAGCTTCAGGTGAGTTGCACAACCATATTTTTTTCTTATTTCATATCAAAAGCATGATAATAGAAGTCATCACAAAAATCCTTTTCCTTGATCTAAAATCAATGGTCGATTGAACAAATCAACATATTTAAAATACCAATACCTCAGCCAGAAATTGAAACTGAAACATCTGCTTATTTGGTTTTGATGCATGGCACAAAAGAATAAATGGAAGTTTAGCATATAATTTATTTTTCTGATTTTTCAAGTCTTATAATGCCATAAGCCGGTGTTGAAGTTTTGTCAGACGTATTATATTAAATATCAGATTAATTTTTAATGATTATCTAATTAAAATTATTTTTTCGCAGGTGCTCTTTCCATGCCTCGGTGGGCATCGTTAAGTTCAATAGGATCCGGTGGATCAAGTAATTCTGCCAACACCTCTAATAATGAACAGCAGGGTCACAATAGTAGTGGTCTTGCACAGTCAACGAGTCACCAATCCATTGCAAGCCCAGGGGGAAATCCTTCAATAGGAAAAAATTCAAACGGTTCAGGTAAGATGTGGTGATTTTAATTTTACTACCAAAAGGAATATTTTCAGTTGATGTCGAAGCACATGTTATGTCTTTCCGAAATCAACGAATTTTTATCCAGGATGTGCTTATAAAAATACGAGTAAGCTTTTCTCGCCCTGTTTAATATCAATGTAAATGATACATCAGGTTCATAGAATTCATTAATTATTTTATTAAGAACCTGAGATGTATATAGTGAAAAATAGGCAATGATATTACAGATTAAAAATATCAAAGTATTTTAGTTCTACAGTTTTTAATATTTTTATGCGTTGATAGCTATTTCGGCTTGCACCATCGTCAGAACTATGCTTAAACTTATTTTCTGCTCAGCTATATATACTGGCTCCGAAGAGATACACAATGCATCAAGTTATTCACTCTAACATAATAATTATAATTACAATAATTTTATTTAAGTAAAGATTCTTTTAGACTTCAATCTACAATTAACGCCGTCGACTAGGTGTCTAGGCATGTAGACGTTACATATAGCATGATAGCGAGATCACACTTGTTCATTTTCATAGTAAACATTCATTAGTCGCATATTACACCACAATGTACGCGGCCTATGGCGTTAATTGTAAACCAAGACTTTATATCTTGTAGCATTAATTAATGTCATATACAAAATACTACAAAGGTTGATTTTTGAGAAATGATATACATTTTTGGCGATTGCAAGATACAGTCTTTTGAAGAAAACAATTCAAATTATCTGAATGTGTCTACAAGTGAGGAGCAAACATTCAAAAAGTGTTTTGTCACAAATTTTGAAAAATGGCGTTTTATATCAATTCTGATAGCCCATAATAAAACCTATGAATGGAAATCAAAATTAGTGTCAAAAAAGGTTTTTTTTCATATTAAAATGAAATCATAAAGTTGACACATTCATACAAACCGTCACTATTGCAACACTTAAATCATCATTTTCCAAGCTTTGTATTTGTGTGACAAAACACTTTTTGAATGTTTGCTCCTCAAGTATCTATATTATTTCTGCAGTTTTTAATTCAATATTAATTAAAATATTAGTATGGCTATTGCTAACATTCATTTGTCTCTTTTTCAGATCGGAGTGGAGGGCCGGCCGATTCCTGGCTATTAACAACTTGTGTTGGTGCAGTTAGCGAACTTAAAGATCTTTTGGCACGGGCACCTCACATGATGCCTTTGACGCATGCTGCTGTCAACGTCTTATTTTATTTCATGAGGTGTTCTCAGGTAAGTCTGCCTATTCACATAAAAAAATTGATTGAAACATATTTTACTTATTTGAACAATCACTCTAAAGTATCTATTTACGAGAACATTTAGCGTTCTTTTCAATTTTGAAATTTTTTTTCAGCATTTAGATTGCGAAATGTATTTGTAACCGTTATAATTTTTGATAAACAGTTGGAGCATTCACAGGCGTGGAATCGAGAAGGCGTCCAGGAGCTATGGTATGAAAGAGCTTATGCTGTACTTCCACCGCTAGTTGAATGGATAAGAGTAGCAGGAGCTCATGCTGAGCAGCGAGGAACATCTGCTGCAGATCACGATGATGTTATGCAAGCTGCAAGGCTATTACTTCCAGGAGTTGATTGTCCACCTAGACCTGTTGGGTAAGACTTCAAAATACCCTTTTTTTCTTTTCCGATTTCAAGAAAGTAGAATTAACCCTTCTGAAATGTTCCTTTGATCAATTTCATAATCGAGCATAATATTTTAATGTAGTTTAATCACTCACACATCAACGACTCGCCGGTGATTCAAACGCTTACTGACTCCATACACTAATGATGCGCCGGTGCGTCAAGATGTTTACTAGTAGAAAATAATTATTTTTTCAATATCTATAAATTATTGTGCTAGAAGCATCTATTAATGGTTAACAATTTCATAGTAACAAAAATACTTATGAGTTAGTTTGAAGATGCTTCCTCAAAAGGTGAACATATGTCATACCCAGTAGCACAAACAGTAAAATAAAAAAAATATCAAAATTGATTTTATATAAACAATGAATTTTCAAAAAGTTACCATCGAATCTTTTGTAAGTAATATCTTTGTTTTTATATTTCATTTAGCTTGGAAGAATGTTTACCTCCAAAAAGGCTAGCAGGAGTTTCATCATGTGAAGACGGAGGCAGAGCGCAACTGGAACTCAGCTTCAGATTGCTTTTGTCCGGGCGGACTGATCTCATATCACAGGCTATCACACTTCTTCCAAGCTCAACCGGTTTGAACACCCTCAATCATCATGGTTTGACAGCTCTTATGCTAGCAGCTTCAAGGAATGATGAACAAGTTACTGCTGTAAGTAATTAGAAAATCTATCTTTGTTGGTTTGGACTATTTGTCATTTTATTATCATCAAGCACATACAAGTAGGTATGAAGAGGGGGGAGGGGGCCAAAAAGACAGCTACCGTGGGTGTTACTTTTGAAAGCACCTCAATAGTTTTTATTTCTTTATCTTCATGTGCCTCAAAAATCATGTGTCCAGGCCAAACATTTTAATTGAGGCTCTGAATGTCACGTAAATGAAAATGAAGGATTGATTCAAAATACGCAATAGAATTTGGGTAAATTTGATGAGAAAAAATAATTAGATTTACTGAAAACCCTTATTTTATTTTATTTCAAGATACTACTAGATGCAGGCGCAGACCCAAATATAGAAACACCTGGCTGCAGTTCTGGTGGATCAGTTCCAGGAAGTCCTCCACCGCCACCATCATGTGTTGCTTTCAGCGGAACCGCAGGATGGACAGCGCTAGTTTATGCATGCTCTAGAGGTGCAGTCGCAGCCGCCATTTTACTTTTGGGGAGAGGTGCACGAGTTGAAGGGGCTGCCACTCATCATGAGGATAAAACAACCCTTACACCTTTACAGGTTAGAAGATGACAGAAAGGGGTGACATGAAACTATGTTTAAAACTGGCTCACTTAGGTAACCTATAAGAGATAACAATAAAAGCAACATTATGAACAAAATTCAATTTAGACACAAAGTTATACAGTGTGTTTTTAAATGCATTAATCTTGTAGTCTGAGGTCCCAAATATCAGCACATATGCCTGCCTATTATTTTTTTTTCAAATCAATCATTTAATGTTATAATTTGACATTACAGGTGGCGTGTGGAAGTGGTAATATTGAACTTGTTCAACTTCTGCTTTCTCACGGAGCACATCCATTTTTATCAACACTTCTCAAGGATTCACTCTGCTATTCTGGATCAGCCCAAAGAGGATGCTATAGGTAATAATAGCATATTTTAAATTGAACTGGCCTATAATATTATGTCAATATATTAATTTTGAACTATCCATCAGTTGATGGGAAAACAATTACCATCTGAATTATTGACACTGTGGTATCATAGTGTAACAATGGTGTCTTCTTTTTAACTGCAATGCATGATTGTTCTAGTTCATATCTTCTTTGTGATTAATTCAAAATTAATTCAAAATTATGGAAAGGTGCTTCTAATGATACTTAACTCATTTTTGACAGTTTTTTTTTTACTTTCCAACTTCTGTCAGAAAGATGACGACACATCCTTTATAAAGAAACATTATTATCAAATCTACAAATTTAACTTTAGCATTTTTAGCATTAAAAAATACTTTAAATTATAATCAAAAAATATACATACAAATATGCTAATATGAATTTATTACTTCATAGTCACTTAATGTTCTGTTTGATTTATAAATTTACAGTGCAATATCAGTAAGCTGTGTTCACGGACAGAGATCTGCACTACGAGCTCTTCTATCACATCCTATTGCCCCACAAGGAGATGTCTTATCTCTAGAAGAAATGCTGGCGGAAGGAGCACCTCACAGTCCAGCACCTTCAGTATCACCGACATCAAGTAGCGCCGCTAACCCTGCCAATAAATTTACTAAGTCACAGTTGAGGGCGCTGCAAGAAGCCATGTACCATAGTGCTGAAACCAATCACTTAGGTTAGTATATTTGATATCTCGTCGTTGTGCCTTAAAAATCGGCTGTGTGAATATTTTCACGAAATCGGATTTTTGCTCCAAAAAAATTATAATGATTCACCGCACCCTTAGAGAAAAACACAAAATATTTTGATATAACACCGAGTACCCTTCATCAAAAAAATTCTATGTTGTTAAAAATTGTATCGAAAAAAGTAAGCCGCATGTTACTCCAGCTTTCATGCAGTTTCCCCCCCGTACCCCCAACAAACGCTTCGCGTACCCCAGGGGGTACAGGTACCACACATTGGCAAACACTGCTGTAGGGAACAGATGTTGTAATTTCCATTGTTTTTTTAGCTTGGTATAATTTTGAAGGCACAATGACAATCTGTAACCTGCATTTGATATACAGCAGTATCTCCGGTATAATATCAACTTTAATCATTGTGTTACTTGTTATATTTGCAGATATAACACTGGAACTACGAGCGTTGGGGGTTAGTTGGTCCCTACACTCGTGGATGCTTTCTCTAGCAGCTGCTGCAGACAGAAGAATGGATGCTGTTATTGATCAACTTCTCCAAGATTTTCTGCAAGTCTGCCCAGATGAATATAGTAGAACGTTCGCCCACGAGTGCTTACCGTTACTGTTTAATATATTTCGATATAGTAAGGTAAATAAATCATATATTTTGTTTTATGATGTTGGATGATAAACGAACAATCCAGTCGCAGTGATCTTGTGACTTGTAGCAAAAAGAATCACAGAATTTATAAATAAACTATGTAACATAATATTTGAAAATCATACCATCTCCCATCAACTCTTAAATCAACAGAAGCCGGCGCACAATGTTTTGATAAATTTGTTTCAATTAACCTTTTAGCCGCCAATGTCGAAGTATTCGATCTACGGCTGTACGCCAGCGATTTTAGAGAAAATAGAAATTGCATAAAAAGTTATTTAACTTACATAATTTATAGTTTGAAGATGTTTTCGTGTGTCCTGGCACAATAAATTACAATAAATTCTGTGCTGCGGGACGATTTATGGGCTTATTCGATTTCGTGTTCAGGGTTGTCACAACACTTGATGAATATATTTTTTAAATTTTAATTTCAGTTTAATCACTGGTATATAACACATTGTTTTATGGGCTTATTCTATTTCGTGTTCAGGGTTGAGCCATACGGGTAAAAGCAACTTGAAATATTTTTCCGGAATATATCCAAAATTAGTCTTATTTTTTCCAAACGATTGCCACGCTCCTGTTCTTCATTGCTGGAAAAATGTCACATACTTAGTAACAGTTGAAATCGATTTCGGGGGATTGTTTCGGAAAAAATTGGCAAATAAAGTAATGGATTTGTTGACCAGTGGGATTTGATTACATTCCTCGAATTCAACGGGAAAAACAAACATATACCCAAAAAAATGTACATTTCATCCAAATTAGTATCAATCCACGTTTTCAAACGTTTGCTCAAAAATGGCAATTTAGAAGACACAACGATATTGACATTTAGTTTCAGTAACAATGGTGTTTACAATATCATCATTCACAAAATATTTAAAATATTCAGATTCGCTTTCTCTCTCACCACCGATGTTTACTTTGGTTCCCGATAAGTTCTCATCAAACGAATGAAGTATAGGACTGAAACCCTTATCTTTCCAAGAGAAGATGTTCTCAGTTGTCGGCTGTTGAAAAAGTGTTTCATTGTCCTCATCATCTGAAGATATTATATCATCTGTAAAGCTTGATTATTAGAAAATTCTCATTCGTCCGAAAAAATTTAGATTCCATTCTTGGTAGGGGATAATATTTTTACAGTCAAAAAAATTGATCACGAAAAAATTTTCACAGTACAATATCACGAAACAATATTGTCAATAAACAAAAAAGTCAATAAATCACTTTCAAATATTAAATCGCAACGGAAAAATATCAATTTCAAAGACAATGCCAATCAAATACGAAACGGTGATGATTGGAAGACGTACCGTCGACGACTGAAGTATTTCATTATTTTTACCATATGAAAAAAATACAACACAAAAGCCTAAATAGTTTGCATGTGATTGAATTCTAATTCTAGTGATTCTGACTTCTTTGTGTCCTTCTAAAGATATGGATATGGATATCCAAGTTGTCAGAAGAAAACGTCAATAAATTTATTTTATCACTTTATTAGACAGAAGACCCGAACCCATACTGAGTTGCACATGTGTAATATAATAGGGTCACGCTGCTTTGTAATTTTCAAATGAAAGAAATGACCCCCTTCAGTTCAAAGATACTGCACAAAATCGTGAAACACATGTGGCAAGAATAACGAGTCAAATTTTTTTTTTTTTTTTATAATAATATAATCCTGCATTTGACAACCCTGTAGCCATTCTGTAGCCATTTATGAAATTCCCCTACTTATTATAAATACCAGATTTTTTATGAGGTGTGACAAATACGTATCAAATTATGATTCTCTTTTGCGCTTATAGAATACTTCAAACGGGCAGCCTTAGCGACATCTGTTATATTTATTTTAAAATAATAGATTAGATAGATTTAGAAATTTTAAACTTTTAGAACGTTATTGGGTTGAAACATAGAGGTTGCTAGCATAATAATTTATTTATTAAAAAAATCTTTATTTTCAACGAAAAAACATCGCGACTCACCGGTGAGACGTTGGCATATGGAGTCAATACGCATGTGACTCACGAGTGAGGCGTTGGCGTACAAAGGGTTAAATAAGAATAAATTTATTTAACCTTAAACTTTCACTTCTCTCTTTCAGCAAAATTGAGGTATAGCTCCCTCGATTGTAAGTAAACCTATTGGGGTCCTCGTCATAGTAATACGTTTGCTAGCTACTTCTTATGGCATGCTTGGACACTAAATATTTGTATTTATTCATTCTTTGTAACAGAAAGAGGGAACAACGCTTCTACTTGCCGATATATTCTGCACTTGTTACGGGTGGGAAGCTATTAAAGCGATCAGAGAACCAGCACCAGTTCCAAGCACAGCATCAAGAATTGATCCCAAATTTGTAAATAATCCAGAGCTTTCTGATGTTACATTCAGGTATGAACTTTTTGATTTGTATATAGTGAAATTATGTTTTAATCACATAAAATTCAACAATATATTTCTCAAATATCATAAAAACAATAACTGTAATAATGAATTTAATCCAATCTAAGTTTAATGTTAAAACGTTACATGATTGTATACTATTTTTGACATAGATGTTTTCAGAAAGAACACTATTTGAATTAAAATAATATAGCTTTGAGAAAGGAATATTTTTGTGTAATTAACTCGAAATTGGATTGTTTCAAAGTTTTTTTGCTAGGATGAGGTCCATAGTATAGTTTAAAGTTTAAAAAAAACAGTAATAAAATATGTCCAGAGTGATTGTAAATAAATGATGGTGAAAATAAGCTTAATCTTAAATTTGTCATATGTGAGGAGCAAACATTCAAAAAGTGTTTTGTCACACAAATACAAAGCTTGGAAAATGATGATTTAAGTGTTGCAAAAGTGACGGTCTGTATGAATGTGTCAACTTTATGATTTCATTTTAATATGAAAAAAAACCTTTTTGAACACTAATTTTGATTTCCATTCATAGGTTTTATTATGGGCTATCAGAATTGATATAAAACGCCATTTTTCAAAATTTGTGACAAAACACTTTTTGAATGTTTGCTCCTCATGTATATATATATTACAAATATTACACAGAAAAGAAAATCTGGCACTATTATCATCAACTAATCATTCTTTTCTTATTTTATATATTGCAATATACTTTAAATTTAGCAATAGACAATTTTATATTCAATGTTAGTTGATTAAGAGCATAAAATAATTCTATAATATTTATGATATAATATTGCAGAGTTGAAGGTCGCCTATTTTATGGCCATAAAATAGTGTTGGTAACTGCTTCACCTCGTTTGAGAGCCATGTTGGCTCCGCCGCGTGTTCCCACCCATAATCAAACTTCATCTACTACTCAAGGGGGTGCCGGACAGAACTCTTCGAATGCCGGATCCAACAGTTCATCCATTACGTCCAGTCAATCAACACAATCAACACAATCGCCTACAGTTCAAATTAATGATATAAGATACCACATATTCCAGGTGAGATTTATTGTCATAGTACAGGTCTGCAGTAGTCGACATCATAAATTAATTCTACGAGTGATTAATGGATTCGTGTTTAAAGGCATGGATGTCTGTGACCACTAAATTCCATTCCACCCATCCAATCCAAGCAATAGAACATAACAAGTGAAATTAGCGAACCACTCATTCCGTTGCAGCGCCATCCTTCTTTGAGGTTGAGTGAGTGGAGGAATTAGAAGCATTCCATTAGCTCCACAATGAGACCAGACAAAAAAACATAACCTTGATCCGCTTGTGCACTGTGTGCAATAGGACTAGTTCACCGCCCAAGCATTTTTTGCATAATCAATATTTTAAATTGTTCACTAATAAAAATAGTAAAAAATATCTCAAAAACCAATAAACAACATATTAGGGTAAAATAAAAAGCTTTATAATAAAAAATCGCTTCAAATTTATAACAATTATTTAATTGCAAACACAGAAATATTAAATTTGAAAATATCAGGGCTGTGGAGTCGGAGTAGGGAGTCGTGGAGTCAGGTGTTTTTCCGAAGATAGGAATCGTAGTGGGGAAAACCGGACAAAAATAATCCAAAGAGATTGAAATTCTATTCATCACATTGATTGGTGAAATCAACTAGAATTAAGAAAAAGAAAGTAACTTAAGTAACTAAAATGATTTGATGGTATACAGATATAATAGTTAGACAGAAATATTTAAAAAAAATCACTTCGGAAACGGAGTCGTATTTTTTTTACATGACTCCACAGTCTTGGAAAATGTTTGGACGGTTAATATTTTTATTTGAATGAAGTTAATCGAAGCAATGATCTATGTCCCGAAGATCACTTATAGGCAGTTAAAAGCAGAATATTTGGTTGTACACCAGTATACCCGTTGCCTAATGCAGTGATGGGTAATCTTTTTATCCGGCTTGACCCGAGTGCCATGTCACACTTAGGAATGTTATTATTTTTTACAACCTTTGTAAATGGTCTTCGTTCTTGGGCGACAATCGTAAGTAAGCAATGTGCGTCACCCAAAATGTCTTGGCGTGTCACCTCTGACACCTGTGTCCTAGGTTACCCATCACTGGTGTGATGTATGGTGTGAAAAATCAAAAACTCAACCTTGAAACACAACGTAAACTTTCCCTCTCTTGTCTTGAGCAGTTATTAGAAAACCAGTTTAAATATGAAGTAAAATGGTTCATTCACTTTATAACGAGTACACGATGAACAAAAATTATGTCAGATACATATCAGATGATTTCTTTAAAAATGTAAAAGTTTCACAGTATCTATTCTCCGCAATCTTAGGTACTAACGTTATAAATTAACTCGTTTTACAGCTCGTAATGCAGTTTCTATACTCGGGTGGTTGCAATGGACTGGATGTACCACCGAGTGATGTGTTGGAGTTATTAGCGGCAGCCAGTTTCTTTCAACTCCTACCGTTACAGAGATATTGTGAAGCTAGATGCGCCCAAGCCTTAGATTTACATAATGTTGTCAATATGTATATTCATGCCAAGGTAACTTGATTAACGTTTACTTATTAATCTTGTGATGTTTTCAAAATCCAATGTTCCTTAGAATACTGTTAATTATTGTCAGCTGGTAGTTTCATTATTGGTATAACTGGTTCCCAATAAAAAAATAACTAGGTATTATATTGTTTAACAAGTATGAAAATAAAAATTAAAAACAAATTATTTCATCATTTCATTCGCCGAGTCCGTGATAAATTTTAATGGGATTGATTGTGGAGCTAACACATTCTAAACTCAGTACCGCAGTAAGCAGTTATCGTAGAAAACCACATGCTGAGATAAACTCCATTAAGTCTATATGCTCCACGTTGGGAAAGATGTTTTGAAAAAAAAAATGATATAACTCTCCCATTAAAGATTTTCTTAATATCTGAATTACTCAATTCATTAATATTGTTTTATTCGGATGAATAAAATTGAAAGATTTTACGATTTTATCTGTTATGAGAATAAAATTTCTCAAAGATGAATGGAATAATTCAACGAATGAAGATAAATTCAGAATGAGTGATAAAATTATGTGCAGTCAAATATTCTTATTTTGTAAAACATTATTTCAGGTATATAACGCAGTGCAATTGCTGGAGTACTGCCAAGGATTTCTACTTCAAAATATGGTTGCTTTGTTAACGTACGATGATTCTGTGAAAAGATTATTATTTGGTAAGCGATTGCCGGGCCATGACGTTCTCGGAGCGTTGCTTACAATATTACAACAGAGAATAAAAGCCAGAAGAGGACCGAATAAGGCTCGATAGCTCGCTCGTAGAACTTCACACCTTCCTCTTGTTGAATTTTTATTTTAATATCAACATTACGTCTTACAAAATCTTGCCACTTTAGACTATTCTGTATGTATGTTATAATTATTTAATTGTATACATTTAAAAAACATTGTTTTATAACAAGCACTCTTGTATATTAAATGCTTTAAATTATTCAGAAATGTAATAATATAATATTCTTTTGTGAGTCAATGAAAACTATTTTTAATACGTCCATCCTAATTTTACACATAGTAAACATACCCTTTCATAAATAGAATCATCATCACATTATATTAAATGTATAATAATCTGTTACAACTAATAAACTAATTATAAACAGAGCTTATACCTAATATTTTCATTTTTAACTTTTGTAGAATGTTCTCTAATTATTATCTCAGGTAGGTGATAAAATCAATATTTGTCTTCAGACCCGTAATTGTATTTGTTTGTTTCCTGTATGTCATTTTAAATTAGTTTACATAATGTGTCATTTTTTGAGAGTTAAATCAGTTTTTCATTAAAACATTTTTTTTTATAATATGTTGAGATCAAATGCAAACAACGATGAAATTTCACGAATTGTTAATTATAGCAAAACAATTTTTGTCATTTGTGTTTTAGTTTCCTTATATTTGAGTTTATAAAACCTGGAGACATTGCAACTGATTAAAATTTTATGGCGCCCATTTTGCTTCTGGTAAAGTGACATGACAGACAGCAATCTGTTATTTATTCTGCTGATGTTTGTTTTCCAATTGGAAAATTTCGCTATCATTTTCTGTATTTCTTCTAAAAAACAATTATAATATTAACCACCCGGTTTCGATATACGATTAATGCTAAAAATGACAGAGGAGCAAAATATTTGTGCTGGTCATGGGCGTGATACTATATTAGTTTGATTTTGAATTCCTCCTCGTTTGAACACTATTTTACATATTATTTTTCATCAACTAAATTATTTAGCAGTAAAATGTTTGGTAGTATTTTATTAAAATAAATTCAAAATTGATTAATAATTATTTTGGTAGTGTTGACTTCAAATCCATGAATAAATATATTTTTATTCTTAATTTCACTTTAATTAAAATAATTCATAAAATTATACGAATAACAGAAATCCTATGATCCAAATAATCCAATGGTGCAGTGTATTGTTACATATTCTTTAAAATCCTGCATTTTAAGAATATTATAATCTATTTTGACAATTTGATTGTATTAAATATAATGAAAGATCAACAGCATGTCTGAACATGCAACCATCAGTGGTGTAGGAAGGGGTCCTGCCGCCCCCAATATTTCCTCTATTTTTTTAATCACTTCTACTATTTTTTATCTACGAACTAGGAGTTTTTACTGCATGTGGCTTAATTTTGTGTATGTGTAAATATAGTTTCTTGAAAAATATTGTATTTATTTTTGAAAATGCCGGCCCCCCTTGCTACGCCACCGGCATCCATTAATTAGTTTCATCAACAAATCAAAACCAGTCAGCTCTGCTATTAACTGCATTTCATTTTAAAATTATCATTAATCATCAACTTTAATTAGGGTAAGTGTGTGTATGATAACGTCCAGAAATAATTATTTTATAAGCAAATTAAAATACATTTTACTGGTAATAATATGATTGTGTTCTACTATCCAAATAAATAATGTTTTTGTTAAAAATCTTATGTAGTATCTTGTTTCAATTTAGTTGACCATACTTATAAGTGTTGCATAATGTTAATCTGATAATAATTATTAATTAAAATTTGTATTAAAGTGTTAAAAGTTTATCATACTCTTTTATACTATTTTTATACTTGTGAAATTTAATTATTTTATTTATTTCCTATAGAGGGCATGCAGTAGTACATTGAAAAAATCTTCATTGATTACGACATCCAGTGCCAATTAATATTTTCGACAATTGATAAAAAAATGTACTATTCTTCCAATTTGTATTTTATGTTTAATAAATATTTAGAAAATTACAAATGTTTTCATCATCTATTTCAGAGTTTTTTCGTAACTATTTTTACCGCCAAAAATAAACGTAATATCCTCTATTGCAGGCACGAGCAAACTGCGGCCCGGCGTGTATTTTTCTGCGACCCGCGAACAATATTATATATTTGTAAAAGATTCACGTTTTTATCTTTTAACCCCTTTTTAGAAGAAAATAAATATACTAATTGCTATTTTTGGATCAACTATATGTGAACAAACATTTTTAATCATGAAGCTCAATGAAAACTACGATCAAAAATCACCGATGAACATTTACAAGCAGTTTTAAGAATCTCAAATACAAAATTAACCTGAATTGTAAAAAATGTTAAAAGACGTAAAACAGTTCCATTCCTCTTATAAGATTGTTTTTTTTTCACTATTATAAATAATGTACAAATAAAAATGGTATTTTACTTGCGACCTGCCGCTCATTATGAATTCCTGAATTTGGCCCTTCATCCGAAAAGTTTGCCCCCCTCTGCTCTATTATGTTTAAATTTTTTTTTGATTAAAGTTATATGAAAAGAAGTTTATATATCATCAATAAATTATAGTCGACTTGGTTCTTTAAACTTTTTAGTGTGAAAAAATAAATAATACATTGGAATAGTGCTTATTTTGTGTTTCTGTGTTTATACTAAGTCCTGTCATAAATACTGCTACAAAGTTTTTTAAGAAAAACAAGGAAACATTTAATTTTTTAATCAATTTGATGTTCACTGCTTTTTTCTTTAAAATTTCATTGCGGGTGTCTTCTGCTACAGGTCATCATCTCCAACTTTACCCATAACTTATAATTTAAAGGATTTAAATCGGGGCTTCTAGAAAGCCAATCCTGAGCCCTGATAAACTCCAGTGTATTGTTTACCAACCATTTCTGAGTAGTATGAGTTGACGCAAATCTTGTTGGAAGACCCAGTGTTGTTTTCATATTTTCGTTCAAAGGCTTCACTACGTTATCTGATATGCAATTTTGATAGTTTTTTGCATTTGTTTTGACTCCTTAGGAACAAAAATGAAATTCAGTGGCACCCTGATAATGTACCTCCCACCAAACCATGACTGATGTAGGATGAAGACCTCTTTCAACCCTTTGAATGACTTGATAGGCTTCTCGAGAGGTGTGAGCAATAGATCTTGTTGAATTTTTGTTCTATCGTAAAAAAAATCATCAGAAAACAGTATCTCCCGGTGTTTATTTCCTGCATACTGACAAATCGGTTGGTTTCATGGACGTGTGAGCTGTGGTTTACTTTATGCAGTCATTTTTGTTTGTGCTACGTATATTTGATTCTAAGCTTTATGTTTTAGAAATGACAAATCAATTGAAATCAGTGAGTAATATTATTGATTTTAGAGTTTTTAATGTACCGAGTATGTTACTGTGACAACAGTATTAACAAAAAACATAATTTATTGCTGAAATATGAAAGCACGATTGAAGGTATTATATTTATTAAACATTGTTAAATATAAAGAGAAATAATCAGTGAGTGGAGTTTTCTCGTGAATAGAATTCGTATACAGAAAAATCCGTTCAATACCAGTAATCTATTAATAAGCAGTGACAAAAACCAGCTCAATACCTTATAATAATTTGTTCTTTAGCTTTATATCCTATTGTCAGTGGTTTGCTGCTAAAATTTCATTAACCGGCTCGCACCTTGGTCGCACGATTTTGGGATTTTCAAAAAATTTCAAAAAGTCAGAAATTTCCAGCGCTGGGCGTTTTTTTTATTATTTTTTAGCTCTTCCGAGAATTTTGGAATCCAAAATCCGAAGAATTTACGGATATACTTATCTGAACCAAAATTATTTTAGGAACTGGCTTGCCAGAACCGGTGCGAACCCATAGCAACACACTACTGCCTATTGTCATATGTGATGGTGCAAAGAAAGTAGTCAAATCTTTTGAAATAGGCAGATAATTAATGAGAAAAATGTTTTTAACGTAATAAAACACAAACACTTTCTTTTATATTTTATTTTAAATGCTTTCATAAATTTATATAATATAAGTTAGATAGAGAATAGAGATATAGGTACTTTTGTGTGATAAATGTACATTTTCTTTATTATAGTAATAGAATTTTAACCTAAATCAAACAGTTTTTGTAACAAATTAACACAAACTCATGTCTTGTTCACATAACATTATAATATATTACACATAGGTACATAATGTTTATGATAATCATTCAATTCAATGTACATATTGGACATTAGACAAGATTATATACATCGACGTATACGAGTATACTTCAAAAGATTAAGAATTTAACTGTAATATATGTGTATATAAAGACACAGTTGAGTAAAAATTCTATTTCTCAATTTTATTACTAATATTTTTCAAGCGCTTCTAAGTTATTAATAAATATTATCATTCAAAAGAGTTATGACACAACACCGAATTGAAAAAAAGAAATGTTTTGATTATTATTATTAATGATGATAAAAATAAAGAGTTGATAAATAAGAAGAATATTTCTGGTTAATGCAACTTATACTCAACATGAACAATATCATGCCATGCGTCAAACTTCGGCTTAAAATACCCTGTGAAATTTTTGGCTCTAATTTCAAGCAAAAAAAAAGAAATATTCAAGACATTCTACTATACAGTAGACATTTTTATATAAATATATTCTATTTTGACAAGTAGAATGATGATTATTTGATAATAAGAAATTAAATTTAATTCAGGAAGGTTGTAACAAAACAATAAGGATTCTGTCTGCCAAAATGATTTAATCTTCGTGCACGCTTTGCTATTTTGCATCGAAAAACTTGTCACTCGTGGAACAATATTGATAATTATGCAATAAATTATTACCATCGAGTGGAATCTCAATTTATCATTTCTTGGTGTAGGTGTTGAATTTAAGCATGTACCTATAACATTAACAGGATGTTTTTAACATTTTCCCCATTTGACCAGATATATTGTTAGTTATATCCAAAGTCTGTTATATTGGGGTTCTTCTAAACTATTAGATGGGTTGCTTAGAAAAATATTGATCAAAAGAAATAACCAAAATTCTATGAATGCACATTTGAATAGAAACAGATTTAACATTGAATGTTATCAAAAATAATTTTAGTAAAACTGCAGAATTGTATGCCAAACAATTTATAACATAACACTGTCTGTGTCTTCTCAACATTTTCTCGTCATTGTTAGTTAAGTCACTACGTTGGTTGACATATATATGAAAAATAAATAGCCAAGTTTCAAATCGGTACTTATACTCAGGAATATTGTTGATAAATAACATATTGACTTTCAAGAATTTAATATCATAAATCATATCTTGATAACTCTATATTTGTGATTGGCACTTTTATACAGTCTGCGAAAGAATGTTTTGCATACATTGCGAAAATTCAGTTTTTTTCACCTTCTTGCCTTCCCCAATTAAGCCGTTGTTGTCTCATCCTCTTGGTCAAAAGCGGTTTTTTAGCAGGGCTTATTATTCAATAAATATCTAATGCTTCTTATTGAAATCTCTTCAACACTTATCTATGAACTCTCTTCTGACTTGGGAAGTCAAGTCTATTTTTATAAATACAGTGGAACCCCCAATTACACTATCCCGAATTACGCGTTGGCTTGAAATATTCGCCGCAAATCCCCCAATTGCACGGTCGCATTCCATTGTCGTTACTACGAGACAGTCAAATGTTGGCTAGCGTCTGTGTATTCAACACATGCCAGGCTATACACGTATAGCGGGCGACTGTCTATGTGTGGGATTTTGGCGCCCTTTGCATTTCATCACTTGGTAACTAAATATTTCGTCAATATTTTTTTTTTGCAAAACGAAGGGAAATCTTAGTTTTTCATTTTTTGCAGAAAAGGCCAAATCCCTAATTTTACACCCCCAATTACACTACCCCGAATTACAGTGTCCCAACTTTAGTGTAAATGGGGGTTTTACCGTAACTACCTAACTAACTAACTAACAAAAGCGAAAAGTGACACAATTAAATATTAATTGGAATAAATTAATGCATTTTAATATTCCTAGGATGTTTGTTATCAATAATAATTAACAATTGATAAAAAAAAAAATTAAAAATATTTATTGATTTATTGAATACAAAGATTTGTTAATTCTACTCCCTGGGTAGTGGTTCAGTATCAGTTCATTAACAATTGTTCAAAGTTATAACAACGGTAAAACCATTTGTTTTTGAGATCTGGATACATATTTATAATGATATAATTTATCTGAAGCTCTTAAAGGAAACGCGAAAAAAAGGTGCGCGAAACATTCTTGCGCAGATTGTATATTAAAAGAAACTTTAGCAATCAAACGGCAGAAATATAACATTAGAAATGTTACATAAAATATATATTCATCTCTATGAAAATATTATGTAAACTTTTCAGTATATGTATCATTTATATCATGATTCTTAGACTTAATTACAAAAAGATTTACTAATAGAAGAAATGATAACTTTATACTATGGCACAGATTCAAAATACATAATTGAGACCATTCCATGACCTTCTTACGCAAATAATTGTATCAGTTATCTAACAAACCCAAAAAAGGACAATTCTTATACACTACTGTGGTGTAATTAACATTGATGGTTACTTTTTTATGTTACCATACCACAAATTGAATTAGTTCTATTTAGTTATTTTTGTTTCTCAGCTCATTCTTTTGTTTGACATCAACAAAATCTTAACAGATGTCAAATCTAAATTCCAAGTGATGGCTTCAAGCAGTTAAGAAAATTGTCCATTGGAACACTAAATTTCAGCTCGACTACTCAGAGAATTATATTTAAAAAAAGAAAAACAGTTAAATATTCAACATAGTTATTTGTAGCTTGGATTATAATATGGGTGAATAATATTATACATATAAAGCATACTATTTTTATTTGACATATTTTATTTATGGCAAAGTTGTGATTGAAACACTGATTTTTGAAGTATTTTTTATGAATAAATCAAAAATAATATTTTATTAAGATTTAAATAACACGTACACAATAAAAACCAAATGCATTCAAGGCTTATTCTTCCCTTTACCTGTCACATTGAGAGAGATAATAATTTGGCATAAAATGGTTTGATGTTTAAGGTCATGTCATTTCAACCTTGTATCGAGTGGTTTTTACTTGTTTGTCATTGAAGAACAGAAAACAAAAAACATGACCACAGCGGAAGAATTCACAAACCCCATCCACAAGCTGTCAGCACTGTACAGAACACTACTAACATTAACCTATTTCAAGATGTTCACTGTCAATCCTCAGTAATAAATAATTTATTTTAGATTAGGACTTGTTCGCTCATGACCTGCATTCAGCATCAGTTGATAATGCTCGTCGTGAGCGAAATTAGAATAAAGTTTTATATTTTTTAATTACTGACATTATTCAACATCACGAGCTGCAATATAAGATTTTCCTATATTTAGGGTTATGCAGTTTTATGTAAGTCAATTTTTTTATGTAAGTTTATATGAACTGAGGTTGGTAAAGCGTCATTACAGTTTATATAAAATGCCGTATACCATGAAAAAATTTGATCTCGATTATTATAAATAATAAAGATAAGAAAACTACAGCTAATGAGAGTAAGTTTCAGGGTTATTTTAATACAAGAGTTTTCGAATACATTCAAGACGGATAAACATTATGGTCATCGACACCAAACTCACTTAAAAATTAGAGAAACAAAATAAAATAAGCAACTATCTACAAATCCAAGATTAAAAAGAATGGTAAATATAATAATATACATATAAGCAGTGGTTGAAGTCGGACAGAAACTCATCGAGATGAATTAAGAGCGGAGAATTTTTGCAATGGTCTGTCCACAAAAATTAGTTGTTTCCGGAACAAATATATAAGAATACAACTTTTACGTAATATAATATAAGATCAGAAAACTTTTTTTTTCACTGATTTTGTTACAAATCGCGACACGAGTTTTGCTTCTTTGAGAAGCAACTTCAGACTACACAATTTGTAGCAAAATCAGTGAAATAACAATATTGACAAATTTAATCAAATAAATGAATTTCCACAAAGTTATCGTCAAATATGTATGCTTCATAGTTAAAATTACGTATAAATAATAAGTGGGTGCAGATCAATTTTAGTAATCTCTTAAATTAAAACTACAATAAACAGTTGGCCTTAATCAACCGACGTTTTTAAAATTCTGGCTAGTTTGATTTTAATATAAAATAACTTAGATTATTCCACGTATTGTGCTACAAACTGTGACACGTGTTTCGCCTCTTTCATAGGCATTCTCGGATAGACTACTTTCACAAATGCTTGCTTAAGTACAAATGATTTTAATTTTACTATTCTGATATACTACAGTAAAAATCAAATAAAAATGGGAGGCAAGGATAGAAAAACAAACAAATGATAATAGTAATACAAATGACATTTACATTAAGAAACTAATGAGTTGCATCAATTAGGACGGGTTAAGCCGTTGGAAAATAAATTTAACAGTGGCTAGATTAAATAAATTTAACAGAAGTTAGATTTTATTAATTACACGAACGTCGGTATGAAGCATATAAATATTACTTATATTTAAAAAATATTTTTTTTAACCCTTCAAAGTCTATTTTTTTTATTAAAGATTTTCCTCCTGAATTTTTATATGAAATATACGAATTCCACAAAGTTAATTCATATAAATTGAATATCGTGAAATTGTATGAAACACGTATTTGCGTGAACAACGATTTTAAAATGTTTATATGGGCGCGCTTCGGTTATCACACGCATTTGCGTGAGCGCCGAAATTGGAACACTTTTTTTTTTACACGTATTCGTGTGAACGCTGGGGAAGTGGTTAACTAAAAATTATTGCAAACTGATATCAAATAAAAACGGGTACATTTTGATCCGCTTCTGGTGAAATATTATTGAAAATATTGCAATCTTCTGTATTTACTTCAACTTCACTGCACTGCATATGAGAAAAGTAATATTAATTGTATAAAAGAACATTCTAATTTATATTATGTATCAAATTAAAAACACTACTATAATTTTGATATTATTATATAACACTACTTGAGAGAGGTAATATGATTTCATCATGTTATAATTAGACTAGTTTTTCAAAATCTTTTTAAATTTACCAGAAATATGATGTAAATAACGAAGACATCGCATGTCTTAATGCTAATTCATACATTTTATAGGTAAAATATTCACAGGACACTGTTAAACTAAAATTATTAAACGCATAAAGCTTTTTTATACAAAATAATCAGAGGGTGAAGGAGAAAGAAATATACACAAACGCTTAATGATAACAATAACTGTAAAACTTAATTAAAATAAATCACAGAAAATTTAATAAGCATACCGACAAAAATAAAAACACTTCATTTTGAACTATCGCAAATGGAAAGGCAGCTAATGGCAAACGGCATTAACTATCATTGTTTTGCTAATCTGATAAATTACATTTTCTTTGGCCATTCCCCCGCAGTATAATTTGAAATGTATTGGGTTTTCAAGGTCATTACGAAACGGTTCAAAAAAATATACCTTTTACTTTTAGCTGTCTTTTTATTTGTGATGGCATTACACGATTCTCTTTTGTTTTCAAACAATTTTAATGATTTATCGCTAAGGTTATTGAAATAAATACATTTTTCATAGAAATAGATCTTAACTTAATATAAAAACATAATAGTAATAATAAATATAAATATAATAACGTAATAATTATACGAAAAAAAAATATTAAAATTTTGTAAGAATGATCATATTGATCATTAACACACTATAAGCGGGCTCTGTTAATAACTAACTGGTATGTACAGCGGGCAAAAATTAGCAGCAGGTGAAAAAAAAATCAAATTTGCAATAATCGCTCCATCTTCCAAACCAGTGGTTATTTTTTAATGAAATTTTGAACATTACATGTAGTTGCTTACTTCTGCATTTGTTTTTCAACGAATAATTTAAAGTTTAATCTTCACCTGAATATTCAGATAAATTATCGGCGAATATTTCATCATCACTTTCGTAATTTTCTGTAGACATTTTTTACGGTTTAAAAAAATGTAAATAAAACATAAACGAATTATAAAGATGTATTTCAAAACTAAATTTAAATCGGGGTCGTTTCAAAATCTCATAAAAAAATTGCAAGAGTATATGTATGTGATTCACATAATATGAAGTGTTGGTGCAGTTGGTACGTTAAGGAAATGAAGTATTATTATTTTTTTGTTGATGTATGTGTAAGCTGTAAATGTCCTCAAGAGAATTGGTATATAATAATCATATGAAATAGTCGAATAGATATACCTAATCCAGCTTTAAAGCGGAGCCGGCGTAAAAGGTAGAACTACCTTTCCCGCTCTTTGTGTGTTAATAATCAGAAAATATTTATATGACAATAAACAGCACATTATTAGAATATATTTCCGATGTTACCATTGAAACAAAAAAACACAATATTGTGATTTAATGGAAAAATAAATATATTTACGTATTTAGTTAAAACTTTTTAAGAGCAATACCTAAATACGTACTTTCTATAACGTACCACGGTTATTTTAATGACGAGCAAAACAATATATTGAAAAATAATCATTTTGCCACATGATTAAAAAAAAACCGAATAGGGCTGTTCAACGTTTAGATAATCAAAATGTGGTTACAGAACAAAGGTTAGATAGATCTGGGCCAGCTTTTTTACAAATCAGATGTCATTGAAAATTTTTTAAATGTTTGCGATGGAATTTATTGTGACCCAAATATTTGCACCATAAAATTTGTGACTCAAATGATATTATATTTTGATCTGGATATAAAATAATAAATTTAACAATGTCCTTAGCATATAAAAAAATACTTTAACTGTGTATATTTATGATTTGTTTTAGTAGATATATTCATAAGTTAAACGCTCAGTTTCGAGTGGTCATAAAAACGATTTATCATTAGACATTTTATTTCCATTATGTATATGCTTTTTAATAGTAAGTGACCTCATATAAATATAAATATAAGGCCTTGAGGAGAATAACAATTTAAAACACAATAATGTTTAATTATTTCATGAATAAAGAGATGCAAATCAAACGAGTCGCAAGTGCAGTACAAATTAGCTATTATTAAGGCAAAAGAAAATCGCAAGAAACTCCTGACGATGTGAACATCAGTCAGCGATATTATTTATAATATAAAGGAGTCGTGATACCTTTTTTTATTTCTTATTCCACAGGAGATAAGAACAGCATTATTTTATTCAAGTCGACGTAAAATCACTTCAGACGAAGGGGACAGAAACTGTTTACTTAAAATGATATTTTAATTTTATAATTTTACCATTGACGAGATTTCGAAAGACAGAGTTAATTTTATTTAGATACGAGTAGAAAAATACGATTTATATAATAGATTTCAAGCGAACGCCATCAGTGGAATAAATTCAATTATCATCTGCGGTAGATTGTTCCCAACAGTTATATTTAAAAAGTATATTCAACCCGACAGCGTGGAGTACAATACAAAAGATAACGAGCGTAGAATCGTCGGATGAGATCTATAAAATAAGAATTAAGTAAAAATTATGTACCATTAGGAACTTTTGTTATTAAAAAAAAAATTAAGCCAGCTGGAATACAGGAAACATACATTAACGACGTAGACAAAGTTTTGAACATATATTGTAATAATAATTATCCTAAATCGTAAATACTCCACAAAATATACAGTAATGTTTGCATCAGTATCATAGCCCACTTTGCCGATTCCTATTCGACATTAAATACAATTTTAATCACTAAATAAGGACTATAAAAATATTCCATTGTTTTATAAATCAATTGTAATAATAACAGTGGTACTGAAGACTTGCGCTTTCAGTACGTTAATCAATCGATCTCCCCGCGTCGAAATATCACAAGTCCAGTTCGGTAGTTATAAGATAAACCTTACTTACAGATGAATAGATTCAAAAATAAATTATGATTAATACTAAGGTGCACCGAATTGTGAAATATGTGAGGTTACAACATTAATCATGATATTCGCCGACAAACTAAAAAGTTTGTATACAATTTCTTTAACATACTGTTAGGAAAACGATAGAGCTTATAAATACTACTGACCGTCTTGACTAAAATTCTTGCATCATATTCACCAATAGACTTTGCCTTCCTAATTTATTATCTTGAATCAACGAGAGAGTAGACGGACATAAACATTGACTTAAAAATCCATTACTTACTATAATTATTCAAATATGCAAGGACATTCTGACAAATCTTCTTAGACACATATACCGAGTAATTCTTCAGTCACGTTTACACGGAATTTCAACCGCCAAAGTAATAATGTTCTGTTAGCAATGACAGGCTGGTTCTACGCATTGCTGTCTGTTAATGAATGTCCCAAATTAATTTTCTATATAGTTTGTTTGTACCTTTATACAGCTCATAAAAGATTAAATATTTTTGATCTGGCTGCTGTTTCAAATCAATTCATTTATACTGACTATTTTACATATTAAGTCCCCATCATTTTCATAACAGTAAAAACTATTATGAAGCTAAGACTAAAGACAACAATTAATACTTTAGTGTCAACACATTTTGACCAAAATGGATATGCGATACTTCAACACTGAGCATTATAGTAAAATTATTATGTTGGCTGTAATGACATTTTAACAGTCTACCGCACAGCTTCTCTACATGCCTCCAGGTTTTGGTATATTCGTATCGTACGCTCGAATGACGTCCGTCTGAGTGACTGATCCTCCTTCTTCTTGTGAAAATGCGAATCCATCTATTTCGATATCAAAATAAAATCAAAATTATTAAGTGTGAATTTTTTATGAAAACAAAAAATAAATTGTCATGCAATATCATGTCAAACTGTCATGGTGTTTTTACTATTAAAATTAACTATAACTTAAAAAATACTACATTGGTTTTCTTTCAATAACAATATTTTAAATGTCAAAGAAAAAAACATTGTTTTTTTCATATTTCAAATACATGACAGTTTGACATAATATGATCTATAATATTCTACATCAAAAACCCTTCTTCACACAAACTCTTTTGTGCAAAAAAACGAAATGTCGGTGATTTTAAATATATGTGGAAGATTTCTAGTACGATTATTTTTATTTATGTTTTGCAGGTAACACTAGTTGCTGATAAAAACTTACTGCTGAAGTTGGAAAGAAAAGATTGTTATCCAGGCAAAAATAGCATCGTTGAAGATGAAAATTTGGTATATCTTTCCACACAATGGGATTTGGACTAAAATTATTTCAAATAGCATGTTAGGTTAGGTTGTTTCAGGAATTCATTGATACTGTGATGTCAGTGGGGTAGGAAGGGGTCCCGTCGCCAAGGGTGTTTTTTGAGTTTACCGCCCCCCCCCCCCCAACAATTCCTCCACTTTTTTTTTAAACGACTTCTATTTTTTTAGCTATGAGATTATACTACAGGTGGGTTAATTTTTTTTATTCATAAATATAATTTCTCTAAAAATATTGTATTTTGTTATTTTTTGGATTTTTTTTCTGAGCACTTTTTGTAATATGTCAAAAAAAAATGTTAATTGTCTTTTATTGCTTGGAGGAAAAGTGGCAAATTATTGCTATTATTATAAGTATTCATTTTACAAAAAAGTAAACGAATTTAATGTTGTAAGTTAATTCATAACACAAGATACCAGATTTTATTTTGTAAAGATACCATTTGGGAAAAAACATATTTAAAATTTAATTGTCTGGCTTTTCTCTTCACAAAATCGTTAGTAACGTTATCAACACCTATTTTATCTGATAGTTCAAATTTTATTTAAAACATGGTTGTAGAGTTGGAGTCGTTACCGTAGTCGGAAAAAACTAACGACCCCGACTTTTTTGAGTGTACAAATTGCTAAAGTCAAAAGTCGCCACTGGTCGATCTGGTATGAATGTAAATGTAATAGGAGATTTTTTAAATAAATTGCGAAAGTATAAAAGTAAGTTAAGAGTATTTAAATTTTCCTTCTCATCTCTTTTTGCTTAGCAGGAGCAGCAACAATTTTTTTAATTCTTTCCAAGCAATGTCATCATGACCTCGTTTTTAGTATTTTAAAAAGCATAATCATACGAGGAAAAAATGGTGAATTAATTATCGCTTGCATTGATTCTTTATACGAAACAATTTTTGTTTATTACCTCTGAAGTTTTTTTCCATTTCTGTAAAGTTGTGTTTAATCAGTTAGTCACTAAGCATAAATAAGACGAAAGAAAGCATAATATTGAAGAAAAAAAGCTCGCATTGATTATATATCCAAAACAATTTCTAGTTGTTTTTTTACCTTTGAAAATTTCAAAAATACCGCCTCCAAAAAGTATACATTGTCAGTGGACGGAAGAAAATAAAGTGAAAGTGATATTGCTTACATTGGTTCTGTATACATATCAATCTTTATTTTCATATTACTTTTAAAATTTTCTGTTTCTTTTCGAAAATGCCACCCGGGACGGTCCCTCCCCCCACCCTGCTATGCCACTGTGTGATATGCATCGATGCCATGTCGTGTGACCAGAGATTGTAGATTGACTTCCATTGAAAAAAATACTTATCTACAGATTTACCAAGATATTTTTATTTTCTTTCATGTGAGAAAACATTGACTAAATTTTTCTACAATAAACTATTTCTAATCTTGATGTTAACATGATATAGTCAATGTGAAAATTAGCAAATAATTTTGAAACAATCAACAAAATTCAAAACAGATAAAGATATTAAATAATAACTTTGAATCTAAAATTGTTACCTAAAATTGTTGTCTAAAATGTAAATATATCAGAATAGTTAATTCAATAAATTGGTTGTGTTCGATTCTTTGTCTCGTTTAACCATTAGCTTTGTAATAAATTGTAATAAAATATCAAACGCATTGAAAATTATTGGCGTAATTATTCAGTGCAAGTTATCTTTTGTGGTTTTTTTTTGCATTATTAATGCATATTGAATTTAATGTCTCTAGGACAAAATAGTTTCCCTAGAGAGCTATCCCTATAAAATAACATATCAAAATATGATTTGTGTAAAATTTCATTTGCATAAGATAAAACAGAACTGATGAAGATTTGTAAAAACGTATATAATTAATAATAGAAATTGTCAATTAATAAATTACAATTTCATTAGGAAACTTTTTAAGTGTACGGTTACTAAGCATTTACTTAATGAGAGATGTTAATTTAAGATTTTTTTTGACATAAGACAATATAGAATTCTCAGAGTACGGAATTTGTACAATATGTGCAAAACATAAACGGTGCAATTTAACATTGATTGTGTTCAGTAAAAGTAAAACAATCTAATTACTACGTGTATAAACAACAACAAAAAGCTGTAAACGTTATAGGTAAAATTTGAATATAGAAGGCTATTGTTTCTGTTACATAGTAATATTGTTTTTTATCAGGAGTGTTTATACTATGCAACAAGCTGTCAAATTTCATGAAAGATTTTTTACAACATCAATGTCAAATCAGTTTGATATGATGTAAATTGAGCGTTTCTTGTGAATGGAGGAGGCAGTCTACAATCTTTTCATGTTTTACATGAAATTTTAAAGAATCAGCAATATGTGTATATCTACAAATGTATAGTTATAAGTGACATAATTCATTTTATATCGTTAATGGTGGTTTAAGTAACATTTCAAAATCAAATGTTAAAGGCATTTCAATAAAATTATTGCAAAAACGAAATCAGTTAATTTTTTAAACAGTATTTAAAACAGCACTCCAGCAACAAAGAACCAAGTAATTTTACTTTATACAATTGGTGTCACTGTTCAAATCAATCATAAATAAATATCAGACCAATAGAACTTAATATAAAGTGCTAATTTTGAAACTTTTCATGACTCTTCTACATTGAAATTGTGAAAGCAAAAAAAAAAACTAAGTTTTGTGCTTCACCGGTCAAGTTTTTAATTCAGAAAATACTTTCTAATTATTACGATTAGATGTACCAAAGAAGTGACGTATTTTAAAATAAGAATGATTTATGAGAATACTTACGAGACAGTTCCATCTCCATATTTACCCTAGTGTTGGACCGTCGGCTGAAGACGCTTCGTACGTTTTTGAGCAGGCGAGCAGTCTCAGTTAACCTGGTAACACAGGTAACGACGCCACGAGGCGCGACAAATACTTAGCACATGCTTTTCTGCATCTTATGTCCCTTCCAACTAACCTCCACTAATTCTACAGTATCAGGGTTGGTTAAAAGCGCATGCATCAGACAAACAGCGTGTCAATTGGAAAGCACAAGACATTAATAACAATAAAAACGTAGCAGAAATGCGACTCACAAATTTTGTTAGCATAATGTAATTGTTTAAAATATATAGCCGTGGATGTAATTCAGCAATTTATGACATTTAAATATGTTTAATATTGCAAAGATTAAAGTAATATTCTAAGTAAACGATGTGATCTTTTTTTTAAATATTAGTTTTCAGGTACTTGCGACATTTTAAAGCAGGCATACTTAAAGATCTGGAGGGCTATTCACAAATTTATCAGAAACTAATTATGGAGGATCTTTGATACTCAACATTTTTGTATATGGTTTTTACGGTAGGTATAACCTAAATGTAATGATTGTGAATATGTTCACTATTGTTATGGTCCCAGGAAGAGTGAAAGCGGTCCTGATCGTTAAATAAAATTGCGGAAATAGTACCAAACATAATGTTTTTTTTTTCTTTTTTAATATATAATAGAGTTGACAATAAAGACAAGAATTGAACACAAATAAATTATATTTAATTTATAAATGGCTGAACAAACCACACATGCACAAAATGACGTACAAAAAACGTTCGACACTAGCAATCGGACACTAAGCACAAAAGCATTCCTAAAAAAGATGGTAGTCACGATAACAACGGTAAGAAATAAATCAGAAGACATCCAGGGGTAGTCAAGGGCCACACCGGCGATACTTACACTGAGAGAGGCGTTCCAATGCATGCACAGGCCTGCCACCACGTCGCCACAATAGTAAAACACAATAACAATATGTCAATAAACCAAAACAGTGGAATAAAAGTTTTTCTGAAAGTACTTAACACCATAAAGTATAATATGAAATCAAGCAAAATAATTGGTAAATCTAATGAGGATAATGCGTTTTTTTTCATTTACACTATTTCGAAAAATATAGTAAAAAATAAAGGGAGGTAAATTATACCAAAACTACTTATAGTTGTATTAAATATATATTAGTGGTCGCCAAAAATTTTCACCAAGCAGATCCATCAACAAAATATTTTTATAAGCAGTAATCCAATGCTCGGTACTTGTTTTTGAAGTCTTGAATTTTCATTGATTAAATATTCTCCAGTTAACTTCTACTTCTCTAACTGTTGGGAAGTTATGAATTTGACCTTTGTGTATGGATCGGGCTAAGTTAGGTTCTGTTCCATATGTGAAAGTTATGTTTATACTAGATTAATTATATCGACTGTGGAAAGGAAAAAGGACGTAACACACAGTTTTTTCAAATCAGGTTTTTTTCGATAATCACAATGTATCAAACTTGATACACGTTCAATCAAAAGGATGCAAGCTGTAAATGCTGAATTAGTACATATCTAAATTTAGCTTTTAAGTTTGAAAAAGATGACCTTGTAAAAAATTAAAACCAAGAAAAAAGGCTGAAATAATGGTTTTTCTTAGACGATTTCTTTAATTAATATTAGATTATGTCAATTAAACCCCAGTTTAGAAGTCTCCGTGCACTTCAAGGCTGTGTATAATTCATAATTTGCATATGGCCCAAAATCATGAAAACACGTTTTTTGCGAATCCTGTAAAATTTGACATGTGTAGGTTAAGTCCTTTTTCCTTTCCACAGTCGATATAAATTGTTTAAAACTTACTAGACTATTTACAGGGTGAAAATTTAGTTTAATTTAGTAAAGTAAAATTTAGTAAAATTTAGTAAGCCGGTAATAGTAAAATTCTTAGATGCAAGCATAATATCAGATTTTAAGAGATAGTCCTGGAGATAATTTGTTAAAATGATATCAATTTCTATAACAACATTTATTCAAAATTTTGAAACAGCTATAATGTTTTACGTAAGTAAAATTTTAAAGCTACACAAATTTTAATTGCATTATCATTTCCTATTAAAATCTTGCATGTAATAAAAGTCAGTCTATCTTAATTTCGACCGACGAGGAAGCTGGGAGCTTTTTGTAGAATCAAAATACTTATTTAATAAATCAAATTGGAGTGCACCCATTCATTGCCACGAGTCACGAGTGACCTATGCACTTATTGATTGCTCTGTTTGAGCATAACAGCATTACGGGTTGACTGTCAAGAAAGTTAATAACAAAAATACTGTCTAGCTCAATTTATATAATATTTCACCGGATATATTGATCATCCAGTTTATTAGTCAGACAGCTCCAAATAGTCTGTATTGAAATAATGGAAAAAGGATTCAACCGTTACACTTTAAGTCAAGTTCATTCATTTGTGATCATAATTTATACATTTTATCAACAGGTGTTTACAGATTAGGTGCTTAGGTCAGGTTTAGTAGAGGTATATTAAGAAATATATACGTTATGACCCAGACGATACCATATGTTTTTTTAAATTATTTAGTTTATGGGTTAGTTAGTATTATTTTAATTATCTGATTACTTGGACTGGACATGGTGCAAAATTTTACACATAATTATAATTTCAATTTTCTGAAGTTGACTAAATACTAAGCTCTGAAGTAAACGATCGATATATCAATTTTTATAAGCATTATGCGGTTCTAAAATATTAGAAAGTTTATTTTTGTGGTGTGCACCTTAAATATGCTTTGCCTCAGGCTGCCGATCACTGTACTTAATTGATTCGTGAATAATCCACATTCTTATACTTCTATTAGTAATTCCATTATTATACCAATAAAAATAAAACATACGGGCATGTTTTAAAATAATTTATGGTTGTTGTAGATCGGTTGAGTCGGTAACCGCTAACATAAAATTTCAAGTTCAAAAAAGTGGAAAGTTCAGTAATCAAGTAGCAAAATGTATGACCTATTCTGTAATCAAAATATTTTGTTAATCATTGAATAAGCAATCCAATTAATGTAATATACAGTAGGTTTTTTTTTTTAAATATTTAAGAAGTGTATTCTGTACATAATTACAAGTCTTACATATAATTTAGTCAACACCTTTAAAGTGTATTTATTTCAAAGATAAATTAAAATTGATACCTTGTGTCCATTATTATATAAGAATTCTAAAAAATAATATTCCAACTGATCGAGCCCTAAAAAATTTGCAAAGTGGCTAGCCGCTAGTTCGTACGGGAACTAAAAGAGTTATTTAAATTCAGGCCCATTAGGTAACGATATATCTTTTTCATCGTATTTACATGAAAAAACAATCTTTTTTGATAATCTTTCCGTGAAATATTTTATTAGCACGCAAAAAGATAAACGTCTGCGACGAGGTGTCAATTAGTATATTTTGTGAAATATTAACATTAAACTACAAATTTGAAAACTTTTTTAATATAAACACTAAATTTTAGTAAGATACCTTCGTTACAAAGAGACGGTTTTACAAAACTATGATAGTAAAATGTTAACAAAATATTTCAATCAGATTTTTTGCATCATGTCGCTAACACAGTCACAGTTAGGTAGGTAAATAACAAACATAAAAATATTAATGGTAAAAAAAAATGTACAATAGTGAAGTTAAGTTTGTCATACTTTTAGTAAGCAGTTAGTTTTTGGTATATATTTTGAAAGGAGCTTTAAAGCTTAATGAATAATATTTTAGTGCTAGGTATTATTCAAAATGTGTATTTACTGAACGCAAAGTGCAAATGAAACAACGCAGTTTTATTCGCATTTTTTGCATTTATCAAAGTTGTTTTGTCTATTTGGGATTGTAAGGAAGTTTGGTCAACAACTATGATAATCATAAACGTGTGCCTTCAAATATACTAAAATTGGAAGTGAAAAGCTATTTGAAACATACAAACATAGAAGATAGAAACATCAAGCGAAATTTATCCAGGATAAATTATGATTATGATTATATCGTTTGAAATCTCTCAAATGTGAAGACGTTAATACAAGTTTCTGACTTCTTGAATTTACAGATTACATGAATTGAGCATGTTGCTATATTTAACTCAATTTATAATATATATTACACTTAAATGTATAGATTAGTTTTAAACTACATACGCGAGTGCTGAAGTAATATTAGGTGCAAAGTTAGTGTACATCTTGTATTGCTTATAAATAACATGCAAAAGAGTATTTTTGTAAATTTAAAACCAGTGCTGAAAAAGTGGATGTGTTGTAAAAAAAAATGCCTGAATAATTTTATAAATATTTAAATATATACCTGGAATTCTAAGAAGTCTAAATAATTTTTCACCAGATAGCTAAATTTTTTCATTTCAATGTTAAACGAGTGATAGTCTAAATATATTTTTATCTCTACCAATGAAAATATAAAAATTCAAATAGCAGACAGAAAGTTTTTCTCATCATAAAGTTATATATTAATTCAATATTTACATTGAGATATATTGACTAATCAGACAATAGAAAAATATTTCAGAAGGTGATAATTATATAATATTTTTCATATAGTGTAACAATGACATTTAATAAAATAAGATCCAATTACTGCTTGAAAAGGAATGTAATTATCGATTGTGTGTATCGGGAACAAGTACTGGGTAATTATAAATGGTTTCAAGTTGGCGTTTGTCGATTTCAGCTGTCAAGAGAACTATTAAATTACAAAGAAATAACTTTTGTCAATTTCTAAATATGTAATGAAATGGATGTGGATTTTTGATGTGTAAATGAAATTAAAATAAAGGGAAAGATTAATGTGAAAAATTTACACAATGATTTCAAATATACATAGGAAAAATAGTACTCGTGTTGTCAATAGACTTTCATAACACGTCTCATACAACATTGCAATGCTGTCAATCTTAACGTTAATATTACGAAACCTAACCTAACACGATATTTATTCCACGGTTGGAATATATAATATCATGTAAGGTTAGGTTAACTTACAGAATGTCAACTCTTCGACACCAGAGAACGTGGAAACTGTCACTCGACCAAATTTTTGTCCACATTATATGATATCAGCTGCATTCAATGTTTATCACAATTTAAATGTTTTATTTGAAATTAATTGATTTTGAAAAATTACTCACTTAAATAATACATAAATTTAATTTACATTACCCTAAGGCAGTGGTCGGCAAACTCATTAGTCAACTGAGCCAAATATCAACTATACAACGATTGAAATTTCTTGAGAGCCAAATTTTTAAAACTTAAACTATATAGGTAGGTATATTGTTATCAACTTAATTAGGTTACTCCTACGCTGGCTTTTGGTTAAAAGGTTCTCAATCTGATTGAGGTACGTTCTCTGAGATCGCCCTTTCCAACTCCAAGTTTTAAGACCGAAACCCGACTTCTACACGTGGAACACGAAGTTCCGATCGCACTGTATGTGGTATTTTGAGGAAGAGCCACACTCAAGGGGATAAAGAGCCGCAGTTTGCTGACCACTGCCCTGAAGGATAGTCAAAATATGTAAAATTTGGTCATTCACTGCCCGATGCAATTCACGATTTATGAACTTTGGGAGAGCAAAAAACAATTGAGCCACAAATATTTGAATCACAATTGAGCCGCCTATTCTGAAACGACTCTTTCAATAGCTTTCAATAACAAGCAGTGAGAAAAGAAGGATTTTTTGAGAATCTAATAATAATTGAACCAAAACTTTTTTTTTTCAATTCATAGAAAAAATATACTGAAAGAGTTATTGCCCGATGGAATTCACGATTTATGAACTTTGGGAGAGCAAAAAACAATTGAACCACAAATATTTGAATCACAATTAAGCCGCCTATTCTAAAACGACTCTTTCAACAGCTTTTAATAACAAGCAGTGAGAAAAGAAGGATTTTTTGAGAATCTAATAATGATTGAACCGAAACTTTTTTTTTTCAATTCAAAGAAAAAATATGCTGAAAGAGTTATGCCTTAATGACTTATTTTCCATCAACTAAGAAAAGATCTGAAATAAATACATATTTTGTATTTCAATAGGAAATTGTCTACTTTAGAATGTTGAATGTCAACATGCCATTGTACAACAATTTTTCGAGTACTTACCTGCCACTGCGCTTATTTCACTATAACAGCTTATAAATGAGTAAGATTGTCAGTATTCTATGTCATATGACACTATGTTACGTAGTTCTATTAATCCGCAAGTCCAAAATTCAACAAATCTTGAAATATACAAAAAATGTGTAACATAATATTATGTAGGTAATATCATTCACAACCAGATGAAAAATAAACATTAAGAATGTCATGCAAGATGAAAGAGTAAAAGAGATTGGTAATTTGATAAATATATATTTGAAATTTAAATTTCTTTTTTTTACATAATGATTGAAATCACAAAATGGAATATGAACATCACAATAACTATTCAGTAAGAGTTTTAAAACTAGTCAACAGTAAAAAAGAATATTTGAATCCTAATATATACAAATTAACTTAGTGCATCAAACTTATTGTATAAAAACTAATTGTCCAGTTTCATGTTTTTTTTAATGCATTAATTTAGACCGATTAACAGAAATAAGATTGTTTTATTTACGGATAAATTACTGTCATTTAAAAATTATTAAGAGAAAATTGAATTCCCACTTCATGGTTTATTGTTCAGAATAAAAGTTTTGTGATTAGCTGTCTTTTCTCTCTAATGACAGCAGTTAACTCAAAATCAAAGAAGTATAATTGGCATTGACTGCCGATTCAGCACGTAATATTTAATATTTTACAAAGTAAAATAAAAAAAAGGGCCACAGTAAACTACAGATTTAAATTTGATAAGTCAACATTTAAAGATAGGATAATTGAATATGGGTAAAGTTGTCAATTTGAAAAGCTAATAATAAGGATATATTATCTTTGTTAATAATAAGATGTTTCAATGTATTACTGAAAAATAAATGGCTTCCGGTAAATTGCTCGAATACAATTTTCTTAAATGCAATTTCTCGAATGACTAGTTCCTCAAATAACCAATTTCTAGAGCTTCAAATTCCTCGAAAGCTTTTATAAAAAAATATATTTATATTAAAGTAATAACATTTTTATGATTACTCATACTTTTAAAAGAAAATATTTACGCAAGTAACCCATGGCAATCTGAATAACTTTCCAATATTTTTTGAACAATTCTATTTTTCTACTTTTACAAATCACACGCACGTTATATTTTTTCTTTGGGATTATTATTAATGCAGTTATAAATTTTAAAAAAATTGAACAACCGCCATCCGAGATATTTACTATATCATTTTTTCTAGAAAGTTTCATTCTGATTCAATAATAATTATGCCAGATATATGCGATCACAAAAACATTATATATATATATAAACATTTGAGTGATTTTGGGTTCTACTTGTGACAGTCGACAATACTGTTTTTTTTGTTGTCAATGGCATGAAGTCAATCTGAATAGGTAAATATCTACCTAAAAAAGAATAATGCTTCAGGCTATGAAACATAGTACAAAAATATGTAATTTGATAAAATGCTCGGGTTATAAACTAAGAGTACATAAGGTGTTATAGAATGCCGAGTGATCAATTACCGTCTAATAATATAACACGAAACTATATTAAACCATTTTAATTTTTAACCAAATTCGAGCAATTGCATGTCGAGAAACTTGCATTTTGAGGAATTTGTAATCCGAGGATAGCATTTGAGCAATTTACCAGATACCCTGAAAAATGTTGAATGAGAAAAATGGCCTGTTGTTCAGAATGCAAAATAAATAACTAAGGATAATTGTCTGTAGATGTAACCAGCAAATAATTTAAAAAATTAAAAAGATATAATTCAAAATTAAAAATAAATGAAAGCAAATTATCAATGTACACTTGTATTATCAAATATGTTCTGGCAAAGCAGGATAAATTGAACGACATAATATTGTATATCAAAATACTGCCATGGAAACTGAATGTATTCTGTGGAAGCGTAAATATAATTTCTCAATGAATAGAAACATGAATAAGTGGAAAATGTTTCAAGTCTAAAAAGAAACTGAAAGACCTACCGAGTGATGCGATGAAGATTTTTTTACAGTTGTTTTTTGCTCAATCGTCATGTTTATTGCATAATTTTAATGTTAAATATTACAATAATTGCACATACTGTGTTTCTATAGTGTGCACAGTATAATACTTAGGTGAAAATAACAATAAATGTAATGGAAATCAGTGTCTAGGTTTTTGTATAGCTGCCAAATATAGCCGACGGTAAGTACATGGCAAGTGCAGAGAGTAATATGAAATAAACCAATAGATCTAGGCGATTATCAGAATTTCCCTTAAATATCGTTTAGGTATTATTGCTACAAACAACTGATCGGTACGCTCTGAAGGTGAATTTTTTCACTGTTGGTTGGGCACACGGTTGGTTTATCACATGACCTGATTTTTGTTAAAACTGTAGTAAATAAACAGGTTATCTCTTATAAATAAAAAATAATGAAAGAATGTGCAGTAGCCGTTTAGTCTAAAATGTAGAAATTCACTTAGTGAGTTTGAAGTCAGTGTCTTAAATGCCTTCATTATAAGTATCAATTAATAAGACAGCTAGCGGCAAACTGCATATTCTGAGCAATGAAACGTAACATGTGATTAAAACTTTACTCACTTATTATATTGACTATTTTAGTTAATGATATGACATTATTTAATATATATTTTTTTTTAAATAAAAATCATTACCATTGTTTATGTATTTATTATTCAGAATATGCATTTTTGGCTTAAGTTGTCACATTATTTATGACAATATATTACATAAGCAAAGAAATTTAATTTTAGTTAGGATTTTGTTCATTGTTAACAACCTGGGGTTTTTTTAAAAAAAAATAATACCACAGAATCAATAAAATGAAATTCATGTTTAAAATTTTGCTGTCTTGCAATAATGGAATGAATTAAGTACAGTTGATGAATATTCATCGCATTGTTTCAATTGAACTTTGAAAGTTTCGATAGTTAAACTGTGTTGTTATGTCAGTGTTGTTTGGGAAAAACTTAATAACTGATTTTTGCAATGCTACCAACGATACATACTTCCAAACTGATGTTATTCCATAAAAATAGGAATAATCGAAAATGTGTTAATATTTTTGTTTTTGGTTCTTTATTTCATACATTAGGATTCGTTTGAATTGCCCTTCTTTAACTTCAATATTTTTCAGTTGTTAAGTTATACCCAAACACTACCGATAAATAAGTCTCATGAGTATTTCTAGATAAAAAAAATATCAAGTTTGAAAATCAATTGTATGTTTCAAATCGAAAGATGTTTCACTCATTAACACAATTATAATTTTATTATAGGAAATAAATGAACATTATTGAAACTGTTAATAATAAGAATATTTCTAAGCATATTTGTAATATTCGAAATATATTTTATCTTTATTCTATAAATTTAAATACTACTAAAAATAGCAACAATCATCTCATACATTTAAGTCATCACTAGATGTTTACATTTATGTATTAAGTATCAGCACCCTTTCATAAATATGTTGGACGAATTTAACTCTTATTATTATAAATGGACGGTTGTCAATCGAACTTCAAAAGGGCACACATTTTTATTTAAAACAAATTGGGTACATAATAAATAAATATTTTTACGGTATTATCGACGAGTAAAAGATTTCTTTTAGTTTTTATAAACTACAAAATATAATGTGGGTTGACTTTGGCCTGCCGCCGTCAGGACAAATGACTTATCTGCTCAAATGCTTCAATATCTTTTATTTACAAATGCTTGTCATTTATTTATGTATTGGAAAGTACTATGACAAAAAAACATGACATGTAAATAAAAAGTTTATTTAGCATTTGAGATCGTTCAATATGATTTTGTCAAAATGTCAATTTGCAACATAAATTGTGAACGGTGGCGAGGTTTCAATTATCATATTAATAGTTTTTAGGGTGTCAGCTGTCAATTCTTGGTGGAAACGAAATTTTGTATAAATAATCCTGTATCAGTTGATATCTTTGATAAAAATGTTTAATTGGTACAAAAGAGTGTTTCAATTTTTTAATATCATGATAATACCAATTGTATGAAAAATGAGAATGATATGTAATAAAGAAAAAAAATGTTGTTGAAAATATAACACATTTTGTATGACAATTTTCAGTTTGGTTGGTGATAGTAAAATTAATTAAACGGTGAACAGTTTCAATATTTAAAATGATTTCACTGTTTTTAACCAAATAGCCCAAATACAGCAAAGCCGAAGAAAACCCATCAGATGGTAGCATATATTTTTTTAAATATAATATATTGGAAATACTGGAAGTAAATAAATATTGCACATTCAAAAGAATGGTATTTCCAAATTACAATAATTGGACGCATTTTATTAAGTAAAATTTTGGTCCCATAATATAGAATATATAAGAATTTCTTACTGTACAATCCCTATAAAAATCTCTATAATTTTTAAGTAGCCCAGCTCTTACCGTTTCTTAAGTTTAAAAAATAAATATAAACTAGTGAAGATATTATAACTATCATTCTCTGCAATGGTTTATCAAAGAAGTTCATTAATTTATAATTACTCTAGGAAAACTAAGATACAGTCGTCGTTTTTATGAATTATTATGTCTTATATAAGCAGCCCTCGCTTTAATGTGTTTTGCGCAGATATATTATTCGTTTTTTTCGCTTAAAAAATGTTTCAATGTTTATTGTCTTATCAAATAATACAGCACTATTTTTTAGAAGTAAGAGTTTTAAATTAAGTTTTAATTGCAAACCAATATTACTGCGAAAGGGATGGCCATATATAAATAATGTAATATATTTAAAAAATATATGGCAATTATACCAGACATTGCATTGAAGTGAATTGATAATAATGTATTTTGGGTAGAATAAAAACACTTTTTAATTTACTAATTCGAAAGAAATTTGTGAATTCATACCATGAACATTTTGAAGATATTTTAATTATAGAATAGATTTCAAATAGTTAATTTTAGGCAAGGTTTTTATTGAGTATTCATAGAGTCGAGTGAATAAATTTATTTGCAACGACAACACTAAGCGAGGGCTGGCAGAACTCAGTCAGGAAGTCCGTTTTGTTCCCTATGTAGTGAAACAGCGGCCTTGGGTCGAGCGAGAGACACTCGCTGCCGCGGTTGGAAGGCGGTGCTGTGGTAAGTGGGCGGAGGGGTGACGGGGGCCACGGACGAGCGCCTTCGCCATCCCATTCCGATCAGTCCCCCGCTTCGCCAATTGAAAGAGCTGAGGCATAACAATCAAACCACAAAGCGCTCTCGCTACAGATCATGTCACAACTTTGCGCCGCCCGCAAACGATAACAATCATCCCAATAAAAACAATTCGGCTATATAATCCTTTATCACACCTATGCTAAGAAATTTATTACCTCCTATCGGTATTGTCTGCTATTAATTCTGAGCGGTATGTGGTCAGAATATTTTAATAAATTTATAGTAAAAACTTCAAATTTTAATCTATGAGACAGGCTTGGATTAAAATTTATGCAAACAAAACAATTTATACTTTTTAGTATAATGAAATCAAATTTGAATTGTTCAAACTATGTACATTCTCACAAATTTTGTCACTAACGACCCGGGTTTCGCCTTTCGGCATCTTCAGGCATTCAAGTGCATGGATGAACTTGAACTGTCAGTTCAAGTTCATCCGTGCACTTGAATGCCTGAAGATGCCGAAAGGCGAAACCCGGGTCGTTAGTGACAAAATTTGTGAGAATGTACATAGTTTGAACAATTCAAATTTAATATTGAAATTCCACCAAGCACCTTCAGTCGAAATCTTAAATAATGAAATCAGTTGATAATACTTTCTCAGTTTTCACATATAATGAGATATTAATATTATACAAAGTATGTTTGAAATATCGGTAAAAATCAAGAATAGTGTCTGAAACTATTTTAATCCGATATGGCCGGCATGTCAGTGCTGCCGACACAAAAAAATTAGAAATCATTCGATAATTATAATTTTGAATTATTATACATAATATGTACCCAAAAAATGTAATTTTCTCTGATTATCATCAGAAATACTCAAAAAAAATTGCCGGAGAAGCGAAGCGAATTCCTGAACACAAAGTCATCCAAAGAGGACCCGAATAAATCGTTACTTGTGCCCAATTGACGTTTCAGCTTACATTTCGCTCGCATCCACATATTCTCAACGATTTGTGTAAGTAATTCATTATCATTTGGATCCTTAAAGTTGCCTTGGTGAACCAAAAACAAATGCGTGTATATTCCATCTTCACTACGCGGAATATTTCCATACGCTGCCGAGCCGTCCGAAATTACGTGCGTACCAGGCAGAATAATGTCGAAGTAAAGCTTTTTGGCGTTGGCAGAACTGACATGACTTCCATATTGGTTTAAACGTCAAATAGTTTCAGAAACTATTCTAAACTTTTAATGAAAAATCTTTAACCCTTATAATAAATATTTCAATGCTGATATAGTGTCAAAATACATGAAGAGTCTGTTAATATATTTTAAAAATTCATTTAACATTTACAATTACTTTTCATGAAGTAAGAAAAAAAAACAATATAGTTTTTAATCATCTATATTATTAAACTGAATACAAATTATGTTAATTTAGAAACAAAAACCAACCAAATAATCTTCAAGAGAAATCAAAATAAATGCTTGATAAAAACAGTTGTTTTGGCAATAACGTAGTGGGAAATCACAGAGAATTTGCTATGAAGGTTTAATAAGAAGTGTTAATGAATAAATTTATAAAAATAATTTAATAATCTATTTGATACTAGTAGTAGAACAATAAGTAGAGCAGTTTTTATGTGGCAATGTGTATATGTAATACTAATCTAATGGATAAGATCGTGCCAGATTATCGAATTGTATTTACGGAGAGATTCAAAACTATCATTTGAGAGCTTGCACCTTTGCGAAACTATAAATATGATATAATAACTAAAACTATTCACTTAAGGCTAGTCACACATGTTTTATCAATATGGTAATCATAATAAGTAATTATCATGGCTACAGGTGATGTAAAAACCCTAGCGTGATGTTGGTATAAAACAAAAATAATCGCCAATCAAAATATTCGTAGGATAATGAATTCCCAATCCCTCTTTCTCAGATTGCGTTAAAAAGCAGCGGTAAAATGCACAGTTTTTTTACGTATATTTTGCTACCATCACTACAATGATAGAAACGTGCACTATATGTACTATATATATAGCTATACTATAATAATATATATAATAAAATAATACTTCATGCAAAAATTACAAGACTTGCACAGTTAAAATAAGATATAAAGAAGGCGAACAGCAAACTACACACATATAACAACAGTCATTGTTAATTATTATGACATGCATTAAAATAACTGACAACATATTTAAGATGTTAATTATTTTACAAGAATTACGTTCAAATAACTTCATAGATAAAACAATACTATATTATTCAATCATGTATATATAACTTCAGAGTAATCCTTATAAAACAACTAAAAACTTAAATAACTCTATAAGTGGTGATTTGTTAAGTTGTATAATAATTTAACTATTAAGAAATGAATTATTTATATGAGCTAGCGCTACACTCTTTAGCTAAAGCTAATTTGTTTTAAGCACATATTAATATGAAAGATCAAAGCTAATAAGGTTAATTAATTATCTTTTAAAATATCCATTTCATAATAATATGTAATAATTGTATTTTAAACTAGCTGAAGCAAAGGAAGAATTACAAAGAAATCTGCTCTTAATTAACTAATTTTTGAATTTTTTCAATAGGCGACATTTTCCAAATTTTTTTAGAAAATAATTGTTTCATAACATAATTTATAAGTTCATTTTTTTTTATTATCCATAAATTTAATAATTCAGATTAACAATTGATTTTTTTCTGAACTGCAGGTTTCTTTGCATTTCTATAATTAAATTTACTGTAAAATAGGATGTAAATATATAATTTAGTATTAATATTAATACGTAAGTAAACATTAATATCCTTAAAGGTAAAGATTTGTTGAAATTTTTTTTTGTTCATTGTCGTTATCTGCTAGATTAGGACCATCAATGCTCAAATAAGTGGAGAGTAATAATTGTAGAGGACATAATTTGAAATTAATCAACTAAATATTATTCTTAAATCTTTTTTTCAAGTACTGATTTTTAAATATCATTTTAAGTGTATCACGGTTAAAAAATGTTAACTTACGAGTTTGTGTGTTGGTTTGACAACGCCTCTTCCGGATCAGCTTTTCGCATTTCACTTTCTCGAACTGCTTCCGGAAGACTTTTGAACGCAGAATTGTAAATACTGCATAAAACAAAAGTATGTCAATAGTCATAATATTAAAAATAAAATACAGATACAAACACACACACCCAAACCCCGATTTACGCAGTGAATCTATTTACAGTCAAAAATATCTGCATAAATTGGAGTATGAGATTCAAACAAAATAGTAGGATAGGTTCCAGAACATTCAAAATTACACAAAATGAGTCTTAGTCTTACAATCCATAAAAAATTGGTAGAAATTAATAAAATAAATTCCAAGTTTATTTGGCAAACAGGCATTTACTTTATGTACACATGTGACAAGGGTCGTATGAAAACTTTTGCCAAGGGCGCTAAAATCATTGCTTTGCATCATTTCTACTACTCTCTTCATAAGTAACCATTTTTTCCATATCGGTTCAATGTCACTGTATAAACGTTGCAATAGCTCATTATTAACCGCATAAACCGTTGGGGTTTTGGTGATTATATACGGAATGAAGTTTTATTCAATTTTCTCTATTTAAAAAAATATTTTCTCCCACGAGTGGGACTGAGCCAGGAATATTTAATGTTCTCAGACGGCCTCGAGTAGATTGCTTATTACCCCGACTTCATATAAAACTAGGATTGGTAAAACAGCTCGTGAAGGCCTTCAATTTTAGAGGAAAAGATTTTTAAGAAGTCCGTCTCATGCTTTCAAAGCTATCTGAGGCTAAGATCAAGGGTGTCATATTTGTTGGACCTTAAGTAAACACAGTGTTGAACTCGTAGAAACTGAAAATAGCGATGACAAAAGTTGAAAAAGACGCATGGTGTGCATTTCGTGATGCAGTTCGTGGATTCCTTTGAAATCACAATGATCCTAATCACAAAGAACTGGTAGCAAAACTTATTGAAAACATCAAGAAACTGGGTTGTTGTATAAAGGTTCATTATGCGCACTCTCACCTAGATTTGTTTTCTGAAAGCTTGGGTGATGTCAGTGAGGAGCGTGGTGAGAAATTTCACCAGAACATCGCAAAAATGGAAATAATATATCAAGGACGATAGGATACTGCTATGATAGGAGATTATATATGGTCTCTAGTTCGAAATGCTGAAAGTATGTACTATTGAAAATCTCATTCGTCAAAGCATTTTTAATGTTAAGAAAACAGTTATTAAAGCATTTAAAGTGCAGAATTGTATTGTTTCTTATTGTTACAACTAATATTTACTTCCTAAATACATTTCAATACATGAAAAAATTCTAAATGTGATGATATTATCCTTACAATATTACAATAGGCTGAACCAACATACTGTTGTAGAGAAAAGTTGCATAGATAACGATAAAATATAAAACATAAGATAAATTAAAAACTATCGACGCTAGGTCAAAATTAATGTGATTTTTGAATTCAGTGAGACAAATAAATAGTGGGATAAACATAAAAAATACAAATAAACAAAACATGTGTTACATTGTAATATGCATGAAAATGTATATGTTATTTTAAGATTTGGCTTTCTTGATACAAGAAATTTGAGTATCAAATCGCAAAAATTTAGATACTACCACAAACTAGATATACTCATTTTCAGGTTTTAATGCGAATTCAAAATGAGATAAACAAAAAAGTGTCAAGGTAATTTTATTCACTATTTCCAAAAATCAAAACAGCTTTATGTTAGATGACGAGACAAGTCATTATGGTGTTGACTCTCATGTGTCCACTAAAATATTTTTGTTTATACTGGCCTGTTTTTTCTAGCCATACAAATCAAACATATTACCCAGTGTTCGATAACTATGCGAGGGCTTAACCCTCCAAGGACGAGCGTGACCAAATGGTCACAGTGAACACCGTTATCTATTGATCTCACTATCCATCCTTTTTCTACCTGAATATCGTTGCTTTCACTCATATTTGGTTAAGAAGGGTGCAGACTTCAGTTAGTCATCAGCCGCGGGGACAGAAACGGCCACCAAAAGCACACGCAATCTTTTGAATTTTATTTTTTTTAATGAACTTTTTGAAACTGTTAGTTATTTTTATATCAAAACATCAAATTATTTACAGTTCTTTTGCTTATATATTTGTATTGAAATTATATGGTACTTATTGTATGTTGATCTAAAGAGGTCAAATTGTAAGTATTTTAAAAAAATTCACGTTTAGCTATATTTCAACCCCGAATGTCTGCGTGTCCATATGGTCACGCTCGTCCTTACTACTGTCCGCACACAATATTACGCGGTAATAAAAAGATGAGCATTACCATATAGTCATGTGGGGTTTCTATACAACGACTTTTTGTTAGGAATAAAAGTCTTAAAAAAAGAAAAAATTATCTGTGAATTCAATATGGCTAAAAAAAATTTTTTTTATCAAAAAATAGCTCTTGTTAGAAGGGTTAAAGTCAAACAATGATACCTAAAAAAATCTTTTTAGTTTTATTGTTGATAATGTAATTTTTAAAATTTTCAGCTACATGATAGTTGCAACGTTGTCTTTCTCAAAATCTGAAAAGTTAAGCTTTTGTAGATAGTGTTGTTTGACATTAAGCCCTCGTTCCGTTAATTAAAGATATCTATATTATTTTAATGTTAACAAGAATACCCATATTTTGTATACACATCTTATTTTTGTATTTTCGGTATAAGAATCTCAAGGTATTCGACTTCATTTATTCCCAGAGATTTTGACAAATTCACAAACACCGGCGAAAGGAAGCGAATGAAACGGGAGCCAAGAAATTCAAGGGAATCCACAGGAAAGGTTCTGAAGAGGGATGGTTTGAGATATGGAAAAAATAAAGTTTAAAAAAATCATCGATATGTTTACACTGTATGTTGTAAATTTTTTTTGTTGTATACGACACTTTTAGGTTTATCGATTATTTATTAACTATTGAATATATTTTCATGTTGGTAGTTCGGTTTGATTTCTATTCCAGAACTGTAACACAATACTAAATAATTGACAATGTTTTTAGACAAGTTTATGCACCAATACTCTAACACAGCGCTTCCCAAACTTTTTTCCCGCGACCCAATTATTTTAATATTTCTCTTTCGTGACCCACTAAATTTGTTATGGCCTATACTACCGGCCTATAGGTAAAATATGTAGTATATTTATGTTATATGTTATAAAACAAAATAATTTATTAATGAAAGGTATTAAAAAATTATATAGTAAATATACAGATTTATTTTAGGAAATTGGCAACCTGGCATTTAGGAAACGCTGCTCTAACAGTTTCGCACCAAATCAAAAAGATGCTACCAAGTAAGCATTCAGTAAATCATTTGAAATCAACTTTTGTTATTAGACAATTAGAAAGTTATTTAAATTGAACTATAAAAATAACAACAACTATGTCGAAATATTTGCATGATTTAATTTTATTTTTCCAGGCCTATAGTCAAATAGTCAACGGTATACTGTTCGGTTTCGATGTCAACATATTAGAATTCCTGTATGAAAACTTTGAATTGATTTGTGTCTGCATCTAAATTAATACCTCAAATCGATACATTCCTAAAAAAAGGCAAAACGGGAATGATTAGCAAACTACTAGTTCTCTGCTAGCCTAATCCTACTATCCAGTGGCGGTTCCTGAACTAAAATCTTGGGTGGACTAGAGGAAAGTTTAGCATTGTATACTATTTACGAAATTGTGTATTTTTCCACTTCACCTTATACATTAATCTACAAGCAAATAAAAAAATATTGCGACACTACTGCAAAGCATAAATTACTATATAATAAAATCAATACTAATGTAAGTAAGAAATAATAAAATAATAAAATAATAATTAAGAAGTGAAATAACAAGTACAAAAAGCAATACAGAGCTGTCACTGAAAGTCAATATCTGTCACTTTCATACAATACAACGATATTGGTTTTTGTGTTTGAATGTATGAGTGGGTCATGGGCAAATTCAATTTAGCCCCCAACGAATGACAGAAGATTGATAATTTGACGCACAATCGTGTGAGTTTGACGATGTTTCCGTACATACAAATACAAAAAAATATGTAGGTGTTCCTAGACTGACGTCACGTTGCCTGTTCTCTATGAAGTATTTATAGAGTTATTGTTTTTTTTATGCTGGCTCAGTTTAAAATTGTAATACAAAACACAATCGAGAATATTATTGTAGGTAGACATAGCATTGTCTTATATTGACAGAAGAAAATCAAAACAAAGATATTGTATTCATTTGGGAAAGGTTAGTTACGCTTTTAAATGTATTTATTTTGTTCAGTAGCCGAATTGCTGTTCATTTTTATTCAGCAATCTAGAGTTTTGAGTGAAAAATGCAGGTCGGGCTTAACCCACCTAGCCCAGTACCTAGAACCGCCACTGCTACTATCGTTAGATAGAAATAAAACGCCTTGGTAACAAGCAGTCTTATAGTACAACTTCTGTTGAGATAAACTTTTTTGGTAGTCCGTATACTCAACATTGGGTGCGGACATGGTTATGAAATAAAAATGCTAGAATATTTTTTGAAGTAACTTACACTTTGAATGCGATGTCTGGAATAATAGTTGCAAGAGGAATGAGGAAAAGCCCCATCCAGAAAACGGGTGAAGAAAACAACATGACGTCCATTCCTAGCATAACTGCTCCAAGGCCAAACATTGGCCAGAAGTGACTGCAATCAAAATGAATCATCATTTGATCAAGTTGTGCAGTTTTATTTATCAATGATATTTAGCAAGTAGCAAACCATCTATCAAAACACTGTTTAATGGTGGAACCTACCTGTAAATGGCGACAAATATAAACCACATGGCGAGAGAGCCCCAGATGGCAACGTGTGATAACCAAGTCCATGAATTCGTCACAAGACCAGCTTTGAAACAGACCGTCATCACCACATACTAAAAAAGAAATATGCATTGGTGAAATATATCAATATATGGTGAAATATATGGTGAATATGATGAAAACCAAACATTTGACGTTTATGATGTGATCTAAAGTTTTATGGGCATATCCATGGGAACGTGTATGAAAGACTGATGTCAAATTAGTTGATGTAACTTAATTAAGTAGTACAAAGACGAAGCATCGCGCTTCATAATGCGAGTCACAACAGCACAGTTTAGCTGACAGGTTTGATGAAGCATGCTACAATAGATAATGTTATGGACTTTTTGATATTTCACATTTTTTATATTCATCTACGTATGATGTTACTACCTACTATATTATGTTGACACACACCACTTAAAACCGTGTAATTATCTTTGATTATACATATGTTACGCCGAATCGGTGAAATTGCCTATTTCACGCAGTCGGCAGAAATTTTGCTGACTGCGTGAATTCGGCAAGCCCGTTGTCTATTTCACGCATTCGGTAAATTTTCTGCCGACTGCGTGAATTCGGCATAAAATCTTTTGCTTATTTCATGCATTCAGCAAGGTAGATGGATAGAAACTATGTAGGTTGTCTATGATCACAGCGCTCTGGCGGTGTTTTTTGCAACTAAACCAAATGTCATTTCATGGTATATAAAAGCATATCGTTAATAAGTTAAAACTGTAATATGATAGGCAGCACTCGTTGACATCAACCCATCGGGCGTCATTTAGAGATCTATTTTCGACTTTTAAATGTCTCCATATGTGACAGATGTCAAAATAAACCATAGACCATAATAAGTTATATTTCAACTGTCTATGGTATAAGAATAAACTGTCATAGTGGACGATAAAATAATTGTATTTTAATTGTAGAAAGCTTATAATCATTAGTAATTAAATTTAATCGCATTTTTTGCATCCAATAAAATTAAATAACGTTCGTTCGGACCAGAGATAACTAGTTCGGACGCAGCACTGTACAACATAACCTCAACGGGTGACCACTTTTAGGATGTTCTCTGTCAATACTTGGAAATACTTGGTGGAAAGGCATCATATGAATGAAAACACAATATTCCTTCGTACTTCATTTAATATATCAGGACCGATTTCGTTCATTGCGAGCATTGGCATTAGTTAAGTCCAAAGATAAGTTAAACTTTTTGAACCAAAGCAGGTTATTTACTCAACTCAACTCACTATAATTCTTGTAACGCCAAATGTATTGGTCAAACAGGTAGATCGTTTAATATTAGAATCAAAGAACACTTGAGTTCTGCTAAGAAAGGGGATGAACTTTCTTCATTTGGAAACCATCTGTTTCAAAACAACCACACCTTCGATATTGATAGAAATTTTAAAGTTCTACATTTTAATAACAAGTTGGTAAAACTAGACAAACAGAAAATTCTGGAAATAAACAGATTTAAATTCCTACTTTTGACTTGACACCTTTTGACGATGATAATAAAAAATGATAAAGGGATACAAATGAACAGTTTATAAATCTTGGAAATTAATAATAGTATCAAGAAAAAATAATTAACATAAAAAAAAATTATGAAATATTTAACTATCTGTATAACTATATTTACAAGTGATGTAGGTTTATGAGGCATTTTTTATGTTTTTCTATTTAGCAGTAATGATTTAACTTACCGTGTATACAAAATTTCCCATAACTAAATAACCACCGTCTTTGCCATGTCCCCAGACAATATCATGCTGGGCGGCGTACTTCGGTAGCCCGAATAGTAATACAGAATGAACGAGAGCGTTGATTACCCAGATCCAGAAAACCCGGACATTGAACAGTAAGCCTCGTTGAGACAACGTATAGAGGCCAGGATGCTGAAAATGAAGTTACAATCAATTATTTATTTATTGTTTAAAAATTAAAAGTACAATACATGACATTACAGCTGACGCCAATTCGGCATGCACTTGAAAAATATATGAATATGTTTTAGAAACAAAAGTTTTTGGTCATAGTTTCGCCCACGTAAGAATAAATTGGGAGCATGTAAATTAAAAGTCATGAGAATTTTAGAATTATTAACTCGGCCTCGAAGAAGAAGAAAAAAATGCTTTAAACTTGAAAACGATCTTCGAGCTTCAAGAGAGTGAAATGATAACATTCCTAAAAGAAATTTGGTGGGGTAGTATTCTTTTAAGGAATTATCAAAGGGAAAGAATTTAAATTTTTTGAAATAATAATATCTTAGAAATTTCTTATGGACTCTCTCCAATTGCAGCTTGTATGAACTTTCATACGGGCTCCAAATGATGGATCCATATTCAAGCGTACTTAAGACCAAAGAAACATAAAGCGTGCGAAACACAGTTGGGTTTTCAAATGGTTTGCTTAGTCTAACAATAAAGCCAAGAAGTTTGCTTGCACGCAGTGCAACAGAAGTTATATGTGAATGAAAGGTGAAAGAGGAGTCAAATCTTATACCAAGATCAACAACTTCAGACAAACGCTTTAAAGCAGTGGTGCACAAACTGCGGCCCGAAATAGCAATTGTTGCGGCCTAAAATAACAAGTACTTCATGCACTTGAAAAATATATGAATATGTTTTAGAAACAAAAGTTTTTGGTCATAGTTTCGCCCACGTAAGAATAAATTGGGAGCATGTAAATTAAAAGTCATGAGAATTTTAGAATTATTAACTCGGCCTCGAAGAAGAAGAAAAAAATGCTTTAAACTTGAAAACGATCTTCGAGCTTCAAGAGAGTGAAATGATAACATTCCTAAAAGAAATTTGGTGGGGTAGTATTCTTTTAAGGAATTATCAAAGGGAAAGAATTTAAATTTTTTGAAATAATAATATCTTAGAAATTTCTTATGGACTCTCTCCAATTGCAGCTTGTATGAACTTTCATACGGGCTCCAAATGATGGATCCATATTCAAGCGTACTTAAGACCAAAGAAACATAAAGCGTGCGAAACACAGTTGGGTTTTCAAATGGTTTGCTTAGTCTAACAATAAAGCCAAGAAGTTTGCTTGCACGCAGTGCAACAGAAGTTATATGTGAATGAAAGGTGAAAGAGGAGTCAAATCTTATACCAAGATCAACAACTTCAGACAAACGCTTTAAAGCAGTGGTGCACAAACTGCGGCCCGAAATAGCAATTGTTGCGGCCTAAAATAACAAGTACTTCATCATCAAATTTTTCATTGAATATGATAAAAATCTGTGTTTGATATGTGAAAATATTATGCAGTAGCAAAGGTTTATAATTTGAATCGTCACTGATAGAAAACCTAATACCATTTTTAATAAAATAATCACAATTAAAAAATTTAAGACGTCTATTTCTGCTACTACGAAAAATGGTTGTTAGCAAACTTAAACATTATTCCAAAAATTCAATAATTTACGAAATTTCTGCTACTATGAAAAATAGTTGTTAGCAAACATAAACATTATTCCAAAAATTAAGTAATTTACGAGGTCTATTTCTGCTACTACGAAAAATAGTTGTTGGCAAACTTAAACATTATTCCAAAAATTCAATAATTTACGAAATTTCTGCTACTACGAAAAATGATTGTTAGCAAACTTTAACATTATTCCAAAATTTAAATAATTTACGAAATTTCTGCAACTACGAAAAATGATTGTTAGCAAACTTAAAGATTATTCCAAAAATTAAATAATTTACAATTTAAATACTGCAGGGCAGGGCTGTCGATATATGCCCCAAGATATATTTCTTTTACTATCAGAATTTCTGGCTTATTCAATAAATAGGTTTGTAATTTATTTTTCACGCCAGTAAATTTTCTGACTACTTAAAAATGCAACAAAAACACCCCCCCCCCCCCCCCCGTTGAGGTCAACAGGCTTACAGCTATTCTTTTTAATTTCTTACGTGCATTAGGAATATTCTAATGACGGTATGGATATTTTATAGAACTATATTTAGACTTTTATTTTAAAATCTTCTACTACGAAAAATAATTGTTAACAAACTTAAACATTATTCCAAAAATTCAATAATTTACGAAATTTCTACTACTACGAAAAATGGTTGTTAGCAAACTTAAACATTATTCCAAAAATTACATAATTTACGAAATTTCTGCTACTACGAAAAATACTTGTTGGCAAACTTAAACATTATTCCAAAAATTAAATAATTTACAATTTAAATACTGCAGGGCAGGGTTGTCGATGGCCCGAGATATATTTCTTTTACTATCAGAATTTCTGGCTTATTCAATAAATAGGTTTGTAATTTATTTTTCACACCAGTAAATTTTCTGACTACTCTAAAATGCAACAAAAATCCCCCTGTTGAAGTCAACGGGCTTACAGCTAGTATATATTGATATAAGTAGAATATATCACAAAATGTCAAATAAAAGTGTAGCCCTTTTTTATAGAAAATGCCTAAATTTTGTTTATAACAAGTTAAAAAAAAAACATTTAGTAAATAGTGAATCCATTTATAATCACTGATGTTAGGGTATAAAGATGATCCTGAACAATTATTTTGGATCAAAAAAATAAAAAGTACTTGACCGTGTTCTTTAGAAAAATAGTTTACTTGAACAGTGAAATTGAACATAAATTATGATTCCTTTTTTACTAACCTTCAGCATTGTTTCGGCCGAGTACACTTTGTCAAAGATTCCCATGGCAAAAGGTGGCATAGCGGTGAACGCAACATTGTACAAACCGATAGTCCATCTTTCGAATAAAATTTGTCCTGACCTATAATTTAAAAAAGGCGTGAAAATATGCTGTTCGTAAAAAATCTTTTTTGAAAGAATATTCAGTCATTTAGTTGACTTACCACCCTGAGTAGATGGCGAACCATAATTCGATAACGTATAAACAAATGTTCTTGTAGAAGCTGTACAATATTAATTTACACATTCTACTGTAGTTCCACGCTCCGTGAACCAAGAGGAGCCGTAATAGGAAACGAAACTGAAATAAAAACCATTCATCGATTAATCAAAATATCAAATATTACTAAATATCTTATAATGTTTTAAGAATACTTGATAGTAATAAAGATTTTTCTTACCTGAGCTATACTATAATCAGAAGCGCAAACGGCTTGAAGACCTTCGACTCCCGATATTCCTACTCCCACAGAAGCTCTTTGGATCATGGCAACGTCATTTGCTCCATCGCCGATAGCTAATGTTACTGTCTTGGTATGCTGGGAAACTTGTTCTACAATCTAATAAATTATGTTTATTGGAGATTAGAATATTATTATAGTAACCCTGAACTTTCTTGAAGTGCCGTGACTTACAAATGTAAAACGGCCCCTATCGCAGTGCTACTCAAACGCTAGTCCGCAGGCCGGCGAAAACTGGCTAACTTGTTTATTTTATTTACATAATAAAACCAGTCTCCAGGCAAGACTGAAAAATATACACTGGTCCGCACTCTTTAAAAGTTTGAGTAACACTGCCATATTGTGACAGCGAGCGCTCGATTCTTGTACCAGAAAATTGTAACAACGAAAGTGGCAACAAGTAAAAATGATAAACAAAGTTGTTGTATATAATCTCTAAGATTTGCAGTAGATAAGCACCTGAAATACAATCTGAAAGTATTATTTCTACAGGGTGCTAAACTGTCATACCCCACAGACCTCTTATAGACATATCCCAATAGTCGAAAATTCCTGACAACACTATCTTACATGTTTGAGATCACACTAGCACCGGGGTGTCAAAAAAATGGGAAAGTATTGATTGTATACACTGGGAGTTCATTTAGTTAGATTAGGCGGATCTTCTATACTCCTTGTTCTACCTCCTTAGAATGCATATAGTTTTAACAGTTCTTATAAATATAGTTATTCTCTCTGTTTCAATGCTTATATATTACAATGTTTTAAATTATATAGCTATTGTCGATATTTTTAGATAAAATGTAGTCTTTCTTACTTCTGCTTTTTGTATTGGCGATACTCTACAGCAAATGGCAACTTTACAGGAAATACACAGATCTAAGAAATCTTTTTTTAAATCACAGCTCAGTGCATATTTAAGTGTTTTGCCATCAATAATAAGTGCTACTTCATTATCTTTTTTGAGATTCTCTCCAAATTCTGCAATGTGTCTTGAAATTGTTTCTCGTGTGTTCTGAAAATGAAAAAGTGTTAGTTAAGATTTGATTCGCAAATGTAAACTGAGCCTTACAAATTGACATTTTTTTGCCACCGGTTTTAAAAAATGTATTGAACCGTTTTCATTCTTTTTTAACCTTTCCCTCCCTGCAATATGTATTTACTACAATTCGACTCAAATAATGTGAATGCCAATGTGAATTAAATACAAAAAAAATCTAATTGTGCTTGATTGCTCCCCAGTGTAAACAAAGTACTCGGGCTATACTATAGTTAGCCCGAGCCTTTGTTAGTATTATTAATACGTAGGTGTCGCCAGACTGACGTCACGTTGCCTGTTCTGTATGAAGTATGTATAGGGTTATTGCTTTTTTTATGCCAGCTCGGTTTAAAATTGTAATACAAAACACAATCCAGAGTATTACTGTACGTAGACATAGCATTGTCTCATATTGACAGAGGAAAATCAAAACAAAGATATTGTAATAATTTGGGAAAGGTTAGTTACGTTTATAAATGTATTTATTATTTCAGTGGCCGAATTACTGTTCATTTTTATTCAGCCATCTAAAGTTTTGTTCTACACATTTTGGGTGAAAAATGCAGGTCGGGCTAAGCCCACCTAGCCCAGTACCTGGAACCGCCACTGTGAATCATGTCAGATAATTTTGTTTTAATTAATTTAATATTCACAATAAGGTATCTAATACCCTTTTGATACTTACATCTAAGCTATCTTCATTTAATATAATAAGTGGCATTCCTTGGACTAGAAGTTTGGCAGAATAACCAATATTAATGGCAGTCTCTTGCTTGTCTCCGGTTAGGATCCAAACATTTATATCAGCCTTTATGAGAGATGCTATAGTTTCAGGTACACCATCCTGTAAATAAAACGGTTTATTTGAAAAAAGGAAACAAAACAAAGGATTTTTGAAAGTGCTTCTGTACGAGTTGAAGAAGGAATAAATTGATTTAAAATTACGAAACAAAAACATACAATATCAAATTAAATTGACCCTTAAATATCTACAAATTTTAAGTTGAAAATGCCGTGACATTTTTCAATATTGTAAAACAGGTGTCAGCAAACTACGGCCTGATTCCTATTTGTGATCCAACCCAAATCCAGCCGGATTTCCCAGTAATCCCAGTTAGATGAAATGTTATCTCAGAAAAAGAATTAAATTCTTCTTGTCATTATTGTATCATTTGAGGAGATTTTATCTTTGGTGTGACGCAAAAGAAAAAAAGTTAATTAAATAAAAAAAAGCCTATCAGTAGACTTTATTATTATAAAAATTTATGAAACTGAATGAGTTGTGTGAATATGAAGATTAGTCAGTAGATGATGGACTATAGCTAAATCACAAAAAGCAAAAAATAATTTAACTCTATAGAAAAGCCCACAGATGGGCTTATAGCATGCAAGGCCACGGAAGTCATCTGCACACCGGTGTGCTTATAGCGTAGTGGTTAAGTATGCTTTCCGGTACGCCGAAACAATAAGTTGACCAACTCCTGTTTTAAAATGTTATATTTTCAGACGGTTAATAGTTTAAAACTATCAAACGCCCCTTAAAACTGAATTTTTATAGATTTAACAATATGCTTGCACCACATACTTCATAAATGAATGGGCCATAATATTTCTTCTTCTTTTCTTTTATCCACGTCTGCACTCAATGTGAAGCATATGGCCTCTCAACGGAAGTATATCTCAAAAAGAAGGGATAGGGCTAGGACAGGACTAGTAGTTGGCTAATCACTCTCACTACACCTCATTCTTTTAGGAATGGAATAATGGGGGGTACACAGATATCCATGCCTTCGAAAAAATATTGTACGTGCTGGAATTCAAGCCCGTGAGGCCCAGCATGGAAACTAAAGACGTTGACCACTGTGCCATGGACAATTATTACCGAATAAATAAACAAATAATATTTACCTGCAGTTTATCTTCAATAGCAGTGGCTCCGAGTAATTTTAAATTATTTTCTATTAATTTTGCTGCTTCTTCTACTTTTTGTTCTCTATAATTCATCGACGTCCTGGCTTTGTGGTATGTATGTTTCCATTCCTACATTACACAAAAAAGCAAAATTTTAAATAGGCAACATGAGATTGTCAGATACCATTCTTTTGAGCCATTAGACTATTCCTGAGGGATACAACTGCAGTGACGGCATGACTAAGTCACTTTTAAGGTGTTCACTGTCAATACTTGGTGGAATGGCATTATAATAAAAATAATAAAACATTTTTAGTACTTTTTCCACATAAAATTTATTAGATCAGGACCGGTTTCGCTCATGATGAGCATTGTCAACTGATAAGAAAAACAATAAAACAGTGATATTTATACAAAAGTTAAGTGATAAAAACAAGGTATGACAAACAATTGGTATTACAACCTAGCAAAAGAATTGAAGCAAAATACAAGGAAAATAAACTATAAATAAAAAGTTGAAGACCACTTAGCAATGAAAACTATTACAGCAAAAACCAATTAGGTATGAATTACCATTAACAAAGTAAAAACCAACAATTAGTGTATATAATAAATAAATCTTAATGTCTGTCAACCAAAATTGAGTTTAGATTTGGAAAAACCAGTCTCCATTCGACTGCATTCGAAGTGTCCTTTGTTTTGAATATTCCTGCGATCTTTTTTTTTACGTATTTATACATAGTGTCTTATTTAAAAGTTGAGTAAATATTTTATTGTCTTTTTATTAAAACTGTATAAAACTGTGTTTTGCGACATTTTAACTCGATGGCTGCCACAGACGAGATATCTCGTAAAATTTGTCGTGCTCAACACGCCAGAGACGCGTTATCTTGTCAATAACTAATTAATTTAATAGTTGAAAATTATAGCCAGCGTGCTAGGTAATTACTATTCATTATCTACAGCAGCTAAAAGGCTAAAAGTTGTGCTGACTTCAATGCTTTCATTTTGTACTAATCAAATAAATGAAAGGAATTTTAAGCAAATGTTTGTTAGTAATTAATTGTTTTTTTTAATAATTGTGCGTGTTTTCAATTGATTGTGTGTTAAGAAATTAGTTAAAACTTATACCGTCATAAAACTTTTATTCGACTTTTTTATTACATAATTATCATGACGAAAAAGATTGGGATATAAAAGAAATTGTGAATGATGAATTAGACTCTGATTATGATATGTCCGAAAATGAATTGAAGATTAGTGTATGTGAAATTTTATCAGCAATAAAAAATAAATTAATTTTATTTGTTTGTATGTGTTGGTGTGAGGTTTGCTAGATGGCAATAAATGTCTAAATACCAAATAATTTATGTTTTTCTACACTGTAATTAACTGAGTAATGAACGTCCCGATGTCCTAATATTTATGTACAGTATATTTCAGGTGATAGAATTCGTTGCAGGTCCTGTTCGGCCTATTACGTCACCTCAAAATGGCGTTTGCTCTGAAAGTTACTTTTGCTGGCTAAGTTTTTTTTAACGAGATGACGACTCCTTGTGTTATTTCTTTTCCTTTTTCAGTATATTGAGATATTCCTTACACGTTTGGCCTCAATATAAAATAAACTAATTATTTTGAACTGTTGTATTTATTACAGTACGTTGAAAACAAATATTTCGAAAAATGTCACCGCAAACGTATGTAATTTATACTACAACTAGCCGCGGGTAAAAGGTTAAAAAAGATATGGTGTTAAAACAGAACTAGTGATTTGCTTATTACTGCCGCTACGCCCGTCTTTTATGACCAGATTGGTGTGAGGGTATTTAGACATAACAGACATCCATGCCTTCAAACATAAATCCATAAATCGATTGAGAATATCCATACTGGGATTCGAAGAAAGGGACACCGTAAACTGAGCAGCATGATTTTAACCATTCAGCTACATACCGAACGTACTTATATTTTATAATTTTTTAATGTACATATTTATTTATAATTGATAAATAAAAATGGATGTCCGTCTATCATTTAAGCCTTCAGTGACATTGGCACAAAAGAATATTTTCAAATTTCATTCATTTCATATGGCTTTCAAATGATTTATGACCATTGTTTATTTTCAGTATATCAATTTATACATACTTCATAAAATTGCAGAGGTACATCTGCGACTGCGCAACACAGGGTTCTAAGTCCTTCAGTAGCAAAGTGTTCTAAGTGAGTAAGTGTTAACTCTCCATATTTATGTCCTTGGGTACTTAATCTTTCATATATCACAGTATCGGCGCCCTTACAGAAAAGCTTTATCTCCCCTGAAAAAAAAAGTCCATATTGATGGCTTAGTTCCATAGTGCTACAACTATAAATTGGTAATTTTGAGATATGGCTGATCAAAGTTTTGACACATATAAACTGAATTGTAAAAAAGTGATAATTATTAATTGTCATATCTTTTCAATGAATCGTTTATCTCAATTAAATTCAAATTCATTGCAACATTGACAAAATCATAAAATTATATTTCAAGTTATATTTATATGGAACTGAGAGAAGATTGTTTATATATCTTTATTTTCGTAATATGCCAACATCTGCCAACCAAGAAAAAACTAGTATTTTTTTCAAGTTGTACTTTTGTGGATCGATAGAAGAGGTATTCGAATATAAGGGGGTAAATTAACTAAAAACATAAAAAATTACTTATCGTTCAATGGAACTAGGCCATCAATATGACAGTCGAGTTAAAGTACTCTATTCATGTTGATTATAACTATGGCAGTATCACAAAATTAATCTTGAAAACATATTAACTTCTGTGGGTTTTACTGAAAAAATTGCTATCATTAACTATTGTAAGTATTGTCATGTGATAGTAGATGCATACCTGAAGGTGTCCTTACAATTACTGACATTCGTTTTCGCATTGAGGTAAACTCTAAAACGTTTAATATTTCATATTTCTCTCTCTCGCCCATGATTGTTATTTCCACAAACTGTGGAGTTCTCGTAACAAACACAAAACCAAACTTAGCCGCTCCATACACTAAAGCTCTTTCATCTTAAAAAAAAAATATTAGTGGCAAAACACAATAACAGTTGTAACACAGTTATTTAACTTCCCACCTCAAAAGAAGTAAGATTTAAAGAACAACAGAAAAACCTGTCTTGTGGATCTGGATATGGTGGAAGACTGGATAGGTTTCAATGAATCAGCTATTATTTGAGTCACTATTTGATTAGTAGAATTCTTTTTCAGGTTATCTAGAATATTTTTCAATATAACATCTTTGAATTATTATTCACCGGAAATGATTTGCTACGATTGGATATTTCACAGCACTGTCTATTTATTCCCTAAGTCTGAGCTGAAGAGGCTTGATTGACTGCTAAATTTTTTTCTCAAAATCAACAAGAACTACAAGTAATTTCTCTACGAGTAATGCTATTCTCGCGAACATAGTACTTATTTTGGACGGTTTGAAATACCAAACAGGTGATTGTGATGGACGGACTGTATACTACGTGATAGTGATAGGGTATTTCGGACCGTTCAAAATAAATACCATGCACGTGGGAATAGCACTACAGGACCAACTTCCCCTCACTCTGGATTCAGTATCACTCTGGATTCGATCGGCTTGATGATATTTGGATAAATTTACCCTAGGACAACTCAGACGACAAGCTCCAGAGGTTTCATCCTTATGAGCAAAGTATATACCTTCTTTTGGCAGGAATGAAACCACTATTTCCAGTGACATATAATGCTGCTATAAAATTCTTAATTAAAAAATATCACTGATAAGTATATAAACAGTCTGGAATACATTGTCAATGGGATTTTGATTATTATGAAGCAGAGACTGTGCTCTACTCCAGTTTTATGGCACCCGGCGGCTTCGTTTTATTCTCTCTTTAAGTAATGTAATTGTGAGCTGACAACTTGCTAGTTACAGCCTAAGCTGCATTGCTCTGCAGGGAGCCTAATAGATGAGACTTGTTGGAATTGATATTTCTCATCATTTACTGTAACGTCTTCTGACATTGATGTGACCACATAGGATCCTACAGCCATTGACCACCAAATAGATATACACAGTAAAAATGACGCATGGCTAACAAGTTAATCAATTGGTAACATGAAATATGAATTACCTGGAGAAGCGGCATGGTACTGAATGTCTCCATGTTCATCTTTCTCCGGGATAACAGTGTGACAAACGGCAAGTAAAACCATGAACTCTCTGATGACGCATGATGTGGGATGATTCTGTTTGAGATTTTGAGTCATGGTACACTGCTCAAGATGTTCGGGATGAATAGGTGGAGTGTAAAGGATCTCTGCGATGGAACACCTCTTGAATTCCATCACGTTTTTTGTTAGTGTGCCAGTTTTATCGCTGAATATGTATTTCACCATGCCGAGTTCTTCATTAAGATTCGAAGTCCTCGCCATTGCCGGTGTATTGGTTTCTACATGGTACATTTCGGTGTCCATTGAGATAAAGATAGCCTGGAAATAATGAGTAAAATTAATTGAATTTTTTACCTCCGTGAATCACTTACAGCTTAGAAATATTTCCTTACTTATTATCACTTATAAAAATGCTACTATGCATACTAGATATTATAGATATCATCAAGGTTTTATCAATTTACATGTTGACTAAAATTATAAACTTTATTTATAAATTTAAATTGTACTCACTTGCATGAATCTAACAATTTCTGCTGTCACTTGTAGCGAGATTGGAATTAAGTTATTGTATAAAATTATGAAAGTAAGGAGATTAAATCCAAAGTTCTTATTGACAGTTGCTGTAAAGAGAGGATAATTATACAATTATATATGACATAATATCAATGTTCTCGCTTCATTATACACTTAAGGAAAGCGTTTGATGTTAATATTGAGTCTACACTTAGCATTGGAAATGTATCACTGAGGCGTGAATTTGAGTCAATGGCTCTCTCTGATGTGTTTATTCGAGTTATACAACGATAATAAATGACTAATGATTTGATCCTAAATGGATTCTTTACGGATCATTTGTTTCCTCATTTTGCCTGCTATCGACAAAGCAGCGTTACAAAGCAAGTGATTAAGTGACGATTCTAATATTTCCATAAAAATGAACAAATGATTTTTGTGAACAATATCTAAATAAAAGCTGTTGAAAATATTGGAAAGAATCATTTTAATTTAAGATTTCGACTGAAGGTGCTCGGTGGAATTTCAATATTAAATTTGAATCGTTCAAACTATCTACATTCACACAAGTTTTGTCACTAACGATCCGGGTTTCGCCTTTCGGCATCTTCAGGCGTGTTTATATATAAAAAAAATGTTTCACTAAGTTTAAAGCCATAGCTGGTGAAAATGATTATCCCATGGAAATATCTACAGCTTTTTAATGGTGACTAATTTTAAGAATTATATTTTTTTTTTAGGTTAGAAGGTTAGTAGGAATAGAAGGATAAGGCTAAGACAAAACTAGTGGTTGACTAATTGCTCTCACTATGCCCCGTTTCCCAAGGGATTTAACACATCCATGCCTTCGAAAAGAATTTCATAAATTGATTGAAAAATCAATTTATAAACCTGTCCGGACTGGGATTCCAATCCGTCACCTCCGTAACCGAAGCCAATGACGTTGACCGTTTAACCACGCAAGCGGTATAATTTTTTTTTTACATATGTTTGATGTTCAGTTCATGTAAAATTTGGTTTATGCCATGCATCAGAAAATATAAACTACCGTTTATCAAAAACGTTTTTAACAAAAATGGTATACATATTAAACATTTACCGTTCAATCCTATATACCAATCAGAATCGGTCCTATCTCTTGTCCAGATCTCATTAAATACAGCACTCAATAAACATAGTATGAGCAATATAAAGAATAGCATTAAAATCTGTGTGTTTGTCAATCTGTCAATTGTTGATCTTTTCAAGGGAGCCTTTGTTGAATTTCTCATCAATTTTGAATCGTGTCCAGTGTAGACAACAATCCCGAAGATCCACGAAGTATTTCTCAACATTGCTCCTCGTAACAGCATTTGATCTGGACCCAGAGGTAATAATCTGAAACGCAATCATTCTAAAGTCATATACCCTGGTCCATACAGAATTGTAGAACGGGCAGCTGCCACGTGCACCAGTTATATTTTTTTTAAATAATTTTTTCAAAAAATGGACTCACATGCTTTCCGAGAGCCACTTCTTATCGACTGTGGAAAGGAAAAAGGACGTAACCCACAGTTTTTTCAAAACAGGTTTTTTCGATAATCCCAATGTATCAAACTTAATACACGTTCTATCAAAAGGATGCAAGCCGCAAATGTCGAATTAGTATCTAAATTTAGTTTTTAAGTTTGAAAAAGATGACCCTGTAAAAAACTAAAACCAAGAAAAAAGCCTGAAATAAAGGTATTTCCTAGACAATTACTTTAATTAATATTAAATTATGTCAATTAAACACTAGTTAATAAGTCTCCGTGCACTTCAAGGTTGTATTTAATTCATAATTTGCATATGGCCCACAATCATCAAAACACGTTCTTGCGCCTCCTGTAAAATTTGATATGTGTGGGTTACGTCCTTTTTCCTTTCCACAGTCGATATATATTGTCTTGATTATTACTTAATTTTATTATTCATACTCCGTTGTAAACAGGGGCGGCTTGTGCGATAGAGCAAAATAGCTCTGAACCCCAGTGTATATATTCAAATATTAAGCAATTATTAAGCATATCAAGTCACTCATTTTAAATTCACCGCAAAATATTGGAGGAAGCGAGATTCACAAAAATCTGGTCAGAAAAATATTAATAATTCAACCATATAGTATTTCCTATATCACTAATATAGTAAGTATTAACTTAAGTAATCATTGAATGAAACTATCAGAGCTTCGAACGGGAACGGAACCGAAAACCAAAAACTGTTAAAACCGTTATTTTTGCCGGAACAAAAACCGGAACCAAACCGAAAAAAAATATCGGTAAATTCCTGGATTTTTGGATTCGATCTGAACCGAAAACCAAAAACCATTAAAACCGTTATTTTTGCCAGAACGAATACCGGAACCGAACTGATATATATTTTTCTCTTCTTCTTCGGGCCGAGTTAATAATCCTGAAATTCTCATGACTATTAATTTACATGCTCCCAATTTATTCTTACGTGGGCGAAACTATGACCAAAAACTTTTATTTCTAAAAACTTATACCTCGCTTAGGAGGCATGAGTCACCAGTTCCAAGGGCCGTTCGATTGATCAACACATTGCCTAGAGAAGTAGAAATTTTTAGTGATAGTATTTGTGAACTGTTTGTTAAATTTTACTATTTTATTTCTTGATTTTGATGTATTATGTAGTTTTATTTTATATTTTGGCTTATTATATTTTTCCAGTACATGGCGAATTGGCGTTAGCTATTATGTCATGTACTGTACTTTTAATTTTTAACAATAAAAAAATTAATATATTTTTTTACTATGAAAAAAATAGCGGTTCGAAGCCCTGGAAACTATTTCATAATTATCATCAATGTGTCATGAAAAAAATGGTAAGTAGAAGTTGCTAGATTAAGGGTAAAATACCTACTTCTTGTTAGTCTCCTTGATGTTCCCAGTGAATTCATAGAGATGTCTGTTTGGGGGTTCACATTCAACCGTTGCTTTAAACTGAGACAACTCTCCAGTCTCTAATAATCGTGAAGTCTCCGAAAGCCCTTGTCTGATTTTGAGATTCGTCTCTCCGTCCAAATTCGATGTTTCGATGAATGATATGGCCTGAGGTTCACTATACAAGACACATAATCTATGATTGACAAAATAAGATTTTATAGACAAGAAAATAAAGAAAATGAGATCATATACTAGAGTTGTCTTTTTTCTGTGACGTCAGTGTGCGGCGACGGGTTTAATAATATAAAAGTAGAAAGTTGAATTTTTAACAGCTACATATGGCAACAAAAATACCACAGTACAAAATAAATACAACCTTTCTTCATTGCTTCACTAGAGCCAGAATATAAATAGGCTGTTCGCTACCCATACCGTATATATACAGAATCAAGAGTTGGACCTCACACACCCACCACCTACATATATGCATCCCCCGATATTTGGCATATAAATTATTCTAAAAGAATCTTATTCTATTTTCATGCCATCACTGTAAAATTCTATTATAAATCGCGTTTGGCAGCTGGGCAGAGAAAAGGTTAATGTCACAAAACAATCAATTTGATATGTCCACTATCTATAAAAACGGATTTATAAGCGGTTCGAAACATAATTTAGAGAAATTAGGAAAATCTCTTCACCTTGACGATATGAGAACGAGATCTGCCGGGAAAAAATCATCCTTCTGAACTTTACAGATGTCACCGACTTGGAGGTGCCTCCACTGGATTCGCTCCCATTGTCCATCACGTAGCACTTCAATATAACGATGATTGATTTCATCATCTGCTCGGTGCCTTTTCTGCAGATCAAATATATTCACAGATTTTATTTTCTTTCAAAATAAATATTCAGGACGCTCACATACTGTCTGATAATTTGACAATTAGGAGAATTTTATTCTTCAGACATCTAGTAAATAGTCAACAGAATGACAGTGCGGTGATTTTAAATATATATATTTTTTTTATGATATCCATTAAAACTGCTTTCATAAAATAATTGATATTCAGATAGGAACAATAAGGAACAATAAGGAACAATAAAGAATAATAAGATAATTGCTTTTTTGTTATTTAAAACATACATTTCTCTGCATTTAAAATATGAATGAAGTTTGATTAATTTTATATGCCATGTATTGATCGACTGATTAAAAACAAAAAATCCTGCTACATGCCTGTCAGAGTGAATGCTATCAAACTTGTTAGGTTTGTAGATATGAATGCAACCTTTATTCTTAATAGGTTAATCGAAACAGCCACTCACCCAGTCTTCAGCAATTTCTTTGATGGCACTGACAGCAAGGATGAAGACCAATGGTGAGAGAGTTGTCCATCTACCTGTGGGAGACACATCAGGTATCTGCTGCAGCAAAGCAATAAGTAGGAAGAAGCAATTGGAGTACCTTCGAAACTGCTCAAACAGGAAGCAAGGGATGAAACTTATTGGGCTGAAAAAAATCATTCACAACTTTCGATGGAAAATAGAAATATACAATTGTCAACAAACAATAACGTTGTTTGAGATAGTCAAAACATTGAAGATATATAGATAAAAGAATATCAAAGGTTAAATAATCATTCGCTCTGATGTAATTCAGAGAATTTAAAAAGGGGCTGAGACAATGGAAACGAGATATTTTTTATCAAATAAAACAACACCCACAAATAAGTTATTAACTTTATAACAAAAAATATTTGCTTGTTGCAATTTCTGTGAAGCTAAATATATTGTTCAAACAGGAAAATAGCTTAATATTAGAAATAAAGAGCATTCAGCTTCTGCCAAAAAAGGTGACGAATTTTCCTTATTTGAAAACAAACCATTTGTTTCTAATTAAAAATACTTTTGATATCAATAAGAACTTCAACATCATGCCTTTAAATAACAAATCGGTGAAATTAGATAAACAAGAAATTTTAGAAATTAACCCTTTGCCCGCGTCCCCAAATTTAGCGAACATGCCCTGTACGCGGCTGCTTTTTTGCGGATTTTGTTATCGCGTTTTCGACTATAAATATAGGTTGTAATATTTTGTACAATGTATTTTGCGCACACAACCGTCGGAAAATTAGAAGGAACATTAGTCCTGTCCTATCCTTTCTATCCCGGATTACTAATCTCTTCGAAAAAAAAGATGTTGAGTGACTGAGTAACAGTTCTTGTAGAAAAAAATAAGCATGTTGAGATACCTCCATTAGGAGACTATATGCTCCACATTGGGAGTGGACATGGATTGAAAAATAAAAATAGTCAATTTCGTGCCTCTTATTCATATTTTGTATCTTTATCTGTAAATTTCTTTCATATTTCAATTACTAATAATTTTAATTTCTTCAATTTAAAAAGATATAATCTTATCAGTTGAAAATTATCGTCATAAGCAAAACCGGTCCTGATCATATAAAATTAATACATTTAAAATATAATGCCTTTCCACCAAGACAGTAAATAAACAACTTAAAAGTGATTAATATATGTGCTCAAATGCGGCTTATTCTATTATTCATTGGAAATGAGAAAAAGTACTCTAGCGATTTATAAAGTGTAGATTTATTACAATTTTGGTTTAATATCTATTATCTGATAAAAATAACAATTTCACCGGTATCACCATAAAAAAAATTATACGCCTTGGGAATGAAAATCTGTTTCAGGTAAATGTGTCCAAAGGCAGGCATCAACAACCAGCGGCCCGCAAGATTCTCGCCGCAACGCATGTGACCCAAGTGCAGCCCGCACTAATCCCCACGTAAAATATTTGCCACTTTTACAACAAAAGGTTGCCGACCCTTGGTTAAAGTAATGATAGTAGAGTTAATGAAATATTTTTTACCTATATTTGGCTGTAGTAATGTGGTTATTGCAGAACTTGGTGGTCTGGGGTCCGTTAACGAATATTATCCGGTGTTCACTGACGCATGCAGCGCCATCAGTCGCCGCAGATGTTGTTGCGTCATCATCGTCTAGAAAATGAAAGTAGAACAGATAAGTAAATTATAAATTTTACAATTTTTTATAAACAGCAAGTAGGTATATTCAATGCGGTATATCAAAGGGGATCTACCTTTATATTGATAACAGTTATTGGTAGGTAAATAGTCAGTATTGATACTGAGTGAAGTATAAAATGAAGCATTCAGTAAACAAGACGGCTTTGTCACTATGACATGACAGTAGTTTTTGAATAATTGCATTTATTTTGAAGCATATTGGTTATTTTGTTCAGCAACAATTCTTCATTGATATAATTCATTAGCAAATATTAGTTAATATTCAGATTTCAAGAGCAATAGATGACAAATAATTTATGGAAATATTCTTGTCGTAATCAAGCATTGCATTTAAATTTAAAAAAAAAACCAAATATACTATATTGAGTGAAATTCACTTTTCTTTAAGGTTGTATTTTGTATTGACAGAGCACACGAAGTCTTTCAACATGTTCAAATAACAGTAGACTCATGTTTAACCCTTCAAGTCCGGATGACATGCAAAGCACGCAAAAAACATACTCTGTTTTGATGTCCATTCTCAAAGCAAAAGTTCACCGAATTAACAGTATAAAGATTTAATTGAAGTTATTTATTTATGAGTTAGCTATTTATACTTTTTATTGTATTTTGTAAAATCCAAACAAACTGTTCGACTGTTCAAAAAAACAATTATTTTATAATATGAAGTTTTGAAAGATAATAGAATTTTGGAATTTGACACATAAGGAATTACTTTTATGAAGCCTATGTAAGTGATACGACCACAGTAAGGTAAACGTACCAGTAGTTGACCTCTTAAGAGCAAAAATTCAACATAAATAACGATTGCCATTAAGCATTGGGCCGAATGATGGCAAAGTAGGTGTATTCATAATAGCTCAAATGTCACAATTGTGTTCAATTTTTAAGAACCATGTTTCATTGTCAGTAGTTGACCATCTGAAAAATTTAATGTTCTAGTAGTTGACCATTTTTTTTTCCAGTAGTTGACCATGTTACTTCATCAAAGTAAAAATAGAAAAATGTATTTATTTTAGCAGCTTAGTACACACATAGTATAGTATAGGCTCAGTAACTTCCACCACATAAGACAAGTGATTTTTCTCACACAAAAATCTTTAGATATTCCAAATAAAGTCCAATTCCGGAACTGAAAAAACCTTGGGAGTTTTGCTTACTTGCGTCGGGTCATTTATGTGGGAAACTACCTCCATCCATTCATAGCTAAGTACATCAGGTTGCTCTGGCCATTTCCACAGGCTCCCAAGCTTTTGCATCAATGAAATAGTAGCTGCTGCTTTAGAAATAAGAACGATTTTTCCCGGAAAGTATTTTCCTTTATATAAGAATACTACATGTTCATTAATGGCTTTAATAACAAGCAGCCAACGAGCTTAAGGCGCAATGCTTTCATCGATAGACTCGTGGCATTCACTTTCCGTTGAGTCTGAAAAAACGCATTTTCTTCTGTACTGCTTTCAATTTCCCCTTTGCCCTCCTCGCCCATTCAATTCTTTTTTGTTTGCCTCTCTATAGCACGTTCTTTTTTCAAACGTTGCATTTCTTCTTTTTTCCTCTTTTCGTGTAGGAAATACTCCCGGCACAGTTTACCGAAAACAATAGTGGGTTTTTTTTTCCTTTTTCGCCCTTTTATTGGATTTTTTCCTCCATTACTGGGCAAGAAAAAATATCTCTTGAATGGAATAGCCACGGGTTCACTAGTAATTGGAGACAACACATTAGTCATAAGACCAGCCACAAGTGCACTGGCGATTGGAGACGAAATATTTTCTCAATTGTTGGACCAACCACAGGTGTACCGGTGATTGGAGATGAAGCAGCATAACAGTTCATAGTATTCCACGCGGCCGAAGACATCATATCATCGGTTACCTCTTCTTGCAATGCCTCATCGATGGATAAGTGATACTTTCCAACTCATTTTTTACTTTTCGTCACAGTGCGAACAATGACCTGTCATCTTGATTAGGTTCATTTTTTTTGTGAAATGAATCAAGTTTTTCCTGATCAATGTTTTCATTCAGGAACTGCAGTCCTCTCTCTAAATACCGCTTGCGTTCCTCTGATGTAACCGTTGGAGGCATATTTTCAGATTCTCCTGGTACCGTCACTGCTTGAGGGTTCCATGGACAAAGTCCACATTTTCGGAAAGCATTTATCAGAACAGATTCTGTCACAACTTCGTTAATCACATCTTTGAGGAGTTAATACACAAAAAAAACCCAGTAGTTGACCCTATGTCATCTATTGCAGTGCTCCGCAACCGGTGTGCCGCGGCACACTGGTGTGCTGTGAGCCGGATACAGGTGTGCCGCGGTCAAATACATAATGAAAAATTATTTGAATTGAATTATTATTAAAACCTCTGTGTTCGTTGAAACAAGCGCAGGTATCACGTTAATTACTTATTATATTATAATAATTATTAAGATTGCATAAAAGTAAATATATTATAGTTTTATGTATGTATTCTTTTCAAATAAAAAACGAAAATTTGTGTATCAATTTAATACCTATATATTTTTGCTTTTGGTGCGCCGCGGAATTCTAGGAAGAATTTTGGTGTGTCGTAGGTGAGAAAAGGTTGCGGAGCACTGATCTATTGGATAGAACAGTCCTGCACACTTCTAATTCATAAATAATCATCATTCCACACTTATTAATGACAAAATTGTTAAAAAATTGGTGGTATATTTTATTATTAATTTATCCAGTAGTTGACACCTTCAGTCAACTACTGAAAAAGCATGAAAAAATGTTTGAGTAGTTGACCCCCCCCCCCCCCAAACTAGCTTTCCTGTAAATATAACCTAGAAATTAAAAATGATCTCAATACTTCAATATTATGGCTGACCGTAATGCATTAACTTAATATTATAAAGTCAAAAACATTGAATTGCCATATGATTATATGCACTCATGTCCTTAACAATTTCCAAATAAAACACTTAACTCACTAGGTGTTGTTTTCAAATGGCTGACATTGCACTAAAATAACATATATGGTGATGGATTAGTTTCTCAATCTGACCACAAATGGCTTGACTTGTCTGAACTTTACAATTTAGAGCAATCCCGCGTCTGCATTTCTTATTTTAGGCAATTTTATTGCCAAAAGGTCAACTACTGGTACATGGTCAGCCACTGGTACATTTACCTTACTGAATATTTTTTTTCTAGTTTTTTAAATGTATTTTCAATTAATGATAAATTCAATATTTGTAGGTTTTTTTAACCCTGGTATCATTTGATATGTGGGCAAACCTGACAAGATATGCATAACCTCACTTTTTATATTACTGCGTGGCCTACCTCATTAATATCAGGAATTTGGAGCGGAGCTGGAGCAAGTATTTAAGTGTCTGAGCGGAGCAACTCAAAAAAGTTGTTGCTCCAGATCCCTAGTAATTTTAAATTAAAAAAACTTAAGAACCACTGTTTTCAAAATTATTTCCCCAGAATGTCACCAATGTTCTTCAAAACGAAAAAATAGCTTTTACATCTATTTATCTGTACATCTGCTACTCATTCAGCAATTCAAAATCTATTTTAGGCATCTATGCTTAAAGGGTTAATAAGGATTCACAGAAAATTAGAAGAATCGGTAAATTCTTTCAAGCTTTAAAAAGATGAATATTTCAAATCGATTCGAGGAATATATTTTAAGCCTATGATATACTATGCTATAAATATTACATTACGATTAGTGAATATTATTGATTGGAAGATGAATACTTTTGATACAATTTATCAAGGAATGATCTTAATTCTTTGTGGGTTTTTTTACATAAAAATATTGAAATTATTTTACAATAAATGGTGCTAACATTCTCACAATAATAATTTTACTAACTAAATAAACCATAACAATAGTCACATTTCAAATCAATTAACCCACTATGGCGGAAGGCGATACAATCTGTGAATATTTTGATATAAGTTTACTATAATATGAATACGCGTGTGTACATTAAATTCGTTACATACATTCGACACATTCGTAAATCATGGTTTTATTTGTTTCCATTCATATTGATAAAACGGAAAATTTATCATTGATCTTTCATTTCAATGTCAAATAAATGTTTATTATTGTATCAACTAGAGTTACGACTTTAGTGACACTGACAGCAGCATAATAACTTCTTCTTTTTCTTCTATGGCTGATAAAGCTCTATGTATATATGTATGTTATTTATTGTCGTTGATACAACTACGGAAAAGTGTATTAGGTAGGAAGTAAAAAATGCATATTGTATTAGTATATTATTGGAATAAGTAAGAGAGAATTTGCATGAAGAAATATAAACAGAATACAAAATATAATTAAAATAAATTCAAATACACACTGCGAAAAATATCGATAGGTAGTTCTGATAAATATTTTTCGTATTAACGTTAGTTATATAATTTTGTATAATTTTCAAAATACTGAAAAAATACATTTATAAAGAATGTCTATCAATGTTGCAGTCGCATTAATTATTTCAAAGCGAATAACAATCGATATATCGTAAATAAAAGTAATAATAATTAGAGGCGTCGGTAATTTTGTACTCGTACTGTATGTATGTCGATCGAAGAAACGCTATTAAAACTAAAAATAACCGCGATGCAGTGTATCGATCATTTGTTTTTAAATTTGATCAAACTATAAAACATTTAGCAGCTATAAGACATCGGTTGTAATAAATTATTTGCGTATAAAGAACGGTGTCTGTATTTTTACAATAAACATTTCATTAATAATCGTTCAATTTTTTTATGTTAGTTGAGATGTTTTTAGCAAACACGAAGATAAAATAATTCTAGACAATTAATAACTAAGCGCAAGAAGTAAGCCAAGTACATATGTATGCACTATTGAGAATTGAGAAATATGCATAAACAAATCATGTACATACTTACTATGACATTGTACGCTTCAAAGTTAGTATCTATATAGTCGAATAATTTGGGTACCATGGAGACGACAAGAGAAAATCACAATTTATGTTGTGAACATATTTCGTATTATATCCACACACCGAATTGATATCATCAGATTGTAAAATAAAACAATCCTACAAGCGTATAAATATTACGGATAATGGGTGGATAATAATAAACAATGACGTAGAATGACTTATGGATAGTATAACAAATAATAGAAGCAAAAGGGTGTGC